>CAUDMG010000163.1:0-667500 GCA_958450375.1 Homarus gammarus
TAGTGGTAAGGTGTTGTGTGTTAGTGGTAAGGTGTGTGTGTGTTAGTGGTAAGGTATGTGTTAGTGGTAAGGTGTTGTGTGTTAGTGGTAAAGTGTTGTGTGTTAGTGGTCAGGTGTGTATGTTAGTGGTAAGGTGTTGTGTGTTAGTGGTAAGGTGTGTGTTAGTGGTAAGGTGTTGTGTGTTAGTGGTAAGGTGTTGTGTATTAGTGGTAAGGTGTTGTGTTAGTGGAAAGGTGTTGTGTATTAGTGGTAAGGTGTTGTGTGTTAGTGGTAAGGTGTTGTGTATTAGTGGTAAGGTGTTGTGTGTTAGTGGTAAGGTGTTGTGTGTTAGTGGTAAGGTGTTGTGTGTTAGTGGTTAGGTGTTGTGTGTTAGTGGTAAGGTGTGTGTTAGTGGTAAAGTGTTGTGTGTTAGAGGTAAAGTGTTGCGTGTTTGTGGTCAGGTGTTGTGTGTTAGTGGTAAGGTGTTGTGTGTTAGTGGTAAGGTGTTGTGTGTTAGTAGTAAGGTGTTGTGCATTAGTGGTAAGGTGTTGTGTGTTAATGGTAAAGTGTGTGTTAGTGGTAAGGTGTTATGTGTTAGTGGTAAGATGTGTGTTAGTGGTAAAAGTGTTGTGTGTTAGAGGTAAAGTGTTGCGTGTTTGTGGTCAGGTGTTGTGTGTTAGTGGTAAGGTGTTGTGTGTTAGTGGTAAGGTGTTGTGTGTTAGTAGTAAGGTGTTGTGCATTAGTGGTAAGGTGTTGTGTGTTAATGGTAAGGTGTTGTGTGTTAATGGTAAGATGTTGTGTGTTAATGGTAATGTGTTGTGTGTTAGTGGTAAGGTGTTGTGTGTTAGTAGTAAGGTGTTGTGTGTTAGTGGTAAGGTGTTGTGTGTTAATGGTAAGGTGTTGTGTGTTAGTGGTAAGGTGTTGTGTGTTAGTGGTAAGGTGTTGTGTGTTAGTGGTAAGGTGTTGTGTGTTAGTGGTAAGGTGTTGTGTGTTAGTGGTAAGGTGTTGTGTGTTAGTGGTAAGGTGTTGTGTGTTAGTGGTAAGTGTTGTGTGTTAGTGGTAAGGTGTTGTGTGTTAGTGGTTAGGTGTTGTGTGTTAGTGGTAAGGTGTGTGTTAGTGGTAAGGTGTTGTGTGTTAGTGGTAAGGTGTTGTGTGTTAGTGGTAAGGTGTGTGTGTTAGTGGTAAGGTTACTGCTGTTAGTGGTAAGGTTTGTGTGTTAGTGTAAGGTGTTGTGTGTTAGTGGTAAGGTGTTGTGTGTTAGTGGTAAGGTGTTGTGTGTTAGTGGTAAGGTGTTGTGTGTTAGTGGTAAGGTGTTGTGTGTTAGTGGTAAGGTGTTGTGTGTTAGTGGTTAAGTGTTGTGTGTTAGTGGTAATGGTACTGCGTGTTAGTGGTAAGGTACTGTGTGTTAGCAGTAAGGTGTTGTGTGTTAGTGGTAAGGTGTTGTGTGTTAATGGTAAGGTGTTGTGTGTTAGTGGTAATGTTTGTGTGTTTAGTGGTAAGGTGTTGTGTGTTAGTGGTAAGGTGTTGTGTGTTAGTGGTAAGGTGTTGTGTGTTAGTGGTAAGGTGTTGTGTGTTAGTAGTAAGGTGTTGTGTGTTAGTAGTAAGGTGTTGTGTGTTAGTGGTAAGGTGTTGTGTGTTAATGGTAAAGTGTTGTGTGTTAGTGGTAAGGTGTTGTGTGTTAGTGGTAAAGTGTTGTGTGTTAGTGGTAAGGTACTGCATGTTAGTGGTAAGGTACTGCATGTTAGTGGCAAGGTACTGTGTGTTAGTAGTACGGTGTTGTGTTATAGTGGTAAGGTGTTGTGTGTGAGTGGTAAGGTGTGTGTGTGTTAGTGGTAAGGTGTGTGTTAGTGGTAAGGTGTTGTATGTAAGTGGTAAGGTTGTTGTCTGTTAGTGGTAGGTGTTGTGTGTTAGTGTTAAGGTACTGCGTATTAGTGGTAAGGTACTGTGTGTTAGTAGTAAGGTGTTGTGTGTTAATGGTGAGGTATTGTGTGTTAGTGGTAAGGTGTGTGTTAGTGGTAAAGGTGTTGTGTGTTAGAGTTAAGGTGTTGTGTGTTAATGGTAAGGTGTTGTGTGTGTGTGGTAAAGTGATTGTGTGTTATTGGTAAGGTACTGCGTGTTAGTGGTAAGGTACTGTGTGTTAGCACTAAGGTGTTGTGCGTTAGGTTGTGTGTTAATTGTAAGGTGTTGTGTGTTAGTGGTAAGGTGTTGTGTGTTAGTGCTAAGGTGTTGTGTGTTAGTGGTAAAGTGTTATGTGTTAGTGGTAAGGTACTGCGTGTTAGTGGTAAGGTACTGTGTGATAGTGGTAAAGTGTTGTGTGTTAGTGGTAAAGTGTTGTGTGTTAGTGGTAAAGTGTTGTGTGTTAGTAGTAAAGTGTTGTGTGTTAGTGGTAAGGTACTGCGTGTAGTGGTAAGGTACTGTGTGTTAGTGGTAAGGAACTGCGTGTTAGTGGTAAGGTACTGTGTGTTAGTGATAACATTTTGTGTGTTAGTGGTAAGGTGTTGTGTGTTAGTGGTAAGGTGTGTGTTAGTGGTAAGGTGTTGTGTGTTAGTGGTAAGGTGTTGTGTGTTAGTGGTAAGGTGTTGTGTGTTAGTGGTAAGGTGTTGTGTGTTAGTGGTAAGGTGTTGTGTGTTGGTGGTAATGTGTTGTGTGTTGGTGGTAATGTGTTGTGTGTTGGTGGTAATGTGTTGTGAGTTAGTGGTTAGGTGTTGTGTATTTGTGGTAAGGTGTTGTGTGTTAGTGGTAAGGTACTGTGTGTTAGTGGTAAAGTGTTGTGTGTTAGTGGTAAGGTGTTGTGTGTTAATAGTAATGTGTTGTGTGTTAGTGGTAAGGTGTTGTGTGTTAGTGGTAAGTTGTTGTGTGTTAGTGGTAAGGTGTGTGTTAGTGGTAAGGTGTTGTGTGTTAGTGGTAAGGTGTGTGTTAGTGGTAAAGGTGTTGTGTGTTAGTGGTAAGGTGTTGTGTGTTAGTGGTAAGGTACTGCGTATTAGTGGTAAGGTACTGTGTGTTAGTAGTAAGGTGTTGTGTGTTAGTGGTAAGGTGTTGTGTGTAAGTGGTAAGGTGTTGTGTGTTAGTGGTAAGGTGTTGTGTGTTAGTGGTAAGGTCATGCGTAATAGTGGTAAGGTGCTGTGTGTTAGTAGTAAGGTGTTGTGTGTTATGGTAAGGTGTTGTGTGTTAATGGTAAGGTGTTGTGTGTTTGTGGTAAAGTGATTGTGTGCTAGTGGTAAGGTACTGCGTGTTAGTGGTAAGGTACTGTGTGTTAGCAGTAAGGTGTTGTGCGTTAGTGGCAAGATGTTGTGTGTTAATGGTTAGGTGTTGTGTGTTCGTGGTAAGGTGTTGTGTGTTAGTGGTTAGGTGTTGTGTGTTAGTGGTAAGGTGTTGTGTGTTAGTGGTAAGGTGTTGTGTGTTAGTGGTAAGGTGAGTGTTAGTAGTAAGGTGTTGTGTGTTAGTGGTAAGGTGTTGCGTGTTAGTGGTAAGGTGTTGTGTGTTAGTGGTAAAGTGTTGTGTGTTAGTGGTAAGGTGTTGTGTGTTAGTGGTAAAGTGTTGTGTGTTAGTGGTAGGGTGTATGTTAGTGGTAAGGTGTTGTGTGTTAGTGGAAAGGTGTGTGTTAGTGGTTATGTGTTGTGTGTTAGTGGTAAGGTGTTGTGTGTTAGTGGTAAGGTGTGTGTTAGTGGTTAGGTGTTGTGTGTTAGTGGTAAGGTGTTGTGTGTTAGTGGTAAGGTGTTGTGTGTTAGTGGTAAGGTGTTGTGTGTTAGTGGTAAGGTGTTGTGTGTTAGTGGTAAAGTGTGTGTTAGTGGTAAGGTGTTATGTGTTAGTGGTAAGATGTGTGTTAGTGGTAAAAGTGTTGTGTGTTAGAGGTAAAGTGTTGTGTGTTTGTGGTCAGGTGTTGTGTGTTAGTGGTAAGGTGTTGTGTGTTAGAGGTAAAGTGTTGTGTGTTAGTAGTAAGGTGTTGTGTGTTAGTGGTAAGGTGTTGTGCATTAGTGGTAAGGTGTTGTGTGTTAATGGTAAGGTGTTGTGTGTTAATGGTAAGATGTTGTGTGTTAATGGTAATGTGTTGTGTGTTAGTGGTAAGGTCTTTTGTGTTAGTAGTAAGGTGTTGTGTGTTAGTGGTAAGGTGTTGTGTGTTAATGGTAAGGTGTTGTGTGTTAGTGGTAAGGTGTTGTGTGTTAGTGGTAAGGTGTTGTGTGTTAGTGGTAAGGTGTTGTGTGTTAGTGGTAAGGTGTTGTGTGTTAGTGGTAAGGTGTTGCGTGTTAGTGGTAAGGTGTTGTGTGTTAGTGGTAAGGTGTTGTGTGTTAGTGGTAAGGTGTTGTGTGTTAGTGGTAAGGTGTTGTGTGTTAGTGGTAAGGTGTTGTGTGTTAGTGGTAAGGTGTTGTGTGTTAGTGGTAAGGTGTTGTGTGTTAGTGGTAAGGTGTTGTGTGTTAGTGGTAAGGTGTTGTGTGTTAGTGGTAAGGTGTTGTGTGTTAGTGGTAAGGTGTGTGTGTTAGTGGTAACGTGTTGTGTGTTAGTGGTAAGGTGTTGTGTGTTAGTGGTAAAGTGTTGTGTGTTAGTGGTAAGGTTCTGCGTGTTAGTGGTAAGGTACTGTGTGTTAGTGGTAAAGTGTTGTGTGTTAGTGGTAAAGTGTTGTGTGTTAGTGGTAAAGTGTTGTGTGTTAGTGGTAAAGTGTTGTGTGTTAGTGGTGAGGTACTGCGTGGTAGTGGTAAGGTACTGTGTGTTAGTGGTAAGGTACTGCGTGTTAGTGGTAAGGTACTGTGTGTTAGTGATAACATTTTGTGTGTTAGTGGTAAGGTGTTGTGTGTTAGTGGTAAGGTGTTGTGTGTTAGTGGTAAGGTGTTGTGTGTTAGTGGTAAGGTGTTGTGTGTTAGTGGTAAGGTGTTGTGTGTTAGTGGTAAGGTGTTGTGTGTTAGTGGTAAGGTGTTGTGTGTTGGTGGTAATGTGTTGTGTGTTGGTGGTAAGGTGTTGTGTTTTAGTGGTTAGGTGTTGTGTGTTTGTGGTAAGGTGTTGTGTGTTAGTGGTAAGGTACTGTGTGTTAGTGGTAAAGTGTTGTGTGTTAGTGGTAAAGTGTTGTGTGTTAGTGGTAAGGTGCTGCGTGGTAGTGGTAAGGTGTTGTGTGTTAATGGTAATGTGTTGTGTGTTAGTGGTAAGGTGTTGTGTGTTAGTGGTAAGGTGTTGTGTGTTAGTGGTAAGGTGTTGTGTGTTAGTGGTAAGGTGTTGTGTGTTAGTGGTAGGGTGTATGTTAGTGGTAAGGTGTTGTGTGTTAGTGGTAAGGTGTGTGTTAGTGGTAAGGTGTTGTGTGTTAGTGGTAAGGTGTTGTGTGTTAGTGGTAAGGTGTGTGTTAGTGGTAAGGTGTTGTGTGTTAGTGGTAAGGTGTTGTGTGTTAGTGGTAAGGTGTTGTGTGTTAGTGGTAAGGTGTTGTGTGTTAGTGGTAAGGTGTTGTGTGTTAGTGGTAAGGTGTGTGTTAGTGGTAAGGTGTTGTGTGTTAGTGGTAAGGTTGTGTGTTAGTGGTAAAGTGTTGTGTGTTAGTGGTAAGGTGTTGCGTGTTAGTGGTAAGGTGTTGTGTGTTAGTGGTAAGGTGTTGTGTGTTAGTGGTAAGGTGTTGTGTGTTAGTGGTAAGGTGTTGTGTGTTAGTGGTAAGGTGTTGTGTGTTAGTGGTAAGGTGTTGTGTGTTAGTGGTAAGGTGTTGTGTGTTAGTGGTAAGGTGTTGTGTGTTAGTGGTTAGGTGTTGTGTGTTAGTGGTAAGGTGTGTGTTAGTGGTAAGGTGTTGCCTTGTTAGTGGTAAGGTGTTGCGTGTTAGTGGTAAGGTGCTGCGTGTTAGTGGTAAGGTACTGCATGTTAGTGGTAAGGTTCTGTGTGTTAGAAGTAAGGTGTTGTGTGTTTGTGGTAAGGTGTTGTGTGATAGTGGTAAGGTGGTGTGTGTTAGTGGTAAGGTGGTGTGTGTTAGTGGTAAGGTGGTGTGTGTTAGTGGTAAGGTGTTGTGTGTTAGTGGTTAAGTGTTGTGTGTTAGTGGTAATGGTACTGCGTGTTAGTGGTAAGGTACTGTGTGTTAGCAGTAAGGTGTTGTGCGTTAGTGGTAAGGTGTTATGTGTTAATGGTAAGGTGTTGTGTGTTAATGGTAATGTTTTGTGTGTTTAGTGGTAAGGTGTTGTGTGTTAGTAGTAAGGTGTTGTGTGTTAGTAGTAAGGTGTTGTGTGTTAATGGTAAGGTGTTGTGTGTTAGTAGTAAGGTGTTGTGTGTTAGTAGTAAGGTGTTGTGTGTTAGTGGTAAGGTGTTGTGTGTTAATGGTAAAGTGTTGTGTGTTAGTGGTAAGGTGTTGTGTGTTAGTGGTAAAGTGTTGTGTGTTAGTGGTAAGGTACTGCATGTTAGTGGTAAGGTACTGCATGTTAGTGGCAAGGTACTGTGTGTTAGTAGTACGGTGTTGTGTTATAGTGGTAAGGTGTTGTGTGTGAGTGGTAAGGTGTGTGTGTGTTAGTGGTAAGGTGTGTGTTAGTGGTAAGGTGTTGTATGTAAGTGGTAAGGTTGTTGTATGTAAGTGGTAAAGTGTTGTGTGTTAGTGTTAAGGTACTGCGTATTAGTGGTAAGGTACTGTGTGTTAGTAGTAAGGTGTTGTGTGTTAATGGTGAGGTATTGTGTGTTAGTGGTAAGGTGTGTGTTAGTGGTAAAGGTGTTGTGTGTTAGAGTTAAGGTGTTGTGTGTTAATGGTAAGGTGTTGTGTGTGTGTGGTAAAGTGATTGTGTGTTATTGGTAAGGTACTGCGTGTTAGTGGTAAGGTACTGTGTGTTAGCACTAAGGTGTTGTGCGTTAGGTTGTGTGTTAATTGTAAGGTGTTGTGTGTTAGTGGTAAGGTGTTGTGTGTTAGTGCTAAGGTGTTGTGTGTTAGTGGTAAAGTGTTATGTGTTAGTGGTAAGGTACTGCGTGTTAGTGGTAAGGTACTGTGTGATAGTGGTAAAGTGTTGTGTGTTAGTGGTAAAGTGTTGTGTGTTAGTGGTAAAGTGTTGTGTGTTAGTAGTAAAGTGTTGTGTGTTAGTGGTAAGGTACTGCGTGGTAGTGGTAAGGTACTGTGTGTTAGTGGTAAGGAACTGCGTGTTAGTGGTAAGGTACTGTGTGTTAGTGATAACATTTTGTGTGTTAGTGGTAAGGTGTTGTGTGTTAGTGGTAAGGTGTGTGTTAGTGGTAAGGTGTTGTGTGTTAGTGGTAAGGTGTTGTGTGTTAGTGGTAAGGTGTTGTGTGTTAGTGGTAAGGTGTTGTGTGTTAGTGGTAAGGTGTTGTGTGTTGGTGGTAATGTGTTGTGTGTTGGTGGTAATGTGTTGTGTGTTGGTGGTAATGTGTTGTGAGTTAGTGGTTAGGTGTTGTGTATTTGTGGTAAGGTGTTGTGTGTTAGTGGTAAGGTACTGTGTGTTAGTGGTAAAGTGTTGTGTGTTAGTGGTAAGGTGTTGTGTGTTAATAGTAATGTGTTGTGTGTTAGTGGTAAGGTGTTGTGTGTTAGTGGTAAGTTGTTGTGTGTTAGTGGTAAGGTGTGTGTTAGTGGTAAGGTGTTGTGTGTTAGTGGTAAGGTGTGTGTTAGTGGTAAAGGTGTTGTGTGTTAGTGGTAAGGTGTTGTGTGTTAGTGGTAAGGTACTGCGTATTAGTGGTAAGGTACTGTGTGTTAGTAGTAAGGTGTTGTGTGTTAGTGGTAAGGTGTTGTGTGTAAGTGGTAAGGTGTTGTGTGTTAGTGGTAAGGTGTTGTGTGTTAGTGGTAAGGTACTGCGTAATAGTGGTAAGGTACTGTGTGTTAGTAGTAAGGTGTTGTGTGTTAATGGTAAGGTGTTGTGTGTTAATGGTAAGGTGTTGTGTGTTTGTGGTAAAGTGATTGTGTGCTAGTGGTAAGGTACTGCGTGTTAGTGGTAAGGTACTGTGTGTTAGCAGTAAGGTGTTGTGCGTTAGTGGCAAGATGTTGTGTGTTAATGGTAAGGTGTTGTGTGTTCGTGGTAAGGTGTTGTGTGTTAGTGGTTAGGTGTTGTGTGTTAGTGGTAAGGTGTTGTGTGTTAGTGGTAAGGTGTTGTGTGTTAGTGGTAAGGTGAGTGTTAGTAGTAAGGTGTTGTGTGTTAGTGGTAAGGTGTTGCGTGTTAGTGGTAAGGTGTTGTGTGTTAGTGGTAAAGTGTTGTGTGTTAGTGGTAAGGTGTTGTGTGTTAGTGGTAAAGTGTTGTGTGTTAGTGGTAGGGTGTATGTTAGTGGTAAGGTGTTGTGTGTTAGTGGAAAGGTGTGTGTTAGTGGTTATGTGTTGTGTGTTAGTGGTAAGGTGTTGTGTGTTAGTGGTAATGTGTGTGTTAGTGGTTAGGTGTTGTGTGTTAGTGGTAAGGTGTTGTGTGTTAGTGGTAAGGTGTTGTGTGTTAGTGGTAAGGTGTTGTGTGTTAGTGGTAAGGTGTTGTGTGTTAGTGGTAAAGTGTGTGTTAGTGGTAAGGTGTTATGTGTTAGTGGTAAGATGTGTGTTAGTGGTAAAAGTGTTGTGTGTTAGAGGTAAAGTGTTGTGTGTTTGTGGTCAGGTGTTGTGTGTTAGTGGTAAGGTGTTGTGTGTTAGAGGTAAAGTGTTGTGTGTTAGTAGTAAGGTGTTGTGTGTTAGTGGTAAGGTGTTGTGCATTAGTGGTAAGGTGTTGTGTGTTAATGGTAAGGTGTTGTGTGTTAATGGTAAGATGTTGTGTGTTAATGGTAATGTGTTGTGTGTTAGTGGTAAGGTCTTTTGTGTTAGTAGTAAGGTGTTGTGTGTTAGTGGTAAGGTGTTGTGTGTTAATGGTAAGGTGTTGTGTGTTAGTGGTAAGGTGTTGCGTGTTAGTGGTGAGGTGTTGCGTGTTAGTGGCAAGGTGTTGTGTGTTAATGGTAAGGTGTTGTGTGTGTGTGGTAAAGTGATTGTGTGTTATTGGTAAGGTACTGCGTGTTAGTGGTAAGGTACTGTGTGTTAGCACTAAGGTGTTGTGCGTTAGGTTGTGTGTTAATTGTAAGGTGTTGTGTGTTAGTGGTAAGGTGTTGTGTGTTAGTGGTAAGGTGTTGTGTGTTAGTGGTAAAGTGTTATGTGTTAGTGGTAAGGTACTGCGTGTTAGTGGTAAGGTACTGTGTGATAGTGGTAAAGTGTTGTGTGTTAGTGGTAAAGTGTTGTGTGTTAGTGGTAAAGTGTTGTGTGTTAGTAGTAAAGTGTTGTGTGTTAGTGGTAAGGTACTGCGTGGTAGTGGTAAGGTACTGTGTGTTAGTGGTAAGGAACTGCGTGTTAGTGGTAAGGTACTGTGTGTTAGTGATAACATTTTGTGTGTTAGTGGTAAGGTGTTGTGTGTTAGTGGTAAGGTGTGTGTTAGTGGTAAGGTGTTGTGTGTTAGTGGTAAGGTGTTGTGTGTTAGTGGTAAGGTGTTGTGTGTTAGTGGTAAGGTGTTGTGTGTTAGTGGTAAGGTGTTGTGTGTTGGTGGTAATGTGTTGTGTGTTGGTGGTAATGTGTTGTGTGTTGGTGGTAATGTGTTGTGAGTTAGTGGTTAGGTGTTGTGTATTTGTGGTAAGGTGTTGTGTGTTAGTGGTAAGGTACTGTGTGTTAGTGGTAAAGTGTTGTGTGTTAGTGGTAAGGTGTTGTGTGTTAATGGTAATGTGTTGTGTGTTAGTGGTAAGGTGTTGTGTGTTAGTGGTAAGTTGTTGTGTGTTAGTGGTAAGGTGTGTGTTAGTGGTAAGGTGTTGTGTGTTAGTGGTAAGGTGTGTGTTAGTGGTAAAGGTGTTGTGTGTTAGTGGTAAGGTGTTGTGTGTTAGTGGTAAGGTACTGCGTATTAGTGGTAAGGTACTGTGTGTTAGTAGTAAGGTGTTGTGTGTTAGTGGTAAGGTGTTGTGTGTAAGTGGTAAGGTGTTGTGTGTTAGTGGTAAGGTGTTGTGTGTTAGTGGTAAGGTACTGCGTAATAGTGGTAAGGTACTGTGTGTTAGTAGTAAGGTGTTGTGTGTTAATGGTAAGGTGTTGTGTGTTAATGGTAAGGTGTTGTGTGTTTGTGGTAAAGTGATTGTGTGTTAGTGGTAAGGTACTGCGTGTTAGTGGTAAGGTACTGTGTGTTAGCAGTAAGGTGTTGTGCGTTAGTGGTAAGATGTTGTGTGTTAATGGTAAGGTGTTGTGTGTTCGTGGTAAGGTGTTGTGTGTTAGTGGTAAGGTGTTGTGTGTTAGTGGTAAGGTGTTGTGTGTTAGTGGTAAGGTGTTGTGTGTTAGTGGTAAGGTGAGTGTTAGTAGTAAGGTGTTGTGTGTTAGTGGTAAGGTGTTGCGTGTTAGTGGTAAGGTGTTGTGTGTTAGTGGTAAAGTGTTGTGTGTTAGTGGTAAGGTGTTGTGTGTTAGTGGTAAAGTGTTGTGTGTTAGTGGTAGGGTGTATGTTAGTGGTAAGGTGTTGTGTGTTAGTGGTAAGGTGTGTGTTAGTGGTTAGGTGTTGTGTGTTAGTGGTAAGGTGTTGTGTGTTAGTGGTAAGGTGTGTGTTAGTGGTTAGGTGTTGTGTGTTAGTGGTAAGGTGTTGTGTGTTAGTGGTAAGGTGTTGTGTGTTAGTGGTAAGGTGTTGTGTGTTAGTGGTAAGGTGTTGTGTGTTAGTGGTAAAGTGTGTGTTAGTGGTAAGGTGTTGTGTGTTAGTGGTAAGATGTGTGTTAGTGGTAAAAGTGTTGTGTGTTAGAGGTAAAGTGTTGTGTGTTAGTGGTCAGGTGTTGTGTGTTAGTGGTAAGGTGTTGTGTGTTAGTGGTAAAGTGTTGTGTGTTAGTGGTAAGGTGTTGTGTGTTAGTGGTAAGGTGTTGTGCATTAGTGGTAAGGTGTTGTGTGTTATGGTATGGTGTTGTGTGTTAGTGGTAAGTGTTGTGTGTTAGTGGTAATGTGTTGTGTGTTAGTGGTAAGGTGTTGTGTGTTAGTAGTAAGGTGTTGTGTGTTAGTGGTAAGGTGTTGTGTGTTAGTGGTAAGGTGTTGTGTGTTAGTGGTAAGGTGTTGTGTGTTAGTGGTAGGTGTTGTGTGTTAGTGGTAAGGTGTTGTGTGTTAGTGGTAAGGTGTTGTGTGTTAGTGGTAAGGTGTTGCGTGTTAGTGGTAAGGTGTTGTGTGTTAGTGGTAAGGTTCTGTGTGTTAGTGGTAAGGTGTTGTGTGTTAGTGGTAAGGTGTTGTGTGTTAGTGGTAAGGTGTTGTGTGTTAGTGGTAAGGTGTTGTGTGTTAGTGGTAAGGTACTGTGTGTTAGTGGTAAGGTGTTGTGTGCTAGTGGTAAGATGTTGTGTGTTAGTGGTAAAGTGTTGTGTGTTAGTGGTAAGGTGTGTGTTAGTGGTAACGTGTTGTGTGATAATGGTAAGGTGTTGTGTGTTAGTGGTAAAGTGTTATGTGTTAGTGGTAAGGTACTGCGTGTTAGTGGTAAGGTACTGTGTGTTAGTGGTAAAGTGTTGTGTGTTAGTGGTAAGGTGTTGTGTGTTAGTGGTAAAGTGTTGTGTGTTAGTGGTAAAGTGTTGTGTGTTAGTGGTGAGGTACTGCGTGGTAGTGGTAAGGTACTGTGTGTTAGTGGTAAGGTACTGCGTGTTAGTGGTAAGGTACTGTGTGTTAGTGATAACATTTTGTGTGTTAGTGGTAAGGTGTTGTGTGTTAGTGGTAAGGTGTTGTGTGTTAGTGGTAAGGTGTTGTGTGTTAGTGGTAAGGTGTTGTGTGTTAGTGGTAAGGTGTTGTGTGTTAGTGGTAAGGTGTTGTGTGTTAGTGGTAAGGTGTTGTGTGTTAGTGGTAATGTGTTGTGTGTTGTGGTAAGGTGTTGTGTGTTAGTGGTTAGGTGTTGTGTGTTTGTGGTAAGGTGTTGTGTGTTAGTGGTAAGGTACTGTGTGTTAGTGGTAAAGTGTTGTGTGTTAGTGGTAAAGTGTTGTGTGTTAGTGGTAAGGTGCTGCGTGTTAGTGGTAAGGTGTTGTGTGTTAGTGGTAATGTGTTGTGTGTTAGTGGTAAGGTGTTGTGTGTTAGTGGTAAGGTGTTGTGTGTTAGTGGTAAGGTGTTGTGTGTTAGTGGTAAGGTGTTGTGTGTTAGTGGTAAGGTGTGTGTGTTAGTGGTAAGGTGTTGTGTGTTAGTGGTAAGGTGTTGTGTGTTAGTGGTAAGGTGTTGTGTGTTAGTGGTAATGTGTTGTGTGTTAGTGGTAAGGTGTTGTGTGTTGTGGTAATGTGTTGTGTGTTAGTGGCTAGGTGTTGTGTATTTGTGGTAAGGTGTTGTGTGTTAGTGGTAAGGTACTGTGTGTTAGTGGTAAGGTGTTGTGTGTTAGTGGTAAGGTGTTGTGTGTTAGTGGTAATGTGTTGTGTGTTAGTGGTAAGGTGTTGTGTGTTAGTGGTAAGTTGTTGTGTGTTAGTGGTAAGGTGTGTGTTAGTGGTAAGGTGTTGTGTGTTAGTGGTAAGGTGTGTGTTAGTGGTAAGGTGTTGTGTGTTAGTGGTAAGGTGTTGTGTGTTAGTGGTAAGGTGTGTGTTAGTGGTAAGGTATGTGTGTTAGTGTAAGGTGTTGTGTGTTAGTGGTAAGGTGTTGTGTGTTAGTGGTAAGGTGTTGTGTGTTAGTGGTAAGGTGTTGTGTGTTAGTGGTAAGGTACTGCGTTAGTGGTAAGGTACTGTGTGTTAGTAGTAAGGTGTTGTGTGTTAGTGGTAAGGTGTTGTGTGTTAGTGGTAAGGTGTTGTGTGTTAGTGGTAAAGTGTTGTGTGTTAGTGGTAAGGTACTGCGTGTTAGTGGTAAGGTACTGTGTGTTAGCAGTAAGGTGTTGTGTGTTAGTGGTAAGGTGTTGTGTGTTAGTGGTAAGGTGTTGTGTGTTCGTGGTAAGGTGTTGTGTGTTAGTGGTAAGGTGTTGTGTGTTAGTGGTAAGGTGTTGTGTGTTAGTGGTAAGGTGTTGTGTGTTAGTGGTAAGGTGTGTGTTAGTAGTAAGGTGTTGTGTGTTAGTGGTAAGGTGTTGTGTGTTAGTGGTAAGGTGTTGTGTGTTAGTGGTAAGGTGTTGTGTGTTAGTGGTAAGGTGTTGTGTGTTAGTGGTAAAGTGTTGTGTGTTAGTGGTAGGGTGTATGTTAGTGGTAAGGTGTTGTGTGTTAGTGGTAAGGTGTTGTATGTTAGTGGTAAAGTGTTGTGTGTTAGTGGTAAGGTGTGTGTTAGTGGTAAGGTGTGTGTTAGTGGTTAGGTGTTGTGTGTTAGTGGTAAGGTGTTGTGTGTTAGTGGTAAGGTGTTGTGTGTTAGTGGTAAGGTGTTGTGTGTTAGTGGTAAGGTGTTGTGTGTTAGTGGTAAGGTGTTGTGTGTTAGTGGTAAGGTGTTGTGTGTTAGTGGTAAGGTGTTGTGTGTTAGTGGTAAAGTGTGTGTTAGTGGTAAGGTGTTATGTGTTAGTGGAAAGGTGTGTGTTAGTGGTAAAGGTGTTGTGTGTTAGAGGTAAAGTGTTGTGTGTTAGTGGTCAGGTGTTGTGTTAGTGGTAAGGTGTTGTGTGTTAGTGGTAAAGTGTTGTGTGTTAGTGGTAAGGTACTGCGTATTAGTGGTAAGGTGTTGTGTGTTAGTAGTAAGGTGTTGTGCATTAGTGGTAAGGTGTTGTGTGTTAATGGTAAGATGTTGTTTGTTAATGGTAATGTGTTGTGTGTTAATGGTAAGGTGTTGTGTGTTAGTGGTAAGGTGTTGTGTGTTAGTGGTAAGGTGTGTGTTAGTGGTTAGGTGTTGTGTGTTAGTGGTAAGGTGTTGTGTGTTAGTGGTAAGGTGTGTGTGTTAGTGGTAAGGTGTTGCGTGTTAGTGGTAAGGTGTCTGCGTGTTAGTGGTAAGGTGTGTGTTAGTGGTAAGGTGTTGCGTGTTAGTGGTAAGGTGCTGCGTGTTAGTGGTAAGGTACTGCGTGTTAGTGGTAAGGTTCTGTGTGTTAGAAGTAAGGTGTTGTGTGTTTGTGGTAAGGTGTTGTGTGATAGTGGTAAGGTGGTGTGTGTTAGTGGCTAGGTAGTGTGTGTTAGTGGTAAGGTGTTGTGTGTTAGTGGTAAAGTGTTGTGTGTTAGTGGTAATGGTACTGCGTGTTAGTGGTAAGGTACTGTGTGTTAGCAGTAAGGTGTTGTGTGTTAGTGGTAAGGTGTTGTGTGTTAGTGGTAAGGTGTTGTGTGTTAGTGGTAAGGTGTTGTGTGTTAGTGGTAAGGTGTTGTGTGTTAGTGGTAAGGTGTTGTGTGTTAGTGGTAAGGTGTTGTGTGTTAGTGGTAAGGTGTTGTGTGTTAGTGGTAAGGTGTTGTGTGTTAGTGGTAAAGTGTTGTGTGTTAGTGGTAAGGTGTTGTGTGTTAGTGGTAAAGTGTTGTGTGTTAGTGGTAAGGTACTGCATGTTAGTGGTAAGGTACTGCATGTTAGTGGAAAGGTACTGTGTGTTAGTAGTACGGTGTTGTGTATAGTGGTAAGGTGTTGTGTGTTAGTGGTAAGGTGTTGTGTGTTAGTGGTAAGGTGTGTGTTAGTGGTAAGGTGTTGTGTGTTAGTGGTAAGGTGTTGTGTGTTAGTGGTCGGGTGTATGTTAGTGGTAAGGTGTTGTGTGTTAGTGGTAAGGTGTGTGTTAGTGGTAAGGTGTTGTGTGTTAGTGGTAAGGTGTTGTGTGTTAGTGGTAAGGTGTTGTGTGTTAGTGGTAAGGTGTTGTGTGTTAGTGGTAAGGTGTGTGTTAGTGGTAAGGTGTTGTGTGTTAGTGGTAAGGTGTGTGTTAGTGGTAAAGTGTTGTGTGTTAGTGGTAGGTGTTGTGTGTTAGTGGTAAGGTGTTGTGTGTTAGTGGTAAGGTGTTGTGTGTTAGTGGTAAGGTGTTGTGTGTTAGTGGTAAGGTGTTGTGTGTTAGTGGTAAGGTGTTGTGTGTTAGTGGTAAGGTGTTGTGTGTTAGTGGTAAGGTGTGTGTTAGTGGTAGGTGTTGTGTTAGTGGTAAGTGTGTGTTAGTGGTAAAGTGTTGTGTGTTAGTGGTAAGGTGTTGCGTTTTAGTGGTAAGGTGTTGTGTGTTAGTGGTAAGGTGTTGTGTGTTAGTGGTAAGGTGTTGTGTGTTAGTGGTAAGGTGTTGTGTGTTAGTGGTAAGGTGTTGTGTGTTAGTGGTAAGGTGTTGTGTGTTAGTGGTAAGGTGTTGTGTGTTAGTGGTAAGGTGTTGTGTGTTAGTGGTAAGGTGTTGTGTGTTAGTGGTAAGGTGTTGTGTGTTAGTGGTAAGGTGTTGTGTGTTAGTGGTAAGGTGTTGTGTGTTAGTGGTAAGGTGTTGTGTGTTAGTGGTAAGGTGTGTGTTAGTGGTAAGGTGTTGCCTTGTTAGTGGTAAGGTGTTGCGTGTTAGTGGTAAGGTGATGCGTGTTAGTGGTAAGGTAATGAATGTTAGTGGTAAGGTTATGTGTGTTAGTAGTAAGGTGTTGTGTGTTAGTGGTAAGGTGTTGTGTGTTAGTGGTAAGGTGTTGTGTGTTAGTGGTAAGGTGTGTGTGTTAGTGGTAAGGTGTGTGTGTTAGTGGTAAGGTGTTGTGTGTTAGTGGTAAGTGTTGTGTGTTAGTGGTAAGGTACTGCGTGTTAGTGGTAAGGTACTGTGTGTTAGTAGTAAGGTGTTGTGTGTTAGTGGTAAGGTGTTGTGTGTTAATGGTAAGGTGTTGTGTGTTAGTGGTAAGTTTTTGTGTGTTAGTGGTAAGGTGTTGTGTGTTAGTGGTAAGGTGTTGTGTGTTAGTGGTAAGGTGTTGTGTGTTAGTGGTAAGGTGTTGTGTGTTAGTGGTAAGGTGTTGTGTGTTAGTGGTAAGGTGTTGTGTGTTAGTGGTAAGGTGTTGTGTGTTAGTGGTAAGGTGTTGTGTGTTAGTGGTAAGGTGTTGTGTGTTAGTGGTAAGGTGTTGTGTGTTAGTGGTAAGGTGTTGTGTGTTAGTGGTAAGGTGTTGTGTGTTAGTGGTAAGGTGTTGTGTGTTAGTGGTAAGGTGTTGTGTGTTAGTGGTAAGGTTGTGTGTTAGTGGTAAGGTGTTGTGTGTTAGTGGTAAGGTGTGTGTTAGTGGTAGTGTTGTGTGTTAGTGGTAAGGTGTTGTGTGTTAGTGGTAAGGTTGTGTGTTAGTGGTAAGGTGTTGTGTGTTAGTGGTAAGGTGTTGTGTGTTAGTGGTAAGGTGTTGTGTGTTAGTGGTAAGGTGTTGTGTGTTAGTGGTAAGGTGTTGTGTGATAGTGGTAATGTGTGTGTTAGTGTATAAGGTGTTGTGTGTTAGTGGTAAGGTGTGTGTTAGTGGTAAGGTGTTGTGTGTTAGTGGTAAGGTGTTGTGTGTTAGTGGTAAGGTGTTGTGTGTTAGTGGTAAGGTGTTGTGTGTTAGTGGTAAGGTGTTGTGTGTTAGTGGTAAGGTGTTGTGTGTTAGTGGTAAGGTGTTGTGTGTTAGTGGTAAGGTGTTGTGTGTTAGTGGTAAGGTGTTGTGTGTTAGTGGTAAGGTGTTGTGTGTTAGTGGTAAGGTGTTGTGTGTTAGTGGTAAGGTGTTGTGTGTTAATGGTAAGGTGTTGTGTGTTAGTGGTAAGGTGTTGTGTGTTAGTGGTAAGTGTTGTGTGTTAGTGGTAAGGTACTGCATGTTAGTGGTAAGGTACTGCATGTTAGTGGCAAGGTACTGTGTGTTAGTAGTACGGTGTTGTGTATAGTGGTAAGGTGTTGTGTGTTAGTGGTAAGGTGTGTGTGTGTTAGTGGTAAGGTATGTGTTAGTGGTAAGGTGTTGTGTGTTAGTGGTAAAGTGTTGTGTGTTAGTGGTAAGTGTTGTGTGTTAGTGGTAAGGTACTGCGTTTTAGTGGTAAGGTACTGTGTGTTAGTAGTAAGGTGTTGTGTGTTAGTGGTAAGGTGTTGTGTGTTAGTGGTAAGGTGTGTGTGTTAGTGGTAAGGTGTTGTGTGTTAGTGGTAAGGTGTTGTGTGTTAGTGGTAAGGTGTTGTGTGTTGTGGTAAAGTGTTGTGTGTTAGTGGTAAAGTGTTGTGTGTTAGTGGTAAGGTACTGTGTGTTAGTAGTAAGGTGTTGTGCGTTAGGTTGTGTGTTAATGATAAGGTGTTGTGTGTTAGTGGTAAGGTGTTGTGTGTTAGTGGTAAGGTGTTGTGTGTTAGTGGTAAGTTGTTGTGTGTTAGTGGTAAGGTTGTGTGTTAGTGGTAAGGTGTTGTGTGTTAGTGGTAAGGTGTTGTGTGTTAGTGGTAAAGTGTTGTGTGTTAGTGGTAAAGTGTTGTGTGTTAGTGGTAAAGTGTCGTGTGTTAGTGGTAAAGTGTTGTGTGTTAGTGGTAAGGTACTGCGTGTTAGTGGTAAGGTGTTGTGTGATAGTGGTAAGAGGTGTGTGTTAGTGGTAAGGTGTTGTGTGTTAGTGGTAAGGTGTTGTGTGTTAGTGGTAAGGTGTGTGTTAGTGGTAAGGTGTTGTGTGTTAGTGGTAAGGTGTTGTGTGTTAGTGGTAAGGTGTTGTGTGTTAGTGGTAAGGTGTTGTGTGTTAGTGGTAAGGTGTTGTGTGTTAGTGGTAAGTGTTGTGTGTTGGTGGTAATGTGTTGTGTGTTGGTGGTAATGTGTTGTGAGTTAGTGGTTAGGTGTTGTGTTTGTGGTAAGGTGTTGTGTGTTAGTGGTAAGGTACTGTGTGTTAGTGGTAAAGTGTTGTGTGTTAGTGGTAAGGTGTTGTGTGTTAATGGTAATGTGTTGTGTGTTAGTGGTAAGGTGTTGTGTGTTAGTGGTAAGTGTTGTGTGTTAGTGGTAAGGTGTTGTGTGTTAGTGGTAAGGTGTTGTGTGTTAGTGGTAAGGTGTGTGTTAGTGGTAAGGTGTTGTGTGTTAGTGGTAAGGTGTTGTGTGTTAGTGGTAAGGTACTGCGTGTTAGTGGCAAAGTACTGTGTGTTAGTAGTAAGGTGTTGTGTTATAGTGGTAAGGTGTTGTGTATTAGTGGTAAGGTGTTGTGTTAGTGGTAAGGTGTTGTGTGTTAGTGGTAAGGTGTTGTGTGTTAGTGGTAAGGTGTTGTGTGTTAGTGGTAAGGTGTTGTGTGTTAATGGTAAGGTGTTGTGTGTTTGTGGTAAGTGTTGTGTGTTAGTGGTAAGGTACTGCGTGTTAGTGGTAAGGTACTGTGTGTTAGCAGTAAGGTGTTGTGCGTTAGTGGCAAGTTGTTGTGTGTTAATGGTAAGGTGTTGTGTGTTCGTGGTAAGGTGTTGTGTGTTAGTGGTAAGGTGTTGTGTGTTAGTGGTAAGGTGTTGTGTGTTAGTGGTAAGGTGTTGTGTGTTAGTGGTAAGGTGGTGTTAGTAGTAAGGTGTTGTGTGTTAGTGGTAAGGTGTTGTGTGTTAGTGGTAAGGTGTTGTGTGTTAGTGGTAAAGTGTTGTGTGTTAGTGGTAAGGTGTTGTGTGTTAGTGGTAAAGTGTTGTGTGTTAGTGGTAGGGTGTATGTTAGTGGTAAGGTGTTGTGTGTTAGTGGTAAGGTGTGTGTTAGTGGTTAGGTGTTGTGTGTTAGTGGTAAGGTGTTGTGTGTTAGTGGTAAGGTGTGTGTTAGTGGTAGGTGTTGTGTGTTAGTGGTAAGGTGTTGTGTGTTAGTGGTAAGGTGTTGTGTGTTAGTGGTAAGGTGTTGTGTGTTAGTGGTAAGGTGTTGTGTGTTAGTGGTAAGGTGTGTGTTAGTGGTAAGGTGTTGTGTGTTAGTGGTAAGGTGTGTGTTAGTGGTAAAGTGTTGTGTGTTAGAGGTAAGTGTTGTGTGTTAGTGGTCAGGTGTTGTGTGTTAGTGGTAAGGTGTTGTGTGTTAGTGGTAAAGTGTTGTGTGTTAGTGGTAAGGTGTTGTGTGTTAGTGGTAAGGTGTTGTGTTAGTGGTAAGGTGTTGTGTATTAGTGGTAAGGTGTTGTGTGTTAATGGTAAGGTGTTGTGTGTTAATGGTAATGTGTTGTGTGTTAGTGGTAAGGTGTTGTGTGTTAGTGTAAGGTGTTGTGTGTTAGTGGTAAGGTGTTGTGTGTTAGTGGTAAGGTGTTGTGTGTTAGTGGTAAGGTGTTGTGTGTTAGTGGTAAGGTGTTGTGTGTTAGTGGTAAGGTGTTGTGTGTTAGTGGTAAGGTGTTGTGTGTTAGTGGTAAGGTGTTGTGTGTTAGTGGTAAGGTGTTGTGTGTTAGTGGTAAGGTGTTGTGTGTTAGTGGTAAGGTGTTGTGTGTTAGTGGTAAGGTGTTGTGTGTTAGTGGTAAGGTGTTGTGTGTTAGTGGTAAGGTGTTGTGTGTTAGTGGTAAGGTAATGTGTGTTAGTGGTAAGGTGTTGTGTGTTAGTGGTAAGGTGTTGTGTGTTAGTGGTAAGTGTTGTGTGTTAGTGGTAAGGTTGTGTGTTAGTGGTAAGGTGTTGTGTGTTAGTGGTAAGGTGTTGTGTGTTAGTGGTAAGGTGTTGTGTGTTAGTGGTAAGGTACTGCGTGTTAGTGGTAAGGTTGTGTGTTAGTGGTAAGGTGTTGTGTGTTAGTGGTAAGGTGTTGTGTGTTAGTGGTAAGGTGTTGTGTGTTAGTGGTAAAGTGTTGTGTGTTAGTGGTAAGGTACTGCGTATTAGTGGTAAGGTGTTGTATGTTAGTGGTAAGGTACTGCGTAATAGTGGTAAGGTACTGTGTGTTAGTGTATAAAGTGTTGTGTGTTAGTGGTAAGGTGTTGTGTGTTAGTGGTAAGGTGTTGTGTGTTAGTGGTAAGGTGTTGTGTGTTAGTGGTAAGGTGTTGTGTGTTAGTGGTAAGGTGTTGTGTGTTAGTGGTAAGGTGTTGTGTGTTAGTGGTAAGGTGTTGTGTGTTAGTGGTAAGTGTTGTGTGTTAGTGGTAAGGTGTGTGTTAGTGGTTAGGTGTTGTGTGTTAGTGGTAAGGTGTTGTGTGTTAGTGGTAAGGTTGTGTGTTAGTGGTAAGTGTTGTGTGTTAGTGGTAAGTGTTGTGTGTTAGTGGTAAGGTGCTGCGTGTTAGTGGTAAGGTGTTGTGTGTTAGTGGTAAGGTGTTGTGTGTTAGTGGTAAGGTGTTGTGTGTTAGTGGTAAGGTGTTGTGTGTTAGTGGTAAGGTGTTGTGTGTTAGTGGTAAGGTGTTGTGTGTTAGTGGTAAGGTGTTGTGTGTTAGTGGTAAGGTGTTGTGTGTTAGTGGTAAGGTGTTGTGTGTTAGTGGTAAGGTGTTGTGTGTTAGTGGTAATGTGTTGTGTGTTGGTGGTAATGTGTTGTGTGTTAGTGGTAAGGTGTTGTGTGTTAGTGGTAAGGTGTTGTGTGTTAGTGGTAAGGTGTTGTGTGTTAGTGGTAAGGTGCTGTGTGTTAGTGGTAAGGTGTTGTGTGTTAGTGGTAAGGTGTTGTGTGTTAGTGGTAATGTGTTGTGTGTTAGTGGTAAGGTGTTGTGTGTTAGTGGTAATGTGTTGTGTGTTAGTGGTAAGGTGTGTGTTAGTGGTAAGGTGTTGTGTGTTAGTGGTAAGGTGTGTGTTAGTGGTAAGGTGTTGTGTGTTAGTGGTAAGGTGTTGTGTGTTAGTGGTAAGGTACTGCGTATTAGTGGTAAGGTGTTGTGTGTTAGTAGTAAGGTGTTGTGTGTTAGTGGTAAGGTGTTGTGTGTAAGTGGTAAGGTGTTGTGTGTTAGTGGTAAGGTGTTGTGTGTTAGTGGTAAGGTACTGCGTAATAGTGGTAAGGTACTGTGTGTTAGTAGTAAGGTGTTGTGTGTTAATGGTAAGGTGTTGTGTGTTAGTGGTAAAGTGTTGTGTGTTGTGGTAAAGTGTTGTGTGTTAGTGGTAAGGTACTGCGTGTTAGTGGTAAGGTACTGTGTGTTAGCAGTAAGGTGTTGTGCGTTAGTGGCAAGATGTTGTGTGTTAATGGTAAGGTGTTGTGTGTTCGTGGTAAGGTGTTGTGTGTTAGTGGTAAGGTGTTGTGTGTTAGTGGTAAGGTGTTGTGTGTTAGTGGTAAGGTGTTGTGTGTTAGTGGTAAGGTGAGTGTTAGTAGTAAGGTGTTGTGTGTTAGTGGTAAGGTGTTGCGTGTTAGTGGTAAGGTGTTGTGTGTTAGTGGTAAAGTGTTGTGTGTTAGTGGTAAGGTGTTGTGTGTTAGTGGTAAAGTGTTGTGTGTTAGTGGTAGGGTGTATGTTAGTGGTAAGGTGTTGTGTGTTAGTGGTAAGGTGTGTGTTAGTGGTTAGGTGTTGTGTGTTAGTGGTAAGGTGTTGTGTGTTAGTGGTAAGGTGTTGTGTTAGTGGATAGGTGTTGTGTGTTAGTGGTAAGGTGTTGTGTGTTAGTGGTAAGGTGTTGTGTGTTAGTGGTAAGGTGTTGTGTGTTAGTGGTAAGGTGTTGTGTGTTAGTGGTAAGGTGTGTGTTAGTGGTAAGGTGTTATGTGTTAGTGGTAAGGTGTGTGTTAGTGGTAAAGTGTTGTGTGTTAGAGGTAAAGTGTTGTGTGTTAGTGGTAAGGTGTTGTGTGTTAGTGGTAAGGTGTTGTGTGTTAGTGGTAAAGTGTTGTGTGTTAGTGGTAAGGTGTTGTGTGTTAGTGGTAAGGTGTTGTGTTAGTGGTAAGGTGTTGTGTGTTAGTGGTAAGGTGTTGTGTGTTAGTGGTAAGTGTTGTGTGTTAGTGGTAAGGTGTTGTGTGTTAGTGGTAAGGTGTTGTGTGTTAGTGTAAGGTGTTGTGTGTTAGTGGTAAGGTGTTGTGTGTTAGTGGTAAGGTGTTGTGTGTTAGTGGTAAGGTGTTGTGTGTTAGTGGTAAGGTGTTGCGTGTTAGTGGTAAGGTGTTGTGTGTTAGTGGTAAGGTGTTGTGTGTTAGTGGTAAGGTGTTGTGTGTTAGTGGTAAGGTGTTGTGTGTTAGTGGTAAGGTGTTGTGTGTTAGTGGTAAGGTGTTGTGTGTTAGTGGTAAGGTGTTGTGTGTTAGTGGTAAGGTGTTGTGTGTTAGTGGTAAGTGTTGTGTGTTAGTGGTAAGGTCTGTGTGTTAGTGGTAAGGTGTTGTGTGTTAGTGGTAAGGTGTTGTGTGTTAGTGGTAAGGTGTTGTGTGTTAGTGGTAAGGTGTTGTGTGTTAGTGGTAAGGTGTTGTGTGTTAGTGGTAAGGTGTTGTGTGTTAGTGGTAAAGTGTTGTGTGTTAGTGGTAAGGTACTGCGTGTTAGTGGTAAGGTACTGTGTGTTAGTGGTAAAGTGTTGTGTGTTAGTGGTAAAGTGTTGTGTGTTAGTGGTAAAGTGTTGTGTGTTAGTGGTAAAGTGTTGTGTGTTAGTGGTAAGGTACTGCGTGGTAGTGGTAAGGTACTGTGTGTTAGTGGTAAGGTACTGCGTGTTAGTGGTAAGGTACTGTGTGTTAGTGATAACATTTTGTGTGTTAGTGGTAAGGTGTTGTGTGTTAGTGGTAAGGTGTTGTGTGTTAGTGGTAAGGTGTTGTGTGTTAGTGGTAAGGTGTTGTGTGTTAGTGGTAAGGTGTTGTGTGTTAGTGGTAAGGTGTTGTGTGTTAGTGGTAAGGTGTTGTGTGTTGGTGGTAATGTGTTGTGTGTTGGTGGTAAGGTGTTGTGTGTTAGTGGTAAGGTGTTGTGTGTTAGTGGTAAGGTGTTGTGTGTTAGTGGTAAGGTGTGTGTGTTAGTGGTAAGGTGTTGTGTGTTAGTGGTAAAGTGTTGTGTGTTAGTGGTAAGGTGTTGTGTGTTAGTGGTAAGGTGTTGTGTGTTAGTGGTAAGGTGTTGTGTGTTAGTGGTAAGGTGTTGTGTGTTAGTGGTAAGGTGTTGTGTGTTAGTGGTAAGGTGTTGTGTGTTAGTGGTAAGGTGTTGTGTGTTAGTGGTAATGTGTGTGTTAGTGTATAAGGTGTTGTGTGTTAGTGGTAAGGTGTGTGTGTTAGTGGTAAGGTGTTGTGTGTTAGTGGTAAGGTGTTGTGTGTTAGTGGTAAGGTGTGTGTGTTAGTGGTAAGGTGTTGTGTGTTAGTGGTAAGGTGTTGTGTGTTAGTGGTAAGGTGTTGTGTGTTAGTGGTAAGGTGTTGTGTGTTAGTGGTAAGGTGTTGTGTGTTAGTGGTAAGGTTGTGTGTTAGTGGTAAGGTGTTGTGTGTTAGTGGTAAGGTGTTGTGTGTTAGTGGTAAGGTGTTGTGTGTTAGTGGTAAGGTGTTGTGTGTTAGTGGTAAGGTGTTGTGTGTTAGTGGTAAGGTGTTGTGTGTTAGTGGTAAGGTGTTGTGTGTTAGTGGTAAGGTGTTGTGTGTTAGTGGTAAGGTGTTGTGTGTTAGTGGTAAGGTGTTGTGTGTTAGTGGTAAGGTGTTGTGTGTTAGTGGTAAGGTGTTGTGTGTTAGTGGTAAGGTGTTGTGTGTTAGTGGTAATGTGTGTGTTAGTGGTAAGGTGTTGTGTGTTAGTGGTAAGGTGTTGCGTGTTAGTGGTAAGGTGTTGTGTGTTAGTGGTAAGGTGTTGTGTGTTAGTGGTAAGGTGTTGTGTGTTAGTGGTAAGGTGTTGTGTGTTAGTGGTAAGGTGTTGTGTGTTAGTGGTAAGGTGTTGTGTGTTAGTGGTAAGGTGTGTGTGTTAGTGGTAAGGTGTTGTGTGTTAGTGGTAAGGTGTTGTGTGTTAGTGGTAAGTGTTGTGTGTTAGTGGTAAGGTGTGTGTTAGTGGTAAGGTGTTGTGTGTTAGTGGTAAGGTGTTGTGTGTTAGTGGTAAGGTGTTGTGTGTTAGTGGTAAGGTGTTGTGTGTTAGTGGTAAGGTGTTGTGTGTTAGTGGTAATGTTGTGTGTTAGTGGTAAGGTGTTGTGTGTTAGTGGTAAGGTGTGTGTGTTAGTGGTAAGGTGTTGTGTGTTAGTGGTAAGGTGTTGTGTGTTAGTGGTAAGGTGTTGTGTGTTAGTTGTAAGGTGATGTGTATTAGTGGTGTGTGTTAGTGGAAAGGTGTTGTGTATTAGTGATAAGGTGTTGTGTTAGTGGAAAGGTGTTGTGTATTAGTGGTAAGGTGTTGTGTGTTAGTGGTAAGGTGTTGTGTGTTAGTGGTAAGGTGTTGTGTGTTAGTGGTAAGGTGTTGTGTGTTAGTGGTAAGGTGTTGTGTGTTAGTGGTAAGGTGTTGTGTGTTAGTGGTAAGGTGTTGTGTGTTAGTGGTAAGGTGTTGTGTGTTAGTGGTAAGGTGTTGTGTGTTAGTGGTAAGGTGTTGTGTGTTAGTGGTAAGGTGTTGTGTGTTAGTGGTAAGGTGTTGTGTGTTAGTGGTAAGGTGTTGTGTGTTAGTGGTAAGGTGTTGTGTGTTAGTGGTAAGGTGTTGTGTGTTAGTGGTAAGGTGTTGTGTGTTAGTGGTAAGGTGTTGTGTGTTAGTGGTAAGGTGTTGTGTGTTAGTGGTAAGGTGTGTGTGTTAGTGGTAAGGTGTTGTGTGTTAGTGGTAAGGTGTTGTGTGTTAGTGGTAAGGTGTTGTGTGTTAGTGGTAAGGTGTGTGTTAGTGGTAAGGTGTTGTGTGTTAGTGGTAAGGTGTTGTGTGTTAGTGGTAAGGTGTTGTGTGTTAGTGGTAAGGTGTGTGTTAGTGGTAAGGTGTTGTGTGTTAGTGGTAAGGTGTTGTGTGTTAGTGGTAAGTGTTGTGTGTTAGTGGTAAGGTTTTGTGTGTTAGTGGTAAGGTGTTGTGTGTTAGTGGTAAGGTGTTGTGTGTTAGTGGTAAGGTGTTGTGTGATAGTGGTAAGGTACTGCGTGATAGTGGTAAGGTGTTGTGTGTTAGTGGTAAGGTGTTGTGTGTTAGTGGTAAGGTGTTGTGTGTTAGTGGTAAGGTGTTGTGTGTTAGTGGTAAGGTGTTGTGTGTTAGTGGTAAGGTGTTGTGTGTTAGTGGTAAGGTGTTGTGTGTTAGTGGTAAGGTGTTGTGTGTTAGTGGTAAGGTGTTGTGTGTTAGTGGTAAGTGTTGTGTGTTAGTGGTAAGGTGTTGTGTGTTAGTGGTAAGGTGTTGTGTGTTAGTGGTAAGGTGTTGTGTGTTAGTGGTAAGGTGTTGTGTGTTAGTGGTAAGGTGTTGTGTGTTAGTGGTAGGTTGTTGTGTGTTAGTGGTAAGGTGCTGTGTGTTAGTGGTAAGGTGTGTGTGTTAGTGGTAAGGTGTTGTGTGTTAGTGGTAAGGTGTTGTGTGTTAGTGGTAAGGTGTTGTGTGTTAGTGGTAAGGTGTTGTGTGTTAGTGGTAAGGTGTTGTGTGTTAGTGGTAAGGTGTTGTGTGTTAGTGGTAAGGTGTTGTGTGTTAGTGGTAAGGTGTGTGTGTTAGTGGTAAGGTGTTGTGTGTTAGTGGTAAGGTGTTGTGTGTTAGTGGTAAGGTGTTGTGTGTTAGTGGTAAGGTGTTGTGTGTTAGTGGTAAGGTGTGTGTTGTGGTAAGTGTTGTGGTTAGTGGTAGGTGTTGTGTTTGTGGTAAGGTGTTGTGTGTTAGTGGTAAGGTTGTGTGTTAGTGGTAAGGTGTTGTGTGTTAGTGGTAAGGTGTTGTGTGTTAGTGGTAATGTGTTGTGTGTTAGTGGTAAGGTGTTGTGTGTTAGTGGTAAGTGTTGTGTGTTAGTGGTAAGGTGTGTGTTAGTGGTAAGGTGTTGTGTGTTAGTGGTAAGGTGTGTGTTAGTGGTAAAGGTGTTGTGTGTTAGTGGTAAGGTGTTGTGTGTTAGTGGTAAGGTACTGCGTATTAGTGGTAAGGTACTGTGTGTTAGTAGTAAGGTGTTGTGTGTTAGTGGTAAGGTGTTGTGTGTTAGTGGTAAGGTGTTGTGTGTTAGTGGTAAGGTGTTGTGTGTTAGTGGTAAGGTACTGCGTAATAGTGGTAAGGTACTGTGTGTTAGTAGTAAGGTGTTGTGTGTTAATGGTAAGGTGTTGTGTGTTAATGGTAAGGTGTTGTGTGTTTGTGGTAAGGTGTTGTGTGTTAGTGGTAAGGTACTGCGTGTTAGTGGTAAGGTACTGTGTGTTAGCAGTAAGGTGTTGTGCGTTAGTGGCAAGATGTTGTGTGTTAATGGTAAGGTGTTGTGTGTTCGTGGTAAGGTGTTGTGTGTTAGTGGTAAGGTGTTGTGTGTTAGTGGTAAGGTGTTGTGTGTTAGTGGTAAGGTGTTGTGTGTTAGTGGTAAGGTGAGTGTTAGTAGTAAGGTGTTGTGTGTTAGTGGTAAGGTGTTGCGTGTTAGTGGTAAGGTGTTGTGTGTTAGTGGTAAAGTGTTGTGTGTTAGTGGTAAGGTGTTGTGTGTTAGTGGTAAAGTGTTGTGTGTTAGTGGTAGGGTGTATGTTAGTGGTAAGGTGTTGTGTGTTAGTGGTAAGGTGTGTGTTAGTGGTTAGGTGTTGTGTGTTAGTGGTAAGGTGTTGTGTGTTAGTGGTAAGGTGTTGTGTGTTAGTGGTAAGGTGTTGTGTGTTAGTGGTAAGGTGTTGTGTGTTAGTGGTAAGGTGTTGTGTGTTAGTGGTAAGGTGTTGTGTGTTAGTGGTAAGGTGTGTGTTAGTGGTAAGGTGTTGTGTGTTAGTGGTAAGGTGTGTGTTAGTGGTAAAGTGTTGTGTGTTAGTGGTAAAGTGTTGTGTGTTTGTGGTCAGGTGTTGTGTGTTAGTGGTAAGGTGTTGTGTGTTAGTGGTAAAGTGTTGTGTGTTAGTAGTAAGGTGTTGTGTGTTAGTGGTAAGGTGTTGTGCATTAGTGGTAAGGTGTTGTGTGTTAATGGTAAGGTGTTGTGTGTTAATGGTAAGATGTTGTGTGTTAATGGTAATGTGTTGTGTGTTAGTGGTAAGGTCTTTTGTGTTAGTAGTAAGGTGTTGTGTGTTAGTGGTAAGGTGTTGTGTGTTAATGGTAAGGTGTTGTGTGTTAGTGGTAAGGTGTTGCGTGTTAGTGGTAAGGTGTTGTGTGTTAGTGGTAAGGTGTTGTGTGTTAGTGGTAAGGTGTTGTGTGTTAGTGGTAAGGTGTTGCGTGTTAGTGGTAAGGTGTTGTGTGTTAGTGGTAAGGTGTTGTGTGTTAGTGGTAAGGTGTTGTGTGTTAGTGGTAAGGTGTTGTGTGTTAGTGGTAAGGTGTTGTGTGTTAGTGGTTAAGTGTTGTGTGTTAGTGGTAAGGTTGTGTGTGGAAGGTGTTGTGTGTAGTGGTAAGATGTTGTGTGTTAGTGGTAAGTGTTGTGTGTTAGTGGTTAGGTGTGTGTTAGTGGTAACGTGTTGTGTGATAATGGTAAGGTGTTGTGTGTTAGTGGTAAAGTGTTATGTGTTAGTGGTAAGGTACTGCGTGTTAGTGGTAAGGTACTGTGTGTTAGTGGTAAAGTGTTGTGTGTTAGTGGTAAAGTGTTGTGTGTTAGTGGTAAGGTGTTGTGTGTTAGTGGTAAGGTGTTGTGTGTTAGTGGTAAGGTACTGCGTGTTAGTGGTAAGGTACTGTGTGTTAGTGGTAAGGTACTGCGTGTTAGTGGTAAGGTACTGTGTGTTAGTGATAAGTTTTTGTGTGTTAGTGGTAAGGTGTTGTGTGTTAGTGGTAAGGTGTTGTGTGTTAGTGGTAAGGTGTTGTGTGTTAGTGGTAAGGTGTTGTGTGTTAGTGGTAAGGTGTTGTGTGTTAGTGGTAAGGTGTTGTGTGTTAGTGGTAAGGTGTTGTGTGTTAGTGGTAATGTGTTGTGTGTTGTGGTAAGGTGTTGTGTGTTGGTGGTAAGGTGTTGTGTGTTAGTGGTTAGGTGTTGTGTGTTTGTGGTAAGGTGTTGTGTGTTAGTGGTAAGGTACTGTGTGTTAGTGGTAAAGTGTTGTGTGTTAGTGGTAAAGTGTTGTGTGTTAGTGGTAAGGTGCTGCGTGGTAGTGGTAAGGTGTTGTGTGTTAGTGGTAAGGTGTTGTGTGTTAGTGGTAAGGTGTTGTGTGTTAGTGGTAATGTGTTGTGTGTTAGTGGTAAGGTGTTGTGTGTTAGTGGTAAGGTGTTGTGTGTTAGTGGTAAGGTGTTGTGTGTTAGTGGTAGGGTGTGTGTTAGTGGTAAGGTGTTGTGTGTTAGTGGTAAGGTGTGTGTTAGTGGTAAGGTGTTGTGTGTTAGTGGTAAGGTGTTGTGTGTTAGTGGTAAGTGTGTGTGTTAGTGGTAAGGTGTTGTGTGTTAGTGGTAAGGTGTTGTGTGTTAGTGGTAAGGTGTTGTGTGTTAGTGGTAAGGTGTTGTGTGTTAGTGGTAAGGTGTGTGTTAGTGGTAAGGTGTGTGTTAGTGGTAAGGTGTTGTGTGTTAGTGGTAAGGTGTTGTGTGTTAGTGGTAAGGTGTTGTGTGTTAGTGGTAAGGTGTTGTGTGTTAGTGGTAAGGTGTTGTGTGTTAGTGGTAAGGTGTTGTGTGTTAGTGGTAAGGTGTTGTGTGTTAGTGGTAAGGTTCTGTGTGTTAGTGGTAGGTTTGTGTGTTAGTAGTAAGGTGTTGTGTGTTAGTGGTAAGGTGTTGTGTGTTAGTGGTAAGGTGTTGTGTGTTAGTGGTAAGGTGTTGTGTGTTAGTGGTAAGGTGTTGTGTGTTAGTGGTAAGGTGTTGTGTGTTAGTGGTAAGGTGTTGTGTGTTAGTGGTAAGGTGTTGTGTGTTAGTGGTAAGGTGTTGTGTGTTAGTGGTAAGGTGTTGTGTGTTAGTGGTAAGGTGTTGTGTGTTAGTGGTAAGGTGTTGTGTGTTAGTGGTAAGGTGTTGTGTGTTAGTGGTAAGGTGTTGTGTGTTAGTGGTAAGGTGTTGTGTGTTAGTGGTAAGGTGTTGTGTGTTAGTGGTAAGGTAATGTGTGTTAGTGGTAAGGTACTGTGTGTTAGTGGTAAGGTGTGTGTGTTAGTGGTAAGGTGTACTGTGTGTTAGTGGTAACGTGTTGTGTGTTAGTGGTAAGGTGTTGTGTGTTAGTGGTAAGGTTGTGTGTTAGTGGCAAGGTGTTGTGTGTTAGTGGTAAGGTGTTGTGTGTTAGTGGTAAGGTGTTGTGTGTTAGTGGTAAGGTGTTGTGTGTTAGTGGTAATGTGTTGTGTGTTAGTGGTAATGTGTTGTGTGTTAGTGGTAAGGTGTTGTGTGTTAGTGGTAAGGTGTTGTGTGTTAGTGGTAAGGTGTTGTGTGTTAGTGGTAAGGTGTTGTGTGTTAGTGGTAAGGTGTTGTGTGTTAGTGGTAAGGTGTTGTGTGTTAGTGGTAAGGTGTTGTGTGTTAGTGGTAAGGTGTTGTGTGTTAGTGGTAAGGTGTTGTGTGTTAGTGGTAAGGTGTGTGTTAGTGGTAAGGTGTTGTGTGTTAGTGGTAAGGTGTTGTGTGTTAGTGGTAAGGTGTTGTGTGTTAGTGGTAAGGTGTTGTGTGTTAGTGGTAAGGTTGTGTGTTAGTGGTAAGGTACTGTGTGTTAGTGGTAAGGTGTTGTGTGTTAGTGGTAAGGTGTTGTGTGTTAGTGGTAAGGTGTTGTGTGTTAGTGGTAAAGTGTTGTGTGTTAGTGGTAAGGTACTGCGTGTTAGTGGTAAGGTACTGTGTGTTAGCAGTAAGGTGTTGTGCGTTAGTGGTAAGGTGTTGTGTGTTAATGGTAAGGTGTTGTTTGTTCGTGGTAAGGTGTTGTGTGTTAGTGGTAAGGTGTTGTGTGTTAGTGGTAAGGTGTTGTGTGTTAGTGGTAAGGTGTTGTGTGTTAGTGGTAAGGTGAGTGTTAGTAGTAAGGTGTTGTGTGTTAGTGGTAAGGTGTTGTGTGTTAGTGGTAAGGTGTTGTGTGTTAGTGGTAAAGTGTTGTGTGTTAGTGGTAAGGTGTTGTGTGTTAGTGGTAAAGTGTTGTGTGTTAGTGGTAGGGTGTGTGTTAGTGGTAAGGTGTTGTGTGTTAGTGGTAAGGTGTGTGTTAGTGGTAAGGTGTTGTGTGTTAGTGGTAAGGTGTTGTGTGTTAGTGGTAAGGTGTGTGTTAGTGGTTAGGTGTTGTGTGTTAGTGGTAAGGTGTTGTGTGTTAGTGGTAAGGTGTTGTGTGTTAGTGGTAAGGTGTTGTGTGTTAGTGGTAAAGTGTGTGTTAGTGGTAAGGTGTTATGTGTTAGTGGTAAGATGTGTGTTAGTGGTAAAAGTGTTGTGTGTTAGAGGTAAAGTGTTGTGTGTCAGTGGTCAGGTGTTGTGTGTTAGAGGTAAAGTGTTGTGTGTTAGTGGTCAGGTGTTGTGTGTTAGTGGTAAGGTGTTGTGTGTTAGTGGTAAGGTGTTGTGTGTTAGTAGTAAGGTGTTGTGTGTTAGTGGTAAGGTGTTGTGCACTAGTGGTAAGGTGTTGTGTGTTAATGGTAAGGTGTTGTGTGTTAATGGTAAGATGTTGTGTGTTAATGGTAATGTGTTGTGTGTTAGTGGTAAGGTCTTTTGTGTTAGTAGTAAGGTGTTGTGTGTTAGTGGTAAGGTGTTGTGTGTTAATGGTAAGGTGTTGTGTGTTAGTGGTAAGGTGTTGCGTGTTAGTGGTAAGGTGTTGCGTGTTAGTGGTAAGGTGTTGTGTGTTAATGGTAAGGTGTTGTGTGTTAGTGGTAAGGTGTTGCGTGTTAGTGGTAAGGTGTTGCGTGCTAGTGGTAAGGTTCTGTGTGTTAGAAGTAAGGTGTTGTGTGTTAGTGGTAAGGTGTTGTGTGTTAATGGTAAGGTGTTGTGTGTTAGTGGTAAGGTGTTGTGTGTTAGTGGTAAAGTGTTGTGCGTTAGTGGTAAGGTACTGTGTGTTAGTGGCAAGGTGTTGTGTGCTAGTGGTAAGATGTTGTGTGTTAGTGGTAAAGTGTTGTGTGTTAGTGGTAAGGTGTGTGTTAGTGGTAACGTGTTGTGTGATAATGGTAAGGTGTTGTGTGTTAGTGGTAAGGTGTTGTGTGTTAGTGGTAAGGTGTTGTGTGTTAGTGGTAAGGTGTTGTGTGTTAGTGGTAAGTGTTGTGTGTTAGTGGTAAGGAACTGCGTGGTAGTGGTAAGGTACTGTGTGTTAGTGGTAAGGTACTGCGTGTTAGTGGTAAGGTACTGTGTGTTAGTGGTAAGGTGTTGTGTGTTAGTGGTAAGGTGTTGTGTGTTAGTGGTAATGTGTGTGTTAGTGGTAAGGTGTTGTGTGTTAGTGGTAAGGTGTTGTGTGTTAGTGGTAAGGTGTTGTGTGTTAGTGGTAAGGTGTTGTGTGTTAGTGGTAAGGTGTTGTGTGTTAGTGGTAATGTGTTGTGTGTTAGTGGTAAGGTGTTGTGTGTTAGTGGTAAGGTGTTGTGTGTTAGTGGTTAGGTGTTGTGTGTTAGTGGTAAGGTGTTGTGTGTTAGTGGTAAGGTGCTGTGTGTTAGTGGTAAGGTGTTGTGTGTTAGTGGTAAGTGTTGTGTGTTAGTGGTAAGGTACTGCGTGGTAGTGGTAAGGTACTGTGTGTTAGTAGTAAGGTGTTGTGTGTTAGTGGTAAGGTGTTGTGTGTTAATGGTAATGTGTTGTGTGTTAGTGGTAAGGTGTTGTGTGTTAGTGGTAAGGTGTTGTGTGTTAGTGGTAAGGTGTTGTGTGTTAGTGGTAGGGTGTATGTTAGTGGTAAGGTGTTGTGTGTTAGTGGTAAGGTGTGTGTTAGTGGTAAGGTGTTGTGTGTTAGTGGTAAGGTGTTGTGTGTTAGTGGTAAGGTGTGTGTTAGTGGTAAGGTGTTGTGTGTTAGTGGTAAGGTGTTGTGTGTTAGTGGTAAGGTGTTGTGTGTTAGTGGTAAGGTGTTGTGTGTTAGTGGTAAGGTGTTGTGTTAGTGGTAAAGTGTGTGTTAGTGGTAAGGTGTTGTGTGTTAGTGGTAAGGTGTTGTGTGTTAGTGGTAATGTGTTGTGTGTTAGTGGTCAGGTGTTGTGTGTTAGTGGTAAGGTGTTGTGTGTTAGTGGTAAAGTGTTGTGTGTTAGTGGTAAGGAGTTCCGTGTTAGTGGTAAGTTACTACGTGTTAGTGGTAAGGTTCTGTGTGTTAGAAGTAAGGTGTTGTGTGTTAGTGGTAAGGTGTTGTGTGTTAATGGTAAGGTGTTGTGTGTTAGTGGTAAGGTGTTGTGTGTTAGTGGCAAGGTGTTGTGTGCTAGTGGTAAGGTGTTGTGTGTTAGTGGTAAGGTGTTGTGTGCTAGTGGTAAGGTGTTGTGTGTTAGTGGTAAGGTGTTGTGTGTTAGTGGTAAGGTGTGGTGTGTTAGTGGTAAGGTGTGGTGTGTTAGTGGTAAGGTGTTGTGTGTTAGTGGTAAGGTGTTGTGTGATAATGGTAAGGTGTTGTGTGTTAGTGGTAAGGTGTTGTGTGTTAGTGGTTAAGTGTTGTGTGTTAGTGGTAAGGTGTTGTGTGTTAGTGGTAAGGTGTTGTGTGTTAGTGGTAAGGTGTTGTGTGTTAGTGGTAGGGTGTATGTTAGTGGTAAGGTGTTGTGTGTTAGTGGTAAGGTGTGTGTTAGTGGTTAGGTGTTGTGTGTTAGTGGTAAGGTGTTGTGTGTTAGTGGTAATGTGTGTGTTAGTGGTAAGGTGTTGTGTGTTAGCGGTAAGGTGTTGTGTGTTAGCGGTAAGGTGTTGTGTGTTAGTGGTAAGGTGTTGTGTGTTAGTGGTAAGGTGTGTGTTAGTGGTAAAGTGTGTGTTAGTGGTAAGGTGTTATGTGTTAGTGGTAAAGGTGTTGTGTGTTAGAGGTAAAGTGTTGTGTGTTAGTGGTCAGGTGTTGTGTGTTAGTGGTAAGGTGTTGTGTGTTAGAGGTAAAGTGTTGTGTGTTAGTGGTAAGGCGTTGCGTGTTAGTGGTAAGTTACTACGTGTTAGTGGTAAGGTTCTGTGTGTTAGAAGTAAGGTGTTGTGTGTTAGTGGTAAGGTGTTGTGTGTTAATGGTAAGGTGTTGTGTGTTAGTGGTAAGGTGTTGTGTGTTAGTGGCAAGGTGTTGTGTGCTAGTGGTAAGGTGTTGTGTGTTAGTGGTAAGGTGTTGTGTGCTAGTGGTAAGGTGTTGGGTGTTAGTGGTAAGGTGTGGTGTGTTTGTGGTAAGGTGTGGTGTGTTAGTGGTAAGGTGTTGTGTGTTAGTGGTAAGGTGTTGTGTGATAATGGAAAGGTGTTGTGTGTTAGTGGTAAGGTGTTGTGTGTTAGTGGTAAAGTGTTGTGTGTTAGTGGTAAGGTACTGCATGTTAGTGGTAAGGTGTTGTGTGTTAGTGAAAGGTGTTGTGTGTTAGTGGTAAGGTGTTGTGTGTTAGAGGTAAGGTGTTGTGTGTTAGTGGTAAGGTGTTGTGTGTTAGTGATAAGGTGTTGTGTGTTAGTGGTAAGGTACTGTGTGTTAGTGGTAAAGTGTTGTGTGTTAGTGGTAAAGTGTTGTGTGTTAGTGGTAAAGTGTTGTGTGTTAGTGGTAAGGTACTGCGTGGTAGTGGTAAGGTACTGTGTGTTAGTAGTAAGGTGTTGTGTGTTAGTGGTAAGGTGTTGTGTGTTAATGGTAAGGTGTTGTGTGTTAATGGTAAGGTGTTGTGTGTTAGTGGAAAGGTGTTGTGTGTTAGTGGTAAGGTGTTGTGTGTTAGTGGTAAGGTACTGTGTGTTAGTGGTAACATGTTGTGTGTTAGTGGTAAGGTGTTGTGTGTTAGTGGTAAGGTGTTGTGTGTTAATGGTAAGGTGTTGTGTGTGAGTGGTAAGGTGTTGTTTGTTAGTGGTAAGGTGTTGTGTGTTAGTGGTAAGGAGTTGTGTGTTAGTGGTAAGGTACTGCATGTTAGTGGCAAGGTACTGTGTGTTAGTAGTACGGTGCTGTGTTATAGTGGTAAAGTGTTGTGTGTTAGTGGTAAGGTGTGTGTTAGTGGTAAGGTGTTGTATGTTAGTGGTAAAGTGTTGTGTGTTAGTGGTAAGGTACTGCGTGTTAGTGGTAAGGTACTGCGTGTTAGTGGTAAGGTACTGCGTGTTAGTGGTAAGGTACTGTGTGTTAGTGATAACATTTTGTGTGTTAGTGGTAAGGTGTTGTGTGTTAGTGGTAAGGTGTGTGTTAGTGGTAAGGTGATGTGTGTTAGTGGTAAGGTGTTGTGTGTTAGTGGTAAGGTGTTGTGTGTAAGTGGTAAGGTGTTGTGTGTTAGTGGTAAGGTGTTGTGTGTTGGTGGTGATGTGTTGTGTGTTGGTGGTAATGTGTTGTGTGTTGGTGGTAATGTGTTGTGTGTTAGTGGTTAGGTGTTGTGTGTTTGTGGTAAGGTGTTGTGTGTTAGTGGTAAGGTGTGTGTTAGTGGTAAGGTGTGTGTTAGTGGTAAGGTGTGTGTTAGTGGTAAGGTGTAGTATGTTAGCGGTAAGGTGTTGTGTGTTAGTGGTAAGGTGTTGTGTGTTCGTGGTAAGGTGTTGTGTGTTAGTGGTAAGGTGGTGTGTGTTAGTGGTAAGTTGTTGTGTGTTAGTGTTAGGGTGTGTGTTAGTGGTAAGGTGTTGTGTGTTAGTGGTAAGGTGTTGTGTGTTAGTGGTAAAGTGTGTGTTAGTTGTAAGGTGTTATGTGTTAGTGGCAAGGTGTGTGTTAGTGATAAAGGTGTTATGTGTTAGAGGTATAGTGTTGTGTGTTAGTGGTCAGGTGTTGTGTATTAGTGGTAAGCTGTTGTGTGTTAGAGGTAAAGTGTTGTGTGTTCGTGGTAAGGTGTTGCGTGTTATTGGTAAGGTACTGCGTGTTAGTGGTAAGGTTCTGTGTGTTAGAAGTAAGGTGTTGTGTGTTAGTGGTAAGGTGTTGTGTGTTAATGGTAAGGTGTTGTGTGCTAGTGGTAAGGTGTTGTGTGTTAGTGGTAAGGTGTTGTGTGTTAGTGGTAAAGTGTTGTGCGTTAGTGGTAAGGTACTGTGTGTTAGTGGCAAGGTGTTGTGTGCTAGTGGTAAGATGTTGTGTGTTAGTGGTAAAGTGTTGTGTGTTAGTGGTAAGGTGTGTGTTAGTGGTAACGTGTTGTGTGATAATGGTAAGGTGTTGTGTGTTAGTGGTAAGGTGTTGTGTGTTAGTGGTAAAGTGTTGTGTGTTAGTGGTAAGGTACTGCATGTTAGTGGTATGGTACTGTGTGTTAGTGGTAAGGTGTTGTGTGTTAGTGGTAAGGTGTTGTGTGTTAGTGGTAAGGTTGTTGTGTGTTAGTGGTAAGGTAGTGTGTGTTAGTGGTAAAGTGTTGTGTGTTAGTGGTAAGGTGTTGTGTGTTAGTGGTAAGGTGTTGTGTGTTAATGGTAAGGTGTTGTGTGTGAGTGGTAAGGTGTTGTGTGTTAGTGGTAAAGTGTTGTGTGTTAGTGGTACGGTACTGAATGTTAGTGGTAAGGTACTGCATGTTAGTGGCAAGGTACTGTGTGTTAGTAGTACGGTGTTGTGTTATAGTGGTAAGGTGTTGTGTGTGAGTGGTAATGTGTGTGTGTGTTAGTGGTAAGGTGTGTGTTAGTGGTAAGGTGTTGTATGTATGTGGTAAGGTGTTGTATGTAAGTGGTAAAGTGTTGTGTGTTAGTGTTAAGGTACTGCGTATTAGTGGTAAGGTACTGTGTGTTAGTAGTAAGGTGTTGTGTGTTAATGGTAAGGTATTGTGTGTTAGTGGTAAGGTGTGTGTTAGTGGTAAAGGTGTTGTGTGTTAGAGTTAAGGTGTTGTGTGTTAGTGGTAAGGTGTTGTGTGTAAGTGGTAAGGTGTTGTGTGTTAGTGGTAAGGTGTTGTGTGTTAGTGGTAAGGTACTGCGTATTAGTGGTAAGGTACTGTGTGTTAGTAGTAAGGTGTTGTGTGTTAGTGGTAAGGTGTTGTGTGTTAGTGGTAAGGTGTTGTGTGTTAGTGGTAAAGTGTTGTGTGTTAGTGGTAAGGTACTGCGTGTTAGTGGTAAGGTACTGTGTGTTAGCACTAAGGTGTTGTGCGTTAGGTTGTGTGTTAATTGTAAGGTGTTGTGTGTTAGTGGTAAGGTGTTGTGTGTTAGTGGTAAGGTGTGTGTTAGTAGTAAGGTGTTGTGTGTTAGTGGTAAGGTGTTGCGTGTTAGTGGTAAGGTACTGCGTGTTAGTGGTAAGGTGTGTGTGTTAGTGGTAAGGTGTTGTGTGTTAGTGGTAAGGTGTGTGTTAGTGGTAAGGTGTTGTGTGTTAGTGGTAAGGTGTTGTGTGTTAGTGGTAAGGTGTTGTGTGTTAGTGGTAAGGTGTTGTGTGTTAGTGGTAAGGTGTTGTGTGTTAGTGGTAAGGTGTTGTGTGTTAGTGGTAAGGTGTTGTGTGTTAGTGGTAAGGTGTTGTGTGTTAGTGGTAAGGTGTTGTGTGTTAGTGGTAAGGTGTTGTGTGTTAGTGGTAAGGTGTTGTGTGTTAGTGTAAGGTGTTGTGTGTTAGTGGTAAGGTGTTGTGTGTTAGTGGTGAGGTGTTGTGTGTTAGTGGTAAGGTGTTGTGTGTTAGTGGTAAGGTGTTGTGTGTTAGTGGTAAGGTGTTGTGTGTTAGTGGTAAGGTGTTTGTGTTAGTGGTAAGGTGTTGTGTGTTAGTGGTAAGGTGTTGTGTGTTAGTGGTAAGGTGTTGTGTGTTAGTGGTAAGGTGTGTGTTAATGGTAAGGTGTTGTGTGTTAGTGGTAAGGTGTGTGTTAGTGGTAAGGTGTGTGTTAGTGGTAAGGTGTTGTGTGTTAGTGGTAAGGTGTTGTGTGTTAGTGGTAAGGTGTTGTGTGTTAGTGGTAAGGTGTTGTGTGTTAGTGGTAAGGTGTGTGTGTTAGTGGTAAGGTGTTGTGTGTTAGTGGTAAGGTGTTGTGTGTTAGTGGTAAGGTGTTGTGTGTTAGTGGTAAGGTTGTGTGTTAGTGGTAAGGTGTTGTGTGTTAGTGGTAAGGTGTTGTGTGTTAGTGGTAAGGTGTTGTGTGTTAGTGGTAAGGTGTTGTGTGTTAGTGGTAAGGTGCTGTGTGTTAGTGGTAAGGTGTTGTGTGTTAGTGGTAAGGTGTTGTGTGTTAGTGGTAAGGTGTTGTGTGTTAGTGGTAAGGTGTTGTGTGTTAGTGGTAAGGTGTTGTGTGTTAGTGGTAAGGTGTTGTGTGTTAGTGGTAAGGTGTTGTGTGTTAGTGGTAAGGTGTGTGTTAGTGTATAAGGTGTTGTGTGTTAGTGGTAAGGTGTTGTGTGTTAGTGGTAAGGTGTTGTGTGTTAGTGGTAAGGTGTTGTGTGTTAGTGGTAAGGTGTTGTGTGTTAGTGGTAAGATGTTGTGTGTTAGTGGTAGGTATTCTGTGTTAGTGGTAAGGTGTTGTGTGTTAGTGGTAAGGTGTGTGTGTTAGTGGTAAGGTGTTGTGTGTTAGTGGTAAGGTGTTGTGTGTTAGTGGTAAGGTGTTGTGTGTTAGTGGTAAGGTGTTGTGTGTTAGTGGTAAGGTGTTGTGTGTTAGTGGTAAGGTGTTGTGTGTTAGTGGTAAGGTGTTGTGTGTTAGTGGTAAAGTGTTGTGTGTTAGTGGTAAGGTGTTGTGTGTTAGTGGTAAGGTTGTGTGTTAGTGGTAAGGTGTTGTGTGTTAGTGGTAAGGTGTTGTGTGTTAGTGGTAAGGTGTTGTGTGTTAGTGGTAAGGTGTTGTGTGTTAGTGGTAAGGTGTTGTGTGTTAGTGGTAAGGTGTTGTGTGTTAGTGGTAAGGTGTTGTGTGTTAGTGGTAAGGTGTTGTGTATTAGTGGTAAGGTGTTGTGTTAGTGGAAAGGTGTTGTGTATTAGTGGTAAGGTGTTGTGTGTTAGTGGTAAGGTGTTGTGTGTTAGTGGTAAGGTGTTGTGTGTTAGTGGTAAGGTGTGTGTTAGTGGTAAGGTGTTGTGTGTTAGTGGTAAGGTGTGTGTTAGTGGTAAGTGTGTGTGTTAGTGGTAAGGTGTTGTGTGTTAGTGGTAAGGTGTTGTGTGTTAGTGGTAAGGTGTTGTGTGTTAGTGGTAAGGTGTTGTGTGTTAGTGGTAAGGTGTTGTGTGTTAGTGGTAAGGTGTTGTGTGTTAGTGGTAAGGTGTTGTGTGTTAGTGGTAAGTGTTGTGTGTTAGTGGTAAGGTGTTGTGTGTTAGTGGTAAGGTGTTGTGTGTTAGTGGTAAGGTGTTGTGTGTTAGTGGTAAGGTGTTGTGTGTTAGTGGTAAGGTGTTGTGTGTTAGTGGTAAGGTGTTGTGTGTTAGTGGTAAGGTGTGTGTTAGTGGTAAGGTGTTGTGTGTTAGTGGTAAGGTGTTGTGTGTTAGTGGTAAGGTGTGTGTGTTAGTGGTAAGGTGTTGTGTGTTAGTGGTAAGGTGTTGTGTGTTAGTGGTAAGGTGTTGTGTGTTAGTGGTAAGGTGTTGTGTGTTAGTGGTAAGGTGTGTGTTAGTGGTAAGGTGTGTGTTAGTGGTAAGGTGTTGTGTGTTAGTGGTAAGGTGTTGTGTGTTAGTGGTAAGTGTTGTGTGTTAGTGGTCAGGTGTTGTGTGTTAGTGGTAAGGTGTTGTGTGTTAGTGGTAAGGTGTTGTGTGTTAGTGGTAAGGCGTTCCGTGTTAGTGGTAAGTTACTGCGTGTTAGTGGTAAGGTTCTGTGTGTTAGAAGTAAGGTGTTGTGTGTTAGTGGTAAGGTGTTGTGTGTTAATGGTAAGGTGTTGTGTGTTAGTGGTAAGGTGTTGTGTGTTAGTGGTAAGGTGTTGTGTGCTAGTGGTAAGGTGTTGTGTGCTAGTGGTAAGGTGTTGTGTGCTAGTGGTAAGGTGTTGTGTGTTAGTGGTAAGGTGTGGTGTGTTAGTGGTAAGGTGTTGTGTGTTAGTGGTAAGGTGTTGTGTGTTAGTGGTAAGGTGTTGTGTGTTAGTGGTAAGGTGTTGTGTGTTAGTGGTAAGGTGTTGTGTGTTAGTGGTAAGGTGTTGTGTGTTAGTGGTAAGTGTTGTGTGTTAGTGGTAAGGTGTTGTGTGTTAGTGGTAAGGTGTTGTGTGTTAGTGGTAAGGTGTTGTGTGTTAGTGGTAGGTGTGTGTTAGTGGTAAGGTGTTGTGTGTTAGTGGTAAGGTGTGTGTTAGTGGTAAGGTGTTGTGTGTTAGTGGTAAGGTGTTGTGTGTTAGTGGTAAGGTGTGTGTTAGTGGTAAGGTGTTGTGTGTTAGTGGTAAGGTGTTGTGTGTTAGTGGTAAGGTGTTGTGTGTTAGTGGTAAGGTGTTGTGTGTTAGTGGTAAGGTGTTGTGTTAGTGGTAAGGTGTGTGTTAGTGGTAAGGTGTTGTGTGTTAGTGGTAAGGTGTTGTGTGTTAGTGGTAAGGTGTTGTGTGTTAGTGGTAAGGTGTTGTGTGTTAGTGGTAAGGTGTTGTGTGTTAGTGGTAAGGTGTTGTGTGTTAGTGGTAAGGTGTTGTGTGTTAGTGGTAAGTTACTACGTGTTAGTGGTAAGGTTCTGTGTGTTAGAAGTAAGGTGTTGTGTGTTAGTGGTAAGGTGTTGTGTGTTAATGGTAAGGTGTTGTGTGTTAGTGGTAAGGTGTTGTGTGTTAGTGGTAAGGTGTTGTGTGTTAGTGGTAAGGTGTTGTGTGTTAGTGGTAAGGTGTTGTGTGTTAGTGGTAAGGTGTTGTGTGTTAGTGGTAAGGTGTGGTGTGTTAGTGGTAAGGTGTTGTGTGTTAGTGGTAAGGTGTTGTGTGTTAGTGGTAAGGTGTTGTGTGTTAGTGGTAAGGTGTTGTGTGTTAGTGGTAAGGTGTTGTGTGTTAGTGGTAAGTGTTGTGTGTTAGTGGTAAGGTACTGCTTGTTAGTGGTAAGGTGTTGTGTGTTAGTGAAAGGTGTTGTGTGTTAGTGGTAAGGTGTTGTGTGTTAGTGGTAAGGTGTTGTGTGTTAGTGGTAAGGTGTTGTGTGTTAGTGATAAGGTGTTGTGTGTTAGTGGTAAGGTACTGTGTGTTAGTGGTAAGGTGTTGTGTGTTAGTGGTAAGGTGTTGTGTGTTAGTGGTAAAGTGTTGTGTGTTAGTGGTAAGGTACTGCGTGGTAGTGGTAAGGTACTGTGTGTTAGTAGTAAGGTGTTGTGTGTTAGTGGTAAGGTGTTGTGTGTTATGGTAAGGTGTTGTGTGTTAATGGTAAGGTGTTGTGTGTTAGTGGTAAGGTGTTGTGTGTTAGTGGTAAGGTGTTGTGTGTTAGTGGTAAGGTACTGTGTGTTAGTGGTAACATGTGTGTTAGTGGTAAGGTGTTGTGTGTTAGTGGTAAGGTGTTGTGTGTTAATGGTAAGGTGTTGTGTGTGAGTGGTAAGGTGTTGTTTGTTAGTGGTAAGGTGTTGTGTGTTAGTGGTAAGGTGTTGTGTGTTAGTGGTAAGGTGTGTGTTAGTGGCAAAGTACTGTGTGTTAGTAGTAAGGTGTTGTGTTATAGTGGTAAGGTGTTGTGTGTTAGTGGTAAGGTGTGTGTTAGTGGTAAGGTGTTGTATGTTAGTGGTAAAGTGTTGTGTGTTAGTGGTAAGGTGTTGCGTGTTAGTGGTAAGGTGCTGCGTGTTAGTGGTAAGGTACTGCGTGTTAGTGGTAAGGTACTGTGTGTTAGTGGTAAGGTGTTGTGTGTTAGTGGTAAGGTGTTGTGTGTTAGTGGTAAGGTGTGTGTTAGTGGTAAGGTGATGTGTGTTAGTGGTAAGGTGTTGTGTGTTAGTGGTAAGGTGTTGTGTGTAAGTGGTAAGGTGTTGTGTGTTAGTGGTAAGGTGTTGTGTGTTGGTGGTGATGTGTTGTGTGTTGGTGGTAATGTGTTGTGTGTTGGTGGTAATGTGTTGTGTGTTAGTGGTAAGGTGTTGTGTGTTTGTGGTAAGGTGTTGTGTGTTAGTGGTAAGGTGTGTGTGTTAGTGGTAAGGTGTGTGTTAGTGGTAAGGTGTTGTGTGTTAGTGGTAAGGTGTTGTGTGTTAGTGGTAAGGTGTTGTGTGTTAGTGGTAAGGTGTTGTGTGTTAGTGGTAAGGTGTTGTGTGTTAGTGGTAAGGTGGTGTGTGTTAGTGGTAAGTTGTTGTGTGTTAGTGTTAGGGTGTGTGTTAGTGGTAAGGTGTTGTGTGTTAGTGGTAAGGTGTTGTGTGTTAGTGGTAAAGTGTGTGTTAGTTGTAAGGTGTTATGTGTTAGTGGTAAGGTGTGTGTTAGTCATAAAGGTGTTGTGTGTTAGAGGTATAGTGTTGTGTGTTAGTGGTCAGGTGTTGTGTGTTAGTGGTAAGCTGTTGTGTGTTAGTGGTAAAGTGTTGTGTGTTAGTGGTAAGGTGTTGCGTGTTATTGGTAAGGTACTGCGTGTTAGTGGTAAGGTTCTGTGTGTTAGAAGTAAGGTGTTGTGTGTTAGTGGTAAGGTGTTGTGTGTTAATGGTAAGGTGTTGTGTGTTAGTGGTAAGGTGTTGTGTGTTAGTGGTAAGGTGTTGTGTGTTAGTGGTAAAGTGTTGTGCGTTAGTGGTAAGGTACTGTGTGTTAGTGGCAAGGTGTTGTGTGCTAGTGGTAAGATGTTGTGTGTTAGTGGTAAAGTGTTGTGTGTTAGTGGTAAGGTGTGTGTTAGTGGTAACGTGTTGTGTGATAATGGTAAGGTGTTGTGTGTTAGTGGTAAGGTGTTGTGTGTTAGTGGTAAAGTGTTGTGTGTTAGTGGTAAGGTACTGCATGTTAGTGGTATGGTACTGTGTGTTAGTGGTAAGGTGTTGTGTGTTAGTGGTAAGGTGTTGTGTGTTAGTGGTAAGGTGTTGTGTGTTAGTGGTAAGGTAGTGTGTGTTAGTGGTAATGTGTTGTGTGTTAGTGGTAAGGTGTTGTGTGTTAGTGGTAAGGTGTTGTGTGTTAATGGTAAGGTGTTGTGTGTGAGTGGTAAGGTGTTGTGTGTTAGTGGTAAGGTGTTGTGTGTTAGTGGTACCGTACTGATGTTAGTGGTAAGGTACTGCATGTTAGTGGCAAGGTACTGTGTGTTAGTAGTACGGTGTTGTGTTATAGTGGTAAGGTGTTGTGTGTGAGTGGTAATGTGTGTGTGTGTTAGTGGTAAGGTGTGTGTTAGTGGTAAGGTGTTGTATGTATGTGGTAAGGTGTTGTATGTAAGTGGTAAAGTGTTGTGTGTTAGTGTTAAGGTACTGCGTATTAGTGGTAAGGTACTGTGTGTTAGTAGTAAGGTGTTGTGTGTTAATGGTAAGGTGTTGTGTGTTAGTGGTAAGGTGTGTGTTAGTGGTAAGGTGTTGTGTGTTAGTGGTAAGGTGTTGTGTGTTAGTGGTAAGGTGTTGTGTGTAAGTGGTAAGGTGTTGTGTGTTAGTGGTAAGGTGTTGTGTGTTAGTGGTAAGGTACTGCGTATTAGTGGTAGGGTACTGTGTGTTAGTAGTAAGGTGTTGTGTGTTAATGGTAAGGTGTTGTGTGTTAATGGTAAGGTGTTGTGTGTTTGTGGTAAAGTGATTGTGTGTTATTGGTAAGGTACTGCGTGTTAGTGGTAAGGTACTGTGTGTTAGCACTAAGGTGTTGTGCGTTAGGTTGTGTGTTAATTGTAAGGTGTTGTGTGTTAGTGGTAAGGTGTTGTGTGTTAGTGGTAAGGTGTGTGTTAGTAGTAAGGTGTTGTGTGTTAGTGGTAAGGTGTTGCGTGTTAGTGGTAAGGTACTGCGTGTTAGTGGTAATGTGTGTGTTAGTGGTAAGGTGTTGTGTGTTAGTGGAAAGGTGTGTGTTAGTGGTAAGGTGTTGTGTGTTAGTGGTAAGGTGTTGTGTGTTAGTGGTAAGGTGTTGTGTGTTAGTGGTAAGGTGTTGTGTGTTAGTGGTAAGGTGTTGTGTGTTAGTGGTAAGGTGTTGTGTGTTAGTGGTAAGGTGTTGTGTGTTAGTGGTAAGGTGTTGTGTGTTAGTGGTAAGGTGTTGTGTGTTAGTGGTAAGGTGTTGTGTGTTAGTGGTAAGGTGTTGTGTGTTAGTTAAGGTGTTGTGTGTTAATGGTAAGGTGTTGCGTGTTAGTGGTGAGGTGTTGTGTGTTAGTGGTAAGGTGTTGTGTGTTATGGTAAGGTGTTGTGTGTTAGTGGTAAGGTGTTGTGTGTTAGTGGTAAGGTGTTATGTATTAGTGTTAAGGTGTTGTTGTTAGGTAAGGTGTTGTGTGTTAGTGGTAAGGTGTTGTGTGTTAGTGGTAAGGTGTGTGTTAGTGGTAAGGTGTTGTGTGTTAGTGGTAAGGTGTGTGTTAGTGGTAAGGTGTGTGTTAGTGGTAAGGTGTTGTGTGTTAGTGGTAAGGTGTTGTGTGTTAGTGGTAAGGTGTTGTGTGTTAGTGGTAAGGTGTTGTGTGTTAGTGGTAAGGTGTGTGTGTTAGTGGTAAGGTGTTGTGTGTTAGTGGTAAGGTGTTGTGTGTTAGTGGTAAGGTACTGTGTGTTAGTGGTAAGGTCTGTGTGTTAGTGGTAAGGTGTTGTGTGTTAGTGGTAAGGTGTTGTGTGTTAGTGGTAAGGTGTTGTGTGTTAGTGGTAAGGTGTTGTGTGTTAGTGGTAAGGTAATGTGTGTTAGTGGTAAGGTGCTGTGTGTTAGTGTAAGGTGTTGTGTGTTAGTGGTAAGGTGTTGTGTGTTAGTGGTAAGGTGTTGTGTGTTAGTGGTAAGGTGTTGTGTGTTAGTGGTAAGGTGTTGTGTGTTAGTGGTAAGGTGTTGTGTGTTAGTGGTAAGGTGTGTGTTAGTGTATAAGGTGTTGTGTGTTAGTGGTAAGGTGTTGCGTGTTAGTGGTAAGGTGTTGTGTGTTAGTGGTGATGTGTTGTGTGTTAGTGGTAAGGTGTTGTGTGTTAGTGGTAAGGTGTTGTGTGTTAGTGGTAGGGTGTATGTTAGTGGTAAGGTGTTGTGTGTTAGTGGTAAGGTGTGTGTTAGTGGTTAGGTGTTGTGTGTTAGTGGTAAGGTGTTGTGTGTTAGTGGTAAGGTGTTGTGTGTTAGTGGTAAGGTGTTGTGTGTTAGTGGTAAGGTTTGTGTGTTAGTGGTAAGGTGTTGTGTGTTAGTGGTAAGGTGTTGTGTGTTAGTGGTAAGGTGTGTGTTAGTGGTAAGGTGTTGTGTTAGTGGTAAGGTGTGTGTTAGTGGTAAGGTGTTGTGTGTTAGTGGTAAAGTGTTGTGTGTTAGTGGTCAGGTGTTGTGTGTTAGTGGTAAGGTGTTGTGTGTTAGTGGTAAAGTGTTGTGTGTTAGTGGTAAGGTACTGTGTGTTAGTGGTAAGGTGTTGTGTGTTAGTGGTAAGGTGTTGTGTGTTAGTGGTAAGGTGTTGTGTGTTAGTGGTAGGTGTTGTGTGTTAGTGGTAAGGTGTTGTGTGTTAGTGGTAAGGTGTTGTGTGTTAGTGGTAAGGTGTTGTGTGTTAGTGGTAAGGTGTGTGTTAGTGGTAAGGTGTTGTGTGTTAGTGGTAAGGTGTGTGTTAGTGGTAAGGTGTTGTGTGTTAGTGGTAAGGTGTTGTGTGTTAGTGGTCAGGTGTTGTGTGTTAGTGGTAAGGTGTTGTGTGTTAGTGGTAAGGTGTTGTGTGTTAGTAGTAAGGTGTTGTGCATTAGTGGTAAGGTGTTGTGTGTTAATGGTAAGGTGTTGTGTGTTAATGGTAAGATGTTGTGTGTTAGTGGTAAGGTGTTGTGTGTTAGTGGTAAGGTGTTTGTGTTAGTGGTAAGGTGTTGTGTGTTAGTGGTAAGGTGTTGTGTGTTAGTGGTAAGGTGTTGTGTGTTAGTGGTAAGGTGTTGTGTGTTAGTGGTAAGGTGTGTGTTAGTGGTAAGGTGTTGTGTGTTAGTGGTAAGGTGTTGTGTGTTAGTGGTAAGGTGCTGCGTGTTAGTGGTAAGGTGTTGTGTGTTAGTGGTAAGGTGTTGTGTGTTAGTGGTAAGGTGTTGTGTGTTAGTGGTAAGGTGTTGTGTGTTAGTGGTAAGGTGTTGTGTGTTAGTGGTAAGGTGTTGTGTGTTAGTGGTAAGGTGGTGTGTGTTAGTGGTAAGGTGGTGTGTGTTAGTGGTAAGGTGTTGTGTGTTAGTGGTAAGTGTTGTGTGTTAGTGGTAATGGTGCTGCGTGTTAGTGGTAAGGTACTGTGTGTTAGCAGTAAGGTGTTGTGCGTTAGTGGTAAGGTGTTGTGTGTTAATGGTAAGGTGTTGTGTGTTAATGGTAATGTTTTGTGTGTTAGTGGTAAGGTGTTGTGTGTTAGTGGTAAGGTGTTGTGTGTTAGTGGTAAGGTGTTGTGTGTTAGTGGTAAGGTGTTGTGTGTTAGTGGTAAGGTGTTGTGTGTTAGTAGTAAGGTGTTGTGTGTTAGTGGTAAGGTGTTGTGTGTTAGTGGTAAGGTGTTGTGTGTTAATGGTAAAGTGTTGTGTGTTAGTGGTAAGGTGTTGTGTGTTAGTGGTAAAGTGTTGTGTGTTAGTGGTAAGGTACTGAATGTTAGTGGTAAGGTACTGCATGTTAGTGGCAAGGTACTGTGTGTTAGTAGTACGGTGTTGTGTTATAGTGGTAAGGTGTTGTGTGTGAGTGGTAAGGTGTGTGTGTGTTAGTGGTAAGGTGTGTGTTAGTGGTAAGGTGTTGTATGTATGTGGTAAGGTGTTGTATGTAAGTGGTAAAGTGTTGTGTGTTAGTGTTAAGGTACTGCGTATTAGTGGTAAGGTACTGTGTGTTAGTAGTAAGGTGTTGTGTGTTAATGGTAAGGTATTGTGTGTTAGTGGTAAGGTGTGTGTTAGTGGTAAAGGTGTTGTGTGTTAGAGTTAAGGTGTTGTGTGTTAGTGGTAAGGTGTTGTGTGTAAGTGGTAAGGTGTTGTGTGTTAGTGGTAAGGTGTTGTGTGTTAGTGGTAAGGTACTGCGTATTAGTGGTAAGGTACTGTGTGTTAGTAGTAAGGTGTTGTGTGTTAATGGTAAGGTGTTGTGTGTTAATGGTAAGGTGTTGTGTGTTTGTGGTAAAGTGATTGTGTGTTATTGGTAAGGTACTGCGTGTTAGTGGTAAGGTACTGTGTGTTAGCACTAAGGTGTTGTGCGTTAGGTTGTGTGTTAATTGTAAGGTGTTGTGTGTTAGTGGTAAGGTGTTGTGTGTTAGTGGTAAGGTGTGTGTTAGTGGTAAGGTGTTGTGTGTTAGTGGTAAGGTGTTGTGTGTTAGTGGTAAGGTACTGCGTGTTAGTGGTAATGTGTGTGTTAGTGGTAAGGTGTTGTGTGTTAGTGGAAAGGTGTGTGTTAGTGGTAAGGTGTTGTGTGTTAGTGGTAAGGTGTTGTGTGGTAAGGTGTTGTGTGTTAGTGGTAAGGTGTTGTGTGTTAGTGGTAAGGTGTTGTGTGTTAGTGGTAAGGTGTTGTGTGTTAGTGGTAAGGTGTTGTGTGTTAGTGGTAAGGTGTTGTGTGTTAGTGGTAAGGTGTTGTGTGTTAGTGGTAAGGTGTTGTGTGTTAATGGTAAGGTGTTGTGTGTTAATGGTAAGGTGTTGTGTGTTAATGGTAAGGTGTTGTGTGTTAGACTTAAGGTGTTGTGTGTTAATGGTAAGGTGTTGCGTGTTAGTGGTGAGGTGTTGTGTGTTAGTGGTAAGGTGTTGTGTGTTAATGGTAAGGTGTTGTGTGTTAGTGGTAAGATGTTGTGTGTTAGTGGTAAGGTGTTATTTGTTAGTGTTAAGGTGTTTTATGTTAATGGTAAGGTGTTGTGTGTTAGTGGTAAGGTGTTGTGTGTTTGTGGTAAGATGTGTGTTAATGGTAAGGTGTTGTGTGTTAGTGGTAAGGTGTGTGTTAGTGGTAAGATGTGTGTTAGTGGTAAGGTGTTGTGTGTTAGTGGTAAGGTGTTGTGTGTTAGTGGTAAGGTGTTGTGTGTTAGTGGTAAGGTGTTGTGTGTTAGTGGTAAGGTGTTGTGTGTTAGTGGTAAGGTGTTGTGTGTTAGTGGTAAGGTGTTGTGTGTTAGTGGTAAGGTGTTGTGTGTTAGAGGTAAGGTGTTGCGTGTTAGTGGTAAGGTACTGTGTGTTATTGGTAAGGTGTTGTGTGTTAGTGGTAAGGTGTTGTGTGTTAATGGTCAGGTGTTGTGTGTTAGTGGTAAGGTGTTGTGTATTAGTGGTAAGGTGTTGTATGTTAGTGGTAAGGTGTTGTGTGTTATTGGTAAGGTGTTGTGTGTTAGTGGTAAGGTGTTGTGTGTTAGTGGTAAGGTGTTGTGTGTTAATGGTAAGGTGTTGTGTGTTAGTGGTAAGGTGTTGTGTGTTAGTGGTAGCTTATCTATAGCATTCGCATATAATGCCACATTTCAAAGGCCTCCAATTAGTCAGGTGGCTTCGTGAAAATACCGTTACAGGGCGGATAAAAGGCGCCAAAATTTGTTTGAAGCTTCCTTTGGTCATGCTTATCAGATTTAGAAGAGGAGCCACCATCAAATATTTTCCTAATTCGTGTAAGATGGAAAATTCAAAATCGCCGACACCACAAACTTAAAGTGCCTATAACTTTGCATATAATCATCACAGAGAGGTAAATTTGGCGTAAAAATCTAGGTTTTCGGAGTCAATGAATACAATAAAAGGGATCAGAATGCTGTCAAGACACCGTTGGTTGGTGCAAATACGAAATTATCATATATACGTGTGGGTACATGTCATAACTGCAAATACATGTCACTTTGGTAAGCTTCATCTGCCAAGCTCGAAGAGTGACCTTATGAAGTGTCTACAGCAGCCTAACTAGCCTGTGCCACCTCCCATATGTGACTGTAGGGTTTTGGATGGAGCTGCCATTGTCCACTCCGTGCCTACTGCTGGTGTCAGCACCTTTGAGGACTATGGAGACAAGATCTTCATCCCGTTTCTGAAGAATCACCTACTGACTGCCAATAGGGTAGACATTGTTTGGGACACATATTTTCAAGACAGTCTGAAGAAGTCTACCAGGGAAAAGAGAGGGAGAGGTGTGCGCCGAAAAGTGTCAGGTCAGGCCAAAGTTTCTGGCAGCTGGATGGACTTACTTCGTGATTCACAAAACAAGAATGAACTCTTTGCCTTTCTGACTTCTAAAGTTGTAGATTTTGACTGCCCGACTGGAAAAGCTGTGTATATCACATCAGGTATGTTTCTTTATTTATATCCAGAGACATTATTGAAATAACCATTGCTCCATTTATTAGCGTGTAGATATACCATTCTTGAAATGAATATATATTATAGTACTTAAATTATAAATTTTATACCTTCACGGGAGTCTGTGATATCAGTAAGCTGCTACAATTCAATGTCAAACTGCAACCATCAGGACGCAGACATCAGGATTGCAGTTCACATGGTACATGCTCTGGAGCATGTTGCAACAAAAGTTTAAATCTGAATGGTTCACACAGACGTGATAGTCATCCTTATTGGCAAATTCCATGACCTCACTATACAGCAGCCAACAGCAGACATATGGGTGGCATATGGCCTGGGGAAGAATTTCTGCTCTCACATCATTAATCACATCTGTGCCTCCCTTGGTGAGCTGAGTTCTAAACCCCTTCCTGTGTTCCACGCATTCACTGGATTTGACCAGACCAGTGCCTTCAATAGAAAGGGAGAGAAGTCTGTCTGGCAGGAGTGGCAGTTCTATGAAGAGGTCACAGAGAAATTTGTGCACCTTGCTCAACATCCCTTTGAGCTACTGCACAAGGACTCCCATCACTTCCAGAAGCTTGAAAGGTTTACACTAATAATGTATGATAGAGCCAGTGCTTTCACCTCCATCAATGAGACCAAAATAACTCTCTTCTGCCACCGGAACTGTGCCATGAAGCTGCCACCTACACAGGTAGGATTAATTAAACTGATGATATTGCTACTTACCAGTACGCATACATCAATCATATAATGTTAACATGTAATCTTTAGTCAAGTTCTTATATTTTATTTCAGGATGCACTCTTTCAGCATGCCCGACGTGCAGTTTTACAGGCTGGAATATGGTGTACCAGTGATCAACCACAGCAAGGTTCATTGGGTACTAGTCTGGTTCAAAACCCCCTGAAGTCTCCAAACTTGCAGCCAACTAATAAAGTGTTCCTGCAAGGGTGGCTGTAGGGTCTGCAAATGGGTGAAAGCTAATCTGGACTGTACACCACTTTGCAAATGCAAATGCATAAAGTAGTTGAGAATATACTTCCATAATCATGTAAATGACTATGACTTAACAAAGTTTTATAATGTGGGTGTACTTTTTGTATGAGTATCAGAATTGCATCACAAATAAACATTTATCACGAACATTTTGGCCTAAGTGATAATCTCTGACCTTTCTATATGATATATGGATGGTTTTACATCCCTTCTAATGTAATCCTTGACCCTTAAAACCTATATTTCGACACCAAATTTTCCTCCCTGTGACACATATAAGCAGAGCTGTATGATCTTTAAGTTTTCGTGTCGGCCATTTTGAATTTTGCATCGTACAAGAATTCCGAGAATATTTGAAGGTGGCTCCCTTTCTAGATTTGATAAGTATGGCCAGAGGAAGCCTGAACAAAAATGGCGCTCTTATCCGACCTGTTGCGATAAAGCGATTTAGCCACCGGGCTAAATCTCTTTCTGGTGTCTGCTGAAAGTGTCCACGCACCTGACCCATACATTAGTCCTTGCCATATAAAGCCTTTCAGCAGCCCTTTTCTCAAATTAAAACCCAGTGCCCATTTTCAATAAGTCTTTTAGATTATGAAATGTTCTTTCTTTTTTGCTTGCCCCATTCTTGTTTTGATTTCTTCCGTACATCTACCATCACAGCTTGTGTTACTTCCCAAATACACAAAACTTTCCACTTATGTAAATTCCCTGTTGCCAACCATAATTTGTCTTTTGGGATTTATTTCCAATTTGTTAACAACCATTACTTTTCTCTTTATAGCCTTAACTCTTAAACCCTATTTTCACCTTTTTCCACTAACTTGTTAATGAGTTTTTGTTATCCCTCTTCACTATCTGTGATAAGACCAGTATTATCTGCAGAGCATATATATGTATTACTTTATCATTAATTTAAAGCCCTTCATTATCACTTATAACTCCTCTCATTAGGAATTCTGAATATACAGTATACTATACAATGTTGGAGATAAAACACAGAACATAAGAACATAAGAAAATAAGGAGTCTGCAATAGGCCAGTTGGCCTGTGCAATGCATGGCAGCTCCCGTCGAGAGTTACTACCACTCTCTATCACCATCCATGAATCTATCCAGCCTCATTTTAAAATTTTCCAGCGTTTCAGCACTTTCTACAAAGTTGCTAAGCTTGTTCCACTCGTCTACCACCCTATTTGTGAACCAGTTCCTTCCTATCTCCCTCCTAAACCTATACTTATCCAACTTAAATCCATTGCTACGAGTCCTATCCTGCTCGGGTATTATAATAACTTTATCTATATCTCCTTTATTGATTCCTTTCACCTACTTGAATACTTCTATCATATCTCCTCGCACTCTTCGTCTTTCTAGGGAATGCAACCTTAGTTTCTTTAATCTCTCTTGATATGGAAGGTTTCTAAGTCCCGGAAACATTTTCGTCATTCTTCCCTGCACCGACTCCAGTGAATTCATATCCATTCTATAATAAGGGCACCGGAACTGAACTGCATAATCGAGGTGCGGCCTTTCTAGCGCAAGATGTAGTTGCAATATGGACTCCGCTCTCTTATTACTTACATTTCTAGACATAAAACCTAATATTCTGTTTGCCTTATTTCGAACATTAACGCACTGTTTTCTAGGCCGTAGGTCCGGGCTTACAAGTTCCCCTAAGTCACTTTTAAAAGTCGACTTCTCTACGTTCATGATGTTAAGGCTGGCTGTATACTTTGACAATATTTGTTCTTCCAATATTAAGTACACTGCACTTGCTCGTGTTGAATTTCATTTGTCATTTTTCTGACCACTCCTACAGTTTATTTAAATCCTCCTGTAATGCATTTGCGTCCTGTTCTGAAATAATCTGCTGCCCTATTTTGGTGTCATCCTCAAACTTGCTTATGTCACTGCTGATCCAAGTATCTAGATCGTGTATGTAGATTATGAACAAGAGTGGGCCCAGTACTGACCCTTGGGGAACCCAACTGGTTACACGGCCCCACTCAATCTTAACACCATCTACGCTGACCCTCTGTGTTCTATCGGTGAGCCATGATTTTATCCAATTTAAAACTTTCCCCTCGATACCATGAGCCTTAAGTTTGCTCAGAAGCCTCTGATGTGGTACTCTGTCAAACGCTTTGCTAAAGTCTAAGTAAATATCATCGTAATTTTCGTCATTATGTACTTCTTCGAAAACTTTCCTAAAAAACGTTAGCAAATTTTAGACAAGATTTTCCTTTGTAAGTCCATTTTAAGAGTCGTAGTTTCTACAAGTCCGGTACAACTCCCGTGTCTAATAATTTTGTAAATAAATTTACGAGGGGCCCGCTAATTTGTTCCTTTCACTATTTCAAAACTCGAGGGAAATTTCATCCTGCCATGGGGATTTTGTGTTCTTTAATTTATTTATCTTCTTAAGAAAATCCTCTTTTCTGATAGTGATATTCTTTAATTTCTCTTCTTCATTTCCCCTAAATATCTGTTCCACCTCTGGCATTTCCTCGTGAATTTCTTCTGTGAAAACTGATAAGAAGTAGCTGTTCAATGCTTTGCTCATTTTCTCACTATCATCGAACACTTCCCCTTTCTCTGACTTTAAGGCCCCACTTTGTCCTTGACCTTTGTCCTATATACCTGGAAAAATCCCTTGGGATTCGCCTTGGATTCTCTTGCCATTCTGATTTTGTAGTCCCTCTTTGCCTTCCTTACATTTTTCTTAACATTCCTGTACCTATTTCTGAGAGCGCTCCTCCCCTCCCTTTAATTTCTTATAAATTCCTTTCTTTATTTCTATGTCATGTTTAAGTTTTTTGGTCATCCACCTTGGCTCATTCTTATTCGACCAAATTTTTCTGTATGGTATATTTTGTTCTTGTGCTTTATGTAGTATACTAGTGAATATATTATAGTCATGATCAATTGTTGTGTCATCTATGACCTCACCCCTTCCTACTGGGGACTGACGTGAATGTTCCCAGGTGACCTCACCTAGGTGCCTTCTTAACCCCTGATAATCCGCCAACCGAAAGTTTGGGACTCTGACCACATTGTCATTGTTTTTTGTTTCCCAATTTAGGGTGAACCTGGTTTCTCTGTGATCACTGTTACCTAGTTCTTCCCTTACTGTGATATCTCTGATATTATTTTCTTTATTTGTTAATACAAGGTCTAATATATTGTCACCTCTCGTAGGTTCTGTAATTAGTTGTTTCAAAAAATTGTCCTGTACTGCGTCTAGGAAGTCTTCACATTCATAGTTACCTACAATGTTGTCCCAGTCAATATTTCTGAAGTTGAAATCCCCCATAATGCACAGGTTGTTATATTTTGCTGCCCTACTCATTTCCTGCCATATAGGCTGAGCTGCTTCTTTCCCAAGATTTGGGGGCCTGTAAATCACTCCCATAATTAGTTTTTCTCTTCCTTCCGTGATTTCTACCCATACAGACTCGGTTCCTATTTCACCCTTTATTGAATTATTAATACAACATTTTAATGTATCCTTGACGAAGAGTGCGACCCCTCCCCCCTTCCTACCTTCCCTGCCCTTGTGAAAAAGGTTGTACCCTTCTATGTGGTACTCTGATAAAAAAATTTTGCTTGCCAGATTCATCCAAGTTTCGGTGATTGCTATGACGTCTACATTCTCGGTACATACAACCGCTCTCAGCAATTCTATTTTATTTCTAACGCTCCTACTGTTTGTATAGTATACATTTAAACCTACCCTTCCCTGGTCCTATTTTACCCCTTGTCCTCAGTAACTAATTTTACTTCCCAGGACCTGCTTGTTCTTTGACTCCCACTTTCCCCGACCTCTCTCTACTGGCGAAACACCCCCTTTGGAGTGAAAATTTCACGCTCCAGGGATGCAGACAACGTCTTTACCCCCGCACGAGACAAGTGTACTCCGTCACGATTGTACAGGCAGTTTTTGCCATAGAATCGTTGGAGGCTATCAATGAATGCCCGACCATTGTTTGCACAATGTTTTTCCAGTCGGCAATTTATAGCAATTACCCTGGACAGCCATTCACGACCAGGGCAGGATGCAAATGCATTACAGGAGGATCTAAATAAACTGCAGGGGTGGTCTGAAAAATGGCAAATGAAATTCAACACCAGCAAGTGCAGCGTACTTAATATTGGAAGAACAAATACTTATAATGTATACAGCCTGAACAACATCAACCTAGAGAAGTCGACTTGTGAAAGAGACCTAGGGGTACTTGTAAGCCCAGACCTACGGCCTAGAAAACAGTGCGTTAATGTTCGAAATAAGGCAAACAGAGTATTGGGTTTTATATCTAGAAGTGTAAGTAACAAGAGTGCAGAGGTCTTATTGCAACTATATCTTGCGCTAGTTAGGCCGCACCTCGATTATGCGGTTCAGTTCTGGTGCCCCTATTATAGAATGGATATAAATTCACTAGAGTCGGTGCAGCGAAGAATGACAAAAATGATTCAGGGACTTAGAAACCTTCCATATCAGGATAGGTTAAAGAAACTTAACTTGCATTCCCTAGAAAGACGAAGAGTGCGGGGAGATATGATAGAAGTATTTAAGTGGGTGAAAGGAATCAATAAAGTGGATATAGATAAAGTTCTTATAATATCCGAGCAGGATAGGACTCGGAGTAACGGATTCAAGTTGGATAAGTTTAGGTTTAGGAGGGAGATAGGAAGAAACTGGTTCACAAATAGGGTGGTGGACGAGTGGAACAAGCTTAGCAACTTTGTAGTAAGTGCTGGAACTCTGGAAAGTTTCAAAAGGAGGCTAGATAGATTCATGGATGATAGAGAGTGGTAGTAACTCTCGACAGGAGCTGCCATGCACACTGCACAGGCCAACCGGCCTATTGCAGACTCCTTATTTTCTTATGTTCTAATGTTCTAACCCCTCTTCTAGGCAAGACACCACATACTATCGGGATCCCTCCCCTTTCTCTAATCTTCCTCACTCCTAACCTTTCCTATGTCGTTTCCTCCCACACTAAGACACACTACTGTATTGGTACCCTCCCCTGACAAAACCCTGTCTAACCTCTCAGCTACATGCCCTATCCCAGCCCCAGGAAAACACACCCTAGTCCTACGTTTCCTATCTCTTGTACAAAAAGTCCTATCTAAGAACCTCACCTGGCTGTCCCCAACTACCACGACCTTACCTCTGGGCAGGGTTTGTACAACTGCCCTTTCCTTTACCTGCACCACACTTTCCTGTCTCTTCTCTTCCTCGTCAGCTTCCTCCAACACCTGGTAGGGGTTCCTACATTCCACACCATGGTCAGCTTTCCTGAGCCTGACCCTAGTCCCCTTGGAGACAACCACTCTCCACGCCTGCTCCTCCTTCGCAGGTGTCCTGCTAGGCAGGACACCTACCTGAAGGAGTTCAGTCCTGAGGGCTTCATTTTCCCCGTTTAGAGTGTCAACCTCACTCCTCAACTGCCCCAGCTGCCCTAACAGAGTGGCCAGGAGGTCGTCTTTCCCCACACTACTCTCCTCTTTCCCCAAGACACAACAATCCAAGGCGGCCATTTTCCTTGGTCACTACGGGAGAACTTGGGGACACGTCCTTCTTCAAGCTGGGTCAGGTGAGTAAGAAGGTGTGGCGTGGGAAGTAAGAAGGTGTGACGTGGAGAGTAAGAAGATGTGGTGTGGAGAGTCACCAGGAGGTGTGACAAGGACAGTAAGCATGAAGTGAGATGTGGACATTAACAAGATCGTAGTCGCAGAACACGTCATTACTGATAGTGGAGTACTTCAACAATCTTTGATGGCAACAGGAGGATCTAAATAAACTGCAGGGGTGGTCTGAAAAATGGCAAATGAAATTCAACACTAGCAAGTGCAGCGTAATTAATATTAGAAGAACAAATACTGATAATGTTTACAGCCTTAACAACATCAACCTAGAGAAGTCGACTTGTGAAAGAGACCTAGGGGAACTTGTAAGCCCGGACCTACAGCCTAGAAAACAGTGCGTTAATGTTCGAAATATGGCAAAGAGTGTATTGGGTTGTATATCCAGAAGTGTAAGTAATAAGAGTGCATAGGTCTTATTGTAACTATATCTTGCGATAGTCAGGCCGCACCTCGATTATGCTGTTCAGTTCCGGTGCCCTTATTACAGAATGGATATCAATTCCCTAGAGTCTGTGCAGCGAAGAATGACAAAAATGATTCCGGGACTTAGAAACCTTCCATATCAAGATAGGCTAAAGAACCTTAACTTGCATTCCCTAGAAAGACGAAGAGTGCGGGGAAATATGATAGAAGTATTTAAGTGGGTAAAAGGAATCAATAAAGGGGATATAGATAAAGTTCTTATAATATCCGAGCAAGATAGGACTCGGAGCAACGGATTTAAGTTGGATAAGTTTAGGTTTAAGAGGGAGATAGGAAGGAACTGGTTCACAAATAGGGTGGTGGACGAGTGGAACAAGTTTAGCAACTTTGTAGTAAGTGCTGGAACTCTGGAAAGTTTCATAAGGAGGCTAGATAGATTCATGGAAGATAGAGAGTGATAATAACTCTCGACAGGAGCTGCCATGCACAGGCCAACCGGCCGATTGCATACTCCTTATTTTCTAATGTTCTTACTTTCCACGCCACACCCTCTTACTCTCCACGTCACACCTTCATACTCTCCACGCCACACTCTCTCTCCACGGCACACCTTCTTACTCTCCACGCCACACCTTACTCTCCACGCCACACCTTCTTACTCTCCACGTTACACCTTTCTCTCCACGCCACAACTTCTTACTCTTCACGCCACACCTTCTTACTCTCCACACTAACATCTTCTTTCTCTCCACGTCACACCTTCTTACTCTCCACGCCACACCATCTTACTCTCCACGTCACACCTTCTTACTCTCCACGGACACCTTCTTACCCTCCACGTCAAACGTTCTTACTCTCCACGCCACACATTCTTACTCTCCACGCCACACCTTCTTACTCTCCACGTCACACATTACTCTCCACGCCACACCTTCTTACTCCCCACACCACATCTTTCTCTCCACGCCACACCTTCTTACTCTCCACACCACACCTTCATACTCTCCACGCCACACCTTCTTACTCTCCACGCCACACCTTCTTACTCTCCACGCCACACCTTCTTTCTCTCCACGCCATACCTTCTTACTCTCCACGCCATGCCTTCTTACTCTCCACGCCACACCTTCTTACTCTCCACGCCACACCATCTTACTCTCCACACCACACCTTCTTACTCTCCACGTCACACCTTACTCTACACGCCACACCATCTTACTCTCCACGTCACACCATACACTCCACGCCGCACCTTCTTACTCTCCACGCCACACCTTCTTACTCTCCACGCCACACCTTCCTTTTCTCCACGCCACACCTTCTTACTCTCCACGTCACACATTACTCTCCACGCCACACCTTCTTACTCTCCACGCCACACCTTCTTTCTCTCCACACCACACCTTCTTACTCTCCACACCATACCTTCATACTCTCCACGCCACACCTTCATACTCTCCACGCCACAACTTCTTACACTCCACGCCACACCTTCTTACTCAACACGCCACACCTTCTTACTCTCCATGCCACACCTTCTTACTCTCCATGCCACACCTTCTTACTTTCCACGCCACACCTTCTTAATCTCCACGCCACACCTTCTTACTCTCCACACCATACCTTCATACTCTCCACGCCACACCTTCTTACTCTCCACGTCACACCTTACTCTCCACGCCACATCTTCTTACTCACCACGTCACTCCTTCTTACTCTCCACGTCACATCTTCTTACTCTCCACACCACTCCTTCTTACTCTACACGTCACACCTTCTTACTCTCCACGCCACACCTTCTTAATCTCCACGCCACACCTTCTTACTCTCCACGTCACACCTTACACTCCACGCCACACCTTCTTACTCTCCACACCACATCTTCTTATTCTCCACGCCACACCTCACTCTCCACACCACACCTTCTTACTCTCCACGCCACACCTTCTTACTCTCCACGCCACACCTTCTTACTCTCCACGTCACACCTTACTCTCCACGCCACATCTTCTTACTCTCCATGCCACACCTTCCTCCTCTCCACGCCACACCTTCTTACTCTCCACGCAACACCTTCTTACTCTCCACGCCACACCTTCGTACTCTCCACGCCACACCTTCTTTCTCTCCACACCACACCATCTTACTCTCCACGTCACACCTTTTTACTCTCCACGTCACACCTTCTTACTCTCCACGCAACACCTTCTTACTCTCCACACCACATCTTCTTATTCTCCACGCCACAGCTTATTACTCTCCACACCACACCTTCTTACTCTCCACGTCACACCTTCTTACTCTTCATGTCACACCTTACTCTCCACGCCACACCTTCCTACTCTCCACGCCACACCTTCCTACTCTCCACGCCACACCTTCTTACTCTCCATGCCACTCCTTCTTACTCTCCACGTTACACCTTACTCTCCACGCGACACCTTCTTACTCTCCACACCACACCTTCCTTTTCTCCACGCCACACGTTCTTACTCTCCACGTCACACCTTACTCTCCAGGCCACACCTTCTTACTCTTCACGTCACACCTTCTTATTCTCCACGTCACACCTTCTTACTCTCCACGTCACACCTTCTTACTCTCCGCGCCACACCTTCTTACTCTCCACGCCACACCTTTTTACTGTCCACGCCACACCTTCTTACTCTCCACACCACATCTTCTTATTCTCCACGCCACAGCTTATTACTCTCCACACCACACCTTCTTACTCTACACGCCACACCTTCTTACTCTCTACGTCACACATTACTCTCCACGCCACACAATCCTACTCTCCACGCCACACCTTCCATTTCTCCACGTCACAACTTCTTACTCTTCACGCCACACCTTCTTACTCTCCACACTAACATCTTCTTTCTCTCCACGTCACACCTTCTTACTCTCCACGCCACACCATCTTAATCTCCACGTCACACCTTCTTACTCTCCACGCCACACCTTCTTACTCTCCACACCATACCTTCATACTCTCCACGCCACACCTTCTTACTCTCCACGCCACACCTTCTTACTCTCCACACCACATCTTCTTTCTCTCCACGTCACACCTTCTTACTCTCCACGCCACACCTTCTTACTCTCCACACCACATCTTCTTTCTCTCCACGTCACTCCTTCTTACTCTCCACGCCACACCTTCTTACTCTCCACGCCACTCCTTCTTACTCTCCACGCCACACCTTCTTACTCTCCACGCCACACCTTCTTACTCTCCACACCACATCTTCTTTCTCTCCACCTCACTCCTTCTTACTCACCACACCACATCTTCCTCTCCACGCCACACCTTCTTACTCTCCACACCACACCTTCATACTCTCCACGCCACACCTTCTTACTCTCCACGCCACACCTTCTTACTCTCCACGCCACATCTTCTTACTCTCCACGCCACACCTTACTCTCCACGTCACACATTCTCACTCTCCACGCCACACGTTCTTACTCTCCACACCACATCTTCTTACTCTCCACGCCACACCTTCTTACTCTCCACGCCACACCTTCTTACTCTCCAAGCCACACCTTCTTACTCTCCACACCACACCTTCATACTCTCCACGCCACACCTTCATACTCTCCACGCCACACCTTCTTACTCTCCACGCCACACCTTCTTACTCTCCACGCCACACCTTCTTACTCTCCACGCCACACCTTCTTACTCTCCACGCCACACCATACTCTCCACGTCACACCTTTTTACTCTCCACGTCACACCTTCTTTCTCTCCACGTCACTCCTTCTTACTCTCCACGCCACACCTAACTCTCCACGTCACACCTTCTTACTCTCCACGCCACACCTTCTTACTCTCCACGCCACACCTAACTCTCCACGTCACACCTTCTTAGTCTCCACACCACACATTCTTTCTCTCCACACCACATCTTCTTACTCCCAACGCCACACCTTCTTACTCTCCACGCCACACCTTCTTACTCTCCATGCCACACCTTCTTACTTTCCACGCCACACCTTCTTACTCTCCACGCCACACATTCTTACTCTCCACGCCACACCTTGTTACTCTCCACGCCACACCTTCTTACTCTCCACGTCACACCTTCCTACTCTGCACGTCACACCTTCCTACTCTGCACGTCACACCTTACTCTCCACGCCACACCTTCTTACTCTCCACGCCACACCTTCTTACTCTCCACGCCACACCTTACTCTCCACGCCACACCTTCTTACTCTCCACGCCACACCTTCTTACTCTCCACGCCACACCTTCGTACTCTTCACGCCACACCTTCTTACTCACCACGTCACACGTTACTCTCCACTTCACACCTTACTCTCCACGCCACACCTTCTTACTCTCCACGCCACACCTTCTTACTCTCCACGTCACACATTACTCTCCACGCCACACCTTGCTACTCTCCATGACACACCTTGTTACTCTCCAAGCCACATCTTCTTACTTCCCACGCCACACCTTCTTACTCCCACGCCACACCTTCTTACTCTCCACGTCACACCTTACTCTCCACGTCACACCTTACTTTCCACGCCACACCTTCTTACTCTCCACGCCACACATTCTTACTCTCCACGTCACACCTTCTTTCTCTGCATGTCACACCTTACTCTCCACGCCACACCTTCTTACTCTCCACGTCACACCTTACTCTCCACGCCACACCTTCTTACTCTCCACGCCACACCTTCTTACTCTCCACGCCACATCTTCTTACTCTCCACGCCACACCTTCCTTTTCTCCACGCCACACCTTCTTACTCTCCACGTCACACGTTACTCTCCACGTCACACCTTACTCTCCACGCCACACCTTCTTACTCTCCACACCACATCTTCTTTTCCTCCACGCCACACCTTCTTACTCTCCACGCCACACCTTCTTACTCTCCACGTCACACTTTCTTACTCTCCACGCCACACCTTCTTATTCTCCACACCACACCTTCTTACTCTACACGCCACACCTTCCTTTTCTCCACGCCACACCTTCTTACTCTCCACGTCACACCTTTCTCTCCACGTCACACCTTCTTACTCTCCACGCCACACCTTCTTTCTCTCCACGCTACACATTCTTACTTTCCACGCCACACCTTCTTACTCTCCACGCCACACCTTCTTACTCTGCACGTCACACCTTACTCTCCACGCCACACCTTCTTACTCTCCACGTCACACCTTACTCTCCACGCCACACCTTCTTACTCTCCACGCCATACCTTCTTACTCTCCACGCCACACCTTCCTTTTCTCCACGGCACACCTTCTTACTCTCCACGTCACACGTTACTCTCCACGTCACACCTTCTTACTCTCCACACCACATCTTCTTTTCCTCCACGCCACACCTTCTTACTCTCCACACCACACCTTCTTACTCTCCACGCCACACCTTCTTACTCTCCACGTCACACTTTCTTACTCTCCACGCCACACCTTCTTACTCTCCACGCCACACCTTCTTATTCTCCACACCACACCTTCTTACTCTACACGCCACACCTTCCTTTTCTCCACGCCACACCTTCTTACTCTCCACGTCACACCTTTCTCTCCACGTCACACCTTCTTACTCTCCACGCCACACCTTCTTTCTCTCCACGCCACACATTCTTACTCTCCACGCCACACCTTCTTACTCTCCACGCCACACATTCTTACTCTCCACGTCACACCTTCTTACTCTGCACTTCACACCTTACTCTCCACTCCACATCTTCTTACTCTCCACGTCACACCTTACTCTCCACGCCACACCTTCTTACTCTGCACGCCACACGTTCTTACTCTCCACGCCACACCTTCTTACTCTCCACGCCACACCTTCTTACTCTCCACGTCACACGTTACTCTCCACGTCACACCTTACTCTCCACGCCACACCTTCTTACTCTCCACGCCACACGTTCTTACTCTCCACGTCACACGTTACTCTCCAGGTCACACCTTACTCTCCACGCCACACCTTCTTACTCTCCATGTCACACCTTCTTACTTTCCACGCCACACCTTCTTACTCTCCACGCCACACGTTCTTACTCTCCACGCCACACCTTCTTACTCTCCACGCCACACCTTCTTACTCTCCACGCCACACCTTCCTTTTCTCCACGCCACACCTTCTTACTCTCCACGTCACACGTTACTCTCTACGTCACACCTTACTCTCCACGCCACACCTTCTTACTCTCCACGCCACACGTTCTTACTCTCCACGCCACACCTTATTACTCTCCACACCACATCTTCTTTTTCTCCACGTCACACCTTACTCTCCACGCCACACTTTCTTACTCTCCACACCACACATTCTTTTTCTCCACACCACACCTTCTTACTCTCCATGCCACACCTTCTTACTTTCCACGCCACATCTTCTTACTCTCCACGCCACACATTCTTATTCTCCATGCCACACATTCTTACTTCCCACGCCACACCTTCTTACTCCCACGCCACACATTTTTATTGTCCACCCCACACCTTCTTAATCTCTACGTAACACCTTACTCTCCACGTCACATCTTCTCACTCTCTACGCCACACCTTCTTACTCTCCACTCCACACCTTCTTACTCTCCACTCCACACCTTCTTACTCTCCACGCCACACCTTCTTACTCTCCTCGCCACACCTTCTTACTCTCCACACCACATCCTCTTTTTCTCCACGCCACACCTTCTTACTCTCCACACCACACCTTCCATTTCTCCACGCCACACCTTCTGACTCTCCACGCCACTCCTTCTTACTCTCCACGTCACACCTTCTTACTCTCCACGCCACACCTTCTTACTCTCCACGTCACACCTTACTCTCCACGCCACACCTTCTTACTCTCCACGTCACACCTTACTCTCCACGCCACACCTTCTTACTCTCCACATCACACCTTACTCTCCACGCCACACCTTCTTACTCTCCACGCCACACCTTCTTACTCTCCTCGCCACACCTTCTTACTCTCCACACCACATCCTATTTTTCTCCACGCCACACCTTCTTACTCTCCACACCACACCTTCCATTTCTCCACGTCACACCTTCTTACTGTCCACGTCATACCTTACTCTCCACGTCACACCTTCTTACTTTCCACGCCACACCTTCTTACTCTCCACGCCACACATTCTTACTCTGCACGTCACACCTTCTTACTCTCCACGCCACACCTTCTTACTCTCCACATCACACCTTACTCTCCACGCCACACCTTCTTACTCTCCACGCCACACCTTCTTACTCTCCACGCCACACCTTTTTACTCTCCACGCCACACCTTCTTACTCTCCACGCAACACCTTCTTACTCTCGAAGCCACACCTTCTTACTCTCCACGCCACACCTTCTTGCTCTCCACGTCACACGTTACTCTCCACGCCACACCTTACTCTCCACGCCACACCTTCTTACTCTCCACGTCACACGTTACTCTCCACGTCACACCTTACTCTCCACGCCACACCTTCTTGCTCTCCACGCCACACCTTCTTACTTTCCACGCCACACCTTCTTACTTTCCACGCCACACCTTCTTAATCTCCACGCCACACCTTCTTACTCTCCACACCACACCTTCATACTCTCCACGCCACACCTTCTTACTCTCCACGCCACACCTTCTTACTCTCCACGCCACATCTTCTTACTCTCCACGCCACACCTTACTCTCCACGTCACACCTTCTCACTCTCCACGCCACACGTTCTTACTCTCCACACCACATCTTCTTGCTCTCCACGCCACACCTTCTTACTCTCCACGCCACACCTTACTCTCCACGCCACACCTTCTTACTCTCCACGCCACACCTTCTTACTCTCCAAGCCACACCTTCTTACTCTCCACACCACACCTTCATACTCTCCACGCCACACCTTCATACTCTCCACGCCACACCTTCTTACTCTCCACGCCACACCTTCTTACTCTCCACGCCACACCTTCTTACTCTCCACGCCACACCTTCTTACTCTCCACGCCACACCTTACTCTCCACGTCACACCTTTTTACTCTCCCCGTCACACCTTCTTTCTCTCCACGTCACTCCTTCTTACTCTCCACGCCACACCTAACTCTCCACGTCACACCTTCTTACACTCCACGCCACACCTTCTTACTCTCCACGCCACACCTTCTTACTCTCCACGTCACTCCTTATTCTCCTCGCCACACCTTCTTACTCTCCACGTCACACCTTCTTAGTCTCCACACCACACATTCTTTCTCTCCACACCACATCTTCTTACTCCCCACGCCACACCTTCTTACTCTCCACGCCACACCTTCTTACTCCCACGCCACACCTTTTTACTGTCCACCCCACACCTTCTTAATCTCTACGTAACACCTTTCTCTCCACGTCACACCTTCTCACTCTCTACGCCACACCTTCTTACTCTCCACTCCACACCATCTTACTCTCCACGCCACACCTTCTTACTCTCCACGTCACACCTTACTCTCCACGCCACGCCGTCTTACTCTCCACGCCACACCTTCTTACTCTCCACGCCACACCTTACTCTCCACGTCACACCTTACTCTCCACGCCACACCTTCTTAATCTCTACGTCACACCTTCTTACTCTCCACGCCACACCTTCTTACTCTCCACACCACATCCTCTTTTTCTCCACGCCACACCTTCTTACTCTCCACACCACACCTTCCATTTCTCCACGCCACTCCTTCTGACTCTCCACGCCACTCCTTGCTCTCCACGTCACACCTTCTTACCCTCCACGCCACACCTTCTTACTCTCCACGTCACACCTTATTCTCCACGCCACACCTTCTTACTCTCCACGCCACACCTTCTTATTCTCCACACCACACCTTCTTACTCTCCACGCCACACCTTCCTTTTCTCCACGCCACACCTTCTTACTGTCCACGTCACACCTTACTCTCCACGTCACACCTTCTTACTTTCCACGCCACACCTTCTTACTCTCCACACCACACATTCTTACACTCCACGCCACACCTTCTTACTCTCCACGTCACACCTTCCTACTCTGCACGTCACACCTTACTCTCCACGCCACACCTTCTTACTCTCCACGCCACACCTTACTCTCCACGCCACACCTTCTTACTCTCCACGCCATACCTTCTTACTCTCCACGTCACACCTTCTTACTCTCCACACCACATCTTCTTTTCCTCCACGCCACACCTTCTTACTCTCCACACCACACCTTCTTACTCTCCACGCCACACCTTCTTACTCTCCACGTCACACTTTCTTACTCTCCACGCCACACCTTCTTACTCTCCACGCCACACCTTCTTATTCTCCACACCACACCTTCTTACTCTACACGCCACACCTTCCTTTTCTCCACGCCACACCTTCTTACTCTCCACGTCACACCTTTCTCTCCACGTCACACCTTCTTACTCTCCACGCCACACCTTCTTTCTCTCCACGCCACACATTCTTACTCTCCACGCCACACCTTCTTACTCTCCACGCCACACCTTCTTACTCTCCACGTCACACCTTCTTACTCTGCACGTCACACCTTACTCTCCACGCCACATCTTCTTACTCTCCACGTCACACCTTACTCTCCACGCCACACCTTCTTACTCTGCACGCCACACGTTCTTACTCTCCACGCCACACCTTCTTACTCTCCACGCCACACCTTCTTACTCTCCACGTCACACGTTACTCTCCACGTCACACCTTACTCTCCACGCCACACCTTCTTACTCTCCACGCCACACGTTCTTACTCTCCACGTCACACGTTACTCTCCAGGTCACACCTTACTCTCCACGCCACACCTTCTTACTCTCCATGCCACACCTTCTTACTTTCCACGCCACACCTTCTTACTCTCCACGCCACACGTTCTTACTCTCCACGCCACACCTTCTTACTCTCCACGCCACACCGTCTTACTCTTCACGCCACACCTTCTTACTCTCCACGTCACACCTTCTTACTCTCCACGCCACACCTTCCATTTCTCCACGTCACAACTTCTTACTCTTCACGCCACACCTTCTTACTCTCCACACTAACATCTTCTTTCTCTCCACGTCACACCTTCTTACTCTCCACGCCACACCATCTTACTCTCCACGTCACACCTTCTTACTCTCCACGCCACACCTTCTTACTCTCCACTAAAGTACCAGATTTCAGAAGGGCAAACTTTGACAGTTTAAAGAGGCAGCTAAGAGAGGGGGTGTCGCGCTTGGCCGTGAACCTGACAGATGACACCGACCTGATAACGAGATCTGAGATTGCCGAGTTCCACGACAATTTAAATAGTGAGTTACTTAATGCACAAAGGCAGAACATACCATACAAAAAACTCAGATCAAACAACAATGACCCTAAATGGATAAATAATTATTTAAAGAACATCATTGGCCAAAGGAAGGCTATAGGTAGAAGGATAAATCGTGGCGAAATTCACCTCCGGGACTATTATAGGGTATTGGCGAGTAGGGTTAAAACCGAGATAAGGAAAGCAAAGAGGAATAATGAGGTAAGGATAGCAAGGGAGGCAAAGACAAACCCCAAAGGATTCTACCAAATGTACCAAACTAAAACACGAGAAAAGATTGGACCAATACGGTCAGACTCCGGCGAGCTCACTGATAACGACGGAGAAGTGAGCAATAATTTGAATAAATATTTTTCAACAGTTTTCACCAGCGAAAATTTAAACATGATACCCGAGGCACCGACTCTATTCAGAGATAGTGAAGAAAACAAATTAAGTGAGATAGTAGTGACTAGTAACGATGTTAGTAAGCAAATAGACAAACTAAAGCCTAATAAGTCACCTGGTCCCGATGAGATATTTGCCAGAGTATTAAAGGAATGTAAGGAAGAGCTTAGTATGCCCTTAGCAAAGTTGTTTAACATGTCCTTAAAAACAGGTGTAGTACCAGAATCCTGGAGGATAGCGAATGTAATACCGATCTTCAAGAAGGGGGATAGATCACTATCCTCTAACTACCGCCCAATCAGTCTAACATCAATAGTAGGCAAATTACTGGAAGCAATCATTTCAACTCTATTCGAAATCACCTGGAGAAGCACAGATTGATCAATGATTCCCAGCATGGCTTCACAAGCGGACGTTCTTGCCTAACTAATCTATTAACATTCTTTTCATCAGTTTTCGAATCAGTGGACGAGGGGCACAATTATGATGTGGTATATCTCGACTTTAGCAAAGCCTTCGACAGAGTACCCCACGAAAGACTAATTAGAAAGGTAGAAGCTCATGGCATCAAAGGTGACATCCTTAAATGGATTAGGGCGTGGTTACAGGACAGGAAACAGCGAGTGAGCATTAACGGCACTAAGTCCCATTGGAGCAACGTCACAAGTGGAGTTCCCCAAGGCTCAGTACTTGGACCATTATTGTTTATTATATACATAAACGACATAGATATCGGCATAGACAGCAACATAAGTAAATTTGCTGATGATACTAAAATAGGACGTGTTATCAAATCTGACGAGGACTCGGCAAAACTACAGGAGGATCTAAACAAATTTTTCGAATGGTCTGAAAAATGGCAGATGAAATTCAACATTGACAAATGTAAAGTACTCAGTATAGGGAATGTAAACAGGGAAACCAGATACCAGATGAACAACGATGCCATAGAGAAATCCGACTGCGAGAGAGATTTAGGAGTAATGATAAGTAGGAACCTTAAGCCAAGTAAACAATGTGTTTTTGCTCGTAACAAGGCTAATAAAGTACTTGGGTTCATACAAAGGAGTGTTAGTTACAAGACTAGCGAGGTCATCCTAAAACTGTATCTTGCTCTTGTGAGACCACACCTGGATTACGCAGTCCAGTTCTGGTCACCGTATTACAGAATGGATATAGAATCCTTGGAAAGAATCCAGAGGAGAATGACAAGACTAATCCCGGGTATCAGGAACCTTGAGTATAGAGACAGGTTAAAGCATCTTAATTTGCACTCCCTTGAGAGACGTAGAGCGAGGGGCGACCTGATAGAGGTGTATAAATGGAAGGCAGGGCTAAACAAAGGGGACATTACAAAGGTACTCAAATTATCCAACCAGGAGCGAACTCGTAACAATGGTTTTAAATTGGACAAATTTAGATTTAGGCGTGAAATAGGTAAACACTGGTTTGGAAACAGAGTAGTGGATGAATGGAACAAGTTACCAAATATCATCATTAACTCGAATACGCTGAATTGCTTCAAACATAGGTTGGATGCTCATATGAGCAATAGGGGTTGGGTGTAAACGGGACTGCCCAGTATGGGCCAATAGGCCCGCTGCAGTTTCCTCCATTCTTATGTTCTTATGTTCTTATGTACTCTCCACGCCACACCTTCTTACTCTCCACACCACATCTTCTTTCTCTCCACGTCACACCTTCTTACTCTCCACGCCACACCTTCTTACTCTCCACACCACATCTTCTTTCTCTCCACGTCACTCCTTCTTACTCTCCACGCCACACCTTCTTACTCTCCACGCCACTCCTTCTTACTCTCCACGCCACACCTTCTTACTCTCCACGCCACACCTTCTTACTCTCCACACCACATCTTCTTTCTCTCCACCTCACTCCTTCTTACTCACCACACCACATCTTCCTCTCCACGCCACACCTTCTTACTCTCCACACCACACCTTCATACTCTCCACGCCACACCTTCTTACTCTCCACGCCACACCTTCTTACTCTCCACGCCACATCTTCTTACTCTCCACGCCACACCTTACTCTCCACGTCACACCACCTCACTCTCCACGCCACACGTTCTTACTCTCCACACCACATCTTCTTACTCTCCACGCCACACCTTCTTACTCTCCACGCCACACCTTCTTACTCTCCAAGCCACACCTTCTTACTCTCCACACCACACCTTCATACTCTCCACGCCACACCTTCATACTCTCCACGCCACACTTTCTTACTCTCCACGCCACACCTTCTTACTCTCCACGCCACACCTTCTTACTCTCCACGCCACACCTTACTCTCCACGTCACACCTTTTTACTCTCCACGTCACACCTTCTTTCTCTCCACGTCACTCCTTCTTACTCTCCACGCCACACCTAACTCTCCACGTCACACCTTCTTACTCTCCACGCCACACCTTCTTACTCTCCACGCCACACCTTCTTACTCTCCACGTCACTCCTTATTCTCCTCGCCACACCTTCTTACTCTCCACGTCACACCTTCTTAGTCTCCACACCACACATTCTTTCTCTCCACACCACATCTTCTTACTCCCCACGCCACACCTTCTTACTCTCCACGCCACACCTTCTTACTCTCCATGCCACACCTTCTTACTTTCCACGCCACACCTTCTTACTCTCCACGCCACACATTCTTACTCTCCACGCCACACCTTGTTACTCTCCACGCCACACCTTCTTACTCTCCACGTCACACCTTCCTACTCTGCACGTCACACCTTCCTACTCTGCACGTCACACCTTACTCTCCACGCCACACCTTCTTACTCTCCACGTCACTCCTTACTCTCCACGCCACACCTTCTTAATCTCTACGTCACACCTTCTTACTCTCCACGCCACACCTTCTTACTCTCCACGCCACACCTTCTTCCTCTCCACACCACATCCTCTTTTTCTCCACGCCACACCTTCTTACTCTCCACACCACACCTTCCATTTCTCCACGCCACTCCTTCTGACTCTCCACGCCACTCCTTGCTCTCCACGTCACACCTTCTTACTCTCCACGCCACACCTTCTTACTCTCCACGTCACACCTTATTCTCCACGCCACACCTTCTTACTCTCCACGCCACACCTTCTTATTCTCCACACCACACCTTCTTACTCTCCACGCCACACCTTCCTTTTCTCCACGCCACACCTTCTTATTGTCCACGTCACACCTTACTCTCCACGTCACACCTTCTTACTTTCCACGCCACACCTTCTTACTCTCCACGCCACACATTCTTACACTCCACGCCACACCTTCTTACTCTCCACGTCACACCTTCCTACTCTGCACGTCACACCTTACTCTCCACGCCACACCTTCTTACTCTCCACGACACTCCTTACTCTCCACGCCACACCTTCTTACTCTCCACGCCACACCTTCTTACTCTCCACGCCACACCTTCTTACTCTTCACGCCACACCTTCTTACTCACCACGTCACACGTTACTCTCCACTTCACACCTTACTCTCCACGCCACACCTTCTTACTCTCCACGCCACACCTTCTTACTCTCCACGTCACACATTACTCTCCACGCCACACCTTGTTGCTCTCCATGACACACCTTGTTACTCTCCAAGCCACATCTTCTTACTTCCCACGCCACACCTTCTTACTCCCACGCCACACCTTCTTACTCTCCACGTCACACCATACTCTCCACGTCACACCTTACTCTCCACGCCACACCTTCTTACTCTCCACGCCACACATTCTTACTCTCCACGTCACACCTTCTTTCTCTGCATGTCACACCTTACTCTCCACGCCACACCATCTTACTCTCCACGTCACACCTTACTCTCCACGCCACACCTTCTTACTCTCCACGCCACACCTTCTTACTCTCCACGCCACATCTTCTTACTCTCCACGCCACACCTTCCTTTTCTCCACGCCACACCTTCTTACTCTCCACGTCACACGTTACTCTCCACGTCACACCTTACTCTCCACGCCACACCTTCTTACTCTCCACACCACATCTTCTTTTCCTCCACGCCACACCTTCTTACTCTCCACACCACACCTTCTTACTCTCCACGCCACACCTTCTTACTCTCCACGTCACACTTTCTTACTCTCCACGCCACACCTTCTTACTCTCCACGCCACACCTTCTTATTCTCCACACCACACCTTCTTACTCTACACGCCACACCTTCCTTTTCTCCACGCCACACCTTCTTACTCTCCACGTCACACCTTTCTCTCCACGTCACACCTTCTTACTCTCCACGCCACACCTTCTTTCTCTCCACGCCACACATTCTTACTCTCCACGCCACACCTTCTTACTCTCCACGCCACACCTTCTTACTCTGCACGTCACACCTTACTCTCCACGCCACACCTTCTTACTCTCCACGTCACACCTTACTCTCCACGCCACACCTTCTTACTCTCCACGCTACACCTTCTTACTCTCCACGCCACACCTTCTTACTCTCCACGCCACACCTTCCTTTTCTCCACGGCACACCTTCTTACTCTCCACGTCACACGTTACTCTCCACGTCACACCTTCTTACTCTCCACACCACATCTTCTTTTCCTCCACGCCACACCTTCTTACTCTCCACACCACACCTTCTTACTCTCCACGCCACACCTTCTTACTCTCCACGTCACACTTTCTTACTCTCCACGCCACACCTTCTTACTCTCCACACCACATCTTCTTATTCTCCACGCCACAGCTTATTACTCTCCACACCACACCTTCTTACTCTACACGACACACCTTCTTACTCTCTACGTCACACATTACTCTCCACGCCACACAATCCTACTCTCCACGCCACACCTTCCATTTCTCCACGTCACAACTTCTTACTCTTCACGCCACACCTTCTTACTCTCCACACTAACATCTTCTTTCTCTCCACGTCACACCTTCTTACTCTCCACGCCACACCATCTTACTCTCCACGTCACACCTTCTTACTCTCCACGCCACACCTTCTTACTCTCCACACCATACCTTCATACTCTCCACGCCACACCTTCTTACTCTCCACGCCACACCTTCTTACTCTCCACACCACATCTTCTTTCTCTCCACGTCACACCTTCTTACTCTCCACGCCACACCTTCTTACTCTCCACACCACATCTTCTTTCTCTCCACGTCACTCCTTCTTACTCTCCACGCCACACCTTCTTACTCTCCACGCCACTCCTTCTTACTCTCCACGCCACACCTTCTTACTCTCCACGCCACACCTTCTTACTCTCCACACCACATCTTCTTTCTCTCCACCTCACTCCTTCTTACTCACCACACCACATCTTCCTCTCCACGCCACACCTTCTTACTCTCCACACCACACCTTCATACTCTCCACGCCACACCTTCTTACTCTCCACGCCACACGTTCTTACTCTCCACGCCACATCTTCTTACTCTCCACGCCACACCTTACTCTCCACGTCACACCTTCTCACTCTCCACGCCACACGTTCTTACTCTCCACACCACATCTTCTTACTCTCCACGCCACACCTTCTTACTCTCCACGCCACACCTTCTTACTCTCCAAGCCACACCTTCTTACTCTCCACACCACACCTTCATACTCTCCACGCCACACCTTCATACTCTCCACGCCACACCTTCTTACTCTCCACGCCACACACTCTTACTCTCCACGCCACACCTTCTTACTCTCCACGCCACACCTTACTCTCCACGTCACACCTTTTTACTCTCCACGTCACACCTTCTTTCTCTCCACGTCACTCCTTCTTACTCTCCACGCCACACCTAACTCTCCACGTCACACCTTCTTACTCTCCACGCCACACCTTCTTACTCTCCACGCCACACCTTCTTACTCTCCACGTCACTCCTTATTCTCCTCGCCACACCTTCTTACTCTCCACGCCACACCTTCATACTCTCCACGCCACACCTTCTTACTCTCCACGCCACACACTCTTACTCTCCACGCCACACCTTCTTACTCTCCACGCCACACCTTACTCTCCACGTCACACCTTTTTACTCTCCACGTCACACCTTCTTTCTCTCCACGTCACTCCTTCTTACTCTCCACGCCACACCTAACTCTCCACGTCACACCTTCTTACTCTCCACGCCACACCTTCTTACTCTCCACGCCACACCTTCTTACTCTCCACGTCACTCCTTATTCTCCTCGCCACACCTTCTTACTCTCCACGTCACTCCTTATTCTCCTCGCCACACCTTCTTACTCCCCACGCCACACCTTCTTACTCTCCACGCCACACCTTCTTACTCTCCATGCCACACCTTCTTACTTTCCACGCCACACCTTCTTACTCTCCACGCCACACATTCTTACTCTCCACGCCACACCTTGTTACTCTCCACGCCACACCTTCTTACTCTCCACGTCACACCTTCCTACTCTGCACGTCACACCTTCCTACTCTGCACGTCACACCTTACTCTCCACGCCACACCTTCTTACTCTCCACGCCACACCTTACTCTCCACGCCACACCTTCTTACTCTCCACGCCACACCTTCTTACTCTCCACGCCACACCTTCTTACTCTTCACGCCACACCTTCTTACTCACCACGTCACACGTTACTCACCACTTCACACCTTACTCTCCACGCCACACCTTCTTACTCTCCACGCCACACCTTCTTACTCTCCACGTCACACATTACTCTCCACGCCACACCTTGCTACTCTCCATGACACACCTTGTTACTCTCCAAGCCACATCTAACTTCCCACGCCACACCTTCTTACTCCCACGCCACACCTTCTTACTCTCCACGTCACACCTTACTCTCCACGTCACACCTTACTTTCCACGCCACACCTTCTTACTCTCCACGCCACACATTCTTTCTCTCCACGTCACACCTTCTTTCTCTACATGTCACACCTTACTCTCCACGCCACACCTTCTTACTCTCCACGCCACACCTTCTTACTCTCCACGCCACATCTTCTTACTCTCCACGCCACACCTTCCTTTTCTCCACGCCACACCTTCTTACTCTCCACGTCACACGTTACTCTCCACGTCACACCTTACTCTCCACGCCACACCTTCTTACTCTCCACACCACATCTTCTTTTCCTCCACGCCACACCTTCTTGCTCTCCACGTCACACCTTTCTCTCCACGTCACACCTTCTTACTCTCCACGCCACACCTTCTTTCTCTCCACGCTACACATTCTTACTCTCCACGCCACACCTTCTTACTCTCCACGCCACACCTTCTTACTCTGCACGTCACACCTTACTCTCCACGCCACACCTTCTTACTCTCCACGTCACACCTTACTCTCCACGCCACACCTTCTTACTCTCCACGCCACACCTTCTTACTCTCCACGCCACACCTTCCTTTTCTCCACGGCACACCTTCTTACTCTCCACGTCACACGTTACTCTCCACGTCACACCTTCTTACTCTCCACACCACATCTTCTTTTCCTCCACGCCACACCTTCTTACTCTCCACACCACACCTTCTTACTCTCCACGCCACACCTTCTTACTCTCCACGTCACACTTTCTTACTCTCCACGCCACACCTTCTTACTCTCCACGCCACACCTTCTTATTCTCCACACCACACCTTCTTACTCTACACGCCACACCTTCCTTTTCTCCACGCCACACCTTCTTACTCTCCACGTCACACCTTTCTCTCCACGTCACACCTTCTTACTCTCCACGCCACACCTTCTTTCTCTCCACGCCACACATTCTTACTCTCCACGCCACACCTTCATACTCTCCACGCCACACATTCTTACTCTCCACGTCACACCTTCTTACTCTGCACGTCACACCTTACTCTCCACGCCACATCTTCTTACTCTCCACGTCACACCTTACTCTCCACGCCACACCTTCTTACTCTCCACGCCACACCTTCTTACTCTCCACGCCACACATTCTTACTCTGCACGTCACACCTTCTTACTCTCCACGCCACACCTTCTTACTCTCCACATCACACCTTACTCTCCACGCCACACCTTCTTACTCTCCACGCCACACCTTCTTACTCTCCACGCCACACCTTTTACTCTCCACGCCACACCTTCTTACTCTCCACGCAACACCTTCTTACTCTCCACGCCACACCTTCTTACTCTCCACGCCACACCTTCTTACTCTCCACGTCACACGTTACTCTCCACGCCACACCTTACTCTCCACGCCACACCTTCTTACTCTCCACGTCACACGTTACTCTCCACGTCACACCTTACTCTCCACGCCACACCTTCTTACTCTCCACGCCACACCTTCTTACTCTCCACGCCACACCTTCTTACTCTCCACGCCACACCTTCTTACTCTCCACGCCACACCTTCTTACTCTCCACGCCACACCTTACTCTCCACGCCACACCTTCTTACTCTCCACGCCACACCTTCTTACTCTCCACGCCACATCTTCTTACTCTCCACGCCACACCTTACTCTCCACGTCACACCTTCTCACTCTCCACGCCACACGTTCTTACTCTCCACACCACATCTTCTTACTCTCCACGCCACACCTTCTTACTCTCCACGCCACACCTTACTCTCCACGCCACACCTTCTTACTCTCCACGCCACACCTTCTTACTCTCCAAGCCACACCTTCTTACTCTCCACGCCACACCTTCTTACTCTCCACGCCACACCTTCTTACTCTCCACGCCACACCTTCTTACTCTCCACGCCACACCTTCTTACTCTCCACGCCACACCTTCTTACTCTCCACGCCACACCTTCTTACTCTCCACGCCACACCTTACTCTCCACGTCACACCTTTTACTCTCCACGTCACACCTTCTTACTCTCCACGTCACACCTTCTTACTCTCCACGCCACACCTAACTCTCCACGTCACACCTTCTTACTCTCCACGCCACACCTTCTTACTCTCCACGCCACACCTTCTTACTCTCCACGTCACTCCTTATTCTCCTCGCCACACCTTCTTACTCTCCACGCCACACCTTCTTACTCCCACGCCACACCTTTTTACTGTCCACCCCACACCTTCTTAATCTCTACGTACACCTTTCTCTCCACGTCACACCTTCTCACTCTCTACGCCACACGTTCTTACTCTCCACACCACATCTTCTTACTCTCCACGCCACACCTTCTTACTCTCCACGCCACACCTTCATACTCTCCACGCCACACCTTCTTACTCTCCACGCCACACCTTCTTACTCTCCACGCCACACCTTCTTACTCTCCACGCCACAACTTCTTACTCTCCACGCCACACCTTACTCTCCACGTCACACCTTTTTACTCTCCACGTCACACCTTCTTTCTCTCCACGTCACTCCTTCTTACTCTCCACGCCACACCTAACTCTCCACGTCACACCTTCTTACTCTCCACGCCACACCTTCTTACTCTCCACGCCACACCTTCTAACTCTCCACGTCACTCCTTATTCTCCTCGCCACACCTTCTTACTCTCCACGTCACACCTTCTTAGTCTCCACACCACACATTCTTTCTCTCCACACCACATCTTCTTACTCCCCACGCCACGCCTTCTTACTCTCCACGCCACACCTTCTTACTCCCACGCCACACCTTTTTACTGTCCACCCCACACCTTCTTAATCTCTACGTAACACCTTTCTCTCCACGTCACACCTTCTCACTCTCTACGCCACACCTTCTTCCTCTCCACTCCACACCATCTTACTCTCCACGCCACACCTTCTTACTCTCCACGTCACACCTTACTCTCCACGCCACACCGTCTTACTCTCCACGCCACACCTTCTTACTCTCCACGCCACACCTTACTCTCCACGTCACTCCTTACTCTCCACGCCACACCTTCTTAATCTCTACGTCACACCTTCTTACTCTCCACGCCACACCTTCTTACTCTCCACGCCACACCTTCTTACTCTCCACACCACATCCTCTTTTTCTCCACGCCACACCTTCTTACTCTCCACACCACACCTTCCATTTCTCCACGCCACTCCTTCTGACTCTCCACGCCACTCCTTGCTCTCCACGTCACACCTTCTTACCCTCCACGCCACACCTTCTTACTCTCCACGTCACACCTTATTCTCCACGCCACACCTTCTTACTCTCCACGCCACACCTTCTTATTCTCCACACCACACCTTCTTACTCTCCACGCCACACCTTCCTTTTCTCCACGCCACACCTTCTTACTGTCCACGTCACACCTTACTCTCCACGTCACACCTTCTTACTTTCCACGCCACACCTTCTTACTCTCCACGCCACACATTCTTACACTCCACGCCACACCTTCTTACTCTCCACGTCACACCTTCCTACTCTGCACGTCACACCTTACTCTCCACGCCACACCTTCTTACTCTCCACGCCACACCTTACTCTCCACGCCACACCTTCTTACTCTGCACGCCACACCTTCTTACTCTCCACGTCACACCTTCTTACTCTCCACACCACATCTTCTTTTCCTCCACGCCACACCTTCTTACTCTCCACACCACACCTTCTTACTCTCCACGCCACACCTTCTTACTCTCCACGTCACACTTTCTTACTCTCCACGCCACACGTTCTTACTCTCCACGCCACACCTTCTTATTCTCCACACCACACCTTCTTACTCTACACGCCACACCTTCCTTTTCTCCACGCCACACCTTCTTACTCTCCACGTCACACCTTTCTCTCCACGTCACACCTTCTTACTCTCCACGCCACACCTTCTTTCTCTCCACGCCACACATTCTTACTCTCCACGCCACACCTTCTTACTCTCCACGCCACACCTTCTTACTCTCCACGTCACACCTTCTTACTCTGCACGTCACACCTTACTCTCCACGCCACATCTTCTTACTCTCCACGTCACACCTTACTCTCCACGCCACACCTTCTTACTCTGCACGCCACACGTTCTTACTCTCCACGCCACACCTTCTTACTCTCCACGCCACACCTTCTTACTCTCCACGTCACACGATACTCTCCACGTCACACCTTACTCTCCACGCCACACCTTCTTACTCTCCACGCCACACGTTCTTACTCTCCACGTCACACGTTACTCTCCAGGTCACACCTTACTCTCCACGCCACACCTTCTTACTCTCCATGCCACACCTTCTTACTTTCCACGCCACACCTTCTTACTCTCCACGCCACACGTTCTTACTCTCCACGCCACACCTTCTTACTCTCCACGCCACACCTTCTTACTCTCCACGCCACACCTTCTTACTCTCCACGCCACACCTTCTTACTCTCCACACCACACCTTCCTTTTCTCCACGCCACACCTTCTTACTCTCCACGTCACACGTTACTCTCCACGTCACACCTTACTCTCCACGCCACACCTTCTTACTCTCCACGCCACACGTTCTTACTCTCCACGCCACACCTTATTACTCTCCACACCACATCTTCTTTTTCTCCACGTCACACCTTACTCTCCACGCCACACCTTCTTACTCTCCACACCACACATTCTTTTTCTCCACACCACATCTTCTTACTCCCCACGCCACACCTTCTTACTCTCCTCGCCACACCTTCTTACTCTCCACGCCACACCTTCTTACTCTCCACGCCACACCTTCTTACTCTCCACGCCACACCTTCTTACTCTCCATGCCACACCTTCTTACTTTCCACGCCACATCTTCTTACTCTCCACGCCACACATTCTTACTCTCCATGCCACATCTTCTTACTCCCACGCCACACATTTTTATTGTCCACCCCACACCTTCTTAATCTCTACGTAACACCTTACTCTCCACGTCACATCTTCTCACTCTCTACGCCACACCTTCTTACTCTCCACTCCACACCTTCTTACTCTCCACTCCACATCTTCTTACTCTCCACGCCACACCTTCTTACTCTCCACGCCACACCTTACACTCCACGCCACACCTTCTTACTCTCAACGCCACACCTTCTTACTCTCCAAGCCACACCTTCTTACTCTCCACACCACACCTTCATACTCTCCACGCCACAGCTTCATACTCTCCACGCCACACCTTCTTACTCTCCACGCCACACCTTCTTACTCTCCACGCCACACCTTCTTACTCTCCACGCCACACCTTCTTACTCTCCACGCCACACCTTACTCTCCACGTCACACCTTTTTACTCTCCACGTCACACCTTCTTTCTCTCCACGTCACTCCTTCTTACTCTCCACGCCACACCTAACTCTCCACGTCACACCTTCTTACTCTCCACGCCACACCTTCTTACTCTCCACGCCACACCTTCTTACTCTCCACGTCACTCCTTATTCTCCTCGCCACACCTTCTTACTCTCCACGTCACACCTTCTTAGTCTCCACACCACACATTCTTTCTCTCCACACCACATCTTCTTACTCCCCACGCCACACCTTCTTACTCTCCACGCCACACCTTCTTACTCTCCACGCCACACATTCTTACTCTCCACGCCACACCTTGTTACTCTCCACGACACACCCTGTTACTCTCCAAGCCAAACCTTCTTACTTCCCACGCCACACCTTCTTACTCCCACGCCACACCTTTTTACTGTCCACCCCACACCTTCTTAATCTCTACGTAACACCTTACTCTCCACGTCACACCTTCTCACTCTCTACGCCACACCTTCTTACTCTCCACGTCACACCTTACTCTCCACGCCACACCGTCTTACTCTCCACGCCACACCTTCTTACTCTCCACGCCACACCTTCTTACTCTCCACGTCACTCCTTACTCTCCACGCCACACCTTCTTAATCTCTACGTCACACCTTCTTACTCTCCACGCCACACCTTCTTACTCTCCACGCCACACCTTCTTACTCTCCACACCACATCCTCTTTTTCTCCACGCCACACCTTCTTACTCTCCACACCACACCTTCCATTTCTCCACGCCACTCCTTCTGACTCTCCACGCCACTCCTTGCTCTCCACGTCACACCTTCTTACTCTCCACGCCACACCTTCTTACTCTCCACGTCACACCTTATTCTCCACGCCACACCTTCTTACTCTCCACGCCACACCTTCTTATTCTCCACACCACACCTTCTTACTCTACACGCCACACCTTCCTTTTCTCCACGCCACACCTTCTTACTGTCCACGTCACACCTTACTCTCCACGTCACACCTTCTTACTTTCCACGCCACACCTTCTTACTCTCCACGCCACACATTCTTACACTCCACGCCACACCTTCTTACTCTCCACGTCACACCTTCCTACTCTGCACGTCACACCTTACTCTCCACGCCACACCTTCTTACTCTCCACGCCACTCCTTACTCTCCACGCCACACCTTCTTACTCTCCACGCCACACCTTCTTACTCTCCACGCCACACCTTCTTACTCTTCACGCCACACCTTCTTACTCACCACGTCACACGTTACTCTCCACTTCACACCTTACTCTCCACGCCACACCTTCTTACTCTCCACGCCACACCTTCTTACTCTCCACGTCACACATTACTCTCCACGCCACACCTTGTTACTCTCCATGACACACCTTGTTACTCTCCAAGCCACATCTTCTTGCTTCCCACGCCACACCTTCTTACTCCCACGCCACACCTTCTTACTCTCCACGTCACACCTTACTCTCCACGTCTCACCTTACTCTCCACGCCACACCTTCTTACTCTCCACGCCACACATTCTTACTCTCCACGTCACACCTTCTTTCTCTGCATGTCACACCTTACTCTCCACGCCACACCATCTTACTCTCCACGTCACACCTTACTCTCCACGCCACACCTTCTTACTCTCCACGCCACACCTTCTTACTCTCCACGCCACATCTTCTTACTCTCCACGCCACACCTTCCTTTTCTCCACGCCACACCTTCTTACTCTCCACGTCACACGTTACTCTCCACGTCACACCTTACTCTCCACGCCACACCTTCTTACTCTCCACACCACATCTTCTTTTCCTCCACGCCACACCTTCTTTCTCTCCACACCACACCTTCTTACTCTCCACGCCACACCTTCTTACTCTCCACGTCACACTTTCTTACTCTCCACGCCACACCTTCTTACTCTCCACGCCACACCTTCTTACTCTGCACGTCACACCTTACTCTCCACGCCACACCTTCTTACTCTCCACGTCACACCTTACTCTCCACGCCACACCTTCTTACTCTCCACGCTACACCTTCTTACTCTCCACGCCACACCTTCTTACTCTCCACGCCACACCTTCTTACTCTCCACGCCACACCTTCCTTTTCTCCACGGCACACCTTCTTACTCTCCACGTCACACGTTACTCTCCACGTCACACCTTCTTACTCTCCACACCACATCTTCTTTTCCTCCACGCCACACCTTCTTACTCTCCACGCCACACCTTCTTACTCTCCACGCCACACCTTCTTACTCTCCACGTCACACTTTCTTACTCTCCACGCCACACCTTCTTACTCTCCACGCCACACCTTCTTACTCTCCACGCCACACCTTCTTACTCTCCACGCCACACCTTCTTTCTCTCCACGCCACACATTCTTACTCTCCACGCCACACCTTCTTACTCTCCACGTCACACCTTCTTACTCTGCACGTCACACCTTACTCTCCACGCCACATCTTCTTACTCTCCACGTCACACCTTACTCTCCACGCCACACCTTCTTACTCTGCACGCCACACGTTCTTACTCTCCACGCCACACCTTCTTACTCTCCACGCCACACCTTCTTACTCTCCACGCCACACCTTCTTACTCTCCACGTCACACTTTACTCTCCAGGTCACACCTTACTCTCCACGCCACACCTTCTTACTCTCCATGCCACACCTTCTTACTCTCCACGCCACACCTTCTTACTCTCCACGCCACACCTTCTTACTCTCCACGCCACACCTTCTTACTCTCCACGCCACACCTTCTTACTCTCCACACCACACCTTCCTTTTCTCCACGCCACACCTTCTTACTCTCCACGTCACACGTTACTCTCCACGTCACACCTAACTCTCCACGCCACACCTTCTTACTCTCCACGCCACACGTTCTTACTCTCCACGCCACACCTTCTTACTCTCCACGTCACACCTTACTCTCCACGCCACACCTTCTTACTCTCCACGTCACACCTTACTCTCCACGCCACACCTTCTTACTCTCCACATCACACCTTACTCTCCACGCCACACCTTCTTACTCTCCACGCCACACCTTCTTACTCTCCTCGCCACACCTTCTTACTCTCCACACCAAACCTCTTTTTCTCCACGCCACACCTTCTTACTCTCCACACCACACCTTCCATTTCTCCACGTCACACCTTCTTACTGTCCACGTCATACCTTACTCTCCACGTCACACCTTCTTACTTTCCACGCCACACCTTCTTACTCTCCACGCCACACATTCTTACTCTGCACGTCACACCTTCTTACTCTCCACGCCACACCTTCTTACTCTCCACATCACACCTTACTCTCCACGCCACACCTTCTTACTCTCCACGCCACACCTTCTTACTCTCCACGCCACACCTTTTTACTCTCCAAGCCACACCTTCTTACTCTCCACGCCACACCTTCTTACTCTCCACGCCACACCTTTTTACTCTCCAAGCCACACCTTCTTACTCTCCACGCCACACATTCTTACTCTCCACGCCACACCTTCTTACTCTCCACGTCACACCTTCTTACTCTGCACGTCACACCTTACTCTCCACGCCACATCTTCTTACTCTCCACGTCACACCTTACTCTCCACGCCACACCTTCTTACTCTGCACGCCACACGTTCTTACTCTCCACGCCACACCTTCTTACTCTCCACGCCACACCTTCTTACTCTCCACGCCACACCTTCTTACTCTCCACGTCACACTTTACTCTCCAGGTCACACCTTACTCTCCACGCCACACCTTCTTACTCTCCATGCCACACCTTCTTACTTTCCACGCCACACCTTCTTACTCTCCACGCCACACGTTCTTACTCTCCACGCCACACCTTCTTACTCTCCACGCCACACCTTCTTACTCTCCACGCCACACCTTCTTACTCTCCACGCCACACCTTCTTACTCTCCACACCACACCTTCCTTTTCTCCACGCCACACCTTCTTACTCTCCACGTCACACGTTACTCTCCACGTCACACCTAACTCTCCACGCCACACCTTCTTACTCTCCACGCCACACGTTCTTACTCTCCACGCCACACCTTATTACTCTCCACACCACATCTTCTTTTTCTCCACGTCACACCTTACTCTCCACGCCACACCTTCTTACTCTCCACACCACACATTCTTTTTCTCCACACCACATCTTCTTACTCCCCACGCCACACCTTCTTACTCTCCTCGCCACACCTTCTTACTCTCCACACCACATCTTCTTACTCCCCACGCCACACCTTCTTACTCTCCACGCCACACCTTCTTACTCTCCATGCCACACCTTCTTACTTTCCACGCCACATCTTCTTACTCTCCACGCCACACATTCTTACTCTCCATGCCACACCTTCTTACTTCCCACGCCACACCTTCTTACTCCCACGCCACACATTTTTATTGTCCACCCCACACCTTCTTAATCTCTACGTAACACCTTACTCTCCACGTCACATCTTCTCACTCTCTACGCCACATCTTCTTACTCTCCACTCCACACCTTCTTACTCTCCACTCCACACCTTCTTACTCTCCACGCCACACCTTCTTACTCTCCTCGCCACACCTTCTTACTCTCCACACCACATCCTCTTTTTCTCCACGCCACACCTTCTTACTCTCCACACCACACCTTCCATTTCTCCACGCCACACCTTCTGACTCTCCACGCCACTCCTTCTTACTCTCCACGTCACACCTTCTTACTCTCCACGCCACACCTTCTTACTCTCCACGTCACACCTTACTCTCCACGCCACACCTTCTTACTCTCCACGTCACACCTTACTCTCCACGCCACACCTTCTTACTCTCCACATCACACCTTACTCTCCACGCCACACCTTCTTACTCTCCACGCCACACCTTCTTACTCTCCTCGCCACACCTTCTTACTCTCCACACCAAACCTCTTTTTCTCCACGCCACACCTTCTTACTCTCGACACCACACCTTCCATTTCTCCACGTCACACCTTCTTACTGTCCACGTCATACCTTACTCTCCACGTCACACCTTCTTACTTTCCACGCCACACCTTCTTACTCTCCACGCCACACATTCTTACTCTGCACGTCACACCTTCTTACTCTCCACGCCACACCTTCTTACTCTCCACATCACACCTTACTCTCCACGCCACACCTTCTTACTCTCCACGCCACACCTTCTTACTCTCCACGCCACACCTTTTTACTCTCCAAGCCACACCTTCTTACTCTACACGCAACACCTTCTTACTCTCCAAGCCACACTTTCTTACTCTCCACGCCACACCTTCTTGCTCTCCACGTCACACGTTACTCTCCACGCCACACCTTACTCTCCACGCCACACCTTCTTACTCTCCACGTCACACGTTACTCTCCACGTCACACCTTACTCTCCACGCCACACCTTCTTACTCTCCACGCCACACCTTCTTACTCTCCACACCACATCTTCTTTTCCTCCACGCCACACCTTCTTACTCTCCACACCACACTTTCTTACTCTCCACGCCACACCTTCTTACTCTCCACGCCACACCTTCCTTTTCTCCATGCCACACCTTCTTACTGTCTTCGTCACACCTTACTCTCCACGTCACACCTTCTTACTCTCCACGCCACACCTTCTTTCTCTCCACGCCACACATTCTTACTCTCCACGCCACACCTTCTTACTCTCCACGTCACACCTTCTTACTCTGCACGTCACACCTTACTCTCCACGCCACACCTTCTTACTCTCCACGTCACACCTTACTCTCCACGTCACACCTTCTTACTCTCCACGCCACACCTTCTTACTCTCCACGCCACACATTCTTACTCTCCACGCCACACCTTCTTACTCTCCACGTCACACCTTCTTTCTCTGCACGTCACACCTTACTCTCCACGCCACACCTTCTTACTCTCCACGTCACACCTTACTCTCCACGCCACACCTTCTTACTCTCCACGCCACACGTTCTTACTCTCCACGCCACACCTTCTTACTCTCCACGCCATACCTTCTTACTCTCCACGCCACACCTTCTTACTCTCCACGCCACACCTTCCTTTTCTCCACGCCACACCTTCTTACTCTCCACGTCATACGTTACTCTCTACGTCACACGTTACTCTCCACGCCACACCTTCTTACTCTCCACGCCACACCTTCTTACTCTCCACGCCACACCTTCCTTTTCTCCACGCCACACCTTCTTACTCTCCACGTCACACCTTACTCTCCACGTCACACCTTACTCTCCACGTCACACCTTACTCTCCACGCCACACGGTCTTACTCTCCACGTCACACCTTCTTACTCTCCACGTCACACCTTACTCTCCACGTCACACCTTCTTACTCTCCACGTCACACCTTACTCTCCACTTCACACCTTACTCTCCACGTCACACCTTACTCTCCACGTCACACCTTACTCTCCACGTCACACCTTACTCTCCACTCCACACCTTCTTACTCTCCACGCCACACCTTACTTTCCGTGCCACTCTTCCTGCTTGTCAGTGGACCAGGCTAAAGCTCATCTCCCTTCAGGAAACAAATGGAAATTGTTATCACCGTGAACCGTGTGGCACTTAAGGTTAGAGTCATCTTGTCTCCAGTGATCTTGAAAAAAAATGAAGTAGGCTGCACCTGAAGGGCAACATAAATTTTCGATTTTTGTTGTTGTTTGTATCCTTCAGGTGAAAATCCAAAGCATTAACCAAATTTCAAAGCATCATTTTTGTTAGAAATTCAGTACTTTATATATTACGATTACGCGAATTCATTAAAAAAATGTGAAATATGGGAATGACCAATTGAATTCTTATAACTCCCTAATAAACAATAAAATCAAATTTGACATAATAGAAATGAACTACAGTATTTGGATATTTCTTGTATTTACTCTTACAAACCACAGTATTTTTTCGGTAATTTCTGCCACATTTTCAGCCAAATAATGTACGTTAATGAGAGCGACTGTGCTCAAATGTTAGAAATGTATAGTGTGATTTAGAGCTTATATTAATGGAATGAATATAATATAATAATTTTAAAGCAGAACAGCATTTTCCCTACCATTAAATACAAAAATATAGACTGAATGTTTATCAAAGGTTCGACACAAATAATGTATTTTACCACTCATACATTTGAAAAGAACCAACACCAGATACACAAACACACACCTCCAGAATGTAGATACTATATAAGGATTACATCAGTTCTTCTAATCCGTGCACATTGAAACAGTTAACAGCAAAATTATAGTGCCTCCAGATTGAGCTTGCCGGTTTGAATTTGATATTGTAAAACTGGAATTGGTTCGGACTAATATTTATGAACCTCTTTTCCACCAATTCATTAAAAGAATTGTGTAAAAATTAGAAAGCCATCTCAAACATGGACACTGTGCGCAACTATAGCTTAAAGCAAATAGCCTTATCTCATAATGCTTTGAATTTGCTTTGAACTGTGGCTATTCTTACATTGCTATATACGGAGATAAGACATCTTTTAATGTCTGATTCATCACTCGATGGAAATTGATCCAGCCCCCATATCATTTGATTCAGAAGGTATGTTTTCACGCTGTCCAGGATCACAAGAGCTTGTGTCAGTGCACTTTAGAAAACTGGCTTGAGCATGACTTGCATATATATATTATGCATTGAAGTATATATTATACATTGATTTATCTACACAGTTTACTTCTAGTTCTTCACGTGCAGTCCAGCCATGCCCAGGGGACATGGAACCACTGGCTGTGCTTGAAGGCACCTTCGCCAAATTGTTGCTTGGTAATGTGCACGTTACAAGAGATTGTCACACGCATTTTCGCATGGCAGTAGCATGGCCGGATCAGTTGTCTTAGAGCCAAAAATAGAAAAGCGCACGTTGTTCACACCCTTCTCGTCATGCCCATACAGAAAGCAAACAACAGCTTCGTCAACTCTAAGTAACTGCTCATTGGTCTCGAATGATGTACCAAGTCTTATAATTGCATCCCTGAATCTCACATTCTGTTTTAGAAGCTTGGGACCTTTCACTTTACCATGTCCAATAAAGGCGCCTGTTGAGTCGCACCAGCTGAAGGCATGGAATCCAGGCAAGTCTTTGCAAACACTTTCCTCAAGCTTTGCGCCAATATCTGAGAGGTCAATGTACCATTTTATTTGGTCGACCCTAGTTCTGAAAATCAGCTTTGCTGGGATATCTTTACTCACTGCTATGTAATCACTGCAACATCAGTATCAGGCAATTTCATAACTATTGCAAGAGAGCCGTGGTTTGCAGCATGCCCCCCATCAGAAGCATGAAGCTATCAGCTTCTTTGTGTTTTTCTGCCACGATATTGCTCCTTTTATTGTCAGACACAAAAATAAAATAACTGTTATCCCATTGGTAACATAGTGACGTTTTGTTCAACTCTCTAGCAATCATTGGATTCTACCGTGTTTACACAAGCAATTATTTCAGTTCTTGTTCGAACTGAGGACTGTGAAGTGATTTTTTGAACTAATAGTCTACTGTCTGAGTCTCTGAAAAAAATTCTGGCTTTCAGTAAGCCTGATGTGGAGGAAATGCGCTGATCTCTCTCCAAGATTTGATGGAGATGTCTGGATAGGTATCTACAGCCCAGTCAATGCGTAAAGAGACTCCAGCACCTATGATAATTGTGATGAACACAAGAAGGGCTAGCTCCTTGTATGTCGCAGTGTCAATCAAATGAAGTATTGCCATTGCATCTATTATCCAGGTGCAGTTAGTTGACACACCGTCGTCGACTTCATATAATTTTTTTACAAGCTCCTTCAGCAAGGAAAACTGAACAGTTTTCACTAAATTTTCATCTGGTGTAGAAACTGACAATGAAAATGGTCCTAAAGGATACTTGAAGATGTCTGTGAGCGAAATCTTTCTACTTTTTCCAATCATCATGAGTCTTCCGAACAATTCACGAGTTAATGTCAAAACTGATGTTTCTTTGCTTAACTTTGATGAGACTTTCTTGTTGAGAGAATCAAATGTCTTCAACTTCAATTTAGAATTTGATGCATAAAGTTATCTTTCACCCTCTGTATCCAAACGATCTCTCACGAATGACTCAACTGCTTCCTTTCCCTTGGATCATCTGTAATTTCCTTTGTGGCTTTTCGGCTTGATGCAAGGTGGCAGATATTCTCATGTTCAGTGAAAGGGTTGACCCAATTCAGTAAGCAGTACATGACATGCTGCACTGCAGTTTCATCACCAGCTATGCGTGTCTTTCTTGCATCTTTGTGTCCAATGCTAGTTGCAGAGGAAGTCTGCCTAGACATACTGTATCATCCCTGCACAAATGCAGATATTCTTCTCTGTCAGCTCTCAGCACCATCCATTTGAGGACAGCTCCTGGACTCAAAGTGGTGCCAAAAATCCCCCATGAGGTTTTTTGTCAGAAATGTTACTTAGACTTGCATTCGGTGTTAATATTCTTTATTAATTCAAGATATGAGACAGTGATTTTGATGCAAAAATGTTTATATTCGATGAATGTATATGTCTTGTGTTCCGGATCATTCGTAGAATTTTGACAAGAAAATGTTGAAAATGTTAATATTTTTTCAACACAAACTAAATTACAAAAGTAATTAATTGGTAATTTCAAATTAATTCCATTTTGGTGTGGTTTTTAATTGTTTTGTATTATGTTTATGAGAAAAAGGGAATTAATCAAGAAATATATGGGTACACATGTAGAAACAAATTTCTGTGCATTGATCAGGAATTGTAAATGATTTTAGACAATTGACACTTTAATTTTTGGTTAAGGTTTTGGTAACCGATATAAAGAGTCAGCAGGTGCAACCAACACTTTTTTAAAACCCAAAATGGGAATTGGCTCAAGGACCACAGACCAGAACTGCTATGTTCCCAGTGATGTCATAATAAATTCATTACCAGCAAAACTGGTTAAAAGGTAAGATTTCTTTCTAGTAATTGCCATGGGCACGTTATTATCCATAGTTATATTTACATATATCTGTATTATCTATGAACCAGACTTCCTCCCTATTCTGACTATGGGGTTTTTCCTACGATATTGCGCTATACTGTGTGGCCCGCTGTGTTTCTTGTGTAATAATTGTTACAACATATGAATGGAGGAAACTGCAGCGGGAGTATTGGCCCATACTGGGCAGTCCCATTTGCACCCAATCCCTATCGCTCATATATCCATCCAAACTATGTTTGAAGCTATTCGAATTAATGATGATGATTGATAACTTGTTCCACTCATCCACTACTCTATTTCCAAACCAATTTTTACCTATTTCGCGCCTAAATCTAAATTTATTTAATTCAAACCATTGTTACGAGTTCGCTCCTGTTTGGATAGTTTAAGTACCATTTGTTATGTCCCCTTTGCTTAGCTCTGACTTCCATTTATACACCTCTTTCATATCGCCCCTCACTCTACGTCTCTCGAGGGACTGCAAATTAAGATGCTTTAACCTGTCTCTGTACTCAAGGTTCCTAATGTCCGGGATTAGTCTTGTCATTCTCCTCTGAATTCTATCTCGGGATTCTATATCCATTCCAGAATTGAACTGCGTAATCGATGTAAGGTCTCACAAGCGCAATATATTAATTATCTATGGCACTCCCATAGACAATCCAACCTTTTCCTATTAAAACCTTGTAGTATTATGTAAGTTATGTAAATTAAATAACATTCATCTGGCATCTGCCGATGAGTGGAGCTTAATGAGAAACCAGGTCGGCGCCCAGGAGCCTCCTCCTGCCTCTGTTTCACAAAAGCTTCACTGGAGGACACTCTGTCCTTGTTCCAGGTCTGGCCTGTAGACATGTCTGTCTCGGTCTCTCTTCTCGGTCCCATTTGTATTAAATGTTTAAAGGGTCCGAACGTCCATCTAAACGTGAAATAAACGACTGTGATAAATATAATTTTTTCAGTGAATTTTCATGTTCAGAACAGCACCCGACCTAATAAATTAATCTACATCAAAAAACACCGACATTACTTGCTGGGTCACGGTCATGTGAGGTCGAGGCGGTTATTGACGCTGTCAGCCTCAGGCCAACGTTTCACCGCTTAACCTGATTTTGAGTAGCTTAAGGTACATTACTGCCGCTATTAGTTCCGGGTGCAGGGGGTAGGTGTTTAAATTAAACCAGAGCGTGTCTGGTTCTCGAGGGTCACTCGCCACCCCACTAGTACTGAAACCATAGATATTATTAAAATGAAAGAATAATTTAAAAATGCAAAGGACACAACATAATTATAAAAGCAACACCCAACCCGGGAAGGTGGATGTAGTCTGGGAATCGACAGTTCAGGCAGACCCTCATACACTAAGCTCGGATGATCTCCGAGGCATAACTAACACAACACTGGTCAGAGCAATAACGTAATGCAACCAACCAATGTAACCAACTATACTAAGTGTAACTAATTTAATACCAGTTATAAAAGTGACACAATTTAACTAACCAAACACACTTTTGTTATAAGAGCACTGTGTTGTAACCAACCTAACAGTGTCATTAAAACAACAGTGTATTGAGTGAAAATAAAAGTATCAATCCAAATCACGATTCCTGCACTCTCACACACTTAAAAATACACTGATAGCTAGTTGCACCACTCAACCCAAAAGACACTGGTGTTACGACCCTAGGGTAGATCGTAACATGAACACAAATTACTCAAGTCTTTCAAATATATAAGTATTTATTATTATATCCCTAATCAAGTTCTCCCAACAAACGTCAAGTTAACAGGTCAAAACCTAAACAAGTCAATAAAATTATGAACATTTATTAACTTATTCCCACCACCATATATGTACACTCGCAACAAAAAGTATCGGTGCATACTGTAGTGTGAACATTTTGAGACCAGTGACGATAGGTATTGGGGAAGGCGAGTTGTTCCAGCCGTATGTTGGCAGCCCTGGTCAAGTGAAACAAACTGTTTTAAATAAGGTTGGGAAGTGATAAATAGACAGTATGAAATATGAGGAGCTCCCTGTCAACAAAATTATTTGTGATACTTGTGAATATTGCCACATTAATTTATGCTACCAAATAAACCACTCAACATAAAAACATAAGAACATAAGGAGTCTGCAAGAGGCCGGTTGGCCTGTGCATGGCAGCTCCTGTCGAGAGTTACTACCACTCTCTATCATCCATTAATCTATCTAGCCTCCCTTTGAAACTTTCCAGCGTTCCAGCACTTACTTCAAAGTTGCTAAGCTTGTTCCACTCGTCCACCACCCTATTTGTAAACCAGTTCCTTCCTATCTCCCTCCTAAACCTAAACGTATCCAACTTGAATCCGTTGTTCCGAGTCCTATCGTGCTCGGATATTATAAGAACTTTATCTATATCACCTTTATTGATTCCTTTCACCCACTTGAATACTTCTATCATATCTCCCCGCACTCTTCGTCTTTCTAGGGAATGCAAGTTTAGTTTCTTTAACCTATCCTGATATGGAAGGTTTCTAAGTCCCGGAATCATTTTCGTCATTCTTCGCTGCACCGACTCTAGTGAATTGATATCCATTCTATAATAAGGGCACCAGAACTGAACCGCACAATCGAGGTGCGGCCTGACTAGCACATGATATAGTTGCAATAAGACCTCTGCACTCTTATTACTTACACTTCTAGATATAAAACCCAATACTCTGTTTGCCTTATTTCGAACATTAACGCACTGTTTTCTAGGCCGTAGATCCGGGCTTACAAGTACCCCTAGGTCTCTTTCACAAGTCGACTTCTCTAGGTTGATGTTGTTAAGGCTGTATACATTGACAGTATTTGTTCTTCCAATATTAAGTACGCTGCACATGATGGTGTTGAATTTAATTTGCTATTTTTCAGACCACCCCTGCAGTTTATTAAGATCGTCCTGTAATGCATTTGCATCCTGCCCTGCATCAACCTGGTCGTCCTGAGGGGTGGTGCAGCGTGGACGGCCGCTCCGAGACCTGTCGTCTGCAGCACAAGTTTCGAGGTATCGCCGAATCCATCGTGCAGCGGTGTTCCTGTGGACACCAGCCCGCTGGTTAATCTGCGACGCCGAACCCTTCTTTATGAAGGGCAATAATAGCTCCTCGTGTTCCCTCTGAGGTTTCCATGTCGTCTGGCATGTGTAGGTCTCTACTGCTTCATATTGCCTCTGTTTTATACCCACGTTCACCGAGACCGAACCCTCGCTCATTATTCAGTCGACACAAAGCAACAATCCGAAAAGAGGAAACAAACACACTGATTGTCACCCATATGGCAACATCTAGTGAGGAGGGGGGGGGGGGGGGGTTATGAAGATACACTTACCAACCTTCCCTACATATCACAGTGTATACGTATCGTTTCGGAAGTCGTCGATCACACCCTGCACTGATACTTTTTGGTGCGAGTGTACATAGAATAAAATCTATAACCATAATAATACGACAAGATGTTTGGAAGTGGCGAGTAAGGACTGAAAGTTCAACAAGATCACAAAAAAATCATTATCAAGCTAAACAAATCTCAAAAGTCAAATGCCAACTCCCAAAACACCAGAGAGAGTATACTACTTAACTTAAAGACAGCTGTGCCTAGACTGACTAGCGACTACCAGCCGGTCACTGACGTCACCTCTCTACCGCCAAGTACTGATGTATTACAGTACAGTATACCCTGATTGGCCAAAACGTAAACTTTATCTAAATTACCCTACTGACATAATTCCACTAATCTAACCTATATACAAACATAATACAATATATACACACTGTAATAACAAATTTAATACATACTATAAAAGATGGCTCAGTCAGCGTGGGAGAGTAATGAGCAAACTGCTCGAACCACCCACACAACATCCGAACCAACGTATTTCATACCCAAAACAGAAACTTATGGCGGACACTCGTAACACTGGTAACAAACACGCAATAGACAAACATACGAAAAATAAGAACATAAGACTGGAGGAAACTGCAGCGGGCCTATTGGCACCATACTTGGCAGTCTCATTTACACCCAACCCCTATCGCTCATATATCAATCCAACCTATGTTTGAAGCTATCCAGTGTATTCGAGTTAGTGATGATGTTTGGTAACCTGTTCCACTCATCCACTACTCTATTGCCAAACCAATGTTTACCTATCTCGCGCCTAAATTTAAATTTGTCTAATTTAAAACCATTGTTACTAGTTCGCTCCTGTTTGGATAGTTTGAGTACCTTTGCTATATCATCTTTTTTTTTTTACGGGGAATAGCCCACCCGGGAACAGGTCATCGACCCAAAACGGGCCTTGGGGGCGAAAAATATTAGTAAAAATAAATAAAAAATAAAAAATATAAAGTTTATATTAATCTACACCACGAAGATGCCGGAAAACCAGCTTTTTGAAGTGAGACAGATTGTATGAGTATGGAAACACAAAAGAAGGCAGAGAACTTCACAGTTTGGTTGTGTGAGGAAAGAAGGATGTCCTATCACGGGTTATGCTAGTGTGACTGACATCCACAGAGAAACGCTCGGCACCACGGGCAAGACGAGTGTTACGAGCCCACGGCATTGCCGGCAGTACATAGGATGCTGGGGCTATTTATACATACCCTTTGTGAACTCTACTCTGTAATCCTTTAGCGCTACCGCTCATCGGATGAGTATGGGTTGCACAATAAACTAGCCGCTGTAAGTGGCTAAAGACACAAGAAGCATACCAGTACGAACATAACGAACATATAAGCTGTCAAAATTGCTGGAAAGCCGAACTCCGAACTCACGTACCACAATTTGATGTGAGTGTGAACCATGGATGAAAAACATCTCTTAAATCAATAGTGAAGGAAGGTGAAGGCGAGTCTCATAGGCATGATTGCCCGTTGGCGCGAGTGTGGATATACAGTGGAAGTCTGTATATTCTGTAACCCTCGGTGATAGATCTTATGAGGTCACTAATACATGTTAATAGTGGTGAGAGTCATTAATATTGAACGAGGCATGGCAGCGACCTTCCCTGCAGATCAATCCAGGAGGAGGGAGTGATTCGCTCCCATTTCCCCCTTGAAGGACTCTTGCATATGCGTGTTACTTTCGTAATAAGTTTGTTTATCTTAGCATTGACTGGGGAAAACAATGCAGGTGATTACTGAAGCAAAATTTATCAGTTGATATACAGGAGCACACTCTGGTGAGTGAGACCTAAAACACGCAACAAATTGCGACAAAATGTCAAGGTGAACACCGACCAGAGCAGAGTAAGCAGTGTGGAGTTTGATTCTGTAAAGCCAAGCAATAGTGTGAAAACGCGAGTGACTGAAAATAATCTTTCCTAGTTTAGTACATTTTTTTTTTCGTGACAACTGGAAAAAACAACAGCTATTAGCTATTTATTTGATTAACAAAAATGATACTCGGCTTATCTAATATCAAGTAATTATCATTATTATTATTATTATTATTATTATTATTATTATTATTATTATTTTTATATTTTCGCCCCCAGGCCCTGATGTGGGTCAGTGACCTGTGTCTGGGTGGGCTAATCCCCGTTAAAAAAAAAAAAAGATATCCAGCTATAAAGCAGGATGGGCGGACAATGACTCCCCCTTCATTCACTGTCAATGAATCATACTTATTCCTGTAACGGATGTGTTATTACTATGGTGCCCCAAATGCTGATTTGCTTGAAAAGAATACTCTGAATTGTTCCCTTTATGTTCAGTTACAAGGAGAATGACAAATAGGAAGTTTGAAAAATCAGCTCCTGCTTACTACTCGTACAACGCTTTCTGCTTACTACCCGCGCCACGCCCCTGCTTGCTGCACATGCCTCTGCTTCACCTCTGGCACCGTGGTACTTAGCAATACTCTAACGCTGCCATTTTGATTTGCATACTGTAATGGCTTTACTAATACGACTCCCAATTATTAGAGTTCTGCTGCATTAATATTCAACGTTGCAGGATATGCGTACATGAAACACAGACTATAATTTGTGATATATAATTGCATTACTTTAAACTAATTGGAAAAATCTTTAACACGTTTACTGTATTATATATCTGGAATATTTAAGAACATATGCACATATATTTAATAAATAGATTATAATGTCGTAATGGGCAGAAATGTCAATGGGACCCAGTTTCATGTCATTACAATAAATTTACGATAAATATGGAAAATTGTCGCAAATCATATTTTTTTTTTACACTTTCTGGTAACAAAAACGTTAAAAAATATGCATATATTTTTCTTTGGGAAGATAGAGTATGAGGTGATACAAGCGTCGTTGTTATATCTGTTCACCGAGATGTCCTCCTGCCAAGGATTGAAGATATCTGAAGAATGATATTTGTAACTGTTGGAAGTTATGCCTCAGGGAACCAGTCTGTCGCACAATATTGTTGAAAACTTTTTTAATGAACGCAGTTGAAAATACGGGTCTGTACAATCATATCACTTTACCTTTGGAGAGATTATGAGTCAAGATATCAACGTGAATGTTGTAGCGGCAGTACACTTCCTTCTCGCTATGACTCTAGTTTGTGGGTCTTTAAGCTTGAAAGTGAGGTGGACGTTAACCCTACCGATCATGGCAGGGTCTTCTTTCCTCAGATACTCCAATTTCCCTTGTACTAACATTGGACCTATAGGGAATGGGCCTTACTAGACCCCCGTGAGACCAGTCATTCATACTTGATTGATCTCTCTAGTAGAAATATGTCAGTTAATAAATCACCCCATCAACCCGAGGGGTGGAAAAGAAGAGACTAGAATGAGGTAACTATCAGCTGTCCTCCCTCACATCCCTTCCTCGCCCCCATCCCCTCCTATTCTCTCCTTTGTAGACCTCATTTTACCTTTCCTCTCCTATTTTCTTCCTCACGCTCTTCCTTCATTTCCTCTCCTCTCCCTTACTTCCTTCCTTCCTTTCCTCCTCATCCCTTACACCACTTACTCATTCCATCTCCCTTTCCCTCTTATCTATACCTCCCTCTTCTTACCTCTTCTTTCCTCCTCCATTTTCTCCGCTCTACCTCTTTTCTAACTCCGCTCTCTCCTTTCGGTAACTTCCACTTTCTCCTATTCCCTAATCCCCCATCCCTTTTTTCCTCCCTCGCTCCTCTCCTTTTCCTTCACCACTCCCTGCCTAATTTCCTCCCTCACTCCTTCCTCTCTATAACTCCTCTCTCATTTCTTCCATCGCAAGCATGTCACGAATTCCTGTGGCTGTGTACACTACTATTGAAGATCTTGTCACTGCAGTAAGGCAGACATTGTATAAACTATTAAGATGCTTCAGTGCTCTAATGTATAGCTTTTGTTGTCTTTAGTTGTTCTTGTACATATGTTCTCGTTTGTGTTTGGTGTTCTGCGTAATGAGTATTGATTAATGAGGGCAAATCAAATGATGTGATTTTGTGTGACTCAGTTTATTATAATGGAGAGTTAACATTTATTTACGAATATAACATCTACACATACTTGGAAACATTACGGGTGCAAATTCATAGGCAACTAAGAAAAAATCCATTGATAATTACGAGAATTAGTTTCATTTATATTTAAAATCATTACAAATTTGCTTTTTTATTTATCAGAACAAGATCCCTCATATGCTAAGATTTACTTAATTTAAGAATCATCCACTTTGTCAATGATTTGGGATTAAGAGGTACAGTACGTACCATCCTTTTATTCGACGGGTAAGACTGAGAAGAGAATGCATTTCTTCATCTATATATCTGCCTCTATCGCCTAATATATCTTTCTCTTCAATGTGGAAATCCTCACTTACTCCATAATTAGTCATTGGAGTACCCCAGATATATAATTACATTGTAGCGCATCCCCTCGCTCGCTGTCTGCCAGAATAGAAATATGTAAATTCTACAAGTTCTACCGCGAGAGAGGCGGTGTAGGAGTTAAGTGAACCGTTTGGTAAAAATGACGGTTGGTTGGCGTTTCTCCGCCGTCAGCCTCAGATGAATTCAGTTATGCTCTTAGATGATGGACATGCATTCCTATGACACGCACGTGCTTATACGTTTGGTATTGCTTAAATCATATTATTTTAATACAGTTTAGTGAGTGTTACCCTAAGGTCAGGATGTTGTGTGGATGATATTATATTAATACAGTTTAGTGAGTGTTACCTTAAGGTCAGGATGTTGTGAGTGTTACCCTTAGGTGTATATATATATATATATATATATATACATATATATATATATATATATATATATATATATATATATATATATATATACATATATATATATATATATATATATATATATATTACTTTAGGACAACAGCGCATCCGAAAGTTATAAACATTTAGATCTCCCTATTCTGAGCATTTTGAACTCCATATATACCAGGCTGGAAGGAAGGTGTGGGTGTGCTTATTTATGAAGTATAAGCCAAGTGTATGATTATTTTTCCACCGGTCTGCATTTTAAGAAAAGTTGAATTTTTAAAACTGAGACGTGATTCCGATTCGTTTTTTTATCAAAGATTAACAAAATAGACTTTGTTTTGCTCTAGCACGTCACACTTTATTACCAATAAGACAATATAATATAACATATATATACAAATACAACATACAAATATGACAAGACAATACAAATTAGACATATAGTATCAGATGTATTGACCCATTTATATAATACGTTCTGTTGATGAGACAGGGGCCTATTACATCGCTCGGTCACCTACCAGCCGAGCTCCGTGAGGCCTAAATAACTCACAGAGTACAGTACATCCTAGACAACCCAAACCATGTTATAAAGAGATATGTAGACACTAAGCTGGGGATATTACTGTAGGGGTATTCTCTACTACAGGGGACCTAGACTTTTGTGTTGTACAGGTTAGTATGTTATGAACAATGTTGAATTTGGATGATACTGCCTGGTAATAACAGAACAGGAACATAATTGCCAGAATTAACAGAATAGAGGGAATCGCAAGACTTGGTAGTGCAAATTCCCGTGACAGGTAAAATGGCAAGTTATTATTCAAATCAGCAAAATGTGTCTCGTTCAAGAAAGCTAAAACTTTTAATTTCTCTGATACTATTTGAATATCCTTGATAGTGAAATTCATTATAGGAAGTGGAATTAAAGCAGACTTGAGTTTTCGATTTAACGCAAAATGCTGATGAGTAGGCAAGGTCCGTAATGTACTACAAGTGATTTCACAGTAATCAGGAGCCTTGTAATGCCCTTTCACAACTAGCTGCTTAACATCATTTTGGCATTTTAAAATTACAGTAGTGAGATTTGGAAAGAACAAATACTGCACATTGTGAAGGTGAGAGTGGAACACAGTCTTCAGACTAACTGGCCTATAACTGCATTGCGCTAACGCTGTGCGTACATTTGGTTGTATGACTGCCAATTCACATATTCCCTCTGCAGCAGGAATAAATGCAAACATGTAGGCTGGACATACGTGTAGGTGTAGATAAGACGACTTACACCGTGACAGTACCTCAGAATCCTCTATTGATAACAATGAATATTCTTCATCTACTAAGATTAGTTCTTTAGGCCTATCTAGGGTATACAGTGTGTCGTTCACAAACCAGGAGAAGGGTTCTAAATGCCATGCATTAAACTCATGTTGCCCTCGCATAGGAATGTGGATCAGAATTGCATTGTGCGTGAGGGTTGACTCCAACAGCGGGTAATAATAGTGAACCTCATTGTCATTGAAAATAGGAGTTAAATGATACTGCAACTTGGCTATTTTTAAAGCTTCAAGAAGCGTCTGCACAGGCACAAGCTTCGCGTCCACACGTCCTATCCCGGCATCTACAATGCTGTCTATTAGTTCATTTTTAGAGGTTACAATTTTATGAACTGAAATTTCAGCAGCATGCAAATATTCTGTGAAGTAAAGGAGCCATTCTAACGTCGGGATTGCTTTCTTTACCTAGTAACAATCCTCGAAACTTGGTTAGACTCCATTATGATTGCATTAACCTTTGATTCTAGAGCAGTAATCGCGTGAAAGGTTTGAGAAATAACACGATTCTGTTGAGATACAGCTTGAACGACAACGTCCATGAAACTATTGTCGAATTCATCGAAGCTGTGCTGAGACCATGAAGAATGTCCAATGCTGATTGTAGTTGGCCGTCGACGCTTTCCATCTGAGGCAGAACGTAGTTTCATACAATAGTCATTTGGGACATTTTGCTTCTGAACAGTCTGTAAGGATGTATCAATCGCATTATCATCAACTGGAGGTAAGACATTTATCTGGGTCTTCTTCAGACGATCCGCGTGCACGACATCTGCGATCTGTGCGTTAGGCTTCCATATTTTGAATTTGTTGCCTGCTTCTTTTGAGATTATGCGGAATGGACCAGAAAATTTCGCCGAAAGTTTGGAGTTCCTTTCAGGTTCCTGTAACATAACAGCGTCCCCAACGTTCAGTGCGATATGTTTAGCAAGTTTATGTTGTTTGATGATCATTTCGGCGCGTGACGCCGCTAGCTGTGATCGTACTTGGTTATGAATTTCTGTAAAGACATGAATTTGTTTTGCCGCAAAATCATCCGTATTATATACCGGGTATGGCGCCTCTGTAAGGATGTCGTAAGGCAGACGTTTATCTGTACCATAGACAATATAGTAGGGTGTTTTGCCCGTAGAGCTATTAACTGACCCATTTATCGACGCTGCAACCTGCGGTAACCAATCCTCCCATGCGTATTGAAAACCACTAACGAATGGACGCAGTATTTCTAGGATTTTACGATTGGTTCTTTCAACAAGGCCATTAGCCTGTGGATGTTAAGCTGTCACAAAAGCTTGTTTAATTCCATATTGTGCACATATATGCTCTATTAGCTCATTCTTGAACTCTGTTCCATTGTCAGAGAGTAGAACTTTAGGCGTAGTATATGGACATATGAGATTCATCACTAATGCATAGGCTACTGCTTCGGCCGTTTTGCTTTTTAGTGGGACCAAGACCACGAACCTGGAAAAATGATCCACACACACTAAGACGTATCCTGATCCCTGATGACTCATTGGGAGCTGTAACACATCAACAGCGACTGTGTCAAACGGACGGTCTGGTGTAGGATATTGTAGAATCGGGGCAGGTGATCCTGTTGATCCTTTATGTTGAGCACATGCCAAACAATTAGCTATGTGTAATTCTATGTCTTTCTTCATAGTGTTCCAGAAATACTTCTTTCGTAAATCCGCTAAGCATTTATCACGAACTTGGTGACCTGCTTGTGGGACATCGTGGAACAATGTCATTACTGCTTTGCGCAACGTGTCAGGAACGACTATTTGAGACACATTACCCTCAAGAGATTTTCTCGTCCTATGGAGTATGTTATGTCGTAATTCAAACTGACTTAAGGGAAGAAATAACTTGGGGAGTTTAACATCCTCGCCCGATTCGAGAGCAAAAATAACAGCTGACCAATATGGGTCACGTCGTTGCTCATCTTCCAGCTGCGAAAGAGTGAATGCTGATACAGGCATTACTGGTGCTATATTTCTTGACAGAGCGTCGGCGACAACATTCGCCCTCCCAGGTAAATACCTAAATTCGGGGTCAAACTCTTGAATTGTCAGATACCAGCGTGCTAATCTGCCTGATAAGTTTCTGCCATGGTACAGTTCGGTGACTGCCGCATGATCAGTAAAAACAGTTATCTTGTAGCCAAAGATAATGTCTTTGAACTTCTTAAGTGCCCACACAACGGCTAACGTTTCTAAATGAGTCACCGAATAACGTGTTTCAGCATCGATTAATTTGCGACTTGCAAATGCTATCACTCTAAACTTCCCACGCGTGTCCTCTTGCATGAGCACTGCTCCGACTCCAATTCCGGAAGCGTCAGTACAGAGAGTGAAAGGTTGAGTGTAGTCTGGGAATGCTAGAACCGGTGCATTGGTTAGCGCTGTCTTCAATGCCGTAAAACTTTCCTCGTGTTCAGCATCCCATATGAACACTGCATCTTTTTTGAGCAACCTCGTTAGGGGCGATGCTAATGTTGCATAGTCCTTGATAAAGGAACGATAATAACCAGATAATCCGAGAAAGCTACGCACATGATCATTTGAGGTAGGACGCGGGAACTGAGATACAGCTTTGACTTTATCATTAACTGTGTGTATGCCCTCACCGTCGACTACATGACCAAGGAAATGGATTCTGGATTTTAAAAACTCGCACTTTGAGAGTTTTATTTTGAGGCCTGCTGTGGAAAGTTTGGCCAAAACTTCACGCAGTTTAATCAGATGGGAATCGACGTCCTTACTGACTACTATTAGATCATCCAAATAAGTGCAGACTGTGTTACCAATTAGTCCGGCAAACAGGGTGTTGATCATTCTTTGAAATGTTAGTGGGGCATTTCTGAGACCAAATGGCATTCGTAGAAACTCAAAGTGGCCTAGAGGCGTGCTAAATGCCGTGATTTCTCGTGATTTTTCATCGAGTGGTATTTGCCAATACCCACTAAGCAAATCTAAGTTGCTAAATACCGCATTATCCTTGCCTAAGGATTGCAATATGTCGCTCAAGATAGGCATTGGGTACCTATCAGGGATTGTTTGATCATTTACGCGCCTGAAATCTATGACAGGGCGCCATCCACCATCCTTTTTCGGGACGAGGAATAATGGGCTGTTAAAGGGGGATTTTGAGTGTCTAATGACATTCTCATGTAACATACCCTGTACCATACCTTGCACTACAGCGCGCTGGCTATGAGGTAGTCTATAAGCTGGTACGTAAATAGGGTTGGTTCCTTCCTTTAACGCTATATGATGGGATGTTAAATCTGTCTGACCTAGCGATTCCCCTGGCAAGGCTACTATATTTCTGTAGTCGACAAGCAGCTCTAAAAGGTGTGTCTTGCCCTGTGGATGATCGATCACCTTAACATGTGGCGCTATTTGATCTATCCTGGCCAGTCGAGTCTGTTGGCAATTCGCAACAATACCTCGAACTGGGAATTTATTTGGTTGCACTTCGACATTGTTGTGATATACTAGAAAATCACACAAATAACATCCTTTCTTTAAGATTCGTTGAACGCCTGTTCGATTTAGAATCAGTACGTCGGTCAAACCACCAGGGCGTATTGTGCTCAGGGTAGATTCACATGACAGCCCTTTTACCTTGCATGTTTCCGGGAGACACACTACATCTGTGCCCGTGTACACGTTGGGTAGTTCGACAGTTGCTTTGGTGATTTCCTCATTTTGGTAATGGAGAGTACTCTTCAACACTGCTGGTACAATCGTCCAACTCTTGCTGCTGTAATCACGCTGGGAAGGTGTGTGGTTGAGGTCGAGAGATATCTCTGACGCATGATCCGCCTTCCTCTTAATAGGATTGGTAGACAACACTTTCGTCCTAGCGGTGAGCATAGGTTCAGAATGACTCATTGCTGTGTAGGAAACACCTTTAAACGTAACACTATTATTACGTGGATGAACATCTATCATGTTCTTTCGAAGAGTTGGTAGACCAAGTAACCCGTCAGCTGGCAAATTGAACTGCTGAACTATATAAAAGTCCGCGTAGAAGGGCGTACCACGTCTTGAGAATCTGAGTGGTAACGTCACCATTCCTTTGATGCTCAGCTGAGTACCTGAAACTCCTTCGAGCTCAGCGTTACTAGGCCTCCATTTGAATTTGCGGTGAGGGAATTTACATTGTAACTTGTGATATGATGTCAAGGCCAATACATTAGCGCAAGCACCTGTGTCTATATCAAGAGCCAATCTGGTATTATCCACTCTCACCGGCACTGACAACACTTCCACTTTTCCAAGCGCCGCTATTAATGAGGCCGCTATAGAAGTGCTGTGAGGAGGGGTGGGGATTACCCTATCTATCCCTCTCCGTGCTGTGGTGTGCGCTGGTCTTCCCCCGATGACTTGTCCAGGGGACGTTTCTGCTTGCGCCTATACGACACCTCCGTTTTACTTAGGTCCACTCCCCTAGCCTTTATTAATATATTGCACTCATGTGAACTATGAGATGTCGATTTGTGAAGAGCGCACCATTTGCGCGCTGTCTGGGTAGGAGGAGGTGCTGCTTTGGCTCCCTCTCTGTTTGACCCTGAGAATGGCTTTGCACCGGGTGTGGCCTTAAAATTAGCACTATTACCTCGGAGCTGAAAACAATCTTCCATTACGTGGCCACGTTTATTACAATGTGCGCACCGTAACGATGTTTTCTGTTTATATGTTGGGCGGGGAGGAGCGATCGGAGCTAAGTGTGTCGCATATGGAGTCTGGGAGTGAGGCATCTGTGGCATCTGAAGTTGGCCCAGCTGTAACCTACCCCCAAAAATCCCAATTAGCGTTCGCTTGAACTTTTCATAGTCGGGGCTTTGTAAACCAAACGCATTTAAACGACTGCCAGCATAGGAACCCTGCGTTATATGGGAACGTACATATGCTTTCTTTTCTTCGTCAGTCGTTATGTTACTATTGCGCATGCTATCTTCACATGCACGAATAAAATGTGCGACCCGATAATCGTCTTGTCCCGTGAAATTTCGAACATAGTCGCCGCGCTGCATGATATTAATAACAATCAGCTTTAGGTGTGGTAGTAGTACTGGTGTGAGGGTTAGAAGACGCCATTGTAGTGTTAGTATTAAGCAAGTTAGTATTCTTATTCTTAACAGAAGATTGGGTTAATAAGGTTGTTACTGATTTAGCAACAGACACACTATCACCTGTAACAGGGGTGACTGCTTTAGCATACTTAGGTGAGGTACTATAGTGATTACCAGACCGTAGGGTACAACGGTTTAAGTCGTCAAATGATTCGTCAAGAACTTTCTCACTACTTCCTACCGACTCATTTAACTGTGTTCCATACTCAAAATCTATGTCAGTCTGGGCTTGATCATCGATGAGTTGGTTATCAGCAAACAGTTGTGCTAGGCGTTCGATTTCATCTACATTAGACATGGGAAACTTAGAAATTATCTATTAGCCCCCTTGGGTCAATGAATACTTAACAGTAAGTAGATCACTTGCCTCTCATTTACAAGACAAATGAATATGAATTGTAGTTAATTATTAAACTATCAATAAGAAGACAGACACTTACAAACCACTGTAAATTATAGGATTTCAATACATTAATCTTACATTCGACACTTTATCATTGAAATAATCCTATCGGACGAACCTATCGATGTGAAGATATCTCTCGAACGTGTTCATGTGTGTAGAATTATGTAATTTAAATACCTATTTATACAGAGTAGTACGTCTGTATAGAAAATGTGATCCTTCAAAAGTTCTGAGTGGAGTGGTGGGTGGAGTGTGGGCGGGGCCTCTTCCTAGGATGCGTGTGCTGCTGCTGGTTTCCTTGGCAACGAGAAGATGCTTCTGCTTTGGTGAGAGACGAGTCCACTTGAACTATAGGTGAGTTCCTCCTCCGGCGATCAGAAAACTGCTGATGATTGGTTATCACACTGTTCGTTGCTGGGTCGCTGGCGAAACTGCCGTGTGCCAAGTCTTCACAGTCCACGTATATATGGAGATCTGTATGATGACACCGGAACTTCGTAATTCGCGCTGACGACACAACAATACTGCTCAGCTGTTAGTGAAATACCAATTGAAGTCCAGGCTACGAAACTGTTCTTCAACACTGCAACACTGTAATGTCTAGGGAATGCTGAGTGGAGTCTATCTCAACCGGCTCAATCTGGATATGTACCAACAGGCTGTAATATTTGTATATTACGAATTCTGCACGTATTTGTATGTGACAGAGATAAGGAGCGCTCACTACATATCGTCTCAATACGGAATATAGTTTTAAACACTCGGATTATGTAACGCGTCACTGCTGTGTGTTTTCTTGTTTTTCACAAAACACAGACGGATGATACGACTACCAGTTTGAAGAATCCGTACACACCGCGTGCCACCTATATGAATCGGCTGCTTGTCCAATTAACCAGTCCGTTCACACATATTTATATTTGGGTTTTAAGTAACGAAACCCAAACGGTAGTTCCTTTGTTTTATTATAAAAGGTTGTAGATATAATTCCTGAGTGTATATCAACCGTAAGTCTCACTGTCTAGGAGTGAATGAGAAAGGGACGGCGTTTATGTATGATAAACGTTAGGTCACGTCCTTACGATATGAGTTGAGGTGAGCTACTGAAGCTTAAGGGCATCGCAGTGCGTGCTTACAGAAATGCTGAGCTATGGGTCTCGCCCTCTTGGGTGAGTTGCCCGCTCACGTGTCCATCTCATGTCTTACTCATAGACAGTGGAAAGTTACAGGGTGGTGAATCTGAATATAATATCAGATGTATTGACCCATTTATATAATACGTTCTGTTGATGAGACAGGGGCCTATTACATGGGCTTATTTATGATGTATAAGCCAAGTGTATGATTATTTTTCCACCGGTCTGCATTTTAAGAAAAGTTGAATTTTTATAACTGAGACGTGATTCCGATTCGTTTTTTTATCAAAGATTAACAAAATAGACTTTGTTTTGCTCTAGCACGTCACACTTTATTACCAATAAGACAATATAATATAACATATATATACAAATACAACATACAAATGTGACAAGATAATACAAATTAGACAATTCAGAAGGCTTCAAAGTTAACTAAACCTAAAGATTATTGTGATTAAGGCCATTTGTTTGCAAATACAGAAAGAAATGATACACAGTATATGAATATGCATGAACATAATATAAGGCTTCCAGAATGGGTGAAACTTTTTTTCGATTTTCTGTCAATCTTTTCATTGGCACAATCTCTCTTCAGCATCCAGCAGTAGTTTGCCATCATGTTCACATTCCACCTTCCTTGATACTTCATTTCCATTTCCTTAATGTCCTGGTGAAATCTTACACCTTACTCTTCACTTAAACTACCCAAATTTTAGGAAAATACTCAAGACGGGAATGTAAGAAATGCACGTTTACACTTACATTGCAACCCATGTTTTTAAAGTTATTCAACATACCTTCAATAATGTTTTGATAGTTTAGATCTCTTCTATTGCCTAAAACAACTGTACACAACATTCTTGAAACTATTCCATGCTTCTTTCTCACACTGGTTCATCGATTCTTGAAATTAGTGGTCCAACATTAACTTTCGGATTTCAGGGCCCACGAAAATGCCAGCTTTGATTTTTCATATGTGACTGATGGAAATTTCCTGCATATGTATCTGAAACAATCACTTTTCCTATCTAGGGCTTTTACAAATTGTTTCATTAACCCTAATTTAATATGCAGAGGAGGCAGTGCTGTTCTTAGGGTCAATCAATGGTTCATGTAGAATATTTTTTCAACCTGGCATAAGAGCCTGTCTAGGTGGCGAGTGTTTTTTGTTCCAATGTTCACGTCTTGCTCAGCTGTCCCACTCACACAAAAAACATGGCATTTTCGTGTATCCACTTTGTTGACCAAGCAACACAGCATTGACTTTGAAATCTCCACAAACCAACCAACCATGATCTTTATACTGAACTTTCTCTAGAAGTATCTGCAAATTTTCATAAGTTTCCTTAAGATGAACAGAGTGAGCCACAAGAATTGAAGAAAATACATTTCCATTATGAAGTAAAATTCCATTGAGACTTGTTTTTGAAAAATCAATGAACAACCTCCATTCTGTAGCTGTATAGGTAATGGCAAAATAGTTAGTTAAAGCAGACACATTATTACAATAAACAAAGGAGCCTTCCTCGGAAAAAAAACTAATTCTTGTTCACGTTGCCTATACCATGAAAAATATGTACCTTTGCTCAATAATTTCTTTGATTTCAACCTTGATCCTAAGAGTTCAGCAGACTCCTTTGGTAAATTCAAATCCCTAACCAGATCGATAAGTTCACTCTGGGTAAACACCTCCGGTACATCACTAATATCTTCAGGTTGATAAACATCACTTCCGTTACCTGGCGATTAATCACGGCCAGATTCTGTTGACACGGACTGCAACACATCTGACTGACTGGGGACTAAAAACCTCAGGGCCATGTGACTCTGGTCACATGGCAGATGAAATCTTGGGATAAGTGATTCCTTGTTTACTTTTTGCATTATATCCCTCTATCTTCACAGAGCAAAATAACAGTCATCACCATGATTGTTAGGCTCCCGCCTTACCATAGGGACTTCAAATGGCATAACTTTTTTCTTACCATATTTCCACAGTCTTAAACCTTCAACACGAGTGCGATATACCTTATGTGGCGCCCATGGTTTATCTAAATCACATATTTTCACTCCAAAGTAGGCAAAATATGCATTTTTACGGATGCTATTATTTCTTGACGTTGCTTATACACAACAAAGCACCCACATATGTAGCACAATACTGTACGTTAGGATTGTTCAAACTTCCACGAGAGGACATATTTACAACAGGAATAGTATCTTCGCAGAGCAAAACAAAGAGATTTAATATTACATCCACGAGGAAAGGAAACAACTTGGTTAGGTAATTCAATAAAAGATTTGTCTCACAACTTGTAATAGGAGCCCTATACACAGCACCAATTAGTATATTTTTAATTTTATTAATGATTTCGCACTATACCGCTTTATCATACAAATGATCATTCAAGAAATTTACATTATCTACAAGAGAAATAAGAGATTTCCTCACTAATAACCACACCTCTACCAGGTTCATTCTGCACACCATCGAATTTACTATTTAAGTTTCCCCCCCAATAAATGATAGACTTTATGTTTACCAGTAAGCTAAATTTTAAAAACTCAATTAATTAATTGTATAATCAGAGTTTACTAGCCTATTATTCCACTTAAGCACTCGACTGGTATTTATTTATTTTCCTTTATTATCTATATTTTATAATATTTCATGCTTCACTGCATTTTCATTTTCAACAACTCAATTAATTAATTGAATTATTATACATCCAAACGCATGGATGTCGAATACAGTATAATGCTACTATCAGTCGACACCCAACAGCTCTGCTCACCATGGAATCTCAGAGCGTTCTGCCGCCAGTGCCGTACGATATGTTGGGCAAACACTTCATTTTTACCTATACTTCACTTTTAACTGCTACAGCGGCAGTCAGCACCTCCCACCGCCTCCCTCGTGATTAAACTTGTTTCCAGAACACCAGCTGACGCCACCGTGGGAGCCAATCACATTTTTTAATCCTAAGTCCCGCCTCCACAAGTTCCGCCCAATACGAAGTTATATAAGACATTGCACGGGTCAGGAGCTCAGAATACTGCAGATTTCCCAGGATTCTCCTCTCTCCTACTCATGTCAACCTGTGATGAACCTCTCCAGCGTATCTCTACTCATCACTTACGCTAAATCCTCATATGAACACTTAGCCTCTTAGGCCTAGGGACGTGTCAGCCATAGATACAGGTTTAGTGTATCAATTGTCTCCTACCAGTGAATCTCTACCAGTGATTATTTTTATATATGGACACGACACTTATTCTCCTTGGCCAATGATCCTTACGTAAGTGTGAACGTGCGTTTGTCCATCTGAGGCCATCACAGTGTTCATATTTATTTCTCCCTTATATCAGTGATCTTATTCATTTTGTCTTTGTATCAGTGATTTTTACTTGAAAATTTTATCTAACTTTTTGGTGTGTTTATTTGTTTGTAAATATTAATATTAAGAATAGTTATAAGAAAATTACTTCGTATTTAACCCTTCATAAGCGATTTATTCTGAGCCCGCTAACTTTATTACGTGCATTATTTTCCAATTATATCTGGACACGACTTTATTTATTCACGAGAGGAATTTATGGTTAAAGTGTTTACTGATTCTTAGTTCTGAGTGATTTAAGAGTTCGGTATTTTCTTTCACGTATTTAATTAGTGAAACCATATATTTTATCCGGTGACAATACATACAGTGTACATACATACATACATACATATATATATATATATATATATATATATATATATATATATATATATATATATATATATATATATATATGTAATATTCAGAAATTTCGAATGCCCCGCCATTAGCGATACTGAGCTTTCAAGGTCGTCTGAGGGAAGAGAGCGCTCCCCGCACATAGTGGGAGGTTGTGGAACTAGGCCTATATGATATTAAATGTAATTTGCCGAATTAATAATGATGCGATTCATGAAGTTAAGGGACTATTATTGAATTGGAAATTATTATAGATCGTTTATCAGTCTGAATAATGTTACGGGTGTCCCAAGGAGTTATTAGTTCGACGGAAAATATGTCACGTAGGCCTAAGCTAGCGCCTTGCAGAGACGCGACGCTGGCTCTCTCTCAGTCACGGGGAAGCATTCAGACAAACAAGACGTCCCTGCGCGTCCGTCACAGAAATAGTCACGTGGCCTAGTCACCTGTGTTGCACTATTGCAGTATAACAAGTAAGTCTCATTCGATCTCAGACAGGGTTAGATAGGGCAGTGGTAAAGTTAACAAGAGCTAACAGTGAGTTCATTTCAGGGTTTCCGTCAGAACCCACTTGACCGGAGTTTGACTGCGAGAGATTGACTGCCGTTTGAGACTGCCGTTGATGATTGAGGGTGGCGATTGTCGCCATTGGACTGATCAGAGTAGGCCTGTCACTGTTTAGCGGGGTATCAAAGGATCTCTTGAGGGAATCTAGCCGTCTGGGTGCCCAGCTGACGACGGGACGATCGTTGGGGTCATCAGCTCTCCTCTACCTCGGCTCACAACACCACATGTCTCGAGCAGCTTAGTGAAACCCTCTTGCTAACGGGAAGCTAAAGCTTCTTTCAACTGTACAAGGTCTGATTGGCTCACTCCCTTCCCCTTTATGGACGCACTGGGAGTACACTGAGGCTATCTGAGTAAATTAATGGTCACACACTGAGACCATGAGTCTAAGACTCTAGGAGATACCTAGAGGAACATTTTATCTCCCTTATTACGGGTGTATGTTGAGTTGGGTGGAGCATGGTTCACGAGTATTGGTGGACCCAGTAACATATCAATAATAGTGAATATATTTGTGTGTAGTTAATACCATTTCTCAGTTACTGATATTATCTTGACGTGTGTGGTTTAATATTTCTTAAATAATTTTGATAGTATTGTTTTTTGAATGTTTGTGTCATTAAGTGGAACCAGAGTGATACTGTGATTTGATTCTTTTAATGCATCTAATTTTTCTTCATAATTCCGATCTCAGGTATAACCTTTGTTCCCCAGAGTAGTGGTTAAGTTAGGTTAGGAAGTGTGCATCTGTTGGGGTGATAAAATTTTCTTTAGTGCCCTTAAGGCCTATTCATTGTAGAGTTATTAATTTCTTATTTTTGAATACCATTTACTCAGGCTGGATATTATTTTGTTGAAAGCCCTTAAGGCCTGTTTCATGTGTGCATGCAACATTTCTTAATACTTCAAATTTATTGTTGCCTGAGTTTCTAATAATTTATATATCATGTATAACTTTTATTCCCCAGAGTAGTGTTTTAAGTTCAAGTTAAGAGATGCGCATATTGGTGTACCATTATTTGATTGTGTTTGTAGTGGTGGAGGGAATATAAGTGTCTAAATTTTACAGTGTGTCTCATTCATCCCAGTCACAGACACTATCCTTCCACGGGTCACGGACAATTCATTTTGTTTAGTAGATTTAAGTGTTCTTGTGCTGGTTCGGGATTTTTCTCAAAGGGGCGCTTCCACTGCCATTACCATCTAATAATCTTTAATAAACCCCAAGTCAAGTGAGAAAATAATATATATATATATATATATATATATATATATATATATATATATATATATATATATATATATATATATATATATATATATATATATATATATACATATATATATAATTCTGCTAAATTGAAATAATCGCTGATTATTAATCTTTAAAAAATAATGGACGTTTTTGCCAAATAGGGATAACGTTTTCTTTTTATTATTATAATCTAGTGGACATTAATTCGTGATGGTAAAGTTTTTACAGTCATAAATTAAAGTAAGTATGATCTACACGACCATGTGTGTGTGTGTGTGTATCAGACTTTGGCAACTACCGTGGGATCTCGTTGCTCTCCGTAGATGGCAAGATTATCGCCCGAGTCCTCCTAAAAAGACTCCTTCCTGAGGCGGAAAACTTACTCCCGGAATTACAATGTGGTTTTAGACCATTACGTATCACCACTGACATGATCTTTGCTGCCCACCAGATACAGGAAAAGTGCAGAGAACAGCGTCGTGACCTATAAATGGCTTTCATCGACCTAACCAAGGCCTTCGACTCTGTCAACAAGGAAGCCCACTGGTGGACCCTCAGCCGTTTTGGCTGCCCACCAAAATTCATCGCCATTGTAAGGCAACTCCACGATGGTATGAAAGACAGTGTCCTGCACAATGGCACCCAGTCTGAGTTCTTCCCCACCCAAATAAGGGCTAAACAAGGGTGTGTACTGGCACCAACTCTCTTTTCCATTTTCTTGGCTGCCTTCCTTACCCATGCCAGTCCCAATTTAGCCGGTGGGGTGTCCCAATTTACCCGGGGGGTGTCGGCTGCTTCCATTACTGAACTTCAGTATGCAGACGACCTCACCCATGTTGTTCACACTGAACACGACCTACAGGAGATCCTGAACACCTTCACAGATGCCTATGCACACTGCGGCCTTGAGGTGCATGACCGTAAGACTAAGATTCTCTTTGAACCTGCCCCTGGTTTAGACACATCTCCACCATCCATCCAACTTAACAGTACTACCCTCTCTAATGTTACCCAGTTTCGGTATATCGGCTCCCACCTGTCCACCACCGCAGACATTAATGAAGAGATTCAGCATCGGATCAGAGGTGCACCTCAAGCCTTCGGCAGACTCCCATACCGTGTCTTCAGCTGTAGGGAGCTGAAATTATCTACACAGCTGCACGAATATCGAACAGTGGTCCTCTTCACCCTGTTATATGGCAGTGAGATATGGGTCACTTACAGGAGGCAGTTAAGGTCAATTGAAAACTTTCACCAACGTAGTCAACATTCCATCCTTCGAGTTTGCTGGGAAGACAAGAGAACAAATGACAGTATTCTTGCTGACACCAACTGTAGGAGCATCGAGGCTACCATTATCCATGAACAACTACGCTGGACTGGCCATGTTACCCGCATGGACGACAGTAGACTGCCAAAGCAGCTACTTTACAGTTACCTAACGAATAATAAACGTAATGCCGGCGGGCAATTGAAAAGATAATAGGATAGTCTTCAGACAAACCTGAAAAAGTGCCAAATCGACCCCCTCACCTGGAAGTTGATTACTCCACATCGTAATGCTTGGAGGAACACCACACGAGAAGGTGTCAATACTGTCTCATTAGCCCGACTGCAAACCGAGGCAGATAAGAGTCTACGCCGGAAAGAGTCTGCCACCACACCTCCCGCACTAGATGCAGCCCTCCACATATGCTACGAATGTGGACAACCCTGCGGGTCACGTATCTGCCTCTTTAGTCACCTCAAAACTCACCAACCTGGACGATCGTCATCCTCGATTCCGAGTAACAGCAAAGTAGTGTGTCTAGTGTGGCAGCATCTGCTTGCTTCCTCGCTTTCAGCTACCACCGCTGGCTAGCCCTTGTGGCTAATGCAGAAGCACCTTTGTGTAAGTCTTTACTTGCCAGTATACAGCCTCTTCACCATCAAGGCTTTGCTCTGCATCCTTTTGGCAACACACGGTAACCGCACATGGGTGGCATAGATAAGATGGTCGTACATACACCGGATCCAGGCTGTAACAGCAATTTGTATAATATAAATATATACAAAATGTATGTTACCCATGAATTCACCAAGTCATTCATCCATGAGTATGAATCAATTGGTGAGTTGACATTCCCTCCATGGAGTTAGCGAGGTCAAGCTGGATCAACACTTTTCAACAACAACACCCTGTGAGGAGCACTCACAACAACCTGACGTGTATCCTGTAAGCACCTTGCCTCACAGGATGTGCTTGAGAGAGAGAGACTATCATATAACCTATTACCCAGTGAACAACTCACTTAAGTGTTCTGCCATATAAGTGCACTAAGACACTTCCCTTAGTGTAGAAGAGAAGGTACAATAAGATAAATTCAGTGACCTAAATTCATGTTTTATTTTTTTATTCCCTTAGTGATTCAATGTATTACAAGAAAGAACTACTATACGACTTGTTTGGGCCAACAGTTGGAGTGGTGATATTACTTAACTTTGCCATTCACAGTGGTAGAATCAAATGTAGATATATTGGCTTTGTATGTCCATGATTTCAACAAAAATTAATAAGTCTTCTAAAGTAAATGGAATTGATGATATTATTATCTTTTTGGCCATCCAGCGAATTTAATGATTTTAAGTTGACCGATTTTTACCAGTTAAGTTAGGTTACGTTAGATTAGTTAAGCTGGGTTAGGTTAGGTTTGGTGACATTGAAATTATGTTTTTTCAAATGCCAAGTAGGTGGATGACCTCAACATTCATCTTACCAAATTGATTATGAGTAGATTAAAAACATTAGTTGTGCTTTTTTACAAATTCAGACTCCATAAGTTATAATGACAATCACTTCATGATAGATGTTTCACCCTATACACTAAAGCTACTTTATGTAAGAGGAAAAAATTAGCACCAAATTGTATTGTTTAATACTAAAAGAAGTCATTGATGATAATATTTAATAACAATATTTCAGGTATTACGACCTGGTCGTCGGGATGGAACACCGTCGTAAGTCGAGGAGAGACTGTAATACATTTTCATCTTTAAACTCCTTGTATCTTACCTAACTCACCTTGATGCTCCACTTTTCATCAGTTTTCGAATCGGTGGACGAGGGGCACAATTATGATGTGGTATATCTCGACTTTAGCAAAGCCTTCGACAGAGTCCCCCACGAAAGACTAATTAGAAAGTTAGAAGCACATGGCATCAAAGGTAACATCCTTAAATGGATTAGGGCGTGGTTACAGGACAGGAAACAGCGAGTGAGCATTAACGGCACTAAGTCCCATTGGAGCAATGTCACAAGTGGAGTTCCCCAAGGCTCAGTACTTGGACCATTATTATTTATTATATACATAAACGACATAGATATCGGCATAGACAGCAACATAAGTAAATTTGCTGATGACACTAAAATAGGACGTGTTATTAAATCTGACGAGGACTCCGCAAAACTACAGGAAGATCTAAACAAATTTTTCGAATGGTCTGAAAAATGGCAAATGAAATTCAACGTGGACAAATGTAAAGTACTCAGTATAGGAGATGTAAACAGGGAAACCAGATACCAGATGAACAATGATGCCAAAAAGAAATCCGACTGCGAGAGAGATTTAGGAGTAATGATAAGTAGGAACCTTAAGCCAAGTAAACAATGTGTTTTTGCTTGTAACAAGGCTAATAAAGTACAAGTACTTGGGTTCATACAAAGGAGTGTTAGTTACAGGACTAGCGGGGTCATCCTAAAACTGTATCTTGCACTTGTGAGACCACACCTGGATTACACAGTTCAGTTCTGGTCACCGTATTACAGAATGGATATAGAATCATTGGAAAGAATACAGAAGAGAATGACAAGACTAATCCCGGGCATTAGGAACCTTGGGTATAGAGACAGGTTAAAGCATCTTAATTTGCACTCCCTCGAGAGACGTAGAGTGAGGGGCGATCTGATAGAGGTGTATAAGTGGAAGTCAGGGCTAAACAAAGGGGACATTACAAAGGTACTCAAACTATCCAACCAGGAGCGAACTCGTAACAATGGTTTTAAATTTGACAAATTTAGATTTAGGAGTGAAATAGGTAAACACTTGTTCGGAAACAGAGTAGTGGATGAATGGAACAAATTACCAAATATCATTAACTCGAATATGCTAAATAGCTTCAAACATAGGTTGGATGCTTGTTTGAGCAATAGGGGTTGGGTGTAAACGGTACTGCCCAGTATGGGCCAATAGGCCCGCTGCAGTTTCCTCCATTCTTATGTTCTTATGTTCAATTATAGCTAGATGTAATAATTGTAGAAAGTAATCACATGTATGACTCCCTTTACCGTTAATTGTTTTTATATTACAATTCTTGATTATTCAAAGATAATGAAATTATGAATCTTCTATAAATGTGATATACGTACATTCTAATGATGACAACAGAAATATGTCAGACTTGACTAATTAACTGGAACCAGAAATTAACCTAAGTGAATTTGTCCTTAATCCAACCTTTAAAATATGAAAGACAGTATACTATATTTTATGATAGTTAAGTCAGTTTCCAGTTAGGTTAATTTAGGTAGGTTAGGTTAACATTTGTATATAGATCATTAAAATTTTAAAGGGCTTATAATTTTTGTTCTATGAATTTCTCTAAAAAAAGGGATCAAAGTTTTGGAATCACCATAACAATATACACTACAGTACATGAGAAAAAACAATAATCTTTTTAGTGTGTGTTGCATATCAAACCAAACAAATCTGAGTTTCCTTTGGAATTTTTTATTTTTATTTTTTTTTTAACAGACAAAATTACCCTCAATATTTAGATGTTGGAAACTTATAAATATTAACCCTCAAAAATATAGATGTTTCAGAATTCGCAAATTTAACTGGTACAATATTAATGACTTTATTTTCACTTACAGGTAGAGATACAACTGAATATTCACCTTTCACCAATACTGAAAAAATACATTTTGGTATCATTTGATTGATGGGGAATTTTTCCGGTTCCAAGGAAGATTTTGGAATTTGCTTTCTAACCTAACCTCGGATATCGTTCCCAAACTCGGAGAAGAAAAATTTGGAGACTTTCCGTAAAATCCCCAAATTACTCATAGACCAGAAAAAAATGCAGTTTCTGGAATTTTCTGAACATAAACCTTGGAGAAATCATAACATACTGTATGCCTTAATTATTATTATTTTTTTATTTTACACTCTGCATACATACATGTATATTACGTATCAATTTATTTGTGAAATTTGGGATGATTTTTCTTTTAAAATACTTTACTCCTGATTATAACATATCCTGCTTTTAATAAAGGTTATATTCTAAAATAAGCATTATCATTGTATTCTTATCCTTATTATTATTACAGTTCAGTATATATTAAACATTAAAAAGTGCAGGAATGATTTGCAATTAACATTGCAGACTGTATTGAGGATATTTCTAAACCATTTAATTATCATCTTGTTCTATGTTTAACATTATTAGTCTCTGATTAGTTAGTTGAATTTCATGACTGTACCTACTGTATATGGGTTCCATGACATTTGCTCACAAGATGAACCTAATCTAACCTAACATGTCTTCATTTCCATAATAGTTGAGTATATGCCATGTAAACAAATGTCTGCACACTAACTATATGAAGGCTCTCTGGTGAAATCCATATACAGTATTTACATGGAATATTTTTCCAAATAAAAGACTTTTTAAACAGCAGAGACTTTTCTCCGACTTCAGGTTTGGTCCATGTCTTAACATATCGTATGCATTTTTACTCCTGACTTTGGAAAAGTGTTCATGTCTTGTTTTTTTGAAAGGGTAGTTATTGCATTACTATAATCAGGTGGAGAAAAGGAGGAAACATTATCTCAAGTTTTCATATCTTGTACATAACTGGCCTTGTATAATATGAAAGTAAAAATTTTGGTATAAAGATAATTTCCTGTTTGATAGAAAACTAACAGTTATGGTGATATTTTTTTCAAGATTTTATCCCAATTCATCTGTACAGTGAGTTCATCACTGTCATAACAAAATTATAATACCTAGTTTTGTACTTTGGTATATTCTACTGACTTCATCCACAGAACAGGCCATAGTTCTCTTTATTACACTCACCCAACCCCAAGTTCATGAAAAACTTATAACTTTATTGTTTCATAAGGATAAAGAAGAAAGGAACATATATTACACCCAATTCCTACATTTTTATGGTTGTCACAGGCTTTATTTACCTATATTCACTGTAAATAATCGTATTTTATTCCCAGAATTGGCTTATAATCCAAGAAAATAGGAAAATGAGGTGCACCTTAGCTTGGGATTCAAGTTTTTTATGCTCGGAAATCGTGTAGCAAGAGCAAACGTTACGTGCCACTGACAACGTTTTCAGGGTGCAAGCATACCAACCCCCAAGTCTTCCGCCAGTTGGTACACCTGACTACACTATGATGACGTAGTAACAACAAACGACAGTCGGGTACCACAATGGCCCATCATGAATAATCACAAAATTTTCACTCCATTGTATTACCACTGCCGGGATACCATGGCATGGTGGTCAGGGTATATATGGATCCTCGTGTTTCGAAGCCGGATTTGGTAAAACGTTACTCTGACCACCTACGTGATAAGGGTAGTCCCCATTAGAGGTTCACGGAGCCATAAGCTCGTTGAACAGGCTTTGTGTGAAATATAACAAAGTCTAGGACTGCTTTTAGTATCCTGGTGGTCCAGTGGTCAGCGTTCCCGGGTCACAGTCATAAGCTTGAGGGCCGTGGGTTCGAATCCTGGCGGGTTGAGGTGTTGATTGTATGAAGAAGTCTGTGTGCTTTATTGGGCTAATGAAATATATATATATATATATATACTTCATTTTTAGTCCATTTAACACGCGGACTTTGAACATATAATCAACGACCTCACCAGCAAGGAATCGAACCCTCGACCTACTGGGTGGCCCTAGGGAACGCTTACCGGCTAGCCCACAAGGACACTAAAAGCAGTTCTAGACTCTGTTATATTTCACACAAAGCCTGTTCATCGAGCTGATGGCGCCGTGAACCTCATTGGGAAACTGCCCGTGCCTCGTATGTGGTGTCAGTAGCATTTTACCGAATCCAGCTGGTATGAAACGCGAGGTACATATATATACTTCATTTTTAGTCCATTTAACACACGGACTTTGAACATATAATCAACGACCTCACCAGCAAGGAATCGAACCCTCGACCTACTGGGTGGCCCTAGGGAACGCTTACCGGCTAGCCCACAAGGACACTAAAAGCAGTTCTAGACTCTGTTATATTTCACACAAAGCCTGTTCATCGAGCTGATGGCGCCGTGAACCTCATTGGGAAACTGCCCGTGCCTCGTATGTGGTGTCAGTAGCATTTTACCGAATCCAGCTGGTATGAAACGTGAGGTACATATATATGCTTCATTTTTAGTCCATTTAACACGCGGACTTTGAACATATAATCAACGACCTCACCAGCTTTTAGTGTCCTTGATTGTCGCAGTTACTTATATCATTGTATAAAACATTATGTTCTAAGAAATTATTATGTTATTTCTGTTACAGCATTTTTGATAAACAAATTGATATTTTTTGAAACAACAATTGAATTACGAAACATTGAAATATTTTTCTATTTGTCAGATAGTGTGAAGATGTCAAAAATTGAAGACAAGAAGTCAGTTGTCAACCCACTTGAGCCTGCTAGTTGGTAAAGGGAAGGAGCTTCCTGTATCAGAACTTCCAACAGTGAGAGACATGCTAAGATTAGGGTTACTCCTTCGAGAAAAAAATGCAAAGGACAGAAGGAACTATACAGATAAAGAACTCATAAATGACATGATAGTCCCTCTTCTGCATCAATGGACAAAAGCTAATGCACTATTCAAACCACCTGTGATTAATCAGTGTCGAACTATTGAGCTAAAACTAACGAAATTATGGCACAAAGCAGTTGAAACATCACTTGGTAAAGGAAACTTGGCCAGGAAAAATGAATTTCTGCACACACTTGATACTCTGTTTGACATTTTGACCTGCAAGTGCTCCATACAATTATGTTCTGAATCCAACTGTTCTCACTCAGGTAAGAGAGAAAATAATTCCCACATTGATTGTGGTTGTCCTCGTGAAAAGAAGATCCCTGTTTTAGAGCTTGAATTTATAAAGGCACAGAGGACAAAGGCAGAAGGCCAAGGAAGTATGCAAATGGGTTCAATAGATTATTCAGAAACAAAGAAGCAGAATGCTAATGCCAAGAAGAGAGAACAAATCCGAGAGAGGGAACAAAAGAAGAAAATGAAGAGTGAAGAAGCCATCCAAAGAGAGGAAGAGCTGTGTCAAGATGTTTATCACTTCTTTGATAGTTCTTCTGATGAGCAGGAAGCAACATCAGATGATAGTTCCAAAGAGCCATCTGAACCTTTACCAAAGAAAATGAAATACAACACAAGAAATATTTCAAACATTGCTTTAGCCACCATGCTGGACTTCGTGAGGCTGCAGAAATTGCAACTGCCGCTTGGATAGATGCAGGCCTCATCAGCCGAGAGGATGTATCTTTGGTGATAGATCATAATAAAATTAGAAGAGCACAAGAAAAAATAATGAAGGAAATATCTGATCAGCATGAAAAAGATTTAAGCGAGGGAGGGCTCTCCTGTCTTTTGTTTGATGGAAGAATAGATGACACAAAAGTTTTGCTAGAAGTAGAGGGAGTGAACAGAAAGTTTCCAGGTCTCATCAAAGAAGAACATTACTCTGTCTGTTCTGAGCCTGGTGGTCGGTTTTTGTTTCACTTTGCTCCCGAAACTGAAGTAGAAGGGAAGAAACATGCAGAGGTCATTGCTGATCATATTTTATGTTGGGTTCAGGAGAGAGGACTTGGCAGTTCACTGCAGGCTGTTGGTGGAGATTCAACTGCAGTGAACACCGGATGGCAGGGGGGTGTAATGACGCATTTAGAGAAAAAACTAGGAAGAAGACTTGTTTGGATTGTATGTGATTTACATACAGGCGAGCTACCTCTTCGTCATCTCATCCAGGAACTTGATGGTCCTACAAAGAGCAACAACAAGTGGTCAGGTCCCCTTGGCATCATGCTGGATGAAGCAACACAACTAGAAATTAATACAACCTTTCCAAAGGTCGAAGTTGGCCCTCCCCTTCCGGCGTTGTCTGAAGGAGTCATCAAAGATCTCGGCACAGATCAATCCTATGCTTATCGTATTGCCCAAGCAATAAGATCAGGAGAAGTGCCTCATTCATTGGCTCTCTTGGAGATTGGACCTGTCAGTCACAGCCGTTGGTTAACTACAGCTCTTCGTTTCTGCAGATTTGGATTTCCAAACACGAATTGAAGGGCAAAGTGCTGAAGAATTTGAGGTTAATTGTTGAATTTATTATTGGAGTTTATCTTCCCCAGTGGTTTAGTGTGAAACTTTATCCTATGTGGGTGGATGGGCCCAATCACCTTTTGTTTCAATTGCAGCTAGTAAGAACACAGAGGAAGGTTGTGAGGGACATCGTGTTACCTGTGGCAAGAAGGTCCGCTTGGTATGCTCGATCAGAAGCAGTTTTGCAAGCAATGCTTTGCAGTCAATGTACCAATCTCCGAACCGAGGCTGTAGAAGTCATTCTAAAGATTAGAGGAATGCTAGTAGATGACGACCAGTTGGGAGACTGTTCGTTTCATTCAAGAAAAGTTCCCCCAATAAACGTCAATGCCACCAAATTGTCAGAATTGGTTGACTTGAGTTTGGAAGTCTTAGAGCCACCATTGACAACAAGTCTAACTAGCCAAGAATTGAGAAACCTTAAAGAGACTCCAATGCAGGTGCCGAAGTGGCCTTCCCACACTCAAAGTGTGGAGAGATGTGTGAAAATGGTCACAGAAGCAGCGGGCCATGTTTACAGCCACGAGAGGCGAGAAGGTTACATCAAAGCACAAATAGCAAGCAGACTACTGATGACAAGAAACCAAAGCAAAGAGACTACGGATAATAAAATATAATAATTTGAAACTTGAAACAGTAACATGTGTGCAAACGCTGGTTATGTTATAAATTCACAAATATGTACATTTAAAAATCCATTTGATGTAGGTAGGACTTATTATAAAAAAAAATTTATGCCAGAATATTGTTTTGCATGCTTAAAGACTACAATAAATTGCTACCAAATTACTCGATTTTCAATTTAGCCAGTTCACCCCCTAAATTGACACACCCTAGTGGGTAACATTAGAGAGGGTAGTACCATTAAGCTAGATGGATGATGGCTGTGTGGCTGAACCAGGAACAGACTGAAAGAAAATCTGACTCTTATGTAGTACATTTACCTCAAGGCCGAAGTGTGCATACATATCTGTGTAGGTGCTCAGGATCTCCCGTAGGTTGCGTTCAGTGTGAGTTACAAGGGTGAGGTCATCTGCATACTGAAGTTCAGTAATGGAAACTGCCGACACCTTTGTTCCTGCCTGGAGTCGTAATATGTTGAAAAGACCCTTCATCCGGTACTCGATGTCCACCCCACCGGCTGAATTGGCACTGTCATGAGTAAGGAAGGCAGCCAAGAAAATGGAAAAGAGAGTTGGTACCAGTACACATCCTTGTTTTACACCCGTTTGGATGGGGAAGAACTCATTGACTGGGTGCTATTGTGCAATATGCAGTCGTTCATGCCATCGTGGTGTTGCCTCATAATGGTGATGAATTTTGGTGGGAAGCCAAATCGGCTGAGGGTCCGTCAGAGGCTTCCCTGTTGACTGAGGCTAAGGCCTTGGTTAGGTCGATAAGGGCCATCTTCGTCTTTAATTAGGGAGTTACCGTATGATGAGCTGAGGGGGGCTGTGCTATGAATAATTAGTGAAGTGTGCGCTGTGCCGCCGCTTTCTTCTTGAGGAAGGTATCAGCTTTGGTTCGAGACTAAGGGTTGTTCCACTAGTCAGTTAACGCAGTACATTTATCATCGACGACTACATTGAATTTTGGGTCAATTTTCATGAAACCATTCCTGGTGTATTCCTTCGATCTGGCCGAGCGTCTCTCTGCAAGTTATTGTCATGAGTATCGAGAATATCGCATTCGCCACTGGGATTTGTGTTGTTTGTTGTCGGGTTGTTTATCAGCTCATGTTCGAGCTGCTCCCTGAAGGCATGTGCTACCGATGCATCCTCCAGATGCTTAATCTTAAAACCTCTTTTGGAGGCTTGTTGCCTTCGCCGTTTTGGCGTGACGTGAAGCGAGACCTTGGCTCTGACGAACCGACGATCAGTGTCGCAGTGATTTGAGGCACGCATGACTCTGGTGATGGGGACATTTCGACGATCTCTTTTTCAGAGAATGATTTAGTCAATGAAATGTCAGTGTTTGGATCGTGGGTGTTGCCACAAACCCTTCAACTTGTTGGCCTGTCTAAACAAGGTATTGGTCATGGTGAGGTTGTGTGCAGCACACTTGCTGAGGAGGAGTAGGCCGGTAGGATTACACTTGTCTAGTCCATTTCACCCGATGATTCCCTGCCATAAATGTCAGCATCTCTGCCAAATCTGGCACAGAAGTCACCTTGGAGCACAACCTTATCTTCTCTGGGGATATAAGTTAGCACTCTGTCAAGGTCGGCGTAAAAGGTCTCCTTCACGTCATCCTCTGCTTCCAGTGTTGGGAGCATGCACTGATGAAGAAGGCATGACGTGAGTGATTCAGTGGGACTTGGAGTGTTATGAGGCGCTCGTTTATCCAAACAGGCACTTCCACGAGCTTATGTAGGATGCATTGGCGGATGGGAAAGCCAACTCTGTAAATGAGGTTTCTCTCTGAAGCAGGCTTACCCTTCAAGAAGGAGGTATAGCCAGACTCCCTAGTTCTGTGAGTCGACCCTCCTCTGGGAGCCAGGACTCAATAATGGCTGCTATGTTGATGTTATACCTAGCCAGCTCTTCATTTTTACCAGTATTCAGAAGGGTCCTGACATTCCATGCAGCGACAATAAGAAGTTTTATAATTACTTTTTGTTTTCATCTGTGATTATGACTGTTTTCGACCACATAATGATGACCTTACTGGGTGCAGTTGCCCAATCAGGTTGGTTCTTTAGGCATACTATGTTTAGGGCACCTTTTTCTAGCTCTCTACTATGTGGGGTGAGCAGAGTTGTTAGTCGAAAGGGTTGCTCAGTTGCATAGAGAGAACCGAATTGCACTGCTGCCTAGATCCCAGTGCAACTTATCAATGCCACCCATGTGCAGAGTTGTGACTAGAGACTCCGGCAGGTATCTCTGCCTGCCCCTGTCGCCACTCGTCCATTGCAATATGACTTTTGGGGTATAGGGGTTTTGATGATAACGAGAAGCTGGATGATGGCTGCCTGTGAGTTTATTTATGTGGTGAGACAGGAGCGCAGGCTGCAACCATGCATCTTGGATTTCCCTTTTTGCTGATCCAGTGGAGCAAGTGTTGCAACGACTGGGGAAAGGAAGAGTTGTTATGGACTGCCGATAACCCAGGTTGTTGGGTTTCGCCTTAGTAGCCTGTCCATCATGCATTGCCTTCGTCCGCCGGTGTAGTCGTTAGGTTTCCATGGTGGTCATCTCTTCCGCCTTGTTGGAGCTCTGTAAGCACGTCTGCCTGAAGCGGGGCTCCATTGCAGATTTTTTCGTTCATGGTTTACTCCCATTGCCTTATACCTACCAAAGTTAATCTCCAAGTGGCAGTGGTTGGTAAGCCTATGCGCTCTCCCTCTGAGGCCAACTGCTTCTGCGAAAGTTCCTGCTGGTCTAGCCTGGGCCAACGCAGCACCCAATTACCGGGTGTGTTACCACGAGGAGGCACAGCAGGAGTCTTGATAGTAAAGAGTCTGTGTACTGGCAGGGGGAAACTTTTGCAAGTTGCTTCCCTGCATGTTCGCCACGAGGGCTAGCCAGCGGCGGTAGTTGAAAGCGAGAGGAACTAAGCAGTGCTTGTACCTTAACACTAACATAACGCTGCTACACTAAACATACACAAATGCACACACACACACACGCACACGCATACACACACACAAAATACCCTTGACCTTATCTTAACTGACTTAGCGGACCAGTACCAACCACCTCAACCAATGCCTCCTATCGGGTGTAGCACACACTTATCAGTGCTCTGGTCCCCAGCTGCCACTCCCACTCAAGTACAGAGACCCTACATCAAGACCTACAGGCCGATTGCTGACTCTGCAGTGCGCCTCTTCGGGCAGTGGATAGTTCACCATCCTTGGACTGAAGTACTTAGCGTGGATGACGTGGAAACCAAATGGATGAATTATACCAACACCACCACGGAAGCTCACCACCACTTCTTCCCCGAGAAGTCCGTCAGATCTCACCCAGGTGACTTGCCCTGGATCACACCTCGGATCGAAAGACTTATGCAACAGAGAGACAGAGCCTTTCATCTCAATGACCACATCCGCTACAGGTCCCTTCGCAATCGAGTCATCCGCGAAATATGCACTGCAAAGAAGTCCCACTACCAAACCAAATTACAACACCTGAAGCAGACCAACATCAGTCAATGGTATGGTAAGCTTAAAGCACTCTGTGGACTAAACAATAAGACACACCCCCTCCCCTTCCTTAGCCATCTCACTAATGTTGACGCAGCTGAGCAAACAAATAACCATTTCGCTACTATATGCCAGACGCTGCCCCGGCTTGACACAACCACTCTCCATGCTTACCTACCAGCCCCCCTTCCCACTGACTTAGTAGAAGAATTTGAAGTAGCAAAACGCCTGAACAAACTAAAATTAAAACGCTCTACCACCCCCATTGACTTACCAATGAAACTCTACAAGGAGTTCTCCCTGGAGCTTGCTAAACCCCTATGCTCCATCATCAATGCTTCTCTCAGTCAAGCCAGATGCCCAGCTGACTGGAAGACCTATGTATCACCAGTGCCCAAGTCAACCAGCCCACAATCCTTAAATCAGCTACGACCTATTGCAATCACCCCAATACCCAGCCTAATCTGTGAAAGTTTTGTGTTCGACTGGGCTTATGCTGATATTGCAGGAGTCGTAGACCCTCAGCAATTTGGCAACATGAAAACTTCCTCCACCACTCACTGTCTTGTCAGCTTTCTCGATTACATATACCGCCATCTCGAGAAACGAAAAACGTCTGTAGCTGTCGCCTTCATTGATTTCACTACAGCGTTCGACCTAGTCGACCACAATATAATCATCAACAAAGCTATTGACCTCGGGCTTCGGAGAAGTCTTATACCATGGCTTACAGACTTTCTCAGTGACCGACGCCAAGCTGTACGCTTCCGAGGGGCTGTCTCCACCTTTCAGTCACTCACCTATGGCGTCCCCCAAGGCACCAAGATGGGACCACTCTGCTTCCTTATGCTCATCAATGATGCCCCAAGAGAAACCCCTGCTCGCTGGAAATATGTCGACGACTCCACCATTGGGATCAGCGTTAACAATTCTGCTCCCAACTATACCGCCCTTCAAGATTTATTGAACAGTCTCCAAAACTGGGCCACCAACAACCATGTCACCATCAACCATACCAAGACCATTGTTATGCACATCAACCACTCCTCGGACATTGTCCCACCTCCTTCCATTACTTTAGGTCTGAACACACTCCAGGTTGTAGATTCCACGAAGCTCCTCGGCGTCACCATAGACAACAAACTAAATTGGAAACCACACGTCAGTGAAGTTGTCAAATCCTCCAGTTTCCGTCTCCACCTCCTCCGCCGACTCAAGTCCCTCGGAGTTCCTGCACACGAGCTCCTCAGTGTTTACACAACATTCATACTTCCCAAGCTCACCTATGCCTCCCCCACCTGGTCTTCCTCCCTAAATGCCACACAACGTAAACACCTAGAAAAAGTGCAAAAGAGGGCATGCAAGATTATTCTCTCCCCTTCCTACTCCACATATCAAGAAGTGCTCAACACACTGACCCTTTCGACTCTCACTGACCATCACCACGACCTCATCTGCAAATTTGGTAAGAAGCTTCTACACCATCCTCGACACCGGCTCCTAATACCACCTGAGGTCCCTAGTCCGAGAATTGCTGTTCGACACCACAACCGCATCCAGCCCATACGTGCACGAACTGATCGCTATAAGAACAGCCCAGTCCCAACCATTGTAAAAATTATCAATAACTTGTAATAAACCAGTGTATTCACTCCCAATAAACACTACTCCTTGCACTGTCACTATGTTGAAATGAACTGTAGTTTGAGCTTTTCCCCAACTAGTTATTATATATCTTATTTGTATCACTTACGTTACTTGTATATTATTTGTAATTCGAAACCCATTCCCCAAATATGAAACTGTATATTTTCAGCCTTCTGGCTGCCAAGCTCTTTCAATAAACCGTTAATTATTATTATTATTATTATTACACACTACTACTACTTTGCTGTCACTCGGAATCGAGTATGACGATCATCCAGCTATGATACAATGATATTAGTTATTAGGGATGTCACCTAGGATGTAGATAATTTCAGCTCCCTACAGCTGAAGACACGATTTCGGAGTCTGCCAAAGGCCTGAGATGCACATCTGATCCGATGCTGAATCTCTTCATCGATTTCTGCGGTGGTGGACAGATGGAAGCCAAGATACCGAAAGTAGGTAACATTAGAGAGGGTAGTACTGTTAAGCTGGATGGATAGTGGAGGTGTGTCTGAACCTGGGGCAAGTTGAAAGAGAATCTGAGTCTTACGTACATTCACCTCAAGGACGAAGTGCGCATACGCATTTGCGTAGGTGTTTAGGATCTCTTGTAGGTCGTGTTCAGCAACAAGGGTGAGGTTGTCTGCATACTGAAGTTCACCGAAGGGTCAAGACGTACCTGGCGCTCCTCTCGGAGCAGCCAGGTCAACTGCTAAGTTGGCCCATACCAACCCCCTCCCCTGAACCCTCCTCCCCACCGGAATATCAACAAGTTCTCGCCAGAAGCTACAATTTTATTTAGGAAAGGAACGGAACCAGTGTTAAACAGAGGTGAACAGTGCTTAAGTCAGTGAGAGCAACTCAATAGTAACAGTCGTACCCAAGTTAACCTTCACACAGTGAGGTCCCAGGTACCCAGTGATAATGGCACGTGAGACCCAACAACAACCACCGATGTATTAATCCGTCTACGATAGGAAGGCCTAAAACCAAACCTCACTCATATAACACCATCTGTGAGGGAATTACTACACCGCATGTCCCTCATAACACCATATGTGAGGGAATTACTACACCACGTCAAGTCCCTCATCACACCATCTGTGAGGGAATTACTACACCACGTCAGGCCCCTCATAACACCATCTGTGAGGGAACTACTACACCACGTGAGGTCCCTCATAACACCATCTGTGAGGTAATTACTACACCACGTGAGGTCCCTCATAACACCATCTGTGAGGGAATTACTACACCACGTGAGGCCCCTCATAATACCATCTGCGAGGGAATTACTACACCATGCCAGGTCCCTCATAACACCCTCTGAGGGAACTACTACACCACGTGAGTTCCTCCTAACACCATCTGGGAGGGAGTTACTACACTACGAGTTTGCTGTTCAACACCTACATTAATCTGTATGTTCACTGTATGTTCCTTTACCTTTCTCTAATGAAGGCTATTGTTAAACCACCAATGTATGTAATAAGTCATTTATGTCCAATGTATATTTTCAGCCTACGGGCTGCAGATTTTTTTTCAATAAACCGTTAATTATTATTATTATTATTATTATTATTAATGGAAGCTGTCGACACCTTTGTTCTTGCGTGGAGTCGTCTTATGTTGAAAAGACCCGACTTGACCCGGTACTCGATGTCCACCTCGCCGGCTAAATTGGCACTGGCACGAGTAAGGAAGGCCGCCAAGAAAATGGCGAGAGAGTTGGTGCCAGTACAAACCCTTGTTTAACCCCTGTTTGGAAGGGGAAGAACTCAGACTAGGTGCCGTTGTGCAAGACAATGTCGTTCATGCCATCGTGAAGTTGCTTCACAATGTCGATAAATTTTTGTGGGCAGCCAAAACGGAGAGCTTCCCTTTTGACCGAGTCGAAGGCCTTGGTTAGGTCGATGAAAGCCATGTACAGGTCAAGACGCTGTTCTCTGCACTTTTTCTGTATCTGGCGGGCAGCAAAGATCATGTCAGTGGTGCCACATGATGGTCTAAAACCACATTGTAATTCTGGGAGTAAGTTTTCTGCCCCAGGAAGGAGTCTGTTTAGGAGGACTCGATAATCTTTCCAGCTACGGAGAGCAGCGAGATCCCACGGAAATTGCCACAGTCTGACCGGTCTCCCTTGTTCTTATAAATATTGACAATGGAAGCGTCTTTAAGAGCTTGGGGGATTTCCTCCTTTTCCCATATATTATCCAGGAGAGAGTGGAGACAGCTGTTAAGCAGAGGTCCCCCTGTTTTATGCACCTCGGCTAGGATTCCATCAGGCCCTGAGGCTTTGATATTTTTCATCTGTTTGATTGAAGTAACTACCTCATCCAGGGATGGAGGATAGCTGAGGTGGGTCAGCTCTGGATGCCGAGGGACCTGATGGAAAGTGAGGACATCCACACCGGTGTTTCAGTTGAGCAATGAATAGTAGTGCTGTTTCCAGCGCTGAAGGAGGCCTTCATCATCTTTAATTATGAAGTACCCGTCAAATGAGAAGAGGCGGCTGCACCAAGAGTGGTTGGCCCATAAAATGTTTTAATGGAATTGAAAATTCGCACATATTGTGCTGATCTGCATGTTTTGGTAGTTCTCACACACACACACACACACACACACACACACACACACACACACACACACACACCAGAGAGTCGAGACCTATTCGGCACCTTGCTCAGGGGCCGCCTGGACCAGTCTGGTTGCCCCTCATTCCAATTCGCGCTGCCTAGCAGTTCCCGCGGACTACAGACTGCAAATGTCTCCTGTGTTTCCTAGTAATGGCTGAATATTACCGCAAGTTTTGCCCAAACTTGAGATGGGTAACAGCACCCCTCACAGACCTAGCCAGCCGTAAGAAGCAGTTCAAGTAGACCCTTGAGTGCCAAATGTCCTTCGAGCGAGTCCAGTCACTGCTGTCCAGTGCTCCTGTGTTACAGACCCCAGATTTTGAAAAGCAGTTTTGTTTGCACATTGACGCCAATGATAATGAAACCGGTGCTGTAATACTACGAGCTGGATCTACTGACAACGTACTCCACCTTGTGTTTTATTTACCTTCCAAATTAAAAAAAAAAACACCAGTGATTGTGTATAGCGATCACCACCCACTCAAATTTTTTGACAAAATGAAAAATTGAAATCGGAGACTAATGCGATGGTTACTCATGTTGCAGCAATTTAATCTAGAAATGCGACACATAAAAGGGAAGGACAACCTTTTAGCTGACTGTTTGTCCAGAGTGTAATTTGTGGTTAGTATAGATACTCATTTTATTAAATATATCCCAGTAAATTTATCTAAGGTGGAAGGTGTGATGGAAACTTGGTAGTCAGCTCGTTCATGGAACAAGTTATTCATTATATGTTTGTTTATTCTTTTTCATCTTACATGTGTTATGTTTGTATTAAGTTTGGTTGTGATATGTATTGATGTAGGTTATATAGTATATTGTTGTAATGTAAATTATGTATTATTTGTGTCAATGTTTACATCCTTGTAGTGAGTAATAAACAACCTGGTAACTCTGTGAGGTTAGTTGGTAGGTCTACCAGTGGTTGTGAGTGACCGGCGCTGTGTGTCCGGTGTCTCTGAGGGTTTTGTGTTTGTGCTACCGATTGGTTACCTCACAGCTAGTTTTACTGTGTGTATATGGATTAGGAATATAATCATAATGTATATTGTGACAGGTAACACTTATTCCATGTGTTAATTGCATGATAAGAGGTTCTTGTCTTTTTGTCCCTGGTGTTGTTTCTCAGTTGTAGTTGATGGACTTTAATTTTCTCCTTTCTGTGTATATAATGTAAACATGTTTAATACTTAATATATTATAGCAGTTTTTAGTGTATTATGAATATTCCCGTTTATCTTCCCTTGTGTTTTCATGTTGTGGAACATTATAATAATCCCAAGACAAGTAACACATGGCATAGTAGGTGTCTACTTCTTCAGGTGATAACGGTGAATTTGTTGGATGTAAGGAATAGAGAATATTGTACTAAAAAGTGAACCTCTGTGACTGTACTTTATCTTTAATCATGATGTGTGACTCTTATTAAGTGTAGTTTACATGACATTTAATTTTTGTGAAAACTTAAGTTTAAAGATTGATGGCACAGTTAGTGATACACTTGAAAATTAACACTTGAAAGTGTTTTTATCATATTTATCTTAAGATAAGTTTAAGAAAATTATTTGCGTTAATCTTTTATAGAGTTTTAAAGAACCAAAAAACTTCAGATTTTAAAGGCCTCTCTTCAGACTCTGGGAACTAGTACATTCTGTATTATTGTTTGGCTTATATATTTTTCTGTATCTGTTTTCGATTGATTTAAAGTCGCTTTTACTATAAACACAGCTAGCTACATTTACAATAAATAAAAATAAGTCAAACAGATTCAGAGAAAAATGTGTATATAACTTTCAAGTATCTTATATTTTGTATAATTTTATGTTTGTTGTATTCTCTGTTACCTAGCGACTTTGCCCAGTACAACGATGGGCATTACTAGCTCTGAGACCAACAAGGTTCATAAACCCTTCAAGGAGTCTGCCGCCGGGGACGCAATGATGAGATTAATAAATATAAGGTAAATATTGAAAATCTAACCCGAGTAGATTAGGACTATAAATTCCTTACCCAACTTTCCCAAGCATATTATCTAACCAAACCTAACCTAACAAAACACACACACAAATATAACCTAACATCAGGTGATTCATTTGGATCACGTGAAGAATTTGCACCCCAGCTTATTTCACCTAAAGATTAACCAACCTAACGCTAACATTACCTAACCAAACCTCATCCCCCGAAAAGTGTTAGGGTGGTTAATCTTTATGTGAAATAAACTTGGGATGGAGATTCTTTCAGCCTTAGCCTAGCAAACTCCTAACCAAACCAAAACTAGAAAATATATAAACAAACCTACTCCGTTAAATACAGAACCGAAACTAATCTAAAATAATATCTAACCAAATCTATTCTACAGAATGGCTAACCAAACTTACCCTAACAATATACCTAACCAAGCACCTTAATAAAATGCCTAACCAGATTTAGCTTACAAAATAGCTAACCAAACTTATGCTACCAAAACACCTAGCCTAGGTTAGCTTAGAAGGTTAGGTAAGATCAGGGCTATAAATACTTTTTCATCCAATTTCTTAAAACGACAAGAAAACATCAAGAAAATTTTTAACATTTATGGTTTCCTTGAAAATCAATTGCTCATCAGATTTTAATTGCAATTAGTGACTCTCGTGCCATATTTTTTTTTAAACACAAAAGAGTAATTTACACTTACAATAGCATTAGGGACGTGCTGCCTCCGATGATGTCAACAACAATTAGGGATAATTAGGTGCTGTTGTTCATTTGTTTATGAGCTCTCTCTCTCTCTCTCTCTCTCTCTCTCTCTCTCTCTCTCTCTCTTTCCAGATTTTATCTTTTTAACCTCGCTCATTCTTTATCTGATATCTATTGAGCCATTTACTATTCTCTCCCTTTTTGATAGTACTGCTAATAAATCATTTGGACTTGCAGTAATTTGTGTGGTGATGTCCCTAGGTCAAGTTTCTTCCTCCCCTATCTAAACAAACACGTATCACTGCCATTGATGTATAAAGATCTGAATTTACTCTTTGCTGTAACAATACTGCCCATTATTTTTATATCCTTTGAGCTGATGCGAGAGTGTTAATCGTGACATTAATTTACGTTGAATGAGTCCTTAGATATACTGAGCTTGTGACAGACAAAATTTACATGGAGGCCGTCTGAGGAGTTAGCCTGTGATTGTTCTTTGTTTCTACCTGAAATAGCAAATAAAATTTGTTGAAAGGCCTATTAGGTGGACGTTTAGAAGAAAAACATAGAAACCAAAACATGGAATGTAATACACAAGTTAAAATTCTTCTTTTGTTTCATATTGTTGTTTTTGTTTGTTTACTATACAGGTGTAATTCATGCTGGTATTCATTAGTGTAACCTATCTGTCATGAATGACTACCTCACGCTCTTTTTTAATTGTCTTATTATAATTGCTGGGTTATTTATGACTATTATATAATTGTAATACTTAATATAATTGTAAAGATTCCACAATACATACATATTAATATATTCTATGATATTTGAGTGAACATAGGTTTATTGTAATGGTAATAATTCTTAACTGAGTGATGAACATCAGTTCCATGGTCTGGTCATTACTCCTAGCCAACATGTACAGAGGATTTTCTTGAAACGATCCAGGACTGTTTCCTAAGTCAACATATAACCGAACCCACCTTAATCCGTCTGTTAATCCCCCAGCTAACCGGGTTGTTCACATAAATTATATATTGGGGTTTTAGTAACGAGACCCATTGAAGTTCCTTTGTTTTATTATAAAAGGATTATGTCTATAATTCCTGAGTGTAGATCAACCGTAAGTTCCACTGTATATGAGTGAACGAGAAAGAGGACGGCGTTTATGTAAATATAAACGTTGATCACGTTGGTTCGATAGTAGTTGATCTGAGTGACTGAGCAAGGAGCGTCGCTGGTGTGCGCTTACAAAGATGCTGACATATGGGCTTGTCCCTCTTGGGAAAGCTACCGTTCATGTGTACAACTCATGTCTTACTCATAGACAGTGGAAAGTTACAGGGGGTGAATCTGAATATAATATCAGATGTATTGACCCATTTACATAATGTAATGAGACAAATCTCACATGAAGAGGATTGCATAAATAAGTAGGAAGTATAGAGAGTAGGAATGTAAAGATAGGAAACTTGGTAGGTGGCCTGTATGTTATTTGCACAGCCACTACGCTTATCTTATCTCGTATGTCAGTACACATACATCACTTCTTAAAGGGACAACTTGTTAAACACCTCTTTGATACAACTATTTATTACTTCACTCAATGACATGAACACATTAATATCACTATTATATCGGGGTACTAACACATCATGCTTTACGTTACTTGACACTGACTCTCGGACACACCTGAATGAATACACTTCCCACAGTAGGTAACTCACCCTAGGACGTTCTGACAAGACTCACGTGTACCCTGACGTAGGCCCAGTGAGTGCTGGCTGGGCTGCCTCCTATGGGAGAATCTGCTTAGCTGGCGATGCCGTGGTCTGGTCGGGAGGTCTCCCTCCCGACCTGGGGAGGGGACGTGCGTGACTCTGCTTAGTGAACCGAGTGACGACCCGAACGGGAGAGAGGTGACAGCAACCAGAGTGAGAATCAGTATCACCAGAATCAGGATGATAATGGTACTGCCATGCCCGTCCTAATCGTAGTCGCCGTGGACGGGACTGTAGGGCCTTTATATGGGGTCGGCCCAGCCGGCTTCTGACCTCTAACCAATTAACACTAAACTGGTTTGATCTGGATAGCTGTGTGCAGGTGTGGTCCCGGCCAGGTGTCTTGGCTAGGTGCGGTTGTAGGTCACCGGCTCACGTCATTAGCGGGCGAGGTCAAGTCCCATGGGTCGACCTGAGGTGTGTCAACCCGGAATGTGGTGGTACCACGATGTCTGTAATGTACTTGCTGCTATATACGGCATAATTCTGGGCTGTAAGGTTTGGTCTGACAATCAATCATTACACCTCCCGCCAAGACCAAAGCTTCATCACAGACTGATGCCACATATAGACAGCAACGTCACGTGTGGTATCAAAGATAATCCCTGGGGCAATAACATAGTCTCACATTTACAAACAACAATCTCATAGGTGTATGTTTTTCTACTGGCGCTAGTTTGATCTGACAAAGTTCACTATACCTCCCGCCAAGATCAAAGCTTCTATGCCAGGAGAAAAAGGAAACATAGCAAGTGAACATAGAATGAAAAAAAAATCCTTCATATCTAGATTTTGTATCCGAGACACTTGCAAATCAAAACAACAACAGGTGTTACATCTCCTTATCAGCCCATGTCAAAATAATAATTCATTTCAGTCAGTAATATGGCTACAACATCGTGTTTTATGAACTCATAGAAACAAGTGAGACTAAGAAAAGACATTCTTTGAAGTAAACATCAACGAAAATCAGAGAAAATACTTCAAAATACACAAAAATGTTCCTACTTCACATATTAGGGTATTGATATCTTTTTATTATACATCAACAACATCAGTACATTAGTTGGGTCCGGCATAGTTCACGTCTTCCATCCAGTTGGTATCTGAAAAATAGGGGATGGCGGCAGCTCAGCAGCTGTAGTCGGTTGGTCCTTTATCATCGACTTTCTTGTGATGTCAGGACAGCACATCTTCTGTCTTCGTCTTTCTTTCTTCAATACCGCACTTTGTAGGTCTTGTCACCACATCATCTGACTTCTTCTCACTTCCTCCTGGTTTCTATACTATTCCAGACGAGTTTTCTGTCCCATCTGTGTTCTTTATACATCTTCATTTTCATATTCCAGACGATTTTTCTGCTCATCTGCGTTTCTTTATACATCTTCATTTTCATATTCCAGACGATTTTTCTGCTCATCTGCGTTTCTTTATACATCTTCATTTTCATATTCCAGACGATTTTTCTGCTCATCTGCGTTTCTTTATACATCTTCATTTTCATATTCCAGATGAATTTTTCTGCTCCATCTGTATTTCTTCTCTGCAACATCATCATTTTCAACATATTCCAGACGATTTTCTGTTCATCTGCCGTCGGCCCACCTCCGGCCGGGATGAAAGCCGGTCCACTGTTTGGGCTGTCGTCTCCTTAGATGACTCGTAAGGCAGGTTCCGCGGACCAGGGCTCGCCCTCCGTACGTGAGTGTCGGCGAGACCAAAGACCGTCCTGTCTTACACCTTCCACAGTGGTGAATCCCTCCCTGGCTGGGCTCACCAGGGTTCGTTGTGTGGCGATTCATTCCACACTCCTTAACTTCCTAAAGTAGAAAAATATAACATCTTCTTAATCCTAGACCAAGGGAGGACTTGAAAGAAGTGGCGTGGTGTGTGGTGGGTTTCGTGCTGCCTTCATCAAGCTGCATTCATCAAGCTGCTTTCATCATGCTGGTTCTTCTCTGCTCGTATGTACTGTGGTTGACGTCCGGCTGGCCATGGGTGGTACTGTGTGTGACATTTGACAGAGAAACAATCCTAAAGGGGTGATGGATTAGTTGGAAGTGTATTCGCAAAAAAAAAATGTTTACTTCAAAAGATTCTAACTATCACTGTACTGAACACTAAGGGGAATAGGCGTGAGCTCTTACGTTAAGTGCGCTGCCACCATTGTAATGAGACAAAATAAACAGAGAAGAGGAAGAAGATTACACATAGTAGTAGGAGAAGGATAGAGAGTAGAAATGTAAAGATAGGAAACTTGGTAGCGTGGCCTGTATGTTATTTGCACAGCGTCACTACGCTTATCTTATCTCGTATGTCAGTACACATACATCACTTCTTAAAGGGACAACTTGTTAAACACCTCTTTGATACAACTATTTATTACTTCACTCAATGACATGAACACATTAATATCATTATTATATCGGGGTACTAACACATCATGCTTTACGTTACTTGACACTGACTCTCGGACACACGTGAATGAATACACTTCCCACAGTAGGTAACTCACCCTAGGACGTTCTGACAAGAATCACGTGTACCCTGACGTAGGCCCAGTGAGTGCTGGCTGGGCTGCCTCCTATGGGGGAATCTGCTTAGCTGGCGATGCCGTGGTCTGGTCGGGAGGTCTCCCTCCCGACCTGGGGAGGAGACGTGCGTGACTCTGCTTAGTGAACCGAGTGACGACCCGAACGGGAGAGAGGTGACAGCAACCAGAGTGAGAATCAGTATCACCAGAATCAGGATGATAATGGTACTGCCATGCCTGTCCTAATCGTAGTCGCCGTGGACGGGACTGTAGAGCCTTTATATGGGGTCGGCCCAGCCGGCTTCTGACCTCTAACCAATTAACACTAAACTGGTTTGATCTGGATAGCTGTGTGCAGGTGTGGTCCCGGCCAGGTGTCTTGGCTGGGTGTGGTTGTAGGTCACCGGCTCACGTCATTAGCGGGCGAGGTCAAGTCCCATGGGTCGACCTGAGGTGTGTCAACCCGGAATGTGGTGGTACCACGATGTCTGTAATGTACTTGCTGCTATATACGGCATAATTCTGGGCTGTAAGGTTTGGTCTGACAATCAATCATTACAATAACATGTTCTGTTAATGAGACAGGGGCCCATTACACACCCGGGATAATAATATACTCGAATTAGATCTGTCGAACAGAGAAAACCTCATTAGTAATGTCGAGGTTGGGAACGAATTTGCAAACAGCGATCACAAAGAAATTAGATTCCAGTTAGATTTTCAGGGCAGCCGCAAGGAAAATTCCAAAAAAGTCCCAGATTTCACAAGGGCAAACTTTGATAGTCTGAAGAGGCAGTTGAGAGAAGGGGTATCATGCTTGGGGGCGAACTACTTGGACCTGACGGTTGAAACCGACCTGATAACGAGATCTGAGATTGCCGAGTTCCACGACAATTTAAATAATGTGTTACTAAATGCACAAAGGCAGAACATACCATGCAAAAAGCTCAGATCAAACAACAATGACCCTAAATGGATAAATAATTATTTAAAGAACATTATTGGTCAAAGGAAGACTATAGGTAGGAGGATAAATCGTGGCAAAATTTACCTCCGGGATTATTATAAGGTATTGGCCGGTAGGGTTAAGACCGAGATAAGGAAAGCAAGGAGGAATAATGAGTTGAGGATAGCAAGGGAGGCAAAGATAAACCCCGAGGGATTCTACCAAATGTATCAGACTAAAAAACGAGAAAAGATTGGACCAATACAGTCAGATACCGGCGAGCTAACTGATAACGACGGAGAAATGAGCAATAATCTGAATAAATATTTTTCAACAGTTTTCACCACCGAAAATTTAAACATGATACCCGAGGCACCGACTCTATTAAGAGATAGTGAAGAAAACAAATTAAACGAGATAGTAGTGACTAGTAACGATGTTAGTTAGCAAATAGACAAACTAAAGCCTAATAAGTCACCTGGTCCCGATGAGACATTTGCCAGTGTTAAAGGAATGTAAGGAAGAGCTTAGTATGCGCTTAGCAAAGTTGTTTAACATGTCCTTAAGAAAAGGTGTAGTACCAGAATCCTGGAGGATAGAGAATGTAATACCGATTTTCAAGAAGCGGGATAGATCACTATCCTCTAACTACCGTCCAATGAGTCTAACATCAATTGTAGGCAAATTACTGGAAGCAATCATTTCAAACTCTATTCGAAACCACCTGGAGAAGCACAAAGTGATCAATGATTCCCAGCATGACTTCACAAGTGGGCGTTCATGTCTAACTAATCTATTAACATTCTTTTCATCAGCTTTCGAATCGGTGGACGAGGGCACAATTATAATGTGGGATATCTCGACTTTAGCAAAGCCTTCGACAGAGTCCCCGACGAAATACTAATAAGAAAGGTAGAAGCACATGGTATTAAAGGTAAAATTCTAAAATGGATTAGGGCATGGTTACAGGACAGGAAACAGCGAGTGAGCATTAACGGCACTAAATCCCATTGGAGCAACGTCACTAGTGGAGTTCCCCAAGGCTCAGTAATTGGACCATTATTATTTATTGTATACATAAACGACATAGATATTGGCATAGACAGTAACATAAGTAAATTTGCAGATGACACTAAAATAGGACGTGTAATTAAATCTGACGACAACTCCACAAAACTACAGGAAGATCTAAGCAAATTTCTCGAATAGTCTGAAAAATGGCAGATGAAATTCAATGTGGACAAATATAAAGTACTCAGTATAGGAGATGTAAACAGGGAAACCAGATACCAGATGAAAAACGATGCCATTGTGAAATCCGACTGCAAGAGAGATTTAGGAGTAATGATAAGTAGGAATCTTAAACTAAGTAAACAATGTGTTTTTGCTCGTAACAAGGCTAATAAAGTACTTGGGTTCATACAAAGGAGTGTTTGTTACAAGAATAGCGAGGTCATCTTAAGATTATATCTTGCGCTTGTGAGACCTCACCTGGATTACGCAGTTCAGTTCTGGTCACCTGATTACAGAATGGATATAGAATCCTTGGAAAGAATCCAGAGGAGAATGACAAGACTAATCCCGGGCATTAGGAACCTTGAGTACAGAGACAGGTTAAAGCATCTTAATTTGCACTCCCTCGAGAGACGTAGAGCGAGGGGCGACATGATAGAGGTGTATAAATGGAAGTCAGGGCTAAACAAAGGGGACATTTCAAAGGTACTCAAACTATCCACCAGGAGCGAACTCGTAACAATGGTTTTAAATTAGATAAATTTAGATTTAGGCGCGAAATAGGAAAGCACTGGTTTGGAAACAGAGTAATGGATGAATGGAACAAGTTACCCAATGTCATTATTAACTCGAATACGCTGGATAGCTTCAAACATAGGTTGGATGTTTATATGAGCAATAGGGGTTGGGTGTAAATGGGACTGCCCAGTATGGGCCAATAGGCCCGCTGCAGTTTCCTCCATTCCTATGTTCTTATGTATTGCAAGTTTCATAAGCAATCTGGGTATCACACAGACAAATGTTACGCGTTAGCCACAAAGCGTACTACATAATTTGGGGGGAAGCTGCATGCTACTAACCCAGTCCCACTGGCTAACTCCATGTTCTTTCCCACTACATCCCTCCCCACCACATCCCAGGCCCCTCCACTTATCTCCTCATTCTTTCTCTCCTTGCCATCCTCTCAGCTGCTAAGTGTTTTTTCTGTTGTTTCATATTCTGCTTTCAATTGTTGTTGGAGTTTCTAACTTCATCTGCCATATTCTTAACTCTCTTTTAAGATCTACAGTAGTACCAATTTAACTCAGTACTCTATCAGGAAGTTGCTTCTGAGAGCAAAAAGATGCCTTGTGTCCCTTCTTCTGACAAAAACAAAACAACAACATATAATTGGCTGATGACGAGACTGTTATATGGCACTGCTGACTGATTCTTATTTTGTTGTTGATGCTGATGTCCATGACTGTTTAATAGCTCTATTTGGTTCAGCTGCATCAATTTTGCTTGTCCCTAATCATGCCCAAGTTGCCTTACGCCAAGGTCAAGGCGAGGGTAAATTATGAATCTCCTGGCTTAAAAGACAGTCTTAAGTACTGCCAGCTTACACAAAATGTAAGTAGCTAAAAGGATGATACACATTATTGGTATGATCAGTATCTGCCAACTCTGAAGTCACCTTGGTACAATATTACGTAAGTCTGACATGGTAGCCATGGCAACAGCAGCCGCTGAATATATGAAATTTGAAGAGGGAGGGACAATGATTATGCACTTCAACCTGTTAGCAAAGTATGTTAATCCAACTAATGATCCCTCATAAATAGTAGGTAGTAGGCATCTATCAAACATGGAGGTAAATTTAGTAATTGTAATACTGTCTAGTAGTTCGAAGGCGCTCTGATAAGAGTAAAAATCGAGTAGTTAACTCATTGACGCAACAGCGATCGAATAGAGATGCTAGTACCCCGAACTAACCTTCCTCTTGTGCTGTAATCTGTTACCTCCAGGTAAGTTTGAGAGGAAAGTTGAATGCGTTAGTAGGAATATAGAACTTATTATTTGTTAACTTGAACAGGAACATAAGAACATACAGTAAGAAAATAAGGAGTCTGCAATAGGCCGGTTGGCCTGTGCATGGCAGCTCCTGTCGAGAGTTACTACTACTCTCTATCATCCACGAATCTATTTAGCCTCCTTTTAAAACTCTCCAGCGTTCCAGCACTTACTACAAAGTTGCTAAGCTTGTTCCACTCGTCCACCACCCTATTTGTGAACCAGTTTTTTCCTATCTCCCTCCTAAACCTAAATTTATCCAACTTAAATCCGTTGCTACGAGTCCTATCCTGCTCGGACATTATAAGAACTTTATCTATATCGCCTTTATTGATTCCTTTCACCCACTTAAATACTTCTATCATATCTCCCCGCACTCTTCGTCGTTCTAGGGAATGCAAGTTTAGCTTCTTTAACCTATCTTGATATGGAAGGTTTCTAAGTCCCGGAGATGGTGGTGAAAGAGTGTTCTCTCTACAATAGAATAGTCGCGAGGCTGTGTGCTGTTTGTAGACACAAGAATGTGGCGTGGTTTACTGTCATGTTGCCATATAGCTAGAATGACAATAAGACCCATCACTCGACATAAGTGTGTGTTAATAGACATAACGGAATGTTTCAATCGGCGCCACTGTGTTGAAATGGTTTGCATCCATCCATCCCGGTAGACATGCAACATGTTAATACATACAAGTAATATAGATACATTAACAAGATTCAAAACATACTAATAACGTGTGAATTTTGTCTTGTCTTCAGGTGTCCTGTTGAAAGGTACAGAAGTCTTTGTCAATGTCCCTCTTTATTCTACCTGGTTCAGTTTATGTCAAGAGTCTCATCTTTATTGCCAGTTGACGGGAGAGCCTTACTTTTGGTCACTGACATATGTAGATGTAAAGTTCCTGCTGAGGCTGCTGTTACTGCCATTGCAATTAAAGCTACACAAGAAATTTTACTGAGGTAGAACTGAATATTTCTGTGCTGACAAAAACTTCGCCATATCTTACTATTATGCCGTGGATCCCACAAATCTCCTTGATATTATGTGTAAGTTCTTTCATATAATAAAACAAATAATTTACATCTTTAATATTCATGACATCTCCACTGGACACTCATTCATCGCCAATGTATTTTCTCAAATTGAAAAGCTCAGAGTTTTTAGTTTTTCATGAATAACAATAAGCTGTTGCTATGTAGTACTAGATAGGGATGATTCAGTACTTCATTACCTCTACTATGCCGAGGATGACTTCTTTAACCAGAGATTTCACTAACACTTGGTTATAACATTGTCCTGTTCTTATATTCTACCTCTATGTTTGGAGAGATATCACTTTCGTTCTCTTTTCATAACTGCTATCTTTTTAGTTCTCTCTTTATTGTTTCAAAAACATATCTTTCTTTTGAAGACGTTCCTTTAAAATATAATTATTTACTTCTTCGTTTTATTTTCTCTCCAGTGTGTAAAGTTTTTTCTACATCGCGTCAGACTGATGTACCTGAACACACATGTTTTTTTCCCTGTCCAGTACAAAGGGGTTTACGAAGCTTTTAAAAGCTTCTATTGCTTTTAGCACATTTGCATTGTTCTCTTTGGTGTCTAGCTTTCACCACTCACATCCAATGACATCAAGATTCCCTAAAATAAATATAAGCGTTTTTTTGTACAAGTGAAGGTCAAATTACAACAGATAATAAATTAGATGCGTTTTTATATGAAATACTCGTATACCGTATCAGCAATTATATTATATGATTTAACGCGATATTTATTATCCAGTACCATTTTCTTCGGCTACAGAACCGAGTGGGCCATACCGAAAAAAGAGGCCACACACACAGGAGGTAGACACTTGCTCTTCTTCGGAACATCTATCCCTAAATAAATTTAAAAAATCACTTCGACAAAGAGTTCTTGAAGGAGATGCATAGTAGGCTATCTGGACTTTCCAACTAATGTGTGTACAACTTTATTATAAAACAAACCACTGGCAAACATTAAAAGAAAGAAGAAATAAAAAATGGTGTGTGAGATTAAATTGTTCTCAGTACACATATCGTGTGCTATAACAAATCATTATACTGTTAACTGAAGGTTTTAATAATCCGTAACAATATATATATATATATATATATATATATATATATATATATATATATATATATATATATATATATATATATATATAAAACAAAGAGGTATGTTTATGTGTTTGTTTGTTTGTGTGTCTGCTCGAGAATCTCAGAAACTACTTTACCGATCTGTAGTGATGATGGATAGTGTTATATGTTGTGATGATGGATGATGTTATATGTAGTGATGATGGATGGTGTTATATGTAGTGATGATGGGTGGTGTTATATGCAGTGATGATGGATGGTGTTATATGCTGTGATGATGGGTGGTGTTATATGTAGTGATGATGGATGGTGTTATATGCTGTGATGATGGGTGGTGTTATATGTAGTGATGATGAATGGTGTTATATGTAGTGATGATGAATGTTGTCATATGTAGTGATGATGGATGGTGTTATATGTAGTGATGATGGGTGGTGTTATATGTAGTGATGATGGGTGGTGTTATATGCTGTGATGATGGGTGGTGTTATATGTAGTGATGATGGATGTTGTTATATGTAGTGATGATGGATAGTGTTATATGTAGTGATGATGGGTGGTGTTATATGTAGTAATGATGGATGGTGTTATATGTAGTGATGATGGATGGTGTTATATGTAGTGATGATGGATGGTGTTATATGTAGTGATGATGGATGGTGTTATATGTAGTGATGAAGGATGGTGTTATATGTAGTGATGATGGGTGGTGTTATATGTAGTGATGATGGGTGGTGTTATATGTAGTAATGATGGATGGTGTTATATGTAGTGATGATGGGTGGTGTTATATGTAGTGATGATGGATGGTGTTATATGCTGTGATGATGGGTGGTGTTATATGCTGTGATGATGGGTGGTGTTATATGTAGTGATGATGGATGTTGTTATATGTAGTGATGATGGATGTTGTTATATGTAGTGATGGTGGTGACGGTGGTAGGGACTGGTTGATAGTGGTGGTAATGATGCTGGTGGTAATGATGATGGTGGTAGTAGTGGTGGTAGTGATGGTGGTGCTATATGTAGTGATGATGGTGGTGCTATATGTAGTGACGATGGATGGTGTTATTTGAAGTGATGATGGATGGTGTTTTATGTAGTGATGATTAGACAATAAAATAATAACAGTTTAATGCTAAAAAAATATACTTTGCTGTACCGTTGTAGTGAAAAACATGGTGGAACTTACATACACCGCTAATGACTATTGATGGACGAAGAAGTTTTGGGTACTGAACATTGAGACAATGTGGAGCCTCCCGGAGGGTGGCGTCCTCCCGTGGCCTAGCGGATGAGCCGCCCATTCTGATCATTATTTCCAACTCGATACTAGCCATTGGCCACGTATCCCCTTGGGACACTCTCTCCTGGTACGGACCTGTTCGTGCAATTGAAACTGCAGTGGCCCTCCTGTCCACACGCATAGCACGTCGGGGGATCGAGCCCCCAGCCTGCGGACCGCTTTCTCTTCCCTTGGTCAGCGGTACCTCCCTCAAGGACTCTCGTTTGTGTTCCGCCTCTCTCAGCCCCGTGATCCACTCATCTAGACTGCGGTGAGGATTCTTTTGGATCTCCTCCGATAACCACATACGGCTTTTTTCCTCCTTTAGTCCCCGAGTGATTACATCTCCCAACAGGACCTTATCATATTTATGTCCATAGTGGTTCAATTCGTCGTGTAAATCGAGCATAGCATCATAATATTCAAGGAGCGTTTCGTTGCTCCGTTGTTTCCGATTTATAACCTTTGAATGGTGTCGTACGTGGCCGTCTGCCCGCCGTATTGCTTCTTCAAATAACTAGTTAACTCGTCTACTGTTTCCCAATGTCTGCGTGCATTGTATACGCGATCTGCCGCAGGCCCCGCAAAATGCTTTATTATGAATTGGATTCGACCGGCTTCGTCTCCATCTAGCAGCTTGAGGGTTCGGTCAACCTCTCTTAGCCACTTCCCTACCTCTACTCCTGTCCTACCGTCGAACATAGACATGGTCAACCCGGACCGAGACTAATTCCAACCCTAGTATTGTGCCTCCTAGTCTCACACATTGTCTCATCATGCTGTATTTGATACCGTGCCTCTACCCTATCTAGTGCACCCCTCAACTGAGCTAGGTGTTGTTGATGTTCCTCCCCTGACTTTTCCACTTGGATCTGATACTCGTCCCTTAACTGTTGCAATTATGTGTGATACTCCCCCCTTAACTATTGTGCATATACTCCATACTCCCCCTTGATTTGGTTTGCCCATGCCTGACTTTCCCCATTGATCTTCCCCTCTAACGTTTCCATACGTTCCTGATATTCTTCCTCTAATTGTTCAATACGTTCCTCATATTTTCCCCAGACTTTCCCTTCTTGCTTTTCAATACGTTCCACAAACTCTTCCCTCAACTGTACCAAACGCTGGCTGTCTCTCCCTTTCTCCGAGTAAACCCGCAGCGTCAACAACAACAAACCCATTCCCACGGCGAACGAGTAGAACTGAGGTCACACACTCTACCGTTTCCATCCACTCCATGATTACGTCCATTATCCCAACCACAGAACTATCAGTCACGAAATAAAAAACTACGCTCTCACTTGACTTGGGGTTTATTGTTGTTAGATGGTAATGCAGTGGAAGCGCCCCTTGGAGAAAAAACCCGAACCAGCACAAACACACTTAAATTACTAGAAAATGAATTCTCTGTGACCCGTGGAAGGATAGCACCTGTGATTGGGGTGAATGAGACGCACTGTAAAATTTAGTCACGTCTATTCCCTCCAACACTACAGACACAGTCAATAATGGTACACCAACATATGCTCACCTCTTAACCTGGTTTAAAACACTACTCTGGGGAATAAAAGTTATACATGATATTAAAATTAATAGAAACTTAGAAAATGCCTCATTAGACAACAATAAATTCAAAGTATTAAGAAATGTTGCTTGCACACATGAACAGGCCTTAAGGGCTTGCAACAAAATAATATCAATGACTGAGAAAATGGTATAAAAAATAAGAAATTATTAACTCCACCATGAATAGGCCTTAAGGGCACTCAACAAAATAATGTTACACCAACAGATGCGCACCTCTTAACCTGGCTTAAGACACTACACTGGGGAACAAAAGTTATACATGATATTGAAATTATAAAGAAATATTAAAAGCATTTAAGGAAAACTAAATCACAGTATCACTTACAACAGAAAGGAGGAACCTCATCTGGAAACAGTTCCCTCGTTATCTGACATCAATTAGTGGCACATAAGCATTATAAAACAATACTATCAAAAATATTTAAGAAATATTAAATACACACAGCAAGACAATATCAGTCACTGAAAAAATATTATCACTATATGAATAAGTGATTGACTCCACCAATACCCGTGAAAACATACCCCTTAACCTCACACATAGGTTCTGCATGCACCAGTATTTTCTTAAAGCACAAACAAGCCCTTCACAACCTTGGAGAATGTTCCTCTAAGTACCCACTAGACTCCTGGTCTCAGTGTGTGACCATTCATTCACTCAGCTAGCCTCATTTTACACTCAGTACATCCATGAAATGGAAGGGAGTGAGCAAATCACACCTTGTACAGTTGGGGGAGCTCTAGCTTCCCGTTAGATTTGTAGTATTATGAGCCGAGGTAGAGGAGATCTGGTGACCCCAAACGATCGTCAAACGGGGACAGACGATGGTCCCACGTCGTTAGTTGTACACCCAGGCAGCTGGTTACACTCCAACCCTCACTGCTCACTCAACCGCGTGGGCCCGGCTCAACTCAGATGAGTGGACGCATTCAGATAGTGTGGACTTTCATACCGCGTGGGCTCTACAGAATCCCTGCAATATACCCTCTGTTAGCCATTGTCTCACATCACCGTCACTCACTCATTGTTTTTTCCTACCGCCCTATCTAGCTCTGTCTGATATTGAATAAATCTCACTTGTTAATACTGATGTTAAATGAACGAGGGAAACCAGTTCACGTGGTCGTCTCTCCTGGCCAAAGCAGAGTTCCTGTCTACTTGACCACTGCCTCGCGACTCCCAGACGCACTCCTACAAGGCGTTCACGCCACTAGGGATTTATTTTCCGCACAACTAATAGCTTAAATTGAGGCTTACGCAATATTTTCAGACTGGGAGACGATCTGTAATAACTTTTAATTTAATAACTGTCATTTAATTTCAAAATTCACATCCAAATTAAGTCGCCAGAGTATACTTAATATTATATGAGCGCAGTTTCCAAGACACTCACTACGTGTGCTGGAGCGCCACAATCACTCAGATGACCTTGAAAGACTCAATATCGCCAGTATTGGTAATTGCGTCTCTAAATATTACACTGAAATTTCTGAATATATATATATATATATATATATATATATATATATATATATATATATATATATATATATATATATAATATATATATATATATATATATATATATATATATATATATATATATATATATATATATATATAATATATATATATATATATATATATATATATATATATATACATATATATATACATATATATATATATATATATATATATATTAGGGTGTGTCAATTTTGTCAACATGTTAAAAATCAAATTTGGTAGTCAAAATATTGTGCCTCTTTATGTCTAAACTTGAGATTAGCAAACAAAAATGAATTGAAATAACCCTCACCTACATCAATTATACCTTAAAGTTTCAAATATCAGTATTTCAACAAATTAATGAGACTTGATTAGAATTATTCACTTGATATTAACTAATCTCATGTAAGCATATGGATTATGGAGTATTTTATGGTTCTATAGCTTGTGTACAATATGCATGTCAGAACATGAACATGAACAGGCTCTCCGTGTGGGACAGTTTAATTGTTGTTTTGACTTGTACCAAGCGTGAGGATAAGGCGCCCGGCTCACTCTCCTTCTAGATATCATAGACGGTGGTTTGCTCTCATTGCACTTGCACCTACTCTACCAGACGAATTCTACATTTTAATTATTGTAAGTAGGGCATATTGATTGTCGCAGTTACTTATATCATTGTATAAAACATTATGTTCTAAGAAATTATTATGTTATTTCTGTTACAGCATTTTTGATAAACAAATTGATATTTTTTGAAACAACAATTGAATTATGAAACATTGAAATATTTTTCTATTTGTCAGATAGTGTGAAGATGTCAAAATTGAAGACAAGAAGTCAGTTGTCAACCCACTTGAGCCTGCTAGTTGGTAAAGGGAAGGAGCTTCCTGTATCAGAACTTCCAACAGTGAGAGACATGCTAAGATTAGGGTTACTCCTTCGAGAAAAAAATGCAAAGGACAGAAGGAACTATACAGATAAAGAACTCATAAATGACATGATAGTCCCTCTTCTGCATCAATGGACAAAAGCTAATGCACTATTCAAACCACCTGTGATTAATCAGTGTCGAACTATTGAGCTAAAACTAACGAAATTATGGCACAAGGCAGTTGAAACATCACTTGGTAAAGGAAACTTGGCCAGGAAAAATGAATTTCTGCACACACTTGATACTCTGTTTGACATTTTGACCTGCAAGTGCTCCATACAATTATGTTCTGAATCCAACTGTTCTCACTCAGGTAAGAGAGAAAATAATTCCCACATTGATTGTGGTTGTCCTCGTGAAAAGAAGATCCCTGTTTTAGAGCTTGAATTTATAAAGGCACAGAGGACAAATGCAGAAGGCCAAGGAAGTATGCAAATGGGTTCAATAGATTATTCAGAAACAAAGAAGCAGATTGCTTATGCCAAGAAGAGAGAACAAATCCGAGAGAGGGAACAAAAGAAGAAAATGAAGAGTGAAGAAGCCATCCAAAGAGAGGAAGAGCTGTGTCAAGATGTTTATCACTTCTTTGATAGTTCTTCTGATGAACAGGAAGCAACATCAGATGATAGTTCCAAAGAGCCATCTGAACCTTTACCAAAGAAAATGAAATACAACACAAGAAATATTTCAAACATTGCTTTAGCTAGTATTCGCCACCATGCTGGACTTCGTGAGGCTGCAGAAATTGCAACTGCCGCTTGGATAGATGCAGGCCTCATCAGCCGAGAGGATGTATCTTTGGTGATAGATCATAATAAAATTAGAAGAGCACAAGAAAAAATAATGAAGGAAATATCTGATCAGCATGAAAAAGATTTAAGCGAGGGAGGGCTCTCCTGTCTTTTGTTTGATGGAAGAATAGATGACACAAAAGTTTTGCTAGAAGTAGAGGGAGTGAACAGAAAGTTTCCAGGTCTCATCAAAGAAGAACACTACTCTGTCTGTTCTGAGCGTGGTGGTCGGTTTTTGTTTCACTTTGCTCCCGAAACTGAAGTAGAAGGGAAGAAACATGCAGAGGTCATTGCTGATCATATTTTATGTTGGGTTCAGGAGAGAGGACTTGGCAGTTCACTGCAGGCTGTTGGTGGAGATTCAACTGCAGTGAACACCGGATGGCAGGGGGGTGTAATGACGCATTTAGAGAAAAAACTAGGAAGAAGACTTGTTTGGATTGTATGTGATTTACATACAGGCGAGCTACCTCTTCGTCATCTCATCCAGGAACTTGATGGTCCTACAAAGAGCAACAACAAGTGGTCAGGTCCCCTTGGCATCATGCTGGATGAAGCAACACAACTAGAAATTAATACAACCTTTCCAAAGGTCGAAGTTGGCCCTCCCCTTCCGGCGTTGTCTGAAGGAGTCATCAAAGATCTCGGCACAGATCAATCCTATGCTTATCGTATTGCCCAAGCAATAAGATCAGGAGAAGTGCCTCAGTCATTGGCTCTCTTGGAGATTGGACCTGTCAGTCACAGCCGTTGGTTAACTTCAGCTCTTCGTTTCTGCAGGATTTGGATTTCCAAACACGAATTGAAGGGCAAAGTGCTGAAGAATTTGAGGTTAATTGTTGAATTTATTATTGGAGTTTATCTTCCCCAGTGGTTTAGTGTGAAACTTAATCCTATGTGGGTGGATGGGCCCAATCACCTTTTGTTTCAATTGCAGCTAGTAAGAACACAGAGGAAGGTAGTGAGGGACATCGTGTTACCTGTGGCAAGAAGGTCCGCTTGGTATGCTCGATCAGAAGCAGTTTTGCAAGCAATGCTTTGCAGTCAATGTACCAATCTCCGAACCGAGGCTGTAGAAGTCATTCTAAAGATTAGAGGAACGCTAATAGATGACGACCAGTTGGGAGACTGTTCGTTTCATTCAAGAAAAGTTCCCCCAATAAACGTCAATGCCACCAAATTGTCAGAATTGGTTGACTTGAGTTTGGAAGTCTTAGAGCCACCATTGACAACAAGTCTAACTAGCCAAGAATTGAGAAACCTTAAAGAGACTCCAATGCAGGTGCCGAAGTGGCCTTCCCACACTCAAAGTGTGGAGAGATGTGTGAAAATGGTCACAGAAGCAGCGGGCCATGTTTACAGCCACGAGAGGCGAGGTTACATCAAAGCACAAATAGCAAGCAGACTACTGATGACAAGAAACCAAAGCAAGGAGAGTATGACGGCATTGGTTACTTTCAAATAGACTACGGATAATAAAATATAATAATTTGAAACTTGAAACAGTAACATGTGTGCAAACGCTGGTTATGTTATAAATTCACAAATATGTACATTTAAAAATCCATTTGATGTAGGTAGGACTTATTATAAAAAAAAATTTATGCCAGAATATTGTTTTGCATGCTTAAAGACTACAATAAATTGCTACCAAATTACTCGATTTTCAATTTAGTCAGTACACCCCCTAAATTGACACACCCTAATATATATATATAACAGACGATAGCTGACATTTACACTGTGCAGTTAATAGTTCCATGGAAGATGTTTGCATCTTGTTTCAATGTTGATGTTCTAAATATTCTAAAACACAATGTTACATGAAAAATACAATGTACAAGTATTGCATTTGAAGATGAGAGATGATTCATAAAGTTCGGTCAGGTCAGTGACTTGACTGATAATCTCATGTTTAAACGATATTCATGCAGTCTTCCTGTGGTGTAATTTGTCATTGAGACAGAAATGCAGTGGGTGCATTATGTTGAGAAATATTTAAAGAAGAATATTGTCTGAAATTTATAAGTAATTGCTACAAAATCTCTCTGGCAAGCCTTCAAGAAGAACGTCTTACCAAGTTGGCTGAGGAGAAAACTGCTTCCACGTAGAAGGTAATTTAAGTAAAGTATCCAACATATACTTATTCTTGAGGCCAACTACACATTGTAGTAAGCATAAACACTGTCGAGCTTAAAAGGTGGTTCAGGTGTTGCAGCACAGCTATTTTGGAGTAACGATGGCAAATATGAAAGAATTTTGCAAAGCATGACATGTATACCAGCTCAGCCAGTGCACCGTCAACCGCCCACCTCTACCCCCTTTTATGGAGAATAACTTTCGGTGATCGTGTCCAAGTTCATATTATTTACATTTTTCCAAGTTCCATATTTTGTTCCCACTGGATTGCCTAAAAATTTTTACTCAGACAATGGGGGAGAACATTTGAGTGAAATGACAAGTGAAAGAGATGGCGAGGTGATGTCCCATTTGTCAACAGCCGACCAAGATTGGAAAAGGGTAACATACTGTGGGAAGGAAACTGGTAGTGATGAAAGGTGAATTTAATCATGATGACGAGAATTACCATTTGTCTGAGTGGTTGGCTCGGATCATATATTGCATGAACTCGGAACATCACGAAGGCCTGAAAGACTCGCCATGTCGTGTTGTCTTCTGGAAGTAGCCACCAACCTTAGATGTTCCAGCAGTACAGTCAAGTGCTTAATAAAGGAGATCTGCCCCAAGCAGACGATACAAAATCCAGTCATCTCCAACAACACCATCAGTATCACTTACAAACTCCATCACCTTTGGGACTCGTCATACCAAGTCATAAGAGGCCAGAAAGAGGGAGAGACATGGTATAATTTATAAAGTATATGATGATCGAGTAAAGCGTTACTGCTTCGGAATATGGCATAATACAAGGACACTACTATCATGCAGGTAAAGTCAAGGCAAGTGAAGATAGTCAACACCTTATGTAAGGCCAAGCGATGTCCTTGTAAGTCAATGGAAACTGAGTGCACGACCCATTGTCATTTTTCCTCAGTGCCTCAATATGTAATTTTTCTTTGCAGATAATTGTAATTTTACTATCTTGCAATTTTAAATTGATGTATTTTATTTGCAACGTCTTAATTGCAGCTGTAAGTAATTTGATGTCCTATGTTAGCTGAGATGTGTTTATGTCAACATGCATTACACTTGAAATAAATCTGATTTAATCTTACAGTTTAAAATTGTATTTATTTTAAACATCTTCAAAATATAATACATTCATCAGATATCATTAACCTATACTTAAGCTTGGGTGGATGTTACCATCTAACTTGTGAGAAATGTAATTTTATTATTTGCTCCTACAGAGCGAGAGAAACCCGCAACGTGGACTCACTCAACGTTTATTGATTGATGTGGTCAAAACCTGGAAAATGAGACTCGTTAACTACTGATTACATTCCATTACATGCATACATTATACGTCAGTTAGTAAATACACTATTTTGTATGGTTATTATCCAAATTGTCTTACACTATGGACGTATGTAGTTCACAACATTTCACCATAATACAAACAATCACTGTGTTCTTTTACTCACGTGTGCCGGCTTATAGCTCCACTTAACTCCTGGTATCGCTCCAAGTAACTCCTGGTTATAGCTAGTGTGTGTGTACACTCAAAGGGGCTGGACGATACTGTTAGCCAGAGGCGTCCCGAGCCCCTATCTATGGTCATAACAACCAAAAATTTGTTGTGCGTCCACAAACATCTAGCGAGGTCACAGGTCGCGCGGCCACATGGGGTCAGAAGTCGCGGCGTACAAGGGCGGCGATAACACTTCCCCAAGCCTACCGAGCCACATCCCTCTGAGTCCCCTCTGTCTCCAGCAACGCCTTCTTCAACGCCTGTCCCTGACTGGCCTCACCTGGCTGCAACACAGCAGTCCCGGCCGTCTCCTAACTCAACTACAACTGGGCCTCCTCCCCGTCTCTACTCTGACGCTGTCAGGCTTTGTGGCCCCACCGGTGGCCCCCCCCCCCCCACAACCCTCCTCCGGTGACGCAACACAGATCATATCCCCCTTACACGAATTTACCAACCATATTGAAAGAGTCTTTGATACACTCTGTACCGCCATCTCCAACCTACACAGACTACCCCTGCCTCCAGCTGCTACCCAGTCACCCCCCTCTACTGGTTTGACACAACCTGGTATGTCCCCTGTGTGCCCCTCATGATCACGGCTTACTCCACCGCCGCCTGGCACCACTGCTGGCGTCCACACCGATCCTGCCCCGTGCCCGGCTGCCCCGTCCACCCACCGCGCGCTCATGGATCCGAGGACATCACCCCCGGCTCCCCGTCCCCCACCGGCATGCCGGCACCTAGGGCCCATCCACTCCAGTTCTCCACATCAATTGACCACCATGCGGACATGCTAGTGGACTGCGTATCTACACCAAGAAGGACGTCCCCTACCAACCTCTCGACGTCCCCCTTAAAGCCGACACTACTGACGTACACGCCATCACAATCACGCTAAAAGGTATGTCTCTCAATATTGTCAATGCCTATGGCCTGGCACTTGACATTATTAGGGACCTGCCACGCTTTGCCATAAGCAGATAAATTGTACCGGGAAGTTTCCCCCCACACCCTCATCATTCTGTCACTTTATGTAACTTGCTGACAAAACCCATGACCCTTCAGGCTTTCACGCCCTTAATGTATGAGTCATAAAGGCAAGTATGAACTCCGCATGCTTCCCAGATGGGCACTGTAAACGCTTCTGTGCTTCACCTTGCACAGGATGTAAGGGGGTGCCCAATAAACTAGCCCCTTCGGGGGCAATCTAAAAAAATTCTTCCCCCATTGGGCTCATGCCCAAAACTCAGAACATTAAACGGCGCCCTCGAGGAGACTGATCTTGGTAACAGGTCGGAGAAACTCGCGGCCAGCAGTGCGCACACGAACCTGACGGAAGAGACCATTTGCACTAGCAATCGCTTCGACAACCTGACCAAGGGGCCACTTGCCACGAGGAAGGGTTTCTCGGGTAATGAGAAGAAGATCGTTGACTTTGAAGTTACGGACAGGATGAAGATGTTTTTGCCGCTCGCGGAGAATCGGTAGGTATTCCTTGATCCAGCGCTGCAAAACCGGTCTGCCAGAAACTGTGCATGTTACCACCTGCCTCGGTAGATGTCTTTCAGCGGGCATCCGCTGAGATGAGGGACTGGAGCAGAGTCACGTCCAAATATATGTAGTGGAGTCAAGGCCTCCAAATCCTTGGCATCAGTTGACAATGCAGTTATTGGGCGGCTGTTAACGATCACTTCTGCCTCACAGAATAATGTCTGTAGTCACTAATCATCAACCACCTGAGACCCGACGATTGCCCTAAGCACCTTACGCGCTGTTCGGATTTGTCTTTCTCATATGCCTCTCGTATGTGATGCCGTAGGGGGTTTGAACACCCACTCTACCCCCTTCTTCAGAAGATGTTGCTGTATGTGTTTGCCTGCCACCCAGTTGCGAGCGGCTGCCCTGAGATCTTTCCAGGCTCCAACCATGTTTGTGCCATTATCTGAGCGGAGGCATTCAGGAGTACCTCTGCCCGCCATGAAACGGGTGATATCTTTTATGAGAGCGTCGGCATCAAGAGAGTTGAATACTTCCAGTTACACTGCAAGGGTTGTGAACAGACACCCATAGCGCTTGGCTATCCTGCACCCTTGGTTGGTATGCAACGGACCAAAACAATCCAATCCTGTGTAGGCAAAGGCAAGCTTTCCTGGGCAGGTCCAATCTGCTGGCAGTACGGCTTACCTTTCATGCATGGACACCCAGTTGTTGCGGCGGCAGACAGTGCATGCCTTGGAAACCTTATCCAGCAGTCCACGACTCTTATGTATCCAGAAATTTTGACGCAACAATGAAAGCGTGTGCTCCCTTCCAGAATGTCCTGCATGTACTGCATGTGTTTCTCGTACAATTAGCGTAGTCACTGGGCGATCACGCGGGAGCAGTATTGGCCCATCATGTGTTGCCACCCATTCACGGTGCATCCTTCCTCCATCCCTCATCAGGCCATCTTCAGGCATTTATGGTTCTAGACGATATAGCTCAGTCTGGAGAGTCGACCTTTTCTTTGCAATGAGCCTCATTTCTTTTTGGCACCGCTCTCTCTTTATTGCTCTAAAAATTACTGTCTTGGCTTGGCATAACTCTGACACACGTAACATGGTGATGTTTGCTGTCGGTATTTTATCTTTGAGGACGTTGATAACCCTCCGGATCCAAGATACTCCTTTTTGAAGTTGGAGCCAAGAAGAGTACTTTTCCCACAGGCATTGCAAGGGTTCTTTGGTCCTGTCTACTATGGAGGTCAGTGAAGTCACGTCCCCTTTCACTTCAGGATCGCCCTCGAGCCCCATGTCAACCTGCGGTGCCTTTGGCCAATGCTCGGGAGATAGTGTTATAAATCTTGGACCCAGGATCCAACGACAATCTTCCAGCAACTGAGAAGCGGTTACTCCTCGTGCTGCATCATCTGCCGGGTTCTGCTCTGAGATGACATATCTCCATTGCCTTATGTCTGTGACTTCTCTTATATCCGACACTCTGTTTGCAACAAAGGTGTGGAAGCGTTTCCCAGCGTTACCAATATACTTCAACACTATCATACTATCCGTCCTAATCACAGAATCCATCAGTGGTACAATGAATTCATGTCACAATGAATTCATGTCACACTGTTGTGTCAGCATATGCTGCCAGTACGGCAGCATAAAGTTCTAGCCGTGGTATGGTTTGTTGCTTTTAAGGTGCTAGTCAGGCTCTGCCGCACACAAACGAACAGTCAATTCTTCCTTCCTGGTGTACAGTCCTCAGGTAGGTGACAACTGCGTAAGTTGATTGAGAAGCGTCGCAGAAGTAATGTAACTGAGCAGAGGCAGTGCGGGTTAGACCAACTTGTGTATAGCAGCGTGTAATCTGGAAATCCTGCAGCAGTTTCAGGTCCGACAAACAACACTGCCACATGACTAGGTTGTGGTCAAGAAGAGGTAAGTCCCAATTTTCTTGTCTCCTGCACTCGTTCTGGAAGATGATGTTTGCCTTGATGTTGAAAGGACAGATGAGACTCAGCAGATCATAGAGAGAGATTACAATGCTTAGAAGCCCCCTTTTGTCATAGGCCAGATTTGTACTTTTACCTTTGCAGCAAACTGGTCCTTTTCCAAATTCCACATCACTCCCAGGGCTGTCTCTGTGGGAAAATTGTCAGAGGTGAAGTCCACTTCCTTGATCCCGGTGTACCGCTTTTCCATGGGGGGTAGTGCTGAGTACTCCTTTGTGATTACTTATCCATATTGTAAGCTTGAATCTCCCTCTTAGCAAGAGTTCTTGCAGTTGGTGTGCCATGGAAATTGCTTCCTCAGGACCAGTAACAGACACAAGCAAGTCGTCCACGTATAAGCTCTGTCTAGCTCTGGTGGTCGCTACGGGGAATTCTGAACCAAAATCCCAGAAAGTTCTCTGCAATGCATAAGTAGCACAAGATGGATTCCACACCCCTCCAAAGATATGCACTGTCATTCGGTAAGCAGGTGAGGGTCCCGACAGGTCTACATTTTCCCACCAGAGGAATTTTAGGGCATCCCTGTGTTCAGGGTGCACCTTAACCTGATGAAACATGGCTTCAATATCAGCCATCAGCGCAATCGGCTCCCGACGAAATCTTATGAGGACTCCAAAGAGTTTGTTGTTGAAGTCTGGCCTTTGAAGTACCATGTTGTTTAGTGACACATCGGCAAATGTTGCAGCACAATCGAAAACAATGTGAGTCTTCTCTGGTTTGTTTGGATTTAGTACTGGATGATGAGGCAGATGCCAAGTTCTTCCAGGATTTGCTGTTACTTCCCCTTTTGGAACCTTCTCCGCAAAGCTCTTAGTGAAGAAATTTTCAATTTCTGCAACATATCTTAGTTTCAGCTCTGCATTTCTTAGGAGGCGTTTTCTCAGACCATTCAGACGCCTGATAACAAGTGATCTGTTGTCAGGTAGGTTAGGTGGTTCTCGCCGGAATGGAATGGGAAACTGACAGTGTCCATTTATCAACGCACCTGTCGATGATCAGAGCTGGACGACTCTTTTGTCCTCCAGCGACACTGGTGCATCAATTGTAGTTTTTTCAAAGGGGATCTCCAATTCCCAAAAGCGCCCTATTTGTGCCTCAAAACGTTTCTCAGCAGGAGGGAGACTCGGTGGTGAGCCCGGACAGCAAGAGTAGTAACATTTTCATTGGGCCATTGGACCATTTACAGTCCATCCGAGTTGAGTCCTCAATGCAAATGGTGCTCCATTTCGTCCTGTCCGGTACTCTAATGGAATCAAGGTTTTGGGACAACCCTGCCCTATTAGTAGTTCAATGTCTTGAACATCAGACACAGGTGGTATGATTTTTTGAAGATGTCCTCAATCCATTACATCCATAGTGGACGCTACTGAGTCTCGCAGTGACGAGGGCAAGCGGTCAATTACCAGTACACATTGGAGTAATAGTGTACGTTTAGACCTTTGCACCTGCGCGCCTTTGACTCCCAAATCTATCTCCAATGTGTGTCGTTGTTCTTCATGGGTAAGAGTGTCAACAAATAGTAACACTGGTTTTCCATACGTCTTCAATCACTGCAGTAGACTCTTCGCACAGAAGGACCGATTACTGCCGGAGTGCAGGAGAGCATTTGTTCTTGTCGTGTGCCTTGAGTTTGGCTCCTTTACCTCCACCTCCAACAGTGAAAGAGCCAACCTGCTCTTCTCTAGTAATTGACTGGGTCCTGCCTTATCCCTCTCGGTTGACTTGATTGAGTAGTCACATGTGTCCCAAGTTCATTCATCACGGTCACGAGACTTACTCTTATCTGTTTCTTGGCTCTGGCGTCTATTTCGATCCCTTTTCCTTTGTATGGACTTGGGAGAAGGGTGTAACCATCTGGAGTGTAACTCTGAACACCCATCAATGTCACACGGTAAGTATCCTATCGGACACGCATTGGCCTGGTGTCCCTTTCTGAAACACAGGAAGCAGTACCGCATTCGTTGTACAGTTCGGGTTCTCTTAAATACTGCCACAGTACGAAACTTGTGGCAATGATTAAGTTATGATCTTCTGAGCAGAGCGAGCAATCCTGCGCTCTGCTCCCGTGATAGCCAGCCCTACAGCACGCCTGCTAGTATTATTGCTGGCATATCGTCTATTTCTGGCTCCCTATGTTTCTATGTATGCCTCTCTTGCATTACCAGTACTAGCGGCCTTCTGTATGAAACCCCAGAGATGTTCTAACCCTGGTTCATTTTCTCCTTGAGCTTCAAACTCCTCCATTTTGCTTCGGTATTTTTCGCGCATGTGACTGGGTAACTTCTCAACCAACAATTCTTTCCCCAACAGATTGTCAACTTGCCACAGTGCACCGCGGGGCTCTAAGTTACAGTTACGTACATTCAGCCTGTCTGCTAGGCATTGAAGTCCCGCTCTGCCATTTGTATGCACTGACGTAGTCAACATCAGGTACTGAATCTCTTCACGAATAAAGGTATCTTCTCCACCAAATCGTATTCGCAGTGTTTTTAGAGCCCGTTGATAACAGTTTTCTACAGTACTCTATGAGTATAGGTGGCCTTCAATTTCTTCAGAACAAGCCTGCAGGAGGATGTTCATCTTCTTAGGGTCAGACATCTGGGTCTTGTCTACAGCGTCGTTGAAGCAATGTATAAAGCTCCAATACTCGCGACGGCTTTTCCCTTTGAAGGTGGGAAGGCGCATGGCTCGGGAGTGTAAGGCTGACATGACCCTGTCCAGCACCTCCCATGGCTCCTTTCTTCTCATATCTGCAGACTGTGATGGTATAACCTCATTTTTGCCAAGAGTAGCCTCATTCTTGTGTGTGGTCGTATCACTTTGGTTTCTTCCATGGCTCCTTTTTTCCCTCACCGGTTGATCCTCCCCCGATGAGGCCGTGCACCTCCTTAAAAGTTTGCTAAGTTGGGTTTTCTTGACAAGGCCATTGCCCTTCCTTGTAGCTGCAGGCTTGACTATACCTTCTTTGGAGATGAAATCTTCAATGTAGCATTCCGGACCTTCAATCAGCGCACTCCTCCAATGGTAATGGTCGCTGGTTTCTGGCATTCGGCTAGTTCCTGGTTGGGGTGATTCGTGACTATCGCTGACAGTTGGTATTCTTTCCAATTCATCTTGCTTTTCCGTCGTGTGGCCAGCTAGCAGTGGTTGTCGATCATTTTCCACATCTAGATCGATTTCTTGTGGCCTCTCATTGCTTTCTTTGTCTGTTATTTTGTTCAGTTGGGTGTGGTTGTTTGTAATTTGTGGTGGTGTATGGGAACAGTTCAGCTGCTCCAGGCAATAGCAAACAAGCACACACATTAATGTGCCTGGGGGCTGGTTTTGACAATAGCGAGCAAATAAACTATGTGTCTGGGTGCTGGTTCTGTCAATAGTAAGCAAGCACACACTGATGTGTCTAGGGGACTGGTATAAGCACACACTCCGCTGTGCCTTGGGAGTTGGTACAAGTGCACACTTTTGTCTTAGTGGCCCTGACACTTTAGGTACACATGCTTTAGACGAATATATTAGTTGTTTTGTGGATAACCAAACACGTCTCCGACGCTAAGTCATCACAGCACAACGACTACAAGTGGCGACGCCGCCTGCCAGCAGTGGTGCGCCACAACAGGCCAAGTTTCCCGTCGGTGCTGCACCCGCCCCGCACCTGTCGTCCTCGGTTTCACTAAGGGAGTTTGAAGCCTGGCGCCACAAGTTTAAGGGGTACGTGACGTTGACGAAAATCTCCTCCCTGCCCCCAGCCGAGCAGAGAGCAGCACTTCTGTCCGTGCTGTACGACGAGGGGACACGAATCCTTCGCTACGGAATTGGTGTAGCTGACGACACAGAGTTGGAGCCTGTCCTCGATACGATGGAGGAGTATCTTTGCGGGCAGTGTAACGTCATCGTGGACCGGAGGGACTTCTACTCAAGAGTTCAAGAACCTGGTCAAACGTTTGACGACTTCCTGTGTACTGTGAATGAAGTAGCAAATTTCTGTGACTTTTTTGAGTTTTGTATAGACAATCACCTTAGAAACCGGATTGTTGTCGGTACTCGTGATGAGGAACCATTAAAACGTATGCTTGAAGAGAAAGACCTGAAATTGCAAAGTACTATCGACATATGCCGAGCTTCAGAAAATGCTAATGTGAGCAGTGCAGTGATTCGAGGCTCGGCGAGTCATACGTTAGCCAAAGTGTCTCGGTACAAGCAAAACCGGAGTGCCAGTGCAAAAGTGAAGACCGGTTTATGCTTTAGGTGTGGCAAAGACTGTCATAGGGACACGCAAGGGAGCAAGGCTGTGTATAAAGACTGTTTGAACTGCGGTAAACGAGGCAATTTTGCTGTTGTGTGTCAGAAACCCGGTCGAGTCTCACGTGACAAGGCTAAGGATCCTCCGAAGCAGTTCTCGAAACTAGGCCCAGGGGCTAAGCATGAGGATAGAGCCATTCACCGGCTCCTGGTGGGGATTTGCACCAACAGAGTGTCAGTGCGTCCGGCTCCACAGGTGGTAGTCGACGCTACCCACCCTGCAGGGCGCGTCACCGTCGTTTGGACACCCGAATCCGGGGCCAAGGCAATGGTCATGGGGCTCGACATGGTTAAGTCCCTGGGTATTTCTCACTCCATCCTGGACCCCCCAGACAGTGCAGGTCTCTTCTCAGTGGATCACCATCCGCTCACCTGCTTGGGAACCTTCCTGTCACACCTGGAGCTGGGAAACAAATGCACCAAGACGGTAGTATCAGTCGTCATGGAGGTGAAGGGAGCCCTATTAAGCTGTTACGACTCCATTGCCCTTGTTATCCTGCCAGAGGATTTTTCTGCTCAGATCCAGCCGGTTAAGCAGAGTAAGTTGACGGCGGGTCGAAGAAGCCGTGTACCTCCCAGAGCGATTCGGGCGTCATCACTTACTCCGCCGGTGGTGCTGCCTAGGCGTTCGCACGGACATGATCCCACGTCAGTACAGCACGCAGAGCACGCCGCCACTATAGTTGAGGCCTTTTCGATGGTCATCGGTGCTTCGCAGTCGCTGAAGAAAATGGATACGCATAGGGCAAGTGTATCCAGCTCAACGACGATGCTTGTCCCTTTGGTGTAACAGCATCCCTACAGCTGGCGGATGGAGATTAAAGCACAGCTTAATGACCGGCGACGAGTACAATCGACGCGTTGATCAAGCTCTCGGGGACATCCCTCGAACGATCAAGATCGTGGACGACATCTTGGCGTACGACACCTTGTACAAAGACAATCTCACCCACGTTATCTCCATCATACAACGTTGTGACTGGTTTGGCATCACCCTGATTGCTGAAAAGTTCATTTTTGGAAGGAGCAAGGTTGATTTCTGTGGCTAGACCATCTCGCCCCAGGGTTACACCACAGACACTCGGAAGGTCAAGGCAATCTCAGACTTCCCTAGGCCACAAAGTATCACGGACCTAAGGTCATTCATGGGGTTCACAAATCAACTGGGTGGTTTCTCCTCGGCGATAGCAGATGCTGCGCAGCCCCTTAGAGACCTCCTGAAGCCCCGGAATGAAATGGCACTGCTCCTCACAACATGATGTAGCCTTCGAGAAGGTGAAAGGATGTTTGGTAGCGCCACCTGTCTTGGCAGTTTTTTGACCCGTCGTTACCAACTACGTTGCAGACCGACGCAGCCAGGATGTATGGATTCGGCTTTGTTCTCCAGAGACAGGACGAGTTGTGGAAGCTCGTCCACTGCGGATCAAGATTCCTCACTGACACGGAGTCACGGTATGCTGTCATTGAGTTGGAACTGGCCGCCGTTCTGTAGGCAGTCAGAAAATGTGGTACCTACCACACAGGCCTCCCTCACTTTGATTTGGTGGTTGATCACCGACCCTTGGTTCCAATCCTCAACACGAAGTTGCTCCTTCACAGCGCGCTGGCAGAAGGGCACTTCTCAATGTTCTCTTGATGCACTGTCCAGTGCGCTAGTTCAAAATCCTGTAGACTGTGGCAACGCTTCAGACTTTAATGACTTGGATCCCCTCCACGCCGCTGTGGTGTCTGCCCCCAATGCTGTCTGTGAGGAGGGCAGTCGTTTGGCACCTCTCAAGGACCAGACCTTGGAGAAGGTGCGTGCTGCTGTGACACGGGACGCGGAGTACACTGTTCTGAGGGAAGTAATCATCACCCGCTTCTCTGAGCACCGCCACGAGTTGAAACCACTATTATGGCCGTACTGGGCCATCCGTAGCCAACTGGCCCTGGACGAGGACCTCATTCAGTACGGGGCGCGGTTGCTTATACCCTGCAGCCTTCGAAAGGGAGACTGTCACACCTGCTTGACGGTCATCAAGGGGTGGAACGCACCAAACGTCGGGCTCGGCAGACTACCTACTGGCCAGGGATCGACCAGGACACCGAGAATGTCGTTTCTAGTTGCTCACGATGCTGTCCCCTCCTCCCTAAACAGCAGAACGAGCCCTTGTGGCAGGACGACGTAGAGTGTTCAAGTCAGTTTCTGCTGATTACTTTCCTGTGGCTGGCCGTACCTATGTGGTGTATGTCGACCGTATGTCCGGGTGGCGAAAGGTGTCATCATGTCCACGGACAGCGTCAGCGGCTCTTCTTATCAGTGTCCTGCGGTCTGTCTTCGCAGACACGGGCGCGCCCGTCGTCCCGAGAATTGATGGAGGTCCCCAGTTCATGTCGTCTGCACTACGCTGCTTCCTGTTTCGGTAGGGGGTGGAGCACCGGGGTGACTTCGCCATACATCCCTCGGGCCAACGGACACGCAGAAGCTGCAGTCAAGACGGTGAAGAAGCTCATAATGTCGACAACACGGAAGGGACACGTAGACGAGGACGAATTTGCCCGGGACTATTTGAGCTGAGGAACACACCTCGTGCTGAACGGAGGTCACCAGCGCAAGTATTGTTTGGTCACCACATGAGGTCAGCAGTACCTGCACACCATCGCTCGTTTGCTCCGGAGTGGCAACGCACAGCTGATGAATGTGACTCCAGGGCTGAGTACTTCAGAAGAAAGGCGAAATCACGAACGACTCCACAGCGCGACAGCTCCCCCGGTTGCACCTTGGCGCCTACGTCGACGTGCAGGACCACGTGAGCAGTCGATGGGACCGCTTAGGTGTTGTTGTTGGTATAGGATCTCGTCGGGACTACCTTGTCAAATTGGGTAGTGGCCCATCGTCCGTTGGTGCCAGAAAGCGTCTTAGAATCTACATCCGAGGCGAGGGCTCCACCGCATCCAGAGTCCTGCACAGCGCCTACCGCCATGCGTAGGTTCAGAGAAGCATTCAAATCTGCAGCTCCCTCCACGCCGAAGTGGCCGCCACCGGCGAACGCCACAGCGATTGGAGATGCGATGGGATTCTCAGACTTACGGCGATGAGATGAAAAGATGAAGCCAGACATCGTAGATCCTCAAGCCAGCCCCAATGTCTTGGGGGAGGTGTGTGGTATTTATGTAATGTGAACGAGCCGAGAGAGTGAACCACTGTGTGGCGCGAATGAGTTTGTGCACGAGTGCTATCTTCTACTGGAGTGATTGGCGTGTGCATGACTGCTGCCACCTAGCGGTGTGAATGAAGTTGGATGTCTGAGTAGTTAGATGACATAGCACGAGGTTTCGTGCGAGACAGATTGTTTCCTGCTGCACCACTGTACAGACCTTTCCCAGTAAACTGCGTCTGTGAAGACTGTTTCATTGAGCCGTCAGTAACCAAGTGAAATTGAACAATGTGATGTCTTCAACTTTGTATATCTAATCAGAACTTCTGGTGAGGGTACAGTAGTTGCAAGGCATGACGAAGGAATAAATTTTAATGGTAAATTTATATGCAATTATTGGTACGCACATGTTGCTGTGCAACAGTTTTGTGGGAAACGTGAAATAATGTTTTGCTTTTCATCCTGTAAGGAGGATGTAACCATTATTTCAAGATTAATATTATACCACAAGAGAAAAATTATGGAAGACAACATGAAGCATAAACTAGTGGAATTATTTCTATATATAGGGAGTAAAATTAGTCGTCAGTGTAGATATAAAAAATACAAGAAAAAGAACAGAATAAGCAAAAACAGTATTTAGTATTCTCTGAGACTTGTTAAAGAGGGACTATAATTTTAGTTTCAGAAAGAAACTGCGAAAATGCAATGTTTGGTACTATGCATTATATTGTATGCTTCAGAAGCTTTGACAATTTCAGTTGACAAAGAAAGACTGAATGAATTCTGGAAATTTTTACAGTAAATAAAATAATATATATATTGGCAACATAATCAGAGATGAGGGATTATGGTACAGAAATAAATGGATAAAAATCAAGAGTAGGAGGGCCAGTGGAAGGCAGAGACTAGAATAATTGATTAAATTAAAAAAGTAGTTTCCGAGAAAGATATAACATGAGACGATTGGTAACCACATCCCGAACACATTTGGGTTGGAGGATGGCTCCTTGATTGACTGGTGAGTGGAGGCCATTCGGATTTGACCTTTTAGGGATGGAGCCCGTTCGAAACGGGGCCCAATAGACCAACCATCCTCACTTGCATCACGGACCTATGAGTAACGTTTCACATCATTCCTTGAAGAAGAACTTGGATATTTGGTATAACTAATTCAATTTGACAATGTTTATAGTCATGCAATAAAATCCTTGGTAAGGCATTGACGTCAAAAAGAAGACATCAGATACAACTAAGTGTTCTGTAAGTTTTCTTGGAAGTAAAATAGTGGCCCAGACTCTCCTCTGCTCCTAGTTTTCTAGGATATTAAGATTTTATCCACCGTCAGTTTTTAAAGGTGAAACTCATAGAGGTCTGTCTACGCGCTATACCAGGTATGACCCACACCTTTTATTTTACGTCCATGAGAATATTCTCGAAAAGATCAGTCATGCTGAACTGAACAGTTTGTAAAATTTCCCCATGAAAATGAATACAAAATGTTGAAAAGTGGTGTTCCGTCAGCCATGTTAACACATCCGCCGAATTTCACAGTGATATATCGCAGTGTTTTGGACAACAATGACGTCACTACATTTGCATACGCACACAATATTAGCATTAGCAGTACCAGCGAGGGCTGGACCAGATCATATTTTTTATTAGAAATACAGAAATGTATTATATTAAAATAAACTTTTATTGTTTGCTTGTCATTACAGTTAAAAAGTGCCCTTGTGTATAAGTACACACACTACTAGTTTTATCAACGCTTTTAACTTTTTGGTGATTTTGTAATATTTATCGACAGGTTTATTAAGCATTTCTTGAAGTATTTAAATAATTATGTCAGAAATTCCATTAAATTTATTGAACCCAAATAATAACTTGATTATTGAAATGTTGATCTAGTACAGTTCGCCTACAAATATAAAACGAGGAAAATACTCTGTAGAGTGATGTAGTGTAGGAAATACGATGTTTGGTTTATTCACAATATTATGAAAAAGAAGAGTGGTAGTATCACATTTGATACATCGCTTGTTGTCCGATCAGCGAAGTTAAGAAACTATAGCTCGACTCACGGATTTTGAATCTTCCCTTTATGTTGTCATCTGGCTCAAAATATCTCTGCCTACTGTGACTATTTTCCTTTGTTTCTTATACTGTTCTCCCAACTCTAACAACTATTTCGAACTCTTTGACTATCTCACTTCTTGCTATGAGTCGTTGCTATCCACACACCCCAACACCGAGATCCTCTACCTAGGTGACTTCAATGTACATCACAGAGACTGGTTTGGCTCTGCAAGGGATGACCCAGGTGGAGCTGAGGCACTCTCTTAATGATCTTTGTTTTACTTCTTACCCCTCACACTAGTCAAACTCAATTTCTGCCCCCTTAGGGTCTTCTGATCACAACCTTATTTCTATTAAATCAAACTGGGCACGACCACCTACCCCCACCCCCTTCTAAACGTCAACTATGGCACTATCGGAGGGCAAGTTGGCAATCCTTGCGACAATTCTTCACCGACTTTCCTTGGGATGAATGTTGCTTTTCCACTCGGGACGCCTCGGTATGTGCTGACAGCATTGCTGGGGTTATACAGGGCGGTATGAGTGCACTTATCCCATCTTCTACCAAAACTTTCACATTACAATCATGGTTTGATTGCTCCTGCTCTCTTGCTTGCAGGGTGAGAGATAGGACATATCGAGCTATGAAACTATCTCCTTCTCCTTTTACCCACTCCTCTTTCATTAATTCAAGGAATCGTTGTAAGGCTATTCTTCGTAGGGCCAAGCGGAATTTTATGAAAAGAAAGATCGCTGTCCTGACTAATTCTTCCTCTAGTAAATCCGTCTGGTCTTTAACCAAATACATCTTTAACAACTTCTGCACTCCTTTTCTTCCTCTCTTCCGATCTGATAACTCTATAGCCAACTCTCCCACTGACAAAGCCAATCTCTTTGGCACATTATTTTCCTCTAACTCTACCTTAAACGATTCCCACTCTATCCCTCCTACCCCTGCTCCTCCTACTGAACCTATGCACCTTCTTATAATCTCCACTCGCAGGGTTGCCGGTGTGTTATCCAGATTGGATGTGAGTAAGGCATTGGACCGGTCTGAATACCCCCTCGTGTTCTGAGGGAGTGTGCTGAAACTCTGGCCCCTGTGCTTGCTCGCCTCTTTCGCCTTTGCCTCAAAACCCAAACTTTTCCTTCTTCTTGGAAGCATGCCTTAGTTCAACCCATCCCGAAGGAGGATGACCATTCTAATCCCTCTAACTATCGCCCCATTGCCCTAACTTCATCCCTCTCTAAGGTTTTCAAAACTATCTTGAACTCCCATTTTCTCCATCGCCTTGAAGGCCTTTCTCTTTCGCCAGGCGAGATCTACTGGTGATCTGCTCTCCTATTGTACCCATCTTTGGTAATCCTCTCTTAGGAATTATGCGGAACTTTCGTCGTGGCCAACGACATCTCCAAAGCATTTGGCAGGGTATGGCACAAGTCTTTGCTATCTAAACTTCTCTCTTTTGGTTTCTCTCCCCCACTTTGTTTTCTAATCTCTAGCTTCCTTGAGAATCGATCCATGGCAGTTGTTGTCGAAGGATCGATCTCTCGCTCTTTTTCTACCAATAGTGGTGTCCCACAGGGTTCTGCTCTTTCACCTACTCTGTTCCTTCTTCTTATCAATGATTTACTACACACTACAACTAATTCTATCCATTCTTACGCTGTTGATTCTACTTTTCACTCTTCTTCACATTTTCCCCTTCCTCCTAACTCTCAAACTAGATCTGTCTCTAGAGCTGATATCATTACTTCTACCAATACAGATCTGTGCAGCATCTCTGAATGGGGAGGTACAAACTTGGTTAAATTTAATAGTAATAAAACTCAATATTTACCAATTACACTTGCTAAATTATACGATCTCCCACCAATTATATTTCAGGACGCTATCATCGTGCCAAATTCTGAAATAAATATGTTAGGCCTCACCATTTCCTCCAATATGTCCTGGAAATCACACATCCTTAATATAGATAAAGCTGCTTCCCGAAAGTTGGGAATCCTGTACAGATGCCGTAGCTACTTCACTTCTGGGCAGTTGCTCCAAGTATATAACTGTAAAACAAGTCCTTCTTCGGTACATTAGGGGACAGTGTTGGTGGCCCCTGCGCGTCCTCCTCTACTTCCCTCGCTATAAACACCTACCCGTTCACAACAGGGTGGACTGATCAGGAGCTAGCAACCCTTACGATAGGAGTTCAGCGCTTTTTCCTCTCAGCCACCATATTCCTATGTGGTTGACTATCGTCTAGATAACTATTTGATAAAAACCAGGAGTGCTTGGTATCTTTTGTGGTATAATGATATTTTGGGTGTTTGTACCATCTTAATGACCCCAGTTCAAGCTTTACTTATCTATTTCGAAACTTTATCGACATAGCTGTCAATAATTACTTTAACTTGTATTTTGATTTAATATTTCGTACCGAAAAACAGCGGATTATAGACTTTCGCTCCAAAAGGTATCTTAAACGATTTTGAGGCAATATGAGACAATGGACGAATGATTTTGACAAACTTACCGAGACAACAAGACTCGCGGTGTTCATTTTTAAATTCATCGGGCCCTCTGTAAAGACTCTTTGGGGAACGGTTTCATCTAGGAATTGACTCTAAAGACGCTATGTTAAGTAGACCGACGTACTGGCTGAATGATATCGGAAAGTAACAACTTACGAAACTACGAGAGAATGAAGTAAGATCAAGACAAATGGATATTTTTTTTAGTATTCGGACAGTAAACCCGAAGAGTATTCCCAAAATTCGGGTTGCTTTTAAGTAACTCAACAAATAACATAGGAGCATAAGAATGGAGGAAACTGCAGCGGGCCTATTGGCCCATACTGAGCAGTCCCATTTATACCCAACCCCTATTGCTCATAAAAGCATCCAACCTATGTTTGAAGCTATCCAGCATATTCAAGTTAATGATGATATTTGGTAACGTGTTCCATTCATCCACTACTCTGTTTCCAAACCAGCGTTTACTTATTTCGTGCCTAAATCTAAATTTGTCTAATTTAAAACCACTGTTGCGAGTTCGCTCCTGGTTGGATAGTTTGAGTACCTTTGTAATGTCCCCTTTGTTTAGCCCTGACTTCCATTTATACACCTCTATCATGTCGCCCCTCGCTCTGCGTCTCTCAAGGGAGTACAAATTAAGATGCTTTAACCTGTCTCTGTACTCAAGGTTCCTAATGCCCGGGATTAGTCTTGTCATTCTCCTCTGGATTCTTTCCAAGAATTCTATATCCATCCTGTAATACGGTGACCAGAACTGAACTGAGTAATCCAGGTGAGGTTTGACAAGTGCAAGATATAATCTTTAGATGACCTCACTAGTCTTGTAACTAACACTCCTTTGTATGAACCCAAGTACTTTATTAGCCTTGTTACGAGCAAAAACACATTGTTTACTTGGCTTAAGATTCCTACTTATCATTACTCTTAAAACTCGCTCGCAGTCGGATTTCACAATGGCATCGTTGTTCATCTGGTATCTGGTTTACCTGTTTACATCTCCTATACCGAGTACTTTACATTTGTCCACATTGAATTTCATGTCATTTTTCAGACCATTCGAAAAATTTGTTTAGATCGTCCTGTAGTTTTGCGGAGTCCTCGTCAGATTTAATTACACGTCCTATTATAGTGTCATCAGCAAATTTACTTATGTTGCTGTCTATGCCGATATCTATGTCGTTTAAGTATATAATAAATAGTAATGGTCCAAGTACTGAGCCTTGGGGAACTCCACTAGTGACGTTGCTCCAATGGGATTTAGTGCCGTTAATGCTCACTCGCTGTTTCCTGTCCTGTAACTACGTCCTAATCCATTTTAGAATATTACCTTTAATGCCATGTGCTTCTTCCTTTCTTATTAGTCTTTCGTGGGAGACTCTGTCGAAGGCTTTGCTAAAGTCGAGATATACCTCATCATAATTGTGCCCCTCGTCCACCGATTCGAAAACTGATGAAAAGAATGTTAATAGATTAGCTAGACATGAACGCCCGCTTGTGAAGCCATGCTGGGATCATTGGAGTCGTCAAATTCGTATGATGCCGAGGCATACTTTAGTATTATAGTTTTTGTGAACTAGGTGTTTTGATTATTTTCTATTCCAAGCAGCAGTTATTTTGCAAGTTTGGGAAGACTTTCTTGTATATGTATTGCCTATGTACGAATTTTCTAGAATGTATTGCATCCTTTTTTATGATTTACATACTGATTGTAAGCCTAAATAATTCTAGAACTTTCCAGGCTTATCTCCTTCCGACCTGCAATGCCTAGATAGCGCTAGAATGCTCTAGGCGTCCGAGGAAAGGTATATAAGCATCTCCGAGCTGCCTAGGGCAGGGGAAGAGTCACCAATTTCTGCTCAGTCAGAGTGTGCGGTACAAGCCAAGTGTTCAAGTATTGGGGTAATAATATACTCGATTTAGTTCTGTCGAACAGAGAAAACCTCATTAGCAATGTCGAGGTTGGGAACGAACTTGCAAACAGCAATCACAAAGAAATTAGATTCCAGTTAGATTTTCAGGTCAGATGTAAGGAAAATTCCATTAAAGTCCCAGATTTCAGAAAGGCAAACTTTGATAGCATAAAGAGGCAGCTGAGAGAGGGGGGTGTCGAGCTTAGGCGTGAACCTGGCAGATGACACCGACCTGATAACGAGATCTGAGATTGTTGAGTTCCACGACAATTTAAATAATGAGTTACTTAATGCACAAAGGCAGAACATAGCATTTAAAAAAAACTCAGATCAGACAACAATGACCCTAAATGGATAAATAATTATTTAAAGAACATTATTGGCCAAAGGAAGGCTATAGGTAGAAGGATAAACCGTGACGAAATTTACCTCCGGGAGTATTATAAGGTATTGGCCGGTAGGGTTAAGACCGAGATAAGAAAAGCAAAGAGGAATAGTGAACTGAAGATAGCAAGGGAGGCGAAGACAAACCCCAAAGGATTCTACCAACTGTATCAAACTAAAACACGAGATAAGATTGGACCAATACAGTCAGATACCGGTGAGATAACTGATAATGACGGAGAAATGAGCAATAATCTGAATAAATATTTTTCAACAGTTTTCACCACCGAAAATATAAACATGTTACCCGAGGCTCCGACTCTATTCAGAGATAGTGAAGAAAACAAATTAGTGAGATAGTAGTGACTAGTAACGATGTTAATAAGAAAATAGACAAACTGAAGCCTAATAAGTCACCTGGTCCCGTTGAGATATTTGCCAGAGTATTAAATGAATGTAAGGAAGAGCTTAGTATGCCCTTAGCAAAGTTGTTTAACATGTCATTAAAAACAGGTGTAGTACCAGAATCCTGGAGGATTGCGAATGTAATACGGATTTTCAAGAAGGGGGATAGATCACTATCCTCTAACTACCACCCAATCAGTCTAACATCAATAGTAGGCAAATTACTAGAATCAATCATTTCAAACTCTATTCGAAACCACCTGGAGAAGCACAAGTTGATCAATGATTCCCAACATGGCTTCACAAGCGGGCGTTCATGTCTAACTAATCTATTAACATTGTTGTCATCAGTTTTCGAATCGGAGGACGAGGGGCACAATTATGATGTGGTACATCTCGACTTTAGCAAAGCCTTCGACAGAGTCCCCCACGAAAGACTAATTAGAAAGGTAGAAGCGCATGGCATCAAAGGTCATATCCTTAAATGCATTAGGGCGTGGTTACGGGACAGGAAACAGCGAGTGAGCATAAACCGCACTAAATCACATTGGAGCAACGTCACTAGTGGAGTTCCCCAAGGCTGAGTACTTGGACCATTATTATTTAGTATATACATAAACGACATAGATATCGGCATAGACAGCAACATAAGTAAATTTGCTGATGACACTAAAATAGGATGTGTAATTAAATCTGATGAGGACGCTGCAAAACTACAGGAAGATCTAAAAAATTTTCGATTGGTCGTAAAAATGGCAGATGAAATTCAATGTGGACAAATGAAAGTACTCAGTATAGGAGATGTAAACAGGGAAACCAGTTACCAGATGAACAACGATGCCATTGTGGAATCCGACTGCGAGAGAGATTTAGGAGTAATGATAAGTAGGAACCTTAAGCCATGTAAACAATGTGTTTTTGCTCGTAACAAGGCTAATAGAGTACTTGGGTTCATACAAAGGAGTGTTAGTTACAAGACTAGCGAGGTCATCTTAAAAGTATATCTAGGGCTTGTGAGACCTCACCTGGATTATGCAGTTCAGTTCTGGTCACCGTATTACAGAATGGATATAGAATCCTTGGAAAGAATCCAGAGGAGAATGACAAGACTAATCCTGGGCATTAGGAACCTTGAGTACAGAGACAGGTTAAAGCATCTAAATTTGCACTCCCTTGAGAGACGTAGAGTGAGGAGCGACATGATAGAGGTGTATAAATGGAAGTCAGGGTTAAACAAAGGGGACATTACAAAGGTACTCAAACTATCCAACCAGGAGCGAACTCGTAACAATGGTTTTGAATTAGACAAATTTAGATTTAGGCACGAAATAAGTAAACGCTGGTTTGGAAACAGAGTAGTGAATGAATGGAACACGTTACCTAATATCATAATTAACTCGAATATGCTGGATAGCTTCAAACATAGGTTGGATGCTTATATGAGCAATAGGGGTTGGGTATAAACGGGACTGCCCAGTATGGGTCAATAGGCCCACTGCAGTTTCCTCCATTCTTATGTTCTTATGTTCTAAAGTAAAAGGACTAAGGAATTGTGCACTGGTAGTGTGCTGACTGTATAATCGAAGTGATGAGTTTAGTTGTGAAAACATACCCTATGAACAGTGTTTATCTAGTGGAAATCTACCCGCCTGTGGTTTTGTCTGCACACTGATACCGATCGTCGTGAAATTACCGGAGACTGGCTGGACAGCTTGTGGTAATTCGACGACACTAGTGATAAATCTACTGCTACTGTATATCTCTCTCATCTTTTTTTTTATTAAATATATTGACAAATTGACAATAGTATTACCTCCATCTTCTGTATTACAAACAAAAAGTGCGATACTTAAAATACCTGAGGCAACAAGACGGTGGTTGCATGATTATATGTAATGCTTGATATATTTTCGGAAGTGCGATGGGCGAGACAACAGTCACGAGAAGTCTTTGGGGTTGAAAGTAGGAATCACGTGGGTACAAAGCGGTCTCTTAAAAACATGTATATTTTCTTTGAAAATTAGAATTATGACATTTAAATTGTTTCAGTTGATTTATTTATTTATTTTTATTATTTCCCCATCTTAAGTGACATATATTTAAGTCCAGAGACTTCTTCTGTTCACATTAGCCCGAATGTTCCAATAATAATAGTCCGATTGCTTAAATGTACACCGAACGGTCGTAGTAGCGTTTTACAGGTACTGTTAATATATTGAAGTCTTCTTATATGCGGACTATTGAGATTTATTGGTAGCCTCGCACTTTCTAGCTGGAGTCTGTAAACTGCGACTACGACAACATAGTTGGCACGGACTAACACCGGTGGAAGTTCACGTTGCTGGAGAATACTACAAAACAACAGGCTTTGTGTGAAATATTACGAAGCAGCAAACTTTGTGTGAAATACAACAAAGCCTAGTTTAACGTTGGGTGACACACTCCGTTCCTTCGCGGACTTCCGAGTGGGACGAACAGAGCGTTGGATTCCTGCCCTGTCCTAACACTAAATATAGTGTTAGGACAGGCTAAGAATCCAATGCTCTGTTTGTTCATTTGAGGGATAATAAGCACTGCATTGACTGGGATAATGCCTCCTCAATATTACCTTGTAATTCAATTGACAGTAGGAACATTATAGAATCTAGTCTCATTAAACATACCGAATCCGTCAACATAAATTTGAGAATGGTATGTACAAAATGGATAATTTCGTAATTAAGAAGATTTGTAACCAGGTGAGAAGGTTGGGCCATCTTACCCTCTGACCTGACTACCGACTGCTGCCGTGCTTTTTGAAGATAAGTAGGGTCACTACCTAATACCTGACCATTGTGGACTTGATCTTACCCTCCTCTGTATATATATACCTTGTTATGTATTTCTCCTTAATCTGTACTCACCCCTAAAGATGTGAATTACACGAAAGCGCTTGGGAGCTTCGCGTTTTCTTGTTTCCTTGTGGTTATCAGCATATATATATATATATATATATATATATATATATTATATATATATATATATATATATATATATATATATATATATATGCAAGTAAATCACTGTAGGTGCGCGTGATCTAGGTATATGCTGATAACCACCAGGAAAGAAGAAAACACGAAGTTCCCAAGCGCTTTCGTGTAATTCACATCTTCAGGGGTGAGTACAGACTCGATAGAGTAATGCAAAACAAGATGAATATATACAGAGGAGGGTGAGACCAGGTCCACAATGGTCAGGTAATGACCCTACTAATCTTTAAATGGCACACAACGGTTGGTGGTTGAGTCAGATGGGACAATGACCCGCCTTCTCACCTGATCACAAATCTTCTTAATTACAAAGTTGTCCAGCTTGTACATGCCGTTACTCAAATTCATGTTGAATGCTTCGGTATGTTTAATAAGACTAGATTCTATGATGAGGAATACAAATATATATATAATATTGGCTCAAACCTTAAATACCCTAGATCTTTCATAGACAAATGCTTAAACATTACTAAGAAAACTTTTTATAGAACTGATCCCAAGCCCACCCATGACCATAAGAATATCTTAATATTACCATTTCACAAAAATTTCTCACACATTCCGGCACAGCTAAAATCTTGGAACGTCAATGTGGCATTTAAAAACTCATGCACTGTTAAACAAATGTTAATCAAGAACTCCCCCAACAACACAATTGGTTGCATTTATAAAGTTCCTTGCAAGGAATGTAATATGTTTTACTTAGGCCAGACAGGTAAAGATCTTGTAACTAGAATTAAACAACACAAATACAGTGTTAGGACAGGCCAGGAATCCAATGCTCTGTTTGTTCATTTGAGGGATAACAAGCATTGCATTGACTGGGATAATGCCTCCTCAATATTACCATGTAATTCAATTGATAGTAGGAACATCATAGAATCTAGTCTTATTAAACATACCGAAGCATTCAACATGAATTTGAGTAACGGCATGTACAAGCTGGACAACTTTGTAATTAAGAAGATTTGTGATCAGGTGAGAAGGTGGGTCACTGTCCCATCTGACCCAACCACCAACCGTTGTGTGCCATTTAAAGATTAGTAGGGTCATTACCTGACCATTGTGGACCTGGTCTCACCCTCCTCTGTATATATTCATCTTGTTTTGCATTACTCTATCTAGTCTGTACTCACCCCTGAAGATGTGAATTACACGAAAGCGCTTGGGAACTTCGTGTTTTCTTCTTTCCTGGTGGTTATCAGCATATATATATATATATATATATATATATATATATATATATATATATATATATATATATATATATATATATATATATATATATATACACGTAGGCACACGAAAGCATATATACACCTTTGCTATGCCCACTTACACTAACACGCATAACGTATAAGGACGCATCAACACACTCAAAGTAGATTTACAGGGACTTAAAGGCAGCTCAACCATTTTAATCTCGTACCAGAATAAACATCCGCTCGCCCGTCTCCTTCCGCCAAAGATGAAACAGCTTACTTGTGATTATTGACTCTGTGAAGTAATCAGGTAAATCAACACTTACCACAGCAGGGTTTTAGGCATTTAATTCGTACACGTTTTCGTCATGGCAGTATTAATTTAGATCTGCCTTCAAGTGAACTCTTTGTAAAATACATTTCTGATCCTCGCAAAATCTACTTCAGTTTGGCCATGCAAGGCTTTTACCCAGTGAGTGGCTCGGGTTTGAATCACATGTGTCCATTATATTTTTAGATACTTTGGTGAAATATATACATATATGTTAAAGGTGTGCACGTGTGAAAAAAGGTATACATACTGTACATACATACATACATACATACTGTACATACTGTACATACATACATATATACATACATACATAAATGCAAGTAAATCACTGTGGGTGCGCGTGATCCAGGTATATGCTGATAACCACAAGGAAAGAAGAAAACACGAAGTTCCCAAGCGCGTTCGTATAATTCACCCCTGAAGATGTGAATTACAGGAAAGCGCTTGGGAACTTTGTGTTTTCTTCTTTCCTTGTGGTTATCAGCACATACATACATACATTCATTCATACAAAACCGATCGGTAAAATATCAAACTGATCACTGGAGTTCCACCTTCGGTAATCTTTATAAAAACAGAAAAGAAAAAATCGAGTTTACTGGAAAAGTTTGACATGTAATATTTGCTGAAGAAATTAACGTTGAGTGCTTACAAAGGAGATTAGGAACTAGAGTTTGCCAATTAAAGTCAAAAGTTAAGTTGTTTTTACTTGGAAAGGTTGACCTAATGTTACTTTAGGATACTTACAATAATCAAGGTTTAAAATTAACTAAGGTAATGGAAGCAATAATTATATTTTCCTCCCTTGACTAACATTTACAGAGTAGTTGTTCTGTGCAGTGTATAATTGCAATATTTTTGTCCTTATAAAGTTTCAATGTTTATTGAGATTGTGATTAAACAGTGTTCAGGTGGCTGACTGGGACATAAAAATGAATGTGTTTTGCGGGCGTATTTACCTGGGCCTTCAGACCAAAATCATTTCATTATAATGTTAATCCAATGATGCTGACGGAGAGGGCTGGCAATGCTTGGGAGTGTGTGTGTGTGTGTACTGTATGTTTGTACACGCACGCTCGTGTGTGTGTGTGTGTTAATGTGTGTGTGTATGTGTGTGAACAGGATGGTGTAATGCGTCTAGAGTGGCAGCATTAAACTAGTGTTTAAGTGCAGGCACTATTTGCTTCCTCTCTATTTCAACTATCGCCGCTGGCTAGACCTCGTGGTGAGCAGGGAAGAGTAATAAGTGTTTATCAGACCACAGCTTACAGCCCAGAGAAGAACAGCACATATAACAGTGAGTAGAGGAGCACGTGTTCACCCACGTAAGTTGACACACCCTACAGTAATTAAGGTGAGATTAAGACTTGACCCAATGGGAAACAAAGTTCTCATTGCCACGTGATCATGCCGTGTTAACTCAAGAAACTACCCTCCAGCCCTCACCACGCACCTGGGTAAACACAGCTGTCTCGACACACCTAGATTAGTGTTATTAATGACGACATCTACCGGCCTGACACCGCCAATATAAGGGGCAGACAGCTACTTCCCAAAGTCAGACGGGGACGGACAGAATTAAGAGGCATACAGGAGTCATGCTTGTCACTCGTCAAGGTCGCGAGGGAGACTTCCCTCCCCAGCACTGAGTCCCCAGCTAACAGAGTCTTCCACAGGAGACAGAGTCCAGCAGCACCTGCAGACATTCCCCAGCCGCTGGGCCTCCCTCAGGTTACACGTGAGTCATTCGGCCATTTTTTTAAGCACTCGGGACAGCAAGCCCGAAGAGCAATCCCGAATGCCGGATTACTGTTTAGTAACCCGTCAAATGGATTCCTCAAACTCGAATATCAATCCCGAATATCGGGTTACTATTTAGTAACCCGAACACCGGGTACGCCTTATCTAAGATAAATATAAACAAACCAGGTCGAGCTGCGCGCCAAAATTGAAGTAGAAACCTGAGTTGTGGAGATAAAAGTTCGTCTTCAAGGGAGAAGGCAGACATCACCACCAGCGTCTGTGCCAGCAGGAACACTTAGATCAACTGATCCAACACGAGGATCACCTGTGCCACCAACAGCAGCATCAACATCTAGTCATGGGGGGAAGAGAAGGAAGCAGGCGAACAAGAGGAATGAATGCTTCAATGCCATTATTAAGAAAAGTACACAAGAACTGAATGGTGCTATATTGGAGGCTTTAAAGGCCTTCACTAATATGTACAGTACAATACATTATCACTCCAATCTGTGCATAATATTAAGAGCAAGCATTAGAGTTGTTGCCCAGTGGCATATGTCAGAGTGCAGCCATAATTCCACCTCTGGCTGTGGACAATCAAGTTAAATTATGGAGACTTGGCCATCAGTGTCATAATTAATAATGTATAAACTGTAATTTTTTCTCTCTCTGTTTACTATATTTTCTTAAGCACTTAATGGAAAATATGAATTATTTTTTATGTTCTAACATTTATGTATTGTTTTCCAATGTGAAAATAAATAGATTCTTTCAACTTAATTTGTAATATAATGTCAGATACAATAACAGTACTGTGATACTGTGTATTGTACACTCATACTTATTGGAGAAATTGAATTGTCTTTTTTTATCTGTTACTGTTTTTTTGCACTTAATGGAGATGTTAAATCACATTTTGTATTATCAAACATTTATGATTTTTTGTTCTTTTACTTTTTTTGAAACCAAAATAGATTCAACATATTCTTTGCTAGAATTTCATATACAATATATCTGTGATACTGTGTATTATACACTCATACTTATTGGAGAATTTTAATCATTCCCTTATTTCACATTTCTTTTGTACTTACATTACAATTTCAATACAGGTAGAGTACAGTACAGTACAGTACAGTACCTGTACTTCTAAAATCTTTCAAGAAAAATAATTGCTATAACTGTATTTGCAATTTCAAACTAAGTATCATTACTATTAATTTATAAACAGGACTGTACAGGTACTATGATAAATTTGGTTTTACTGCTTGGTCTTATATAGGGGAACTAAAATTGTTTGCGGATTTCTCTGACACTTGAAAACTATTTCAGTAAAGTATAATACTTTGAAACCTTAAAAAATGTGTACATTTATTATTTCAAGTAAAATACTAAACTGTTTGAATGATAAAATTTTACATGTACTATACTGTACTGTACTGTACATAAGAAGATAAGAACATAAGAAAATAAGGAGTCTGCAATAGGCCGGTTGGCATGCACACTGTGCATTGCACAGTGTGCATGGCAGCTCCTGTCGAGAGTTACTACTACTCTCTATCATCCATGAATCTATCCAGCCTCCCTTTGAAACTTTCCAGCGTTCCAGCACTTACTACAAGGTTGCTACGCTTGTTCCACTCGTCCACCACCCTATTTGTAAACCAGTTCCTTCCTATCTCCCTCCTAAACCTAAACTTATCCAACTTGAATCCGTTGTTCCGAGTCCTATCCTGCTCGGATATTATAAGAACTGTATCTGTATCGCCTTTATTGATTCCTTTCACCCACTTGAATACTTCTATCATATCTCCCCGCACTCTTCGTCTTTCTAGGGAATGCAAGTTTAGTTTCTTTAACCTATCCTGATATGGAAGGATTCTAAGTCCCAGAATCATTTTCGTCATTCTTCGCTGCACCGACTCTAGTAAATTGATATCCATTCTATAATAAGGGCACCAGTGAAATCCCTTTTTAATTTTGTTTGAATTAAAATACTGTTTCAAGTTTTACTGTGATGATGTTTGGAAGAAATAAAATGTGTTATTTAAAGCCAAAAAAGTTATTGGAAAATAACCTTGATAATAAAATCTATTAACTAAAACAATTTTTTTACCAAACCAATAATGCTTCCATTTGCCCTTACACATGTATCAATTACACCCCTTTCTACATCGATGTAGTTCACCTGTGTTCCCTCCAGGGATTCTAATAGGGATATGAGACCCATCAATTCAGCCAAATACACCAGACATCCCTGCAATGGTGTGAAATTCATCTACAGGGTTTTGCACGTTGCCTGATTCTGGAAAGTGATTGTAATCTTTTGCCGTAAGGGTCAAAATAGTTGCATAGCTCCTGACAAACTTACAAACTGATGAAACAGAAATCTTCAAGCATTCTGCCATACTAATTTGGAAGCTGCCACTGCTAAAGTATCTCAATGCAATTATGAGTTGCAGGTGTGTGGAATACTGCATCCTGTAGGATATATATACTGTATATATTTTGTATTTACTGATTTGTCTAACATTACTTATCCAGATTATAGTAAACAACAGGGCTCCTATGATGATATATACTACTGTGTTACATTTTAAGTGCAACATGCAGGTGATATCCCCGTTAGCCGGAATAATTGGTGCGAGCTCTTCCTGGGATGAGAGACTTCCAGACAACAAGAAGACTCTCAAACCATGAAAAATCCAACATACCTAAAATTTGTCAGGTTACATGTAATATTTTCCGAGATTAAACATTCTTTCATCCTCGGAGACCCGGGAAAGAACTCGGAGCGTTTCAGGAAGTTTTCATAAAAAAATTCCAGAAAATGTGCCTCACATTTCAACCTCGAAATTTGCTCCAAGGCCTGGAATCAAATTTAAGAGATTTTCCGGAATCATATATATAAAAAAAAAACGATTTTCAACCTTGAAAACTCGTTCACAAACCCAGAATGTTGCAAATTCTCCCGGGCCAATTTCAATTTTGAGTTCGTATTGGCGAATTCTGAGTAATGAATATATTAATGCACTGTAAATATGGCCTGGTGGCATTATTGTACATGGGAGGTGGGTTTAGGGGTTTTTATGGGTGCTGAGTACTGTACAGTGGTGATGTTCCCCCTCCCCTTTTTGCATCACTGCATAACACTGAATAAATACCCAATACACTTCTAAGCAAAGACCAAAACCCAATATTTAGAATTTCGGTCTACAAAGATATTTTTGGTCTAACCTAAGATAACCAAACTTTACCTAACCTTAACCTGACCTAATCTAACCTAAGCTAACTTAACCCAGTTATCTTGAAGACCGCACACTATGGTAACACCAGAATTTATTGCCTCGTCCTTCTTGAACTCTTGGCATGTGTGGCTCAACTCGTTCAAGAAGTTCATGGATGCATTCCTTGGACAGCCTATACCTCTTGATGAACTCCTCCTCAAAGAGATAAGCAAAAGGATTTTGATGGTCTCTAATAATAATCTTTGGTAACTCACAGCATCAGCTAGCACTGCATACCAGAATGCTATATATATATATATATATATATATATATATATATATGCAAGTAAATCACTGTAGGTGCGCGTGATCTAGGTATATGCTGATAACCACCAGGAAAGAAGAAAACACGAAGTTCCCAAGCGCTTTCGTGTAATTCACATCTTCAGGGGTGAGTACAGACTAGATAGAGTAATGCAGAACAAGATGAATATATACAGAGGAGGGTGAGACCAGGTCCACAATGGTCAGGTAATGACCCTACTAATCTTTAAATGGCACACAACGGTTGGTGGTTGGGTCAGATGGGACAGTGACCCGCCCTCTCACCTGATCACAAATCTTCTTAATTACAAAGTTGTCCAGCTTGTACAAGCCGTTACTCAAATTCATGTTGAATGCTTCGGTATGTTTAATAAGACTAGATTCTATGATGTTCCTACTATCAATTGAATTACATGGTAATATTGAGGAGGCATTATCCCAGTCAATGCAATGCTTGTTATCCCTCAAATGAACAAACAGAGCATTGGATTCCTGGCCTGTCCTGACACTGTATTTGTGTTGTTTAATTCTAGTTACAAGATCTTTACCTGTCTGGCCTAAGTAAAACATATTACATTCCTTGCAAGGAACTTTATAAATGCAACCAATTGTGTTGTTGGGGGAGTTCTTGATTAACATTTGTTTAACAGTGCATGAGTTTTTAAATGCCACATTGACGTTCCAAGATTTTAGCTGTGCCGGAATGTGTGAGAAATTTTTGTGAAATGGTAATATTAAGATATTCTTATGGTCATGGGTGGGCTTGGGATCAGTTCTATAAAAAGTTTTCTTAGTAATGTTTAAGCATTTGTCTATGAAAGATCTAGGGTATTTAAGGTTTGAGCCAATATTATATATATATTTGTATTCCTCATCGATGAATTCCGGACTGCAAATTCTCAAGGCACGTAAAAACATTGTTGTAAATACTGACTGTTTGACTTTATTATGGTGGGCAGAATAATAATGAATGTATGAACACACATTGGTTGGTTTTCTATAAATACTGAACTTGAAAGTGTTACCCATTCTGTGTATCAGACAGTCTAGGAATGGCAATTTACAGTCTTGCTCTAATTCCACAGTGAATTTGATCGAGGGGGCTAAGTTGTTAAGTTGTGGTAGGAAAACTTTTAGGTCCTCATTACATGGCCAGAGACATAATACATCATCAACATATCTAAACCAGACTGCTGAGGGTGGTAAAATATTACTTAATAGTTTCTTTTCAAAGAATTCCATATATAGGTTGCTTAATACAGGTGAGAGTGGATTACCCATTGCCATACCAAATTTTTGAGCATAATATTCCCCATTGAATTCGAATTTGCAATCCTTAATACATAGTTTGATGAGTTCGATGAAGTCATCTTTCGAGACGGGCAGTGAAATGTTATCCAGGGAATCTATGAGGAACTCTAGTAAATCATCAACTGGGACCTTTGTAAAAAGTGACGTTACATCAAAGCTGACCAGTTTAAAATCATGATTAATGTGCAAGTTATTGAGTTTATCAACCAGATCCATATTGTTCTTGATATTGGAGTTAGAAATGTTGCCAACTAGGGGGTTTAGTAAGGAAACTAACCATTTCGATAGTTTATAAGAGATTGACCCAACAGAGCTAATGATGGGTCTTGCTGGGTTATTGGGCTTGTGGGTCTTGATTAAACCGTACATGTAAGGCAGTGGAGGGGACGTTGAAGTAAGATGTTTAATGAGAGTAGCTTTGCCTCTCAATAGGGACTTAAGTTTTTTGTTGAACTGGGTGTTGACAGTGTTGAGAGGATTATTTATGAGTTTAGAATATGTTGTAGTGTCACATAAAAGGTCATTCATTTTTGAGATATAGTCATCTTTGTTTAAAATCACTACTGTGTTGGCTTTATCTGCTTTAGTGACATGTAGATCCTTATTTTTCTTAAGGGCTTGGAGTGCTTTGGTGAATCTTTCTGGACAGTTTGAAACACAAGGCTTGGACATAGATGCATACACAACACCTTTACACATGTTCACTTCTTCACTTGTCAAATTACTGAATTTCTCCAAATTGCAAAATGCTTTGGCTATGTCAACACTGTCGACTCCCTTGTTGGAACCATCAAAACTTAAACCATAGCCGAGGGCACACAAGGTATCATTGTCTAGTTGTTTAGAGGAGAGATTCACTACACAGTTGTTATTGGCATCCTTAGTCCAATCACTATTTCTAATAAGGAGTGCCAATTTGTGGTCTATCTTGGCTTGAAGATCAGAACGCTCACGTCTCAGGTTATCAAAACAGTAGTCCAACATGAACTTTTTCCAATAACTCGGTATGGTCATGATAAAAGCGCGCTTTTTTTGTCTTACAATACGGAAGGCTTCATCCACTTCAATTTTCTTTATTTCAAAATGTTTCTTAAGGATGATTTCTTGGAACTCATCAAAGGGGCGGTCAGACATCTTAAGGACACGTTGTGGGAGGATTGATCGTGGCATAACTTTTTCACTGAGGCATGTCTGGAGAAATTTCAAACGTATTTTCAATTTGTGGGCCTTGATCATCGAAGAGGAGTATTCAGTAACGAAAGGAGACAGTCCAGGACAGCTTGTAGATGTGAATTACACGAAAGCGCTTGGGAACTTCGTGTTTTCTTCTTTCCTGGTGGTTATCAGCATATATATATATATATATATATATATATATATATATATATATATATATATATATATATATATATATATATATATATATGCAAGTAAATCACTGTAGGTGCGCGTGATCTAGGTATATGCTGATAACCACCAGGAAAGAAGAAAACACGAAGTTCCCAAGCGCTTTCGTGTAATTCACATCTTCAGGGGTGAGTACAGACTAGTCTGTACTCACCCCTGAAGATGTGAATTACACGAAAGCGCTTGGGAACTTCGTGTTTTCTTCTTTCCTGGTGGTTATCAGCATATATATATATATATATATATATATATATATACACATACATACATACATACATACATACATACATACATACATACATACATACATACATACATACATACAACCAACAACCATGTCACCATCAACCATACCAAGACCATGGTTATGCACATCAACCTCTCCTCCGACATTGTCCCACCTCCTTCCATTACTCTAGGTCCGAACACACTCCAGGTTGTAGATTCCACGAAGCTCCTCGGCGTCACCATAGACAACAAACTAAATTGGAAACCACACGTCAGTGAAGTTATCAAATCCTCCAGTTTCCGTCTCCACCTCCTCCGGCGACTCAAGTCCCTCGGAGTTCCTGCACATGAGCTCCTCAGTGTTTACACAACATTCATACTTCCCAAGCTCACCTATGCCTCCCCCACCTGGTCTTCCTCCCTAAATGCCACACAACGTAAACACCTAGAAAAAGTGCAAAAGAGGGCATGCAAGATTATTCTCTCCCCTTCCTACTCCACATATCAAGAAGCGCTCAACACACTGACCCTTTCGACTCTCACTGACCATCACCACGACCTCATCTGCAAATTTGGTAAGAAGCTTCTACACCATCCCCGACACCGGCTCCTACTACCACCTGAGATCCCTTGTCCGAGAATTGCTGTTCGACACCACAACCGTATCCAGCCCATACGTGCACGAACTGATCGCTATAAGAACAGCCCAGTCCCAACCATTGTAAAAATTATCAATAACTTGTAATAATTCAGTGTATTCACTCCCAGTAAACACTGCTCCTTACACTGTTACTATGTTGAAATGAACTGTTGTTTGAGCTTTTCCACATCTAGTTATTTTGTCTTATTTGTGTCACTTATGTTACTTGTATATTATTTGTAATTTGTAACCCATTCCCCAAATATGTAACTGTATATTTTCAGCCTTCTGGCTGCCAAGCTCTTTCAATAAACCGTTAATTATTATTATTATTACATACATACATACATATATATATATATATAACCAACAACCTCACCAGCAAGGACTCGAACCCTCGACCTACTGGGTGTGACTAGGGAACGCTTACCGGCTAGGCCACAAGGACACTAAAAGCAGTTCTAGACTCTGTTATATTTCACGCAAAGCCTGTTCATCGAGCTGATGGCGCCGTGAACCTCATTGGGAAACTGCCCGTGCCTCTTATGTGGTGTCAGTAGCATTTTACCGAATCCAGCTGGTATGAAACGCGAGGTACATATATATACTTCATTTTTAGTCCATATACACGCGGACTTTGAACATATAACCAACAACCTCACCAGCAAGGACTCGAACCCTCGACCTACTGGACTAAAAATGAAGTATATATATGTACCTCGCGTTTCATACCAGCTGGATTCGGTAAAATGCTACTGACACCACATAAGAGGCACGGGCAGTTTCCCAATGAGGTTCACGGCGCCATCAGCTCGATGAACAGGCTTTGCGTGAAATATAACAGAGTCTAGAACTGCTTTTAGTGTCCTTGTGGCCTAGCCGGTAAGCGTTCCCTAGTCACACCCAGTAGGTCGAGGGTTCGAGTCCTTGCTGGTGAGGTTGTTGGTTATATGTTCAAAGTCCGCGTGTATATGGACTAAAAATGAAGTATATATATGTACCTCGCGTTTCATACCAGCTGGATTCGGTAAAATGCTACTGACACCACATAAGAGGCACGGGCAGTTTCCCAATGAGGTTCACGGCGCCTTCAGCTCGATGAACAGGCTTTGCGTGAAATATAACAGAGTCTAGAACTGCTTTTAGTGTCCTTGTGGCCTAGCCGGTAAGCGTTCCCTAGTCACACCCAGTAGGTCTAGGGTTCGAGTCCTTGCTGGTGAGGATGTTGGTTATATGTTCAAAGTCCGCGTGTATATGGACTAAAAATGAAGTATATATATATATATAGGCTATATATATATATATATATATACTTTTAGTACTCTCTCTATACTCTTAATAACTAATATATATTTTCTCTTCATTTCCATAACTCATTATATTTTTTTGCATTACTCTATGAGTGGGCAACGTAGTGAGTTTTGTACAGTGAGTGAAGTGATAAATAGTCCTATACATGGACCCTCTTCCAAAATTTTTGGGTAACAAACAGGAAATTAGTGACTCAGACTCTGATAGCCAGTCATCTAATAATTCACAGGACCTAATGGCAACTGATAGAGGAAGAATTACCACAAATTAGCCAAATAGTTAACACCTAACGACTCCTTAGCTAACTGTGAAAATTTCATTGATTCTCAGTTTCAGGATTTACACAGTAAAGAATTAAGGTCAGGTAACATTTACACATTACCTTCACCTGTTACTATCGCTAGTGCCTTAACTAACACAACAAAAATGGCAACAGGTGGTTCTACTAACACACTGCCTACAACGGCCGGTCAAACGGTAAGGCTACTTCGAAATAATATAAAGGTACAAGAGTTTACCGGTGAAGATCCTGATTATACTAGTTTAGCATTTTTGCGTAAATGCGAAGATGTAATGAGAAATAACAATGTAACCAATGACGTAGATAAAATTTCATACGTCCGAAGCCTTATCAAAACCGGTAGTCGGTCAGATAGAGGTATCCATGCTTCAGCCATTGACGAAGAAACGGATGATTATCCAACATTTAGGGAGCAATTAACTTATTTTTCTGGATCGGGCTCCAAAGGAGGTCCACTTTCTTGGATATTTAAGATGGCAGAGAGGACAGGCGACACTCTGCTTGCACATGAAGCACAAGAAGTCCAAATTTGTGCGGGACTCACTAAGATAGATGTGAGATCTTACATGGATTCCTCAGATTGGTTCGATAAAAATGACAACATGTCTAAGGATAATTTTACAGAATCATTGAATTTCAACAGTTTATCTTATCATCACATGAACCCTTACGCAAGAAAGCCCAAAAGAATGAATTTAAAAAAGGGACGAAGCTTATACATTATGTAGAAGCAATTGCGGAACCCAAAGAAAATGACCCTCGGGCGTTGTCAGTGGCACCAGTCAACAGTTTTAAGGAACTACCACAGTCTGTCATGGGAACCAAACACAAAAAAATACCTTTTTGCAAAGTCTGCAAATGTAAGGGACATACTACAGAAAAATGCTGGTTTGCAGGACAAGCAGATAATTCCACAGCCAGCCAGAGGCAGGATCGAAGGAAAGAATCCTCGCAGGACCTAAGGATTTCAGATAGCCCTGCTAAACCAAAATCTACAAGGGACATCACATAGTTAGTAAAATGTCTCCAAACACTAAAGGCACTCCGAATAAATGGTGTATAGTACATCAGTCTCCACACCACAACACAGATACGTGTAGAAATGTACAGCGTATGCGGCAAGAAGTGGAAAATCGAAGGGAGACAACTATGCAGCCTTCGGGGGAAGAGGGGCGCGTCCAGCATCACGGTCGAGGATAGCGTCAACGATTCAAGAAAACAACGCTTCCATCACCGGTTCATTAATCGCCGCGTTAAACAAAGTGGAGGTGTTGACCGTACCAGCGAGGATAGGTAACAATCAGTTATCCCTAGATATAGATACGCGGCCTGTGCCAATGTTATCTCATTAAAGTCGTTCAATGAACTCCAGCGGCGAAATCCTCCAAATAAGTGGCCAATAAGACCCGGTGTATCGGGAATCCAATTAGACATAGCGGGGGTGATAACACTACCACTCCGTTTTTCTAGGTCCAGTAAAGCGTTTCTGGCGGATTTCTACATTGTTAAGGCATTTTCTTTGCCAGCGGATGGGTTACTTGGTCTGACTACTCTTAAGGCAGAACAACATTAACGTTCAGCCACGAGATCAAACAATCACGCATAATTGTAAAACATATCACGCAATGCAAACTTCACATCCATTGCTTACTTCGGGTCTTCGTATAATAACTGCCTTGACACAGCAGCAATTAGTTACGGTTTCACTCTCTGAAAGTCACCTAGTGGCTCAAAGGACATTTCGGATGAAAGCGGCCAGAACTGGACTCTAACGCCTGCTGTGTTAACTGGTGTACAACGGTTACATAGCCAAAAACTAACAAGAGTCACAGTACGTTTGCCAAATCTGAGTGAAGGAACAGATGTTGTGTGTCTGAGTGAAAGTTCACGAGTGAAAGGTTTGTCACTTAAGGTAGTCCTCGTTCTCAATAGAACTGGGGGACCCATAACCTTAAGAAAGGCATGTTGTTTAGGTAATTTCCTTGTTTATGACAAAGCGGTTGTCGAGGAGCCATTAGAATTACCAATAGGTAGTGTAAACACAGGGTAAATCGGACGAAAAATCACATATTGTAAATAATGTATCGTTGATAGCGCCACACGTGAAAGGAGTCAATCATCCGCGAGGCAAAAATGATCTTTTAGGATTACTCGCCGAATTCAAGGAAATCATAGCATCACCTGGTGAACCCCTAGGTAAAACAACGTTGACAAACCATCATATTCCACTCAAAACGGAAGCTAACCCAATCTACATCCCAGCATATAGGCTACCCCACAGCAGAAGAGCGGTAGTCCAGCAAACAGTACAAGACATGGTGGACCAAAAGGTGATCCAACCTTCCTCATCACCATGAAACTCACCTTTATTTTTTAGTTGCCAAGAAAGATGTTGGATGGAGACCAGTCATAGATTTTCGACGAGTCAACCAGGTAACTGTACCAGACAGGTTCCCAATGCCTGTCCTAACTGACTTACTACAGTGACTAGGAAAAGACAACGCAGTCTTCAACAACTTAGATTTACTTAGCGGGTACTGGCAAATTCTCTTACATGAGGATTCCCGCGAAATAACTGCGTTCAGCACACCTATGGGTCATTTCGAATTCTTAAAAATGCCATTTGGTCTAAGAAATGCGCCGCTAACATTCCAAAGAATAATAAACACCTTGTTTGCTGGAATGATAGGTAACACAGTCTATTCCTATCTTGATGATCTTATCATTGTAAGCAAAGATTTACAAAGTCAACTAAAGAAGCTACGAGAAGTTTTCACAAAGCTACATCTAGCTGGATTGAAAGTGAAACTTTCCAAATGTGAATTTCTCAAATGCAGAATCCAATTTCTTGGTCACTTAGTGGATGGCAATGGTATACACACAATAGATTGCAAGGTAAAGGCGGTGAAACAATTCCCTTGTCCCAAGAACGTAGATAACTTCGCAGTTTCCGAGGATTATCAGGATACTACCGTTCTTTCATTGAAGGTTATGCCAAGTTAACATCACCACTCCTCAAAAAGGATGTGGAGTTTACATGGAATAAGGAACAAGAGGACAGTTTTAGCGCCTTAACGAAAGCTCCAGTGTTAGCCTTTCCAGACTACACAAATCATTTACTATGCGTACTAATGCCTCGGGCCTAGGTTTAGGGGCGGTGCTCATGCAAACTGATTATCTAGAGCAGTGGTTCTTAACCTTTTTGTGTCACGGACCCCTTTGAGAATCTGGTGAAAGCTATGGACCCCCTCCCTAGAAAAATGCACATAAATACATAAACACAACTTTGCATGCAATGAATATACTTTATTTTATTGAAAATTCATTGCCTCATACAGTGTATGACATACACAGAGTATGAATAAAGTAAACAATCTTAACAAAGAATTATGTTTCACACTTCTTATGCAAAAATTAATGGCCACTCGATACAAACATGAAATACAATCATCTTGTGCAAATTAAACAAAACAAAACTTTAATTCTGCTGAAAAGTTCATTTCAATAAGAAGGTTGTTGTTGTTTGGCTTGAATAAGAAGATGAAACTGTGGAGTGTTCTTTGACAAGGTAACACGCATGTCATCTTTGACATCCAATCGATTTCGACTTTTCTTTTTGATAGAAACAAGTGCTGAAAACCCTGACTCACAAAGGTATGTAGTAGCAAAAGGAATCAGAGTACCCATAGCTCGCTTTACCAGACGAGGGTAGACTTGTGTCAACGCACACCAGAATTCTCCAAGGCTCTTTGAGTTGAATTCATTTCGTAACATTTCCTTTGTCTTCAGGTCAATGAGGTCATCTTTGGCAAGGTCTTCATCACTCATACAGTCTATGTCAGCAAGGAAAGGATTACGAATCCATGTTTCAACTTTAAGGTCACCTGAGCAGAAGTAACCTTTGAAAGAGTTCTGCAGAGTATCCAGATGTCTGCAGAATTCTGCCTGCAGGGAAATTGACAGGGCCTTGTCACTCTCGATTCCATCCTGCAGAAGCACTTCCTCTAGCATTGGAAAGTTTGCATAGTTGTCTGCCTCCAACATCCTCTTCCACAGTGGCAGCTTGGCCGGAAAAGCTTGCTGTCTTTCAGCAGCATCTATAATGGTGACTTTAGGGCCTTGAATCGCAAGATTCACCTCATTCGTATGGCCAAAAATATCCGCCAAGTAGGCCAAGCCATGAATGAACTCCTCACTGTCAAACTGTTCTGAGAGTGGGCTTCCTTTTTCTCTCCAAAAAAGTGAAACTTCTGCTCGAAGTTCAATCAAGCGCTTCAAGATTTGCCCTCTGGAAAGCCAGCGAACTTCTGTGTGGTAGAGAAGAACTTCATATTCTGCTCCCATTTCTTGACGAAACCTCTTGAAAACGTGATGGTTCACAGCCCTGGCTCTGATGAAGTTGACGACTTTCATGCCAGTAGACAAGACTTCTTTCAGAATTGCTGGCAGTCTTTGACGCCAATGCATGCCGATGTAGAAAACAATGGGTCACGATGACCTGAGGAGTTTCTTTCTTCACCAAAGCAGCAAAACCAGATGGGTTGTCAAGCATCGCAGGTGCTCCGTCTGTGCACAGAGTACCAAGATTTTCCTTCCAGTCGAAGTTTTGCTTGGCAAAGAAACTATTCACCATTTCTAAGGTGTCGATGGCCTTTGTAGTTTCCAAAAGGGGCTCACAAAATAGGAATTCTTCTTTGATGGCATCAGCATGCATATAACGGACGAAAACAAGGAGCTGGCTGCACTGAGAGACTTCAGTAGTTTCATTCAGTTGCATGCTGAACGGAAATGACGTAGCTGCCAATTCTTCCATTACTTGCTTCAGAATATTAGAAGAAATGTCAACAATTCTAGAGTGGATGACTCTTTTGACAAAGGCACTGCTGCAATTTTCTTCCTCTGCTCCAAGCCACAAACCAGCTCGACCATTTCCAGGGCACATGGCTTTACCAAGGTCTCTCCAATCGTATGTGGCTTCTTTTGCTTGGTAATGCGATAAGCAACCTTGTAGGATGCTTCAAGACAAGGCTTTTGTGTTGGGGCAAATCCAAGTTTTGGTAAAGTTCCAGCTTTCTCAAATCGAGCCTTCTTTGCACGAAATAGATCAACACTGCCCGATGCATTTCAGGATGGACAGACGTGAGGTGCTCCTTCAGCTTTGTTGGCTTCATGCTTCCATTGGCAAGAACCTTGCCACACAGGAAACACTGCGGCTTTTGTGTCCCATCACGTTCAGCGATGAAAGTAAAACCAAAGGATGAGTAAGCTTCGTTGTACTTCTTTTTCTTTGACATTTCCAAATTGAGCTCGGCCTGCAAAACAAAACAAAATATGTAATTTATATGGAGAGCAATAACTAATGAACACAAATTAATAAGCGCGACAGATCGACCGGCAGAAAGACAGGTCGACAGATAGACAGGCATTGTTACGGATTTCTCAATATTCCCCTCAGAAAATATATGAATGATACTGACTGATGACTTCGTGTTTTCCTGCCCTACTGACGCACGCAGACCCTAACTTTATCCATTGTCTCTCTATTTATGCATCCCTACTCTAACTACGTGCACCCAGTCCCTAACTTTGACCAATAAATAATAACAGACTTGTTGTAAATAATGGATAAAACAAATAAATACAGCGCACCAACCGGTTTTGGTTTTTCACAACACTCGCACGCGCCTTTCTCCAAATGCACCCACATACGCACAAACACATATTCACACACTGTACTCCCATCACTCTTCAGCCACACTCTGAAATTGTGGTCAGAAGGCGGTCGGAGGTCTCCAACCTCGGCTGGTACAGCTGTAGTAATAATAACTAAGGCCCTCTTTCGCTATCTTCACCAAAAACATAACCATAGGTAATTGAATATATTTAGGAAAAAGTATGTATTTGAAGATACTATGGCCCTCAGTTAAGCCTTGAGTAACGGCATGTACAAGCTGGACAATTTTGTAATTAAGAAGATTTGTAACCAGGTGAGAAGGCCGGGTCACCTGACCATCTGACCTGACCACCAGCCGTTGTGTGCTATTTAAAGATTAGTAGGGTCATTACCTAATACCTGACCATTGTGGACCTGGTCTCACCCTCCTCTGTATACACCTTGATTTGTATTTCTCTCTCTAGTCTGTACTCACCCCTGAAGATGTGAATTACACGAAAGCGCTTGGTAACTTCGTGTTTTCTTCTTTCCTTGTGGTTATCAGCATATACCTAGATCACGCGCACCTACAGTGATTTACTTGCATATATATATATATATATATATATATATATATATATATATATATATATATATATATATATATATATATATATATATATATGCAGAAAGACCCCCAATGGTGAAATAAGCAGAAGAGGTAAGTTACATGGGAACCCAATGACTACACCGGCAGATAAAGGCAATGCAAGATGGACAGGCTGCTAAGGTGAAACCCAACAAACTGGGCTATCGGCAGTCCATTACAAATCTCCCTCTCCCTAGTCGTTGCAGCCTCCTGCATCACTGGTTCAGGAAAAGGGAGAGGCAAGATGTGTGGTTGCAGCCTGCATTCCTGCCTCACTACATAAATCAACTCATGTGCAGCCATTATCCAGCTCATTATACTTTTCATCATTATCCGAACTCCTATACCCCACAAGTAGCGACGGGGACTAGCAGAGATGACTGCAGGGAGTCTCTATCACAACTCTACACATGATCGGCAGAGATAAGGTGGTCATTTATGTACTAGGATCTAGGCAGCAGTGCAATCCGGTCCTGTCTGTGTGACTGAGCAGCCCTTTCCAGGAGCCACCCTGCTCACGCCACATGGGGATGGGGTTAGAAAAGGTGCCCGAAAAATTCAACCTGTCTGGGCAATCGCACCCATTAAGGATCATCCTAATACAGTCGAAATTATAATCACAGTTCAAAGCAAAAACAAATTATACAACCTCTTTTGATCACTGCATGGAATGTCAAGACCTGGCACAAATGAGCGTCCTGAAAGAAGAAACGTCCAATAGTGAGTCCAGTCTCCCAGACGAGAGTCGACTCACAGAACAGAGGAGTCCGGCTATATCGTCTTCTGGAAAGGTAAGCCTGCTATAGAGAGAAACCGCATTTACGGAGTTGGCTTTGCCATTTGCTAATCCATCCTGTAGGTTATGTATCTAAGCTACTGTGCCGAGTAGCATTTATATATGTCATTACGTGGCAACACTGCACGTGTTATGTGGCAACATTGCCCCGAGGCTGCCATATGGCAATGCAGCCTCAGTCTGACTCCGTAGGTCGTGCATGGCACACGCTAGTCACTACTTGTATTTCTCCTATCCGTTAATAAATGGACTTCAGTGTTACCCGGTGTTTCCCTACCCATCACTGCCTTCTTCAGGGAATACTTGGAACCTTCATGGCGCAGTGAGTAGGTTCTGTGGACTTATAAGTGTGTGAACAATGGACAGTTAGCTGGCGATGTGCGTGTCGACTCTGTTGTGTTGTCTTGCGTTGTGTTTCGCCGCGACGTGCAGTTTTGCGCCGTCACAGTGCGTTTTAGTGATGGTGGCAGTGTTAGTGTCAGTGTATTAGTGTGTCTAGAGCTGAGAGTTGAGCATTGGCCTATTTTTTGTGGTACCCCCGGAGCACGCAGGCGTACACCCTTCTCGTGTGACATCCGGGGAGACACTAACGTTCTTACCTCCGCGGCGGCTCTAGCCACCCGCATTAAGGCCACCACGATCTGCTCACACACACACACACACACACACACACACACACACACACTTGTGGACAGAACAGTGGACTCTATGCGTTATTTCTGTGGTTCGAGCTGATGAGGCGCCACTTTATATATTAAACAGCGCAGTTCAAGCATACTAAGATGGGCGGTAAGAAGGGACAACGTCAAGATGGGAGACACGACTCCCCACCTTCCCCTCTACCAGGCGAAGATGGAGCTTCTACGCTCACTGCCTCTCATCCTCCACCTCCCGCGACGGACATCGCCACAATTCTGAGGTGGATGGACGACAGGGACGAAAGACGCAGAGATGGAATTTCAGAGAGAGGAGATACGAAGAGAGGAGGAAAAGGCGTGCTTTGATGCAATATTGGCGACCCTGGCGCTAACCCACCCTCCTCACTCGCAGGTTTCGCGCACCAAGGCGCCAGTACCCTCCCTCCACCACACCAGCGTCCTCCAGGTACTCTTGCTACTCCAACAGCTCCCAAGGCATCTGTTCAACCCCCACCCGCCCTCTCATCAGACGTCATGTTTCAGCTTTTTCGTGAGTGGAGGCGACGGTGGACAGATTACTCCACGATGGTGGACCTTAATAGCATGCCTCCAAACAAACAGCTCAACCAACTGCGGCTGTGTTTGTCGCTGGAGACCAATAGAGTTTTGGAGCACACGTTGTAAGTGCCTCCCGATTCTATGTCTTCAGTGACGGATGTGCTCGACCTTTTACAGGAGCATGTTAAAGGTCGGAATAACGAGACTTTGCGTCGCCGTGCCTTCACCAGCTGCAAGCAGGCGGAGAATGAATCCTTTGACGACTTTTTTGTACGTTTAAAGAGTTTGTCAGAGGAGATCGACGTCTGCAAGGCGCACAGCCAGGAATGTGAGGAAGTCTGGATCAAGCAAGGGATCTTGACAGGTGTCAGGCAAGAAGAGTTGGTGCAGCGACTCATCCCCCTGGACGCTTCCTCCACACTCCAGGTGGTAGTGACTGAATGTCGGTTATACGAGGCCACCAAGTCTGCCACCTCTGCCTTGCGGGCCCCACCTGCTGTGAGAGCTATCTCACAGTACAAGAAGGGTAAGAAGGCGGCCAACAACGTGAAGGCTGCTGCACGTTCTTCCACGCGTCCGCCTAGTGCTTCCTGTGGCAGATGTGGAAAGCAGCATGGCCCCAAGACTTGCCCGGCCGCTGACCCACTGTGTCGTGGATGTGACCGTAAGGGCCACTGGTCTAACACAGACAGGTGCCCTGCACGAGGCCACAAGTGTCAGGCCTGCGGTCGTTATGGACACTACGACAAGTGCTGCCGTCAACCCAAGCCCAAAAGCCCGAGACGAAGAGGAAAGCAGCGCACTTCCCACGGGGTGGTTCGCACGCAGCCCCAAGCAGCAGCTGAGTCACACTAGGAGGGTGGAATCGACCACATGCCCCAGGGCTACCCCTTCCCCTACCATCAGCGTCGCCGTCACACACGGTGATGTGTCGGGTCACATCGAGGCGATACCTGACATCGGCGCTGATGCTACGGTGATAGGCCTGAAGCACCTCCAGAAACTGGGCCTCACCAAACGCGACCTGGGACCACCGCCGCAGCTGCTGTACTACAATGCGGATGGTTCCCAGATGTCGGACGCTGTGGGCTCCTTTTAAGCGGAGATCACCTACGGCGACAGGTCGTGTCACGGATGGATGGACGTGCAGCCGACTCTCGCTACACCCTTGTTGTCGTGGGAGCACTGCAAGGAGTTAGGCATGGTGCCCAGAGACTTTCCTCAGCAGATCCCAGCTGCTCGGTACACCGTCGGCAGGGTGCGCGAGACAATGAGCGACGCGCCTGGCGCTGCCGCACAGAGCTGCCCAGAACCCGCGTCTAGTCCCACCCCGCCTCCACCCAAGTCACGGCTGCTTCCTCTTCACAGCGAGACGTCTCCTTCAGCCACAAGGGCCTACTTCCTGAAGGAGTACTCGGAAATGCTGGTGACGAAGGAGGCCCTACGGACCACGCCACTGAAGGCTATGGCGGGTCCGCCTATGAGGATACACCTGTGGGAAGATGCGCAGCCGTTTGCCATACACACTCCCCGGTTGATCCCTCTCGCCTTCAGGGATTCAGACAAGAAGGAACTGGATTCCATGGTGGCCCAGGGTGTCATCGTACCCGTTGGTGACGACCAGTCCCCTTGGTGCCACCCTCTAGACGCTGTGGCTAAGACTAACGGTGGAGTGCGGATTACTACCGACTTGTCTAAGCTTAACAGCCAGGTGTCACGTCCCGCCCACCCTTCACTCACACCTTTTGCAGCTATAGGGAGTGTGGACCCAAAGGTACGGAACTTTTCGACAATGGACGCCCTCTGTGGTTACTGGCAGATTCCACTGAAGAACGAGGATCAGCCACTGACCACTTTCATCACGCCTAACGGACGCTTCTGCTACTGCCGTGGCCCTATTGGATTCGCTGCTATTGGACGACCTCTGTCTCCGTGGTGACATGGCACTTTAAGGCATGACCAACTGCGTGAAGATAGTGGATGACGTCCTCCTCTACGATGAGGACTACCTGACGCATCTTCGCCGCATCGACGAGGTACTGACCAGGTGTAGGACGCACGGCATCACTCTGAATGCTGAGAAGTTCGTCTTGGCCTCATCTGCAGTGTCTTTCTGCGGCTACCGACTCTCAAGGGATGGCATTGCTGCGGACCCGGAGAAAGTTCGCGCCATAGCGGACTTTGCCAAACCTGCCAACCTTACGGATCTCAGGTCTTTCATGGGCCTGGTGAACCAGCTGGCAGAATTTTCTCCTGACGTCTCCGTCGCTGCCGGGCCTCTCCGCCCCCTGATGAGCCCCAAGAGGACTTTCACGTGGACCCCTGACCACGACCTCGCCTTTCATAAGGTGAAGGAGGCCCTGTCAAGTCCACTTATCCTCGCTACTTTCGACCCAACGCTCCCCACCATCCTCCAGACAGACGCCTCGCGCCTGTACGGGGTTGGTTACGTCCTTCTCCAGGATCACGGTGGAGGAAAGTACCGGCTCGTACAGTGTGGCTCTCGCTTCCTCACTGATGCTGAGTCTCGCTATGCTACCATCGAGCTGGAGCTGCTGGCAGTGGTATGGGCCTTATCGAAGTGCAAGTTTTACTTGATTGGCCTACAGCACTTCGACCTCATCACAGACCACAGGCCCTTGGTCCCAATTCTTAACCACTATTCGCTGGACGCCATCGAGAATCCCCGCCTCCAGCGCCCGAAGGAGAAGGTTTTGGCCTTCGTCTTCACCACGGTTTGGCGCGCAGGTAAGGAGTTGTGCATCCTGGATGCCCTCTCCCGCTCCCCAGTCAGCCGCCCGACACCTGAAGACGAGATGCTCAGCACCGAGGCCGGTTTCTCCGTCAGCAACATCGTCACTTTGCAGGCCGTACAGTCCCTCGCCAGCACCCAGGCCTCAGTGTCACCACCCGACAGCGATCTGGCTGGCCTGTGGTGGTAATCTGTGGCTCGGACATGACGTCCACGGCCACCATTCGCCACTTCCGGCACCTCTTTCGTGACCTGGGCGTCCCCGTACGTCTGCGGACGGACGGTGGGCCACAGTTCACCAGCCGGAACTTCACAGGATTCCTGGAGCGTTGGGGAGTCCGCCACATCGTGTCAACACCCCACTACCCACAGTCAAACGGCTACGCTAAGGCTACGGTCAAGACAGTCAAGCACCTCATCCTCAAGGTGGCCCCTTCAGGCAACATAGACTGTGAGGCGTTTGACAAAGGACTCCTGGAGTTCTGTAATACTCCCACCCACACAGGACGCTCCCCTGCCCAGATCCTGTATGGTCACCCTCTCCGCTCTTGGGTTCCTGCACACGCCAAGGCTTTTGCGAAGGAGTGGCAGACCAGAGCCCAGAGCTGCAACCACCGCGCCGCTACACGTGCCCAGGACGCCAAGGCTCGGTATGACGACCGTGCCCCCCTTCTTCAGCTGCTGGAGATTGGTGCCCTTGTCCGCGTCCAGGACCCGACGACGACACGTTGGGACAAGGTGGGCAAAGTGATGGGCGTCGGCCGGTCGCAGGACTACAAGGTCAGGATGCCAAGCGGCCGCGTCTGTTGGAGGAACCGCCGCTTCCTCCAGCCAGTCCCACCCCCTGCTGCTGGCCCCCTGACCAAGAACAAGTCCCCTACACCTCACGAGGATTCGCCCCACAGTGCACCTCGACACTCGGAGCGACTTAGGACTAAAAAGTCCGCTCAAGACAAAGACTATGAGCGTGAGGGGGGAGGGAGATGTAGGTTATGTATCTAAGCTACTGTGCCGAGTAGCAACCTTGTATATAAGCTACTGTGCCGAGTAGCAACCTTGTATATAAGCAACTGTGCCGAGTAGCATTTATATATGTAATTACGTGGCAACACTGCACGTGTTATGTTGCAACATTGCCCCGAGGCTGCCATATGGCAATGCAGCCTCAGTCTGCCTCCGTGGGTCGTGCATGGCACACGCTAGTCACTACTTGTATTTCTCCTATCCGTTAATCAATGGACTTCAGTGTTACCCGGTGTTTCGCTACCCATCACTGCCTTCTTCAGGGAACACTTGGAACCTTCACATCCTACATTGTCTAACTGAAATGCCTGTTGGGGTAAACGAGCGTCTCATGAAGATCAAAGACCCACTGAATCCATTCACGTCATTTCTTTTTCATCAGTGCAGAAGATGACACCAAGGATGTCTTTTACGCCGACCTTGACAGAATGGTTAACCTCTATCCCCAGAGAAGATAATGTTGTGCTCCTAGGTGACTTCAATACTAGAGTTGGCAGAGATGCTGACTTATGGCAAGGAACCATAGGGAGAAATGGAGTGGGCAAGTGTGATCCCAATGACCTTTTCCTCCTCAGCTAGTGTGCTTAACACAACCTCACTATCACCAACACCTTGTTTATTCCTGCCGACAAGTTTAAGAGCAGTGCTCACGATCCAAACATTGGCATCTTATTAACTACATCATTGTCAGAGAAGGAGATAGCCGAGATGTCTTCATCACCAAAGCTATGCGTGGCTCGGACCACTATGACAGAGATCATCGGCTTGTCAGATCCAAACTCTCCCTTCACATCGCCCCAAAACGTCGAAGGCACCCAGAGCTGATGAGGTAGCTACTACCATCAAGCAGATTAAAAATAACTGAGTCCCAGGGCTTGATAGAATCTCAGCCGAAGTGTATTAAGCAGGGTCCTTACCAGCCATCTCCACTCTCTCCTGGAGAATAAATGGGAGGAGGAGGACATCCCCAAAGTTCTTAAACACGCCTCGATCGTCAATATTTATAGAAACAACGGAGAACGGTCAGACTGTGGCAACTACCGTGGGATCTCTCTGTTGTCCATAGCTAGCAAGATTATTGCTCCTCCGAAGCAGACTTCTTTCCTGAGGCGGAAAACTTCCTCCCAGAATCTCAATGTGGCTTTGAGTCTAGACGATCACATGGTACCACTGACATGATCTTTGCTGCCCACCAGATACAGGAAAAGTGCAGAGAACACCATCGTGACTTCTACCTGGTCTTCAATGACCACACTAAGGCTTTTGATTCAGTCGTTTTAGTTGTTCACCAAAATTCATCGCCATTGTGAGGCAACTCTATGATGGCATGAACGGCAGTCTCTTGCGCAATGGCAACCGGTTTGAGTTCTTTTTCATCCAAACGGGGGCAAAACATGAATGTGTACTAGCACCAACTCTGTTTTCCATTTACTTGTACTAGTGCCAATTTCGCCGGTGGGGTGGACATCCAGTGTTGGATGAAGGGAATTTCCATCATAAGACGACTCTGGGCAAGAAAAAAAGTGTCAGCCGAGTCCATCACTAAAATTCAGTATGAAGACTACCTCACCCTTGTCGTTCATACTGAACGCGACCTACAGGAGATCCTGAAGATGTTTATGCACACTTCGGCCTTGGGATGAATGTGCGTAAGACTCAGATTCTCTTTCAGCCTGCCCCAGGTTCAGCCACACCTCCACCATCCATCCCTCACAAATGTTACCCACTCTCAGTATCTTTGCTCCCGCCTGTCCAAAACGATTCAACACTGAATTAGATGTGCATCTCTCGCCTTTGGCAGACTTCAGCTGTAGGGTGCTAAAATTATCGATAAAGTTACATCTATATCGAGCCGTGGTCCTTCCCACTCTGCTGTATAGCAGCGAGACATGGGGCACATACAGGAGGCACCTCAAGGGATTTGAAAATGTTCATCAGCGTAGTCAATGTTCCATCCTCTGAGTTCGCTGGGAAGACAAGAGAACAAATGCCAGTATTCTCACTGACACCAACTGTTGGAGCATCAAGGCTACCATTATCCATGAACAACTACTTTGGACTGGGCATGTTACCTGCATGGACGACACTGGACTGCCAAAGAAACTACTTTACAGTGACCTAACGAAGAGTAAGAGTAACACTAGCAGGCAACTGAAAGGTGTACAGATAGTTTTTAAGCAAACCTGAAAACGTGCCAAATCGACCCCCTCACCTGGGAAACGATCAGTCCACACCATAACGTTTGGAGGAGCACCACACGAGAAGCTGTCAATATTTTCGAGTTAGCCTGACTGCATACCGAGGCAGACAAGCGCCAACGCCGGAAAGACGCTGCCAACGCCCTTTCGGCACTAGATGTAGCCCTCCACACGTGCAACACCTTTGAATGGCACTCCCGATCCCGTATCGGTCTCTTTTGTTACCTCAGAACTCACCAACGAAGGTGAAATCCCTAATAACTCATATCATTGTATCATAATAGCTGGATGATTGTCATACTCGATTACGAATGACAGCAAAGTAGTAGTAGTAGTAGTAGTAGTAGTGTGTGTATGTATGTATTATCTGATATGACACCAGTTAAAAGGTTCCACTAAAATCTATAATTACGTTGTGACTCGAACGTGATTAGTTGCCGACGGATACAGACGTTGAAAAGAATAAACAAAAACAGTCAATTAAGAAAATAAATATAAATCGGCACTTTTGACTATAGTTTCTGTACCCTTGATTAATTTTTTATCTGCTCCAGTTTTAGATTGTCAGTTTTGCTTGCAAAATGATATTGTTGTCTTGCTGTATTAACTTCTAATTAAATGAACTTCTCAGTTAGTGAGACAGAAGAAGGTATTTTTGAGTTATAGAACTTCTCGTTTCTCCTAAACATATTCCTTGTTCCAGTGTGATTTTTAGCTTGTCTTGGGAGCTAATGATTTGTTTTTATGTAAATCAAAGCCTATTCTTATAGAAGTGTACTCCCATGGGAAATTTTATGATATAATTAAAGCAAAGTCAGAAATGACTGAAACTTGTTGCGACTTTGTGTTGGATTTCTGCTGCTCCTGCCATTATTGAGTGACATCAAAACTGTAGCCCACTCAGCCAATCCTCCTAAATGTGCAAAACAAAGTCGATCTTTCAAAATAAATAATGAAAAAAGTGAAGATGGATCCCATAAACCTGATGACTTAATAAGGATGATGTGGATACAACACACTGTACACAATATATTCAGGACACAAGAAGGTATCTCGGACAACACAATACTCGATAGCAGCCACTACTCCAATTATAAAGTTAGGTATCCATTTACAGCTGAGTGGACCAGGCATATTCGGAATCGAACGATCAGGCTTTAGGACAGGAAGTGAGCACTGTAACCACTCAGCCACAGCATAAGATCTAAGGTACAGCATGTTGTCGCATATTAACCTAAATTCATAGTACCATTTAGTGATAGGTGTCTCCTGTATCTGGCTTTGAATACTTATCACCTTGTTAAAACCTTCCGTTTAAACCTTAAAATGCATCCAACACAAGTAAAGTATGGATAATGGTTTCTCATTATAGTTAGGATTCCATGAATATTAATATTTATATACTATAATTGCCTATATTTCACTTAGACTAAGCTTTGCCTAAATTGCTTTCACTATTTTAAATTAGTTTAGGTTAAGTTAGGTTAATTAAGTTAGCACTGCAGTTATTAACTTACAGTTTGTATTATATATATCTAATGTACAGTAACGAGCAATAGTTGTACGACACTTTCTCCCAGCATATAAGTAGGTCTATTGACAGCGTGAGGTGGTACCTCTCCTCCACCATACTTATCAAACAAGTTTAGAGATAAATAGAGCAAAATAAACATCTTCCCGCGTATTGTAGATTCCACGGTCATTGTTAGAGTGAATATGCAGAAGAGTGGGGCACATGACTATTGCTTGTGGTTGTACTTGATTTCAAATATAAAAAATAAATACATATATACATACTGGAATTGTTATTATGGTGCATTTATGGTGCATGATAGTAATCAACACCAGAAACATATAAAACATTTCCTTGGTTTGTCATCGCCTCAGTAGTAACTCAAATTTGTGTTACAGTCCTAGTGTCTACTTCTGGTGTCTTCATCATTGATTTTAATGCCTCTGTTCGGAATGATACATAAATATCCTTTTTTTTTTTACGGGGATAGCCCATCCGGGCATAGGTCATCGACACACAACGGGGCCTAGAGGGCGAAAAATTAAGAAATTTAAAAGTATAAAAGAAAAAAAAATATTAATCTATGCCAAGAAGATGCCGGAAAACCAGCATTTTCAAATGAGACAGATTGTATGAGTATGGAAAGAAGGATATACTATAACAGGTTACTCTACTGTGACTAACATCTATACAGAAACGGTGGTCACCGAGGGCTTTTAGTTTAACAAATTTATTGGCAGAGTTTGTAGTACAGTTTGCCTATTCTGAGTAATTCAGTCAGGTCTTGACACTGAGGGTGGTATCACTTCTCACTGCCACGCAGGACAGAGGTTCATACACAAAGAAATACATCATATTTATTAACAGCTATAAATGTATAGAGGTCAGATTCATATGGGTAATGTCACTGTTCACTGCCATGCAGGACAGAGGTTCGTACACAAAGAGATGCATCATATTCATTGACATTACATATACATATATGTAAACACACACATATACATACATATACATATATACATACACATATACATGTACATATACATACACACACGCACACATACATACATATACGTCGGTCAGATTCATGTGGGTAATGTCACTTTTCACTGCCATACAGGGCAGAGGTTCGTACACAAAGAATGCATCATATTCATTGACACTATATATAGGTCAGATTCATGTGGGTAATACCACTGTTCACTGCCATGCAGGACAGAGGTTCGTGGCAAGACGAGTGTTACGAGCCCACGGCCTTGCCGGCGGTAGACAGGATGCCAAATACACCGAACATTGCCTGTTAAAGTGCCTGTAAAAGAGAGAGAGTGAAGAAACATTGCAGGGAAGAGAAAGGGAAGAGAGATTGTCAACTAAAGGAGGAGAGTTAAAATAGACGAAATGCCTTTGATTCCACTCTATCTAACAGTTGAATAGAAGAAGAGCAGTACTCCAAGTTAGGACGAATAAATCCCTTATAAACTTGAAGCAACTGCTCAGGAGTGAAGTAGCTACGGCATCTATACAGCATTCCCAACTTTCGGGAGGCAGCTTTAGCAATGTTGAGGATGTGTGGCTTCCATGATATGTTAGAGGAAATGGTGAGGCCTAGCATATCTATTTTAGAATTTGGCTGAATGATTGCGTCCTGAAATGTGATTGGTGGGAGCTTTTCTATTTTGAAAAGTGTAAATGGTAAATACTGTGTTTTATTACTATTGAATTTAACCAAGTTTCTACCTCCCCATTCGGAGATGCTGCACAGATCCGCATTGATAGATGAAATGATATAAACTCTAGAAACAGATCTAGTTTGAGAATTAGGGGGAAGGGAAAAAATGTGAAGAAGAGTGAAGAGTAGAATCATCAGCGTATGAATGGATGGAATTAGTCGTAGTGTGATGTAAATCATTGATAAAAAGAAGGAAAATAATGTGGTATTTTGTTTTACTCTTCTTCTAGTAGGTTATAATTATGACATGTTCAGATGTATCTCTCATATTCTTTTTATATATTTTCCACTTGGTTCACTATCTCTTATAAGAAACTTTAACCAATGTTTCTCTGTATTAGCTTAAGTTAAATATATGGACAGTAAATATTATATAAATGTCGGATTTTTCACATTTTTGTATACATTACATCACCCGGGTTAATAAGCATTTTAGCATTTACGCAATAATAATCACTTACGTGCGTTATGTAATTTATGTGACATTGACATAACCTCTCCGTTCCATGAGCCCAAAAGCTGAGACACCACACTAAGCAGTGCCAGCGAGGCAGTCGATAGCTAGAAGTAGAAGAGATTACACGTGTCTCCACAGGTTGAATCTGAAACTCTAAAGCTAAAGAGAAATCGCTAAGTCCTCATTAGAATGAAATCAAACAACACCTTAAGTGCATCTTCTTTTGATAGTATATAAAAGAAAATTACAACGTTTCTAGTAAAATATTTTGTTACGAACGCCTTTCGCTGTTTACCAGCTTCTACCCCGCTGGTTACCAACGGCCAGGTCGTATATACAGAAGCAGTAGATATATCACAAGTGTCGTCGAATTGCCACTAGCTGTCCCGTCAGTCTCCGGTAATTTCCCGATGATTGGTATCAGTGTACAGACAAAACAACAGGCGGGTAGGTTTTCACCAGGTCACAGAAGCACACTTGTTTATTAAAAAAAAAAATAAATCTTCACAAAACCGTTCACAGGATATGTCCTTACAGCTTGACTTCTCACTTCGAATATGTAGACAGTCAGCAGACTACCAGTGTACAATTCCTTAATCTTTTCACTTTATATCGCCCACAACAATTACACAATGTTTGAATGCCAATAATTACACTACGCAACAAAATAAAAAATAAATAAAATCCGTAACATGGTTCAGAGCAGCTTGTTGAGGTGCTGATTTCAAATCTGGCAATACAAATTCTCTGGCACGTACAATTTATTTGTTATACAAAAAATTAAATCTTACAAATACAGAAACTGAAAAATACTATTTTTCCTGTTATTCCTATTACTTTTTCCTCGTCATCACTAAAATTCAATAAAGAATGAAAACAATCATAAGAAGACACTAATATTAAATTAGCCACTGTATGGGGATTTGTTATTTTATTTCATCCTTTTATGTGTTGTATTGTCCTCCGATTGTAAACACCAGCAATAGTCCCCTATCATGGCAAGATCCCATCTAATATCCTGATGAAATCGCTCTCCCTGTTCATCACTAACCGCCCCCAGGTTCTCAGGAAAAAAGTCCAAGTGCGAGTGTAGGAGGTGGACTTTCAGGGAAATCCTGCATCCTACGTTTCTGTAGTTTTTTAAGAGTTCCTCTACAAGTTAGCAATAGTTTCTTCCTTCTTGTGTCCAAGAAACCCCTTGACTACAGTTGTGAAGGGTTTCCATGCAGCTAGCTCATTTTCATTCAGTTTATTTGAAAGTCATCACAAAGTAACCCATCACCTTGTTTGTCCATCGCCTTCACAAAATTCTTCATTAGTCCCAGCTTGATGGGTAAAGGAGGTAGAAGTACATTGTTTGGGTCTACCAAGGGAGTATATTTAACGTTGTTTTTTCCTGGAACAAACTCTTTTCTCTTTAGTCAGTCCTTTGTGTTGTAGTGTTTTTCTGTTGCTCTGCTGTCCCATAAACACAGACAACATCAATATTTCATGAACCCTCTTTGAAAGCCGAGTAGAAGGGCTATAACCGTCAAATCGCCTCAGATCTGCCATCTATACACCTTGTATTTAATAGCGATCATTATTTTCTCCATACTATCATACGTTTCCTCCAAACCTACAGAATGCGCTACTGGAACTGAAGTCTTCTGGTTCCCATTATGCAACAATACTGCTATCAAACTAAACTTGGAGGAATCTATGAAAAGCCGCCATTCCTTTGGGTCATGTTTTTCTCCCAACTCTGACATCAGTCCATCAGTACACACACAGAGGGAATCCTGCATACTGTACAATGAAGAAAATGTAATATTTATTTTCCTAAAATCAGAAATTCTTGTCTGTTTCGCTAGCCTTGATGCTAAAAGTTCCACCTGCTGTTTTGACAGACGGAGATCACGTGCAAGATCATTAAGTTCACTTTTTTCTATAAGATGTGGTTCATAGAAAATCTGGTCAATGAAAGGAGGATCATAGGATGATTTGGGGATTTCTTCCTCAATTTCCTCATCCGAAGTTGAGAGCTCTTCCAAATTAGCTGGTGGTGTAGGTATAGGAAAGCCTTTTCCGTGAGGAACGGGCCTTATTGCCGAAGGTACATTTGGATACTCAATTTGATGAATTTGGTGAAGTAACACAGTCTCGGTGTTGTATTCTCTCCATTCTCCTGTTGAGTATTGCTAACCTTGCATTAATATATCCCAACCAACACAAGTGCGTATCTTATATTCCTACACTACATATGCACATATATTATACAAATGTTACGTGACTGACATTTTTATTGCCATATTTGAAATCAGCACCCCAAAATTAATAAAGTGCAGCATATTTGATCCATGTTACCGAACCCTTGTCAACTAGTGTTATCTTCAGTTGTCACTAGGCTTATACTTCACACTCTGAGCAGAAACGGGCGACTACTTCTCCCTGGTTGGTGGTTGGTGATACGTAGAGAAAAAAACATTAGCTCTGAGGGATGCAAGGGTAAGGTAAAGTTCAACTTCTCCCTAGGCAGCTCACTGGTGCTGATATACCTCTCTCTCTCTCTCTCTTCAGACGCCTAGAGCAGTCTAGCACCATCTAGGTTCTAGGCAATGCAGGTCAGAACAAAATACGCCCGGATAGTTCTAGGCTTACTATATGTAAGTAAATCTTAACAAAAATGATGCAATACATTCTAGAATTTTTTTTTACGTCAGCAATACATCAATATATACAAGAAAATTGCCCCAAAACTTACAAAATAACTGTTGTTTGGAATAGAAAATAATCAGAACACCAAGTTCACAAAAAGAAATAATACTTAATTATGTTTGGGCATAACAATATAAACACTGAGACATCTCTAATACTTGTAAAGGTTAGTTATGGCATTAAGACTTTTTTTTTTTTTTTTTTTTACGGGAATTAGCCCACCGGGTCCAGGTCAAACGACCCACAACGGGGCCAGGGGGGTGGGGGGGGGGGGCGAAAAAAAGAACAGAAAGAAATTGAAAATAGAGAAGAAAAAGGTTATACCGTGTTAATCTACACCACGAAGATGCCGGAAAACCAGCTTTTTAAAGTAAGACAGATTGTATAAGTATGGAAACACATAAGAAGGCAGAGCATTCCACAGTTTGGCTGTATGAGGAAAGAAGGAGGCACTATAACGGGTTATTATCGTGTGACCGACATCCACAGAGAAACGGTGGGCACCGCGGGCAAGACGTGTGTTACGAGCCCACGGCCTTGCCGGCGGTACACAGGATGCCGAATCCACCGAACATTGCCCATTAAAGCACCTGTAAAAGAAAGAGAGTGAAGCAACATTGTGGCGAAGAGAAAGGGAAGAGGGATGTTGTTATCTGTATGTTTTTTTTCCAAATATGTCTGCGTGCTCTTGTTTTTGTCTTCACGCTCATACTGCATGTGGTCGACTGTCTGTATGCATGACCTTTCTTGGTCACTCGTCTGTTTGTTTGTGTATTCACTCTTAATTCGTTTGTCTCTTTGTATACATTTTAATTTCTACTCATCTCGTTCTGTTGGCTGCTGTCTCTTTACAAACACATACACTTTTCATACATATTTGTAAATCTATATTCATATTCTTTGTCCAGTCTTTGGTTTTCTTATCCATCCATCCATTCTACCGTTCATCTCTCTAAACAGACAGACAGACAGACAGACAGACAGACACACAGAGACAGACAGACACACACACACACACACACACACACACACACACACACACACACACACACACACACGTGAGGCCCCTCATAACACCATATGTGAAGGAGTTATTACACCACATGAGGCCCCTCATAACACCATCTGTGAGGGAATTACTACACCACGTGAGGCCCCTCATAACACCATCTGTGAGGGAATTACTACACCACGTGAGGCCCCTCATAACACCATCTGTGAGGGAATTACTACACCACGTGAGGCCCCTCATAACACCATCTGTGAGGGAATTACTACACCACGTGAGGCCCCTCATAACACCATCTGTGAGGGAATTACTACACCACGTGAGGCCCCTCATAACACCATCTGTGAGGGAATTACTACACCACGTGAGGCCCCTCATAACACCATCTATGAGGGAACTACTACACCACGTGAGGTCCCTCCTAACACCATCTGGGAGGGAGTTACTACACTACGTTTTTGCTGTTCAACACCTACATTAATCTGTATGTTCACTGTATGTTCCTTTACCTTTCTCTTATGAAGGCTTTTGTTAAACCACTAATGTATGTAATAAGTCATTTATGTCCAATGTATATTTTCAGCCTTCGGGCTGCAGAACTTTTTTCAATAAACCGTCAATTATTATTATTATTATCATTATTATTATAGAGAAAAAGTGCAAAATAGGGCGTGCAAGATTATTCTCTCCCCTTCCTACTCCACATATCAAGAAGGGATCAACACACTGACCCTTTCGACTCTCACTAACCATCACCAAGACCTCATCTGCAAATTTGGTAAGAAGCTTCTGCACCATCCTCGACACCGGCTCCTACTACCACCTGAGATCCCTAGCCCGAGAATTGCTGTTCGACTCCACAACCGCATCCAGCCCATACGTGCACGAACTGATCGTTATAAGAACAGCCCAGTCCCAACCATTGAAAAAATTTATCAATAACTTGTAATAAACCAGTGTATTCACTCCCAGTAAATACTACTTCGTGCACTGTCACCATGTTGAAATGCCCTGTAGTTTGAGCTTTTCCCCATCTAGTTATTATTATATATCTTATTTGTATCACTTATGTAATTTGTATATTATTTGTAAATCGAAACCCATTCCCCAATTATGTAACCGTATATTTTCAGCCTTCTGGCTGCCAAGCGCTTTCAATAAACCGTTGTAATGGGCCCCTGTCTCAACAGAACATATTATATAAATGGGTCAATACATCTGATATTATATTCAGATTCACCCCCTGTAACTTTCCACTGTCTATGAGTAAGACATGAGTTGTACACGTGAACGGTAGCTTTCCCAAGAGGGACAAGCCCATATGTCAGCATCTTTGTAAGCCCGCATCAGCGACGCCCCTTGCTCAGTCACTCAGATCAACTACTATCGAACGGACATGATCTACGTTTATATTTACATAAACGCCGTCCTCTTTCTCGTTCACTCATATACAGTGGAACTTACGGTTGATCTACACTCAGGAATTATAGACATAATCCTTTTATAATAAAACAAAGGAACTTCAATTGGGTCTCGTTACTAAAACCCCAATAATTATTTATGTGAACAACCCGGTTAATTGGGGGATTAACCGACGGATTCACCGTTAATTATTATTATTATTATTGTTTACACACACACACACACTCATAGGAGTATATCTTCAGTATTTGATTTACAAATATGTTTGCCGTATTCGGACCATGACCTATCCCGTTACAGGAGTCAAGGATCACCTCTCAGTGCTACTCCATTGCCTTGTTTGTTGCACAATTTGCCTAAAGCCTCAATGAACACTACCAAAATATGCAAATATCGTACTTAACCATAATGAGATATTTTAATTGACCTAAAGAACTAAATAATATTTTGGCTTACAAATAATTATTTTGTTTTATTATTATTACATTATTTCTGGTTGTTATCAGCATAACTCTAATGTGGTCACCATAAAAATGAGTTATACTTTATTTTATACTGTGCAGGTGCCGTCCGTAAGTTAATGACATTCAAATTTAGATATCTAGGAATAATTTCCCATAGCAACACAATAATTATTTTGAAAGAAAGAAAAACAAATATTTACCTACTTAAATGAATATTCTCCCTTCGGTTCTTCAATACGAACGATGTTGGTAGCTACAACTTTATACAGTTGTGCACCATTTAATATAGTAAAATACATTATCTTATTTTGTGTTCTCTATTTATTGATAACCAACGTTTAAAAAAAAATACACTACAGCATCAAAACGACACAACTACAGATGCAGTGTTGGAAATTTAAGAGTGGAGGTTTTCAGATTAGGCTGCTACAGTGGAAAAATGTTTGAAGATAAGGATATATTATTCCAGGTTTAAAAAATAGAAATAATAATAAAAATATTTATTCAGTGAAATTATCATAAAGGTTTACAATTGGATAGCCATTTATTTAAACTACGCAGGTACACAGGTCAGCAGGTATACGGTGCATGTAGACCGATGCAGGTACAGTATATGGTGCATGTTTCCTGTGTGCCTAGATAGTGCAGGTATACAACAATGGTAAACAGTAAGAAAATTCGACCTAAGATAGCCAACAAATCTCTCAGATAAATATATCCCAGAGGGTGATTTGTTTTGACTTTGTATAATTTCCATTGGCATATCTAAACATTAACCAAGCTGGTATGGCTTACTGAATCGGCGTCAAAGGAAATTCAGATTATACAGGGTGATTCAGCAAAGACTACATTAAATTGGAGGATGAAATCCTTGGATAATTCTAAACCACTATGTCTCTATGGTAAACTGTCAGATTTTGCAAAGTTTCCATGTTCCAATACATTTAAGATGTTGTATTAATGAAAGTGAATGTGATGTGAAACCCCCGTAGGTTTTTTTAATCATTTATCCACAGATGTCTTATGTACAGCAGTACAGCGTGATACAGATGGCTGACGAAAGTGCAATGAGACAGGGCCCGTGTATGACCGAATGAGATAAAGGCAGTTACAGGGGGAGGGAGTTTCACATCAAATTCACTCACATTAACTCAAATCTTAAATGTATTGTAACATGGAAACTATGCAGAATCTGACATTTTACCATAGAGACATTGTGGTTGAGAATTATCCAAGTATTTCATCCTCCAATTCAATATACTCTTTGCTGAATCACCCTGTATACGTACCTTTTTTACCTAATGACCACTGATTGATGATAATAATGGCTGCCCCTCGTGTAAGGGGGATGGCCAATCCAAGGTGTAGTAGGAAGTAGGCAGCGACCAAACAGGGAGGTACTACCACCTGGGAAGATATTGGAAGCACAATTTGTTGTCTAATGGTAGACCCTGCTGTAATTAGGCATCACGAAAATTGTGACCAAGTCCCAGGTTGCTGATCTGTCTTTCTCTCACATTTATGCACAATTGAAGGGTTAAATTGTCTCTCTTACTATTACAACACAACAAATATAAACGTACTCACTCTTGATCTGCTCTATTCATTTTATTTTATTCTCCTATGTCAGTTGATATTAATATTGAAGCGTGGCGTTCTCGGATGGGTCTCACTGGTCGGGAACGTTGTGGACCCCAGGGCCGACCTAATCATCATTGAACTACTGGGACCTCAACTGACACCACCGCGGTTGCTGGAGGATCGGCTTTTTACACACTTCATTTTTCCAACATTCGCGGCCTGAGATCCAATTCTCCTTCTGTGGAGCCCCATCTATTAACCTCTTCCCCCGACCTCTTACTACTATACCAAACTTCAACTGACCAAAGCAGCTTCACCCAAACCTTTTCAAGTCTCCAACTACAACCTGTATATCTCTTTCCGTTCTATAACTCGATTCACGGATCTTGAATGTTCCCTCTATGATGTCATTTAGCTCAAAATATCTCTACCAACTATGACTATTTCCCTTTGTCTCCTATACTGTTCTCCCAACTCTACCAACTATTTGGAACTCTTTGACTATCTCACTTCTTGTCATGAGTCGTTGCTATCCACACACCCCAACACCAAGATCCTCTACCTTGGGGATTTCAATGTAGTCACTCATAAAAAAAAGTTCGTGGGGGTCCGTGCGTGTGTGTGTGCGCAAGTCCAGTCCCCACCACTTTCTGGACGGCTAGTCTGTGTTTAGTGATGTGGCAACGCACACACGCACACACACACACACGGCAGAACTGTGTCTTTTATGTAATCAGGTCAGACAGGATTATGTTTGTCAATCAGTTATTATCGTTAGTCATAATCAGGTTACACATTCAGTGTTGTATGATAAGATATGAAGGTTAGAGCCCCTTCGATTTCTAAGCATTAATTAAGCAGCAGAGACGACGGTAGTGCAGGTCTGGTGCATTCTAATCCGTTCGAAAATTTTCTTTGTATCCACATGAATAATATTGTAAACCGTTAAGAGTTCAACTCAGACAGTATCTACCATTAACGTAGTATAATATATCTTCTTCATATATTCCTCTATATATCCAATGCAGACCCATTCTGAATAATAGGTAACATACATTCGAAGTAGACAAAGACTCGAAACAATGAGCAGTGAAGCGCTTGGCCAACGTCGTAATGAAACTGTCCCGAGTCTAAGGCAACAGTCTACTGGAGCAAAAGCATCAAGCCATTTATAGAGTAATCGGTCGAATTAAAAGAACGGAACTGTGAAAGTTTCGTATGTTTAACATATATAACATATAATTACCATCTTTATTAATATAAGGATTTTACCTCAATTAGTATAGCAGAGCGGCAGCTAAACACTTGACCCCTCTTGTCTCTAGTCTCCACCTGGCAAAACCTCCTCTTTACTCCCCTCCTCCTCTATCGTATTGCTTCATCATCATATATCGAAGCGTCTCATGGTTCAGGTAACAGAGGACTGTGATCATATTGTAAATGACAGTTTTAACCCTCATATGCCGTCACACAAATGCAAATGTGTAAACATTATTTGACATAACACAATATTTACATGGACAAATATTCCAGTCAAACAGGTCTTAATTGAACACACTATTCCAACAGTTTCACCGTGTATGTTCGTGTGTGCGTTGTCCCGTGCCCAGAGACCTGTCGTCCAGAAAGGGGTGGGGATGGGACTCTTCCCACACACACAGAGACCCCCACGAACTTTTATGAGTGACTACATCACAGAGACTGGCTTGGCTCTGCAAGGGATGGCCCAGGTGGAGCCGAGGCGCTCTCTTTTTCCTTACTTAATGATTTGGAACAAATAATCGAACACCCTACACGTGTTCCTGATCGACACGATCAACTTGCGAGCATTTTTTATTTTTGTTTTACCTCTAATCCCTCACACTATTCATACTCAATTTCTGCCCCCTTAGAGTCTTCTGATCACAATCTTATTTCTATTAAATCAAACTGGGCACGACCACCTCCCCACCCCCCTCTAAACATTAACTATGGCACTATCGGAAGGCAAACTGGCAATTCTTGCAAGAATTCTTCACCGACTTTCCACTCGGGACGCCTCGGTATGTGCTGACAGCATTGCTGGGGTTATACAGGGCGGTATGAGTGAATTTATCCCATCTTCTACCAAGACTTTCACTTTACAATCATGGTTTGATCGCTCCTGCTCTCTTGGGTGCAGTGTGAGAGATAGGGCATATCAAGCTATGAAACTATCTCTTCCCATTACTCACACCTCTTTCATTACTTCTAGGAATCGTTGTAAGGCTATTCTTCAGAGGGACTAGCGGAATTTTATAAGAAAAAGACCGATGTCCTGACTAATTCTTCCTCTAGTAAATCTTTCTGGTCCTTAACCCAAAACATCTGTAATAACTTCTGCACTCCTCCTCTCTTCCGACCTGATAACTCTATAGCCAACTCTCCCCTTGACAAAGCCAATCTCTTTGGGACCTTATTCTCCTCTAACTCCACCTTAGACGATTCTAACTCTTTCCCTCCTACCCCTGCTCCTCCTACTGAACCTATGCACTTTCCTATAATCTCCACTCGCAGGGTTTCTGGTGTGTTATCCAGGTTGGATGTGAGTAAGGCGCATGGACCGGACGGAATACCCCCTCGTGTTCTGTGGGAGTGTGCTGAAGTTCTGGCCCCTGTGCTTGCTCGATTCTTTCGGCTTTGCCTCAAAACCCAAACTTTTCCTTCTTCTTGGAAGCATGCCTTAGTTCAGCCCATCCCGAAGAAGGGTGACCATTCTAATCCGTCTAACTATCGCCCCATTGCCCTAACTTCATCCCTCTCTAAGATTTTCGAAACTATCTTGAACTCCTATTTTCTCCGTCACCTTGAACGTTATTCTCTTTCGTCAGATCACCAGTATGGCTTTCGCCAGGCGAGATCTACTGGTGATCTGCTCTCCTACTACACCCATCTTGGTCATCCTCTCTTCGAGATTATGGGGAAACTTTCATCGTGACCCTCGACATCTCCAAAGCATTTGACAGGGCATGGCACAAGTCTTTGCTTTCTAAACTTCCCTCTTATGGTTTCTCTCTCCCACTTTTTTCTCTATTCTCTAGCTTCCTTGAGAACCGATCCATGGCAGTTGTCGAGGGATCGATCTCTCGCTCTTTCACTACCAATAGTGGTGTCCCACATGGTTCAGTTCTTTCACCTACTCCCTTCCCTCTTTTTATCAACGATTTACTTCACACTACAACTAATTCTAACCAATCTTATGATGATGATTCTTCACTTCACTCTTCTTCACATTTCCCCTTCCCCCTGACTCTCAAACTAGATTTGTTTCTAGAGCTGATAGCATTACAGCTATCAATGCGGATCTGTGAAGCATCTCCGAATGGGGAGGTAGAAACTTGGTTAACTTCAATAGTAATAAAACTCAGTATTTACCAATTACACTTTCCAAATTAGATGATATCCCACCAATTACATTTCAGGATGCTATTATTCTGCCAAATTCTAAATTAGATAGGCTAGGACTCGCCATTTCCTCTGTTACGAACCCCTCCACCGATTGTCTTCATCTACCTACCCAGCACCACGAGCAACGCCATCTAGGGACGAAACACGAGTATGGCTCGTCTTAGTTACCACTCCCGGGTTTCCCTTCTCCATATCCTGGTTGTTGCGTCACTTCCGCCTCAGTCTACTTTGTCAGCTCCAATTCGAGGAGAGGACACTTCACTCTGGGAAGCGACCACAGGATCACCTATCCTGGAAACCTACGGCACAGTGACTACCTACCGTCTTCTACCATACTCAGCCTTGCCCGTCAGCCATCTCAGCTCCTCACTTTAGTATTTGTAATCTTGTATTGCCTCTCCCACCTCCACCTTGCTTCACTATTGTTTTATGTTTTATTACTATGTATATACTGTTCATGTTTAGGTTAAGTTTGGTTAAGGGTAGTTTATAAGCTGAATATTTTGTTAAGGAATTTATGGTACTTTATTATATACAACAAAAACTCGCATCCTTTGTCTACCCTTTTATAGTCCGATTGTCTTTGTTTTTTTTTTGTTGTTACCTGTTGGGATCTGGGTAGACGTATAACTATATTCTAAATCCCCAACTCGTAACAAATGGCGACCGTGACAGGACACGACCTTAAGTACCATATTCCTTCCTCCCTTGTTACTCAGTGTTAATTACCCCTCCCAGTCACTTCTGTTTACAATTGCTTTACGGTGGTTTAAAGTTTCCTTCATATGTGTGTGCATATATTGGTATTGTCGTACAGTAAGAGTGACAGACGTAGGATATTAGGTTCCAAGTGTCATAAGGCTTACCTGTTATTACACGTGGCAGTCGTGTGGTAAGTCTTATCGAGTGTTGGGAAGAATCCGGATCTGTTTAATGCCGTACCCTCACTCCAGAGTAGGCTGTTCCATAGTCACTAGTTTAGAGTGAAGTGATATCTTGGGACGCCCCGCTCTACCAGGACCCCATAATTATAAAGCCTCCATTATTGTTCTTCTCATTATCTCATTCAGGGCTGTTAATCCGGATCTTTATATTAATGCCGTAATACGCCCTTCCTCTTTCAAGTATATCAGGGTTGTTAATCCGGATCTTTATATTAATGCCGTAATACGCCCTTCCTCTTTCAAGTCTCTTGTCCTTATCTAAGGATCTTCTCAGAAGAACAATAATCATAAGTGTAATTTCCCTAGGTATAACTTGGTTAGTTTCCGGGACTTTCTGGTTATCCACTGCCGTGATATTTTCTAGGGTTATCCACTTATCTTATCTTTTGACCATTAGTTAATTTATCCTATTTTTCTTAACAATGGCCACCTCAGGTTTTGATCTTCAGGATTTTATTGAAAATCCTTCCGTAGCTAAATTACGTGTTAATATCCTGAAGAAAGAATGGAAAGAAATAGCCAACTATTACAATATCCCATTTTCACAACAACTGACTAAGGAAATGTTAAAAAATCATGTGATTGAAGTGTTGGTTCAACAAGAAGTTTTTAAAGAATCCGCTGTTGACAGATTAACGCCCATGTCCAAGAAACTTCAACCACTATCCACCACCCCTCCTCACTCAGAAGTTGCCTCAGGTCTGGCTAGCCCTCAAGAAGAAACACAACGAATAGACCCCTTAGAACTAGAACGAGCTAGGTTCGAGTTCCAAATCAAAATGAAAGAACTCGAGTTGGAACAGGCCAAGTTGGAGCAGGAGGCCAAGTTGGACCCTGAAGAAAGGATGGAACAGGCCAAGTTGGAGGCCAAGTTGGACCATGAAGAAAGGATGGAACAGGCCAAGTTGGAACAGGCCAAGTTGGACCATGAAGAAAGGGTGGAACAGGCCAAGTTGGTGCAGGCGGTTAAACTGAAAGAACTACAGGTGAGAGAGACAGAAGTCACCTTAACATCGGAGTTTAAATCAAAAGAAGTGGCATTAAAAGAGAAACTCGCTGCTTTTAACCCTGCTACTGCTTCTTCCCTTGTTCCCGGGTTTGATGAATCCGATATGGACGGGTCATTTAGGACTTTTGAGAAAATAGCCGCGAAGAATGAGTGGCCAAAGGACCAGTGGGTGTCAGTGTTAGTTCCTAAATTATATGGTAAGGCTCGTAGAGTTTATAACTGTTTAGACCAGACTGATGACTATGATAACGTAAAAAAGAATATCCTCACCTCTTATGCTATCACGCCAGATGGGTACCGGCAGAAGTTTCGTAAACTAACCAAACCATTTTCACACACATTTGTTGAGTTTGCTCAAGAGAAGCTTAGGTTTTTTAAGAAGTGGTTAGAGGCTACAGAGACCTCCACATTTCAGGATTTGTTAAATTTGGTAGTCCTGGAGGAGTGGAAAAGCAAGATACCATTTCACATCTTGAAGCATGTGGAGGAGCGTGGAGAGGTTAATTTAGGGCGTGCTGCTGAGCTGGCTGATGCGTACGCTTTGTTGGTGGAGTCACTGGGCAGTAGAGAACGTGGTACTTCCCGACATGTTAGGTCCTCCTCTGATGATAACCTTGGGGGCGTGAGTGGTAGGTCGAAAGGTCCCACACCTACTCCCCCCGATGCAACCAAGCTTACTTGTTCTTACTGTAAAATCCCAGGCCATACGATCCAGACTTGTAAACACCCAAAGTGTCGAATTGCTAAAAGTAGTTCCCTGGATCCCAAATCCAAACCAATAGCAAATGCCAATGTGGAAAGGCCCCATCAGGATCTCTTCTCTTCATTCACCTATGAGGGAAAAATTTCAATCATAGAGGGGTCTCGTTCTTTCCCTATTCGTATACTACGTGATACGGGCGCAGCACAATCTATCCTCCTGTTTAACGTCATTCCTGATATATCTACCGCATTTACAAATGAGTGTTCTAATTTCAGATCTCTCGTCCCATTCTTCCTATCCTTTAGCTAAAGTGCACCTCCAATGTCCCTTGATTACTGGGGAAGTGCAAATAGCCATTAGGAAAGACCCAATGCCTGTGTGCGGCATTCATTTATTATTGGGTAATGACTTGGTAGGAGATCTAGTGGTTCCTAACATAAAGACAGTCGACTCTCCCTTACCTGTCAACTCCACCACTGACCTTAAAGAAACTATTCCTCATCTTTTCCCATCTTGTGCTGTCACCCGGTCGCAGAGTGTGCGAAATGGGCCCTCCTCATCTAAAACCACCTCCAATATCTTCCTACCCACAGAAGATCTGTACAATAAGACGATTAGTAAGGATGAGCTCATTAAAGCCCAACAATCTGATCCATCTTTGAATAAACTTCATCATGCAGCAGTTGAGGGTAAAGATTTTAACACCCTTCCGTGTTTTTATTATCATGAAGGGGTTTTGATGAGGGCCTATAGGCCCCCTGAGCTTGCCCATCTAGACACGTGGTCTGAAATACATCAAGTGGTAATTCCCGCCTCGGTCAGACCAGCATTAATTGCCCTTGCCCATGATGGTATTTCAGGACATTTGGGAATCCTGAAAACCTATAAAAAGCTCCTCCAACACTATTATTGGCCTGGACTTAGGAAGGATGTGTCACAGTACCTAAAATCTTGTCATATTTGTCAACTGGTTGGAAAACCAAATGAAAGTATACCAGCAGCTCCCATTAAGCCCATCCCAGTATTTTCTACACCATTTGAAAAGATTGTTGTGGATTGTGTGGGCCCATTACCAAAGACTAAGAAGGGAAATCAATTCCTGCTCACAGTTATGGATACCAGTACACGTTATCCTGGGGCTTTTCCCCTTAAAAGCATCACTTCAAAAAACGCAATCAAACATCTTTTGCATCTTTTCACTTCAGTGGGCATTCCTAAAGAGATCCAATCCGATCAGGGCACCAATTTTACGAGCAATCTTTTCAAACAGGTGATGAAAGACCTCAGTGTGGACCATTGTACATCTTCGGCTTACCACCCACAATCCCAAGGTTGCTTGGAACGGTTCCATCAAACTTTCAAATCAATGCTCAAAAATTACTGTATAGAACACCAAAAGGAATGGGATGAAAGCATAGACTTGTTACTCTTTGCCATCAGGGAATGTCCCCAGGAGTCATTGGGTTTCTCCCCGTTCGAGTTACTATATGGGAGACAAATTAGGGGACCCCTTAAAATAGTAAAGGAGCAGTGGTTTGACACTCCATCTATTCAGCCCGCAACAGTTTCGCAATACATTGACACTTTACGGGACAAATTAACTGAAGTCCGAACCATTGCTCAGTCAAACTTAAAAAAAGTCCAAGAGAAAATGGTGAAGTCCCAACCTAAAATAGTTAAAAGATCATTTTCTCCAGGTGACAAAGTGTTACTCTTTCTACCCATTCCAGGCTCTCCCCTTAAAAGCAAGTTTACTGGTCCCTATATAGTTGCTAATAAACTATCTCCTCTCAACTATATAGTCCATACTCCTGATCGCAGAAAAGATTCACAACTTGTTCACATTAATCTCATGAAACTTTACCATTCCAGGCAGTCAGAGGAAGACATCCCAGAGGCTATAAGCCTACCTGTATTGCATACGGTTTTGTCAGGGCAGGAGCCGGAGACAGATGACATGGATCTATTGGAGAATTTAGACTTCCCTCTACCTAAAGAAAACCCTGCTAACAGTCACATACTCAACAACTTGGATGAGTATTTTTCTGTTCTGAATCCATCTCAAGCAAAAGATCTCGCTAAGTTATTATCAACATTTCCTAAAGTCACGTCAGACCTCCCAGGGTTTTGCAATATACTTAAACATGATATTAAGCTAATCTCAGATGTACAACCCATTAGGCAATCAGCATATCGACTAAATCCACAAAAAAAAGAGATTATGAAAAAGGAGGTAGATTTTTTGTTAAAGCATAACTTAGCTGAGCCTAGTACCTCCCCCTGGGCTTCACCTTGCCTTCTCATTCCAAAACCCGATGGCACTTTTCGTTTCTGTACAGATTATCGTAAAGTGAACCAGGTCACTGTCTCAGACTCCTACCCTTTACCTTTGATTGAAGATATAATAGACAGCATAGGCTGTGCAAAATTTATCAGTACCGTGGACCTGTTGAAAGGATATTATCAAGTGGGACTAACGGATAGGGCAAAAATAATCTCGGCATTTATAACTCCATTTGGTCTTTTTCAATATTTGGTTATGGCGTTTGGCTTTTCTAATGCTCCGGCCACATTCCAGATGGCCATCAACTACCTAATTCAGGACCTAGGTGGGACGTTCGCCTACCTGGATGACCTGGTGGTGGTGTCGGACGGCTGGGACGAACATCTGGTGCGTTTGGAGATACTGTTGGCACGACTGCAAGAGACTGGATTCACCATAAACCTGGCTAAATCTGCTTTTGGCCGGGCCTCAGTGACTTAACTGGGACATATCGTTGGGCATGGTATGGTGAGACCCAAGGATGCAAACGTTAAAGCCATCTTGTCCTTCCCCACTCCAAGGACGAGGAAGGAACTCGTGCGCTTCCTGGGGATGTGCGGCTACTACCGTCGGTTCTGCAGTAACTTCTCCAGCGTGGCCGGACCCCTCACAGACCTTACCAGTTCTGCGGTCCCTTACATCTGGAACCAGAAGTGCGACCAGTCTTTCCACCGCCTCAAAGCCTTCCTTGCCTCTAAGCCTGTAGTCCACCCCCCTGACTACACCTTGCCCTTCCATCTGCAAATCGACGCTAGTGGTGTCGGAGTGGGGGCTGTGCTCCTACAACCCGACCCAACCACTGATGTCCTTCACCCTGTGGCATATTACTCCGCCAAGTTGAAAAAACATCAGACCAACTACTCGACCATAGAGAAGGAGGCCCTGGCTCTGGTGTTGGCAATAAAGAAGTTTGAATGTTACCTCCAGTCTTGCCCACAAACAACCCTAGTCTTCACCGACCATAACCCACTCACGTTCATCCAAACCAACAAGACCTCCAACCAGCGAATCCTCCGCTGGGCTCTCCTCACCCAGCCCTATAATCTAAAAGTCCGGCACATAAAGGGGGTCGACAACCTGATTGCAGACTCCTTATCCCGAGCTCCAGTGGAAATGTAGCAGCTACTCTCCAGACGCACCAGGTGATCACCTCCTTCGCGCCCGCGCTACGAAGGTCTTTGGAGGGGGGGTGTGTTACGAACCCCTCCACCGATTGTCTTCATCTACCTACCCAGCACCACGAGCAACGCCATCTAGGGACGAAACACGAGTATGGCTTGTCTTAGTTACCACTCCCGGGTTTCCCTTCTCCATATCCTGGTTGTTGCGTCACTTCCGCCTCAGTCTACTTTGTCAGCTCCAATTCGAGGAGAGGACACTTCACTCTGGGAAGCGACCACAGGATCACCTATCCTGGAAACCTACGGCACAGTGACTACCTACCGTCTTCTACCATACTCAGCCTTGTCCGTCAGCCATCTCAGCTCCTCACTTAAGTATTTGTAATCTTGTATTGCCTCTCCCACCTCCACCTTGCTTCACTATTGTTTTATGTTTTATTACTATGTATATACTGTTCATGTTTAGGTTAAGTTTAGTTAAGGGTAGTTTATAAGCTGAATATTTTGTTAAGGAATTTATGGTACTTTATTATATACAACAAAAACTCGCATCCTTTGTCTACCCTTTTATAGTCCGATTGTCTTCTTTTTTTTTTTTTTTTGTTGTTACCTGTTGGGATCTGGGTAGACGTGTAACTATATTCTAAATCCCCAACTCGTAACACCTCTAATATGTCAATGAAGCCACACAACCTTAACATCGCTAAAGCTGCCTCCCGAAAACTGGGAATACTGTACAGATGCCGTAGCTTCTTCACTCCTGAGCAGTTGCTTCAAGTATATGAGGGATTCATTCGTCCTAACTTGGAGTACTGCTCTCATATCTGGGGTGGCTCTTCTTCTGTCCAACTGTTAGATAGGGTTGAATCAAAGGCATTTCGTCCTATTAGCTCTCCTCCTCTAATTGACAATCTTCCTTTCCTTTCTCTTCGCCGCAATGTTGCTTCACTCTCTCTCTTTTACAAGTACTTTAAGGGGCAATGTTCGGTGGATCTGGCATCCTGTGTACCGCCGGCAAGGCCGTGGGCTCGTAACTCAAGTCTTGCCCGCGGTGCCCATAGTTTATCTGTGGATGTCGGTCACACTAGAATAACCCGTTTAGTACATCCTTCTTTCCTCACACAGCCAAACTGTGGAATGCTCTGCCTTCTTCTGTGTTTCCACTCTCATACAATCTGTCTCACTTCAAGAAGCTGGTTTTCCGGCATCTTCGTGGTGTAGATTAATATAACCTTTTCCTTTTCTATTTTGAATTTCTATTTATTCTTATTTTTTCGCCCCCTAGGACCTGATGTGGGTCGATGACCTGTGCCCGGGAGGTCTATTCCCGTATATAAAAAAAGAAAAAAAGAAAACCCTGAGTTAGCGAGCTGCTTGATCCAGTGTCAAGGAATAGTCCCAGAAGATCGGACAACCTGCCAACTGCACTGGCTAACCATTACCCCGGAATACGATCCGCAAATCGATTAACATCCAGATTCCCAACTACTGCTGGGTAGACAGAGGCAAACGGTGTAAAGAAACTTGGCCATGGTTTCACCCTGCCCGGGGATGAAACCCGGGTCCGCTCGTTTGCGAAGCGAGCATGCTGACCATTACATCAGTTATGAAGCGATGATTCGTTATCAATGGTAAATGCATTAATAAAGAAAGAGCCCATATAAAAATAATGAACAGTCAACATTGACAAGTAGGTTTACGACTTACCTCCCTGGATGTTTTGAAAATGAGAGAAAGGTAAGTTTTTGTTCCCTTTTATGTTATTGTAACAATTTACAACTGCACTGTCATTATATCTCATTGTAGATGTTAAACTAGTGTGCTCAAAACATTATAAAAAAATACATTCACCGAATGTGCGTCTCCCATTCTTTAATTATCGCCTGCCAACTACTGTTTATAATTAGCAGCCGCCTTGGCGGCACCAAAGTCAGGGGTGAACTAATTCGTCCATTGGTGTGAGCCATGTTAGATGCTTGCAGGACCTGGGAATGCATACTGTCATAGTCATCCAATCAATATCAGTCCCACTAAAAAATGTTAGTCGAAAGTATTAATCGTGGCCGGGAATACTGATGAACCAACCGAGTTCAGCTCTCCTTTATAAAAGAAAGGTATGACAACTTGAATCACGTATTATCATTAACAAATTACATCTTGGATTCTCAACTTCGTCCTGCAAATCTCCAAATTCTATTACTTAACTGACGAAAAGGCGGCATGTATAAGCACCATTAAGGATTACAGCTGAGACAGTGTTGTGACCGTCCCTTCCTTGCTTTTAGGTTTGCTCCTCTAGTTCCCCAGCACCGATGAATGTTATTTCATGTAACAGCGACGCCAACTAGGCATGAGTGAGCCATGTTGTGGAGGTTATATGTGTAAACCAAAGCATTCCTCGCTCGCTGGCTACCAGTGTGGAAATCTCTGGAAGTTCCGGCGCCGCAGATAGGCGCCAGTCAACTCCTCCCACCGTCTCCTTGGATCGAAGTGTTCCCTTTAAACTCACCAACAAAGGTGATATCAATAATAACTCTTACCATTGTCTCATAGCTGGATGATCGTCATATTCGATTCCGAGTGACAGCAAAGTAGTAGTAGTACACTTCACCACTGACTCCACACTTCAGCTTAACTTGTCAACCTGTGGTGGATCCTCTCCAGCGCTTCTCAAGTCTCACCAGTCCAGCTATCTTACGCTAAGTCACCTAAATGTATTTTCTCTAAGGTCTAGGGACGTGCCAGCCTTAAATACGACTTAGTGTACCAAATTAGCCAGATCTAATCTAACCCTAGTATAACCTAGGTAATCCAACACAACGTAGCTTAAGCCAAACAAAAAACTAGACTAGCCTATCCTATCCTTATCCAGCCTAATGTAGTTTAACTAGCTTAAAACTAGTGTAATCCATCCAATATTACAGCATTTTAACCAACATAAACTTAGATCGATTATAATATATGTTTTCTCTTCATTTCCATAACTCATTATAAATATTTTTTGTTTGCATTACTCTATGAGTGGGCAACGTAGTGAGTCTTTATACAGTGAGTGAAGTGATAAATAGTCCTATACATGGACCCTCTTCCAAAATTTTTGGGTATCAAACAGGAAATTAGTGACTCAGACTCTGATAGCCAGTCCTCTAATAATTCACAGGACCTAATGGCAACTGATAGTGAGGAAGAATTACCACAAATTAGCCAAATAGTTAACACCTAACGACTCCTTAGTTAACTGTGAAAATTGTTGTGTCACTTAAGTCTACCTTAAGCACTGTTAGAATAGGTAGTCTCACAGATGTCCTCGTTCTCAATAGAACTAGGGGACCCATAACCTTAAGAAAGGGATGTTGTTTAGGTAATTTCCTTGTTTATGACAAAGCGGATGTCGAAGAGCCATTAGAATTACCAATAGGTACTGTAACACAAGGTAAATCGGACGAAAAATCACATATTGCAAATAATGTATCGTTGATAGCGCCACACGTGAAAGGAGTCAATCATCCGCGAGGCAAAAGTGATCTTTTAGGATTACTCGCCAAATTCAAGGAAATCATCGCATTACCTGGTGAACCCATAGGTAAAACAACGTTGACAAACCATCATATTCCACTCAAACCGGAAGCTAACCCAAGCTACATCCCAGTATATAGGCTAACCCACAGCAGAAGAGTGGTAGTCCAGCAAATAGTACAAGACATGGTGGACCAAAAGGTGATCCAACCTTCCTCATCACCATGGAACTCACCTTTATTTTTTAGTTGCCAAGAAAGATGTTGGATGGAGACCAGTTATAGATTTTCGACAAGTCAACCAGGTAACTGTACCAGACAGGTTCCCAATGCCTGCCCTAACTGACTTACTACAGTGACTAGGAAAAGAAAACAGTCTTCAGCAACTTAGATTTACTTAACGGGTACTGGCAAATTCCCTTACATGATGATTCCCGCGAAATAACTGCGTTCAGCACACCTATGGGACATTTCGAATTCTTAAGAATGCCATTTGGTCTAAGAAATGCGCCGCTAACAATCCAAATAATTATAAACACCTTGTGTGCTGGAATGATAGGTAACATAGTCTATGCCTATCTAGATGATCTTATCATAGTAAGCAAAGATTTACAAAGTCATCTAAAGAAGCTACGAGAAGTTTTCACAAAGCAACATCTAGCTGGATTAAAAGTGAAACTTTCCAAATGTGGATTTCTCAAATCCAGAATCCAATTTCTTGGCCACTTAGTGGATGGCAATGGTATACACACAATAGACTGCAAGGTAAAGGTAGTGAAACAATTAACTTATCCCAAGAACACTGATCAACTTCGTAGTTTCCGAGGATTATCAGGATACTACCGTTCTTTCATTGAAGATTGTGCCAAGTTAGCATCACCACTCACAAGACTCCTCAAAAAGGATGTGGAGTTTACATGGAATAAGGAACAAGAGGACAGTTTTATTGCCCTTAAGAGCGCCTTCACGAAAGCTCCAGTGTTAGCCTTTCCGGACTACACAAAACCATTTACCATGTGTACTGATGCCTCGGGCCTAGGTTTAGGGGCGGTGCTCATGCAAACTGATTATCGAGGAAAATGGCGGGTAGTAGCATACGCCAGTCGCACCCTCAACGATGCAGAAACACGAGATTCAGCAACTCACTTAGAAGCATTAGCTGTAGTGTGGGCTCTCAAACATTTTCGGGACCTCATTTTGGGATATCCGATCACAGTCCACACAGATCATGTAGCCGTAACAGAACTATTTAATGGGAAGAATTTATCAGGGCGTTTAGCGCGCTGGAATCTGATCATACAGGAGTTCGCACCCGACTTCAAGTATTTGCTGGGCCATGCGAACGTGGAAGCTGATTCGCTATCTAGACACATAGGCCCTGTCACGCCACTACCTACGTTCACCCTGTCACAATTAAGGACGGGACAGTTGCAGGATCCATTATGGTCCAAGGTTATTTATGCCTTAGAATTGGGAGATGAGGTAATTTTGCCCATATTACCTCTACCACTCTCATAGTTTGAGCTGCGGCATGACATTTTATATCGTTCAGTGAAAACACAACAAGAGTCAATCTCTCAAATTGTTATTCCTACATCATTAAAGGAAACATTCTCACCCTCTTCCATGATGCGCCCCAAGCTGGGCATCCAGGGCGAGATAGATGTCTAACAAAAATTGGACAAAAATATTATTGGAAACACAAGGGAACAACGATGGATCCCGCTCCAATCTTAGAATACCCGACGTCAGAACGTCCATGGGATACAGTTGCGATCGATTTATTGCAACTACCAAAAAGCCATCAAGGCTCTAGTTACGTACTTGTCTGCGTTGACCATTTTTCCAGATTTGTGGTACTCGCATCATTGACGAACAAGACCGCCGAATCAGTGGCTCATACATTAGTCACTCATCGGATAACGTGGCAGAATTTAAGAATCAACTCTTAGCTGCTACTGTATATGTCAACAATATGACATTACACAAAACTTCACAACCGCCTACCATCCATCTTCAAATGGGTTGGTCGAAAGTGCGAATAAAAAGATTCTTGAGATTTTTCGACATGCGGTGAATCCAATGCATAGTTCGTGGGAGGATTGGCTTCCACAGGTTGCAGCATCCATCAATGGATCTATAAATACCTTACAGGCAAATCGCCATACAACATAATTTACGGTACCGATAAATGCTTGCCATATGATTTACTACCAGGAATTCCACAACATGTGTATAACATGGATGACTATGCCAAGAAACAAATCAATGATTTCATGAGCATCCATGGAAAAGTACGAAAACACTTAGCAGCCTCACGTGCTGAAATGATCTACAATCAACATAAAAAAGCTAAGCCTATAACATTAGAAATAGGAGACAAAGTAATGATAAAAGCGCCGGAATGCATATCAAAACTCTCGCCTAAATTCACAGGTCCGTACGTGATTAGAGTGATAGAACAGGAAAACAAATTCCAAGTTGTTGAGCCAACGTCAAATGTTACTGATATAATACAAGTAGATAGAATGAAAAGAGTCAGCAGAGACTTAGTAGGGACTCCTAATGTCAGTCAATTACATCCTACTTCTACTACAACAGTTGCTCAACAAAATATAACGACAGACAATGCATATCGTCAAAAACTACGATCAGCAACCACTAATCGTTAATTATCCTCGCTTATTTCAGACATGGCTTGGATATCATTACTAATGTTGGTTTAGACGCGGGGTTCCGAAACCTGGGGTCGCGACCCCAAATGGGGTTGGAAGGCTCATTAAGTAGGGTCGCAAAGAGGTCATGGGGTTGGTGGGGTCGCTGGAGTCCTTTGGGTCTGCCAGTGAAATGATTTGGGGTCGCACTGGATGGTTGACAACACTGGATGGGGTCGTGCTAGAAAAAGCTTGGGAACCCCTGGTAGAGTGTGGTGACAACAGCCGCCTCCCCAACAGACGTCGTCAAACTCGGAGCCTTAGTCGCCCCACTAGGCAAAATACTGGTAGTACAAGACGTTGTCACTATCAAATACGAGCTCCAGGACTTAAAGCGCATGCCAGTGTGTCTGAGGTCGATAGCTGTCCACATTGAAACAGCTATGCAAACCTTGCAAGATCTCGAACAACAATCTACAGTCTCAACAACAATCCGTCAGGCCATCTCTCTTCAACACAACCGTATGAATAGTCTACTCAAACGAGTAAGGCATTTCGAGGGAAAGCTCCCTGTATCTCCTGAAGACATCGGGAAAATGTACATTCTCAGCGGCGTCAAAAACGTGGTCTGTTTAATTTTGTAGGATTAATATGTAACACTTTGTTTGGTACGGCAACTGCCGATGATGTAGCTAAACTAGGGAATAAAATGAGTGCAGTTTCAGTCGTGGTTAGGAAACAAAATAGGACCATTGCACAGTCGTACAAGGCAATACAAACTCTGACCTCTCATATGAATGCTATTGTTGAACAAACTAATCAACTAACACAAGTTGTCGAGGGATTCATTCGGTCAGAATCTACACTGGAATGGCAACTCTGCTTATCTGAATACATGCATGCTGCTGAGGCCTCTGTACAATCTTTCATAGAAACCAGTAATAGGCTCATTGCTGATCTTGTAAAAGCAGGGTTAGGTCGTGTTGACGCACAGTTGTTGCCGGTTCACCAACTAATTGCCGCGTTTAATATATTTGAAACTAATTATCATCTAACTCCTATCTTTCAGGAGCATGAAGTGGAATATTATTATCCCTTATTAGAAGCAACATTAACACACAGGTAAATACTAATACACATTCCACTAAAATCACAAAAAAATAATGCATAGCATTTGGAACTATTTCCACTAAAAGCGAATGAGGGAATATTAATTCTGAACAGACAAACTGAACTAATAGCTGTATCAGAGGATTTTTCATTAGTTGCTGTGGCTGAGCATGAAGTCCTAAATCATTGTAAATCAACATATTTGCATCTGCATGTTTGTCCAGAATATGCTTTCGCATTCACTCTGGCCGCGGAAGCTTCATGTGAATTAGCTCTGTTACAAACTAATGCCTCTACAGCTCTACAACAATGTGTATAAACTCCAAGACCACATAGGTTCGTGTTTCACGCACATGTCAATAATGTGCAATATTTATTTTTTTCCCGAATCAAACCAGTGTGATACTTATACATCAGGATGTAGGCAAACATTTAATGGTAGAAGGTTATCATATTGCGCCAGACTATTATGAAATTAGCATTAATGCAATCTTAACCTTGCCTACTCGTCATCATCTTGTATTTGTCACAAATATTACTTCTGAGCTAATTCCCATACCATTTCCTTTAAATATAAGTTTCAGTAATCTTCATTTTGCTTCTGATAAGCTTAACCTCCTATCTTATATTAATGAGACACAGTTCCTGACTTACAGGATTCTCTTCCTTTATACTTATCTTCCGGTATAATCCTACCTGGTTTTATTATACCTACCATCATATTTATCAGTTCCTTGATTGTTATGATAATTTGTTACAGGAAGATTTCTTCTAGGTACACAATAGTTTCTAAGAAAACCTTTCGGAAGGAAATGCAAAAACATATAAACGACGAAAAAGTTTAGCTAAGCACACCTTTTTGTAACAAGGTTCGGTACACCTAGGTTTTAATCCGTGAGGACATCGGTTATAGGTGGCCGAGTGGTGTAACAGCACAATTTGTATTATATAAATATTTACCCAAATGTATATTACCTATATATTCACCAAGTCATTCACCCATGAGTATGAATCAATTGGTGAGTTGACATTTCCTCTGGGGATTGGGCGAGGTCAAGCTTGGTCAGCGCAGCTCAGCAACAAACATCTGATGCGTTTCCTTTTTAAGACCTGCCTCACCACCCTCTCCCTGGTGTGAGAGAGAGACTATCTTATCACCTGTTACCCAGTGAACACCTCACTTAAGTGCTCTCCCATACAGGTGCACTCAGACCTTTCCCTGAGCAGAGAAGGTACCATATACTCTCAACTGAACTCAGCACCTGTGAAACTATATTTTTCTACAATAAAGCAAAACCAATAAAGTGTTTACTTCAGCCCTGCCACTTATCAAATCAAGAACTAATATATATATATTGTGTGACCAACACAGTTCTACAGTGACCCCTGGTGACCTACAATGACTTCTGGTGGCTTATGGTGACCCATGGTGTTTTATGGTGACCCTTGGTGACCTTCAGTGTTCAGTGACCCCTGGTGATCTGCAGTGACTCCTGGTGATCCATAGTGACCTCTGATTACTTACAGTGACCCTGGTGATCTACTGTACACTGATCCCTGGTGACTTAGTGATCCCTGGTGACCTACAGTGCCCCTTGGTGATCTATAGCACCTCCTGGTGATCTTCAGCACCACATAGTGACCTACAGTGTTCTCTGCTGACCTACAGTGTCACCTTGGGACTTACAGCGACTCCTGGTGACCTACAGTACCACCTGGTGACCTACACCGCCACTTATGACCTACGGCACCACCTGGTGACCTCCGCTGCCACCTGGTGACCTATAGCACCATTTGGCGAGTTACAGATCCACCTGGCGACCTCCAGTGCCACCTGGTGACCTACAGCACCATTTGGTGAGTTACAAATCCACCTGGCGACCAACAGTGCCCCTTGGTGACCTTCAACTCCTCCTGGTGACCTACAGTAATCCTGGATGACGTCCAGCGAACCCTGGTGATCTACAGTGACCACTGGTGACCTACAGTGACCCCTGGTGGTTTATGGTGACCCCTGATTACCTAGTGATCCTTGGTGACCTACAGTGACCCCCGATGACCTGCAGTGACCCCTGGTGATCTACAGTGACTTCTAATTACTTACAGTGACCTCTGGTGACCTACAGTGACCCCTGGTGACCTATTGTGACCCCTGGTGACCTATAGTGATCCCTGGTGATCTACAGTGACTTCTAATTATTTACAGTGACCCCTGATGACCTACAGTGACCCCTGGTGATCTACAGTAACCCCTGGGGACCTACAGTGATCCTTGGTGACCTACAATGACCCCTGGTGATCTACAGTGACCCCTGGTGACCTACAGTGACCCCTGGTGATCTACAGTGACCCCTGGTGACTTACAATGACCCCTGGTGATCTACAATGGTCCCTGGTGATCTACAATGACTTCTGGTGACCTACAGTGACCCCTGATTACTTACAGTGACCCTGGTGGTTTACAGTGATCTTTGGTGACCTACAGTAACCCCTGTTGAGCTACACTTATCCTTTGTGATCTACAGTTACCCGGTGGCCTACAGGACCCCCGATGACCTACAGTAACTCTTGGTGACCTACAGTGACCAGTAATAAACAGGAACACCCACACAGGCAGGCACCCATGTGAACGACCGTTACAATGTTTATGACACTTATAAGACCAGATGGACACAATTAGTTACATGGGGTGCTGGTGGTAGAGTGGTACCGCTCTTGCCTTCGCAAGCGAGATGTCACGGGTTCGATTCCCGAGACGGTGGAAGTTGTTTGGACATACTTCCTTGCCCCCATTAGTCCCTGTTCACCTAGCAGTAAAGTAGGTATCTGGTGTAAATCGAAAATTACGAATTCGTATTCAGGGACAAGTTGTTGGGGCTTCCAATAACTTGATGACATAAACCATTAACTCTTCAGTCTTCTATGCCCTTGACTCTTCAGGCTTCTACGCCTTTAACTCATGAGACATGAAGGCAAGCATGAACTTAGCATACTTCCCTGTTGGGCGCTGTAAACGCTTCTGCGCTTCACCTTACACAAGGATGTAGGGGGGTGCCCAATAAAAAATAAATAAATAAATAAATAATTTTCAGCCTTAAAGAATAACATGTAAACCTATATGGGGTGCCATAGCCCCGCCCATACAGTGTGCCAACCAATTAGGGTAACAGAACATAAGGACCCTTGGAAAAAACCTACTCTTATTGGAGACTGAAATAGGCCTCGGCATCAGGATAGGAGTGTAAGAAAAAGACAGACAGTTTTTGCTGTTGAAATGTGGGTGTGAGATTCCTGTGGTTGGCCCGGCGACCATCGATACTGAAAGATCGGTAATTTTTACCTATTGTTTTCTCTTTAGTTTTGTGGGTGTATAGTGAGCTCCATTTCCCCCCACAGTATCTAGTTAGAAATACTGTAGGATGAACGCAGGCGACCTCATGTCACGTCCTTGCTGAATAAACTTAAATGGAAAATGTCTCTTTCCACTACCTTTCCTAACTAATACATTAATATAAAGCAAAGGGTGACCCCATTAACAGATGGATGGATACCAAAATGTACATAGTGACCCCATTTAGTAGCTACAGTACCACCCCGACTGAGTAAAGTAAGTAGACACAAAACCTTTTGTTATAAATGGTGACGAGCCAAGGTGTGTTTGGTCATATAAATAAGTCTCACACGCCTTGGCTGCCTCGCTACGCTATCAAATATATATTATCTCAAGGTGTTGCGTTTCATGGGTGAATTAGGTTGGGATCTGAGGGTTGCTTAATGGCCATAATATTATTCTAAAAATTAACTGTGTGACGAGTCGGTAGAATAGTGTGAAAGGAATAACGTATAGATAAATTACATTAAGTTATTTTTGTGTTCAATATTATGACTAAAACGTTTAATGTGATACTGTACTTAATTATCTCTTAGCCAAAATATTTAATTCAGGAAAAAATGTTGTATACAAGTTATTTCACTTGTGGGTGATTGGAAGAACTAAATGAGGGTTATTTCTAGACACATTAAAGACCTGCTATTGTAACGATGGGTAAATTTTTGGAGTGACGTGTTCACAGTTTGAGAAGCGTAAATATTATTCAACAGTGTTCAAATTGGTGACATTAAACTGATCAGTATTGTTACCTCACCGATATCTAGATGATGAGTGGCGCGCATATAATTATTTGGTAGCTTCAGATACCCTATTGAGTTAAGTTAGTGTCAGTTTCAGTATCGTGACGTAGAAGAAACTGGTTGATAGCTGAACAAATTGTGAGTGTTGATAGATCGTGGGAGTATTGCACTATGTCGCCACGCCGCCCCTTGACCAGAGCCCGTGCCAGGATTGTCAATAGCCCAGATAGTTCAAGGACAGCTAGTGTACACTCTGATGACGAGACTATTTGCCGTTCACGTAGTTGTAATTCATCACCACCGCGGGTTACTCGTAGACGGCGTGCTGTGAGTGCGTCCCCCGCGTTACAGGACCTTGAGGTCGTATCACCTGGGACCTGTGATGATTTTCTTGCCATCAATGTTTCCCCTGTATCCCCTGAACTTTGCTTGACCGATGCTCTATCAGGCGCTCACTCGTCTGCACTACCAATTCGGAAAACCGTACCAGTATTTAATCCAGACACACTAAGACACTTAAGTATTCTGGAGAAGAACCAGGCTATTGAGACATGGCTAGACATCAGTGCAAGAGCTACCCGGGCTTTATATAAGGGTCGTGAACGTGTGACCGCCGCTCTCTCATTATGTCGTGGGGCTGCTAGTAGTCTCCGAACAGAGGAGCCCTTCACGAGGATCTGTGATTATGTCGAATTCGAGACAGCTTTCCGAAACAAAAATTCTTGACTAAAACATCTGCCGCTGATGCTCGCCGTCACTGCCGGGACATCAAGCTGTTAGATAACGAGACGCCTGACGTCTTCGCCACTCGTCTCCGTTCAGTACAAAACAATGCTAACGTTGCTTCCCAACTTTCACAAGAGACCTATGACGCGTTCCTTGTACCGCTGTACTTATCAGGGTTGCCAGCCTGGTTAGCACCACGTGTGGACCCAACAGGTACGATCAAAACATGTAATGCGAAATCACAAATTATTTGGGAGTTGGAACGAACAGAGTAAAATTTCCCCTCCACCTCCCGTACCTGTGACAGATTCAGCACAATCCCGACCCTACGTAACTGGTGCAGAGCAACCTTATTATAACCAGTGGCTCTCCCGCCCCACACGCACTCAACAGGTCCACCACCACTAGAGTGCTGGAATTGTAATCAGCGAGGTCATCGGCAAATGCATTGCCCGAAATTTCGAGCCGGACAGCGCTGCTAGCGCTTAGATTAAGAAAAACCCACAAATTTCCCCAGACAGGCCACTGATTGAGATAACTGTAAGTGGAGTCCGCCTAACCGCATTTATTGACACCAGTTGCCAGGCCACGATTATTAAGAAAAGCGTTTTCATAAAACTTAGTCCCACCGGTCGGCTTGTCGGGTCTAATACACAAGGGGAAAGAATATACCAGTGGAGATTTAAGAGATTGACAATCATTATAAAGCTTCTCATCTAGCAGATACATTCTGCTGATCCCAGTGACTTTGCATTTTCATGAATTAGCAAAACAACAAACAATCAGGGTTACTTTCTACTCCTTTTTTCAAAATCCTTCAACAGTGTAGAATCATAATTTAAGTACATCATTATCATCAGTTCTATTAGTATGTACAATGATACGTTGGACATCCTCTTTCCGCACTTTGTAAAGAGTGTGCAGAATGATACTGGGGTCCGCCTCCTCACAGACGGACTCTAATTGAAGAAATAACATGACAAACCTTCTGTGAGGAGTACAGATGTTGTCTCTTTTCAACCCACCACCCATCACTGAGACCATAGAGGTGAACCAGTGATTTCATTTATAGTTCACTTGTCAAACAAAAAGCTAAGCAGTCTAGCTTAGTTGTTAGGAGCAGCAGAATGTATCTGCTGGATGAGAAGCTTTGTAATGGTTGTCAATCTCTAAAATATCTACTGGTTTATTCTTTCCTGTTGTGCATTGTCTCTTAGCTGCTGCCGCAACTTGGAACCCTTGTAATGATCATAGCGGAATTGAAAAATATTTATTCCATTTAGTCCGTCATTGAAGGAAAACTGCCTATAATATATCAACAATTGATTTGAATGTCTCATCCCATTTCAATGGCAAACGGCGAGTTGTGGCCAAAGCGTCAACAAAAACAGCCATTTTCCCATTTATTCCGGGTAACTCGACACAACTCTCAACTTTTGACTTCTGTGATGCATTTTACCAGATTACCCTTTGAAATTGTAGATTACATAGCTCCATTAGTTATATTTAGTCCTTATTCGTCCATTATGCTCACTGTGCTTCATGATGCCCCTTCTCTTATGAATGTGATTATTATTACCATATATATTTTTTCTGTCGTGTCAACAATAATTTAAGAGTGTGTGAGTGGAGTGTCAGTAGATTGTGTCAGTAGAGTGTGTCAGTAGTGTGTGTCAGTAGAGTGTGTCAGTGGAATGAGTCAGTAGTCTGTGTCAGTAGAATGTGTCTGTGGAATGTGTCAGTAGTCTGTGTCAGTAGAATGTGTTTGTGGAATGTGTCAGTGGAATGTGCCAGTGGACTGTGTCAGTTGAGTGTGTCATTGGAATGTGTCAGTAGAGTGTGTCAGGAGAATGTGCCATTGGCATGTGTCAGTAGAGTGTGTCAGGAGAATGTGCCATTGGGATGTGTCAGTAGAGTGTGTCAGTAGAGTATGTCAGTAGAGTGCGTCAATGGAATGTGTCAGTAGAGTGTGTTAATGGAATGTGTCACTATAGTATGTCAGTAGAGTGTGTCAATGGAATGTGTCAGTATAGTGTGTCAGTATAGTATGTCAGTAGAGTGCGTCAGTAGAGTGCATCAGTAGAATTGGTCAGTAGAGTATGAGAGTTAAGTGTAAATAATTACGTTTCACTTTATGGATTATTAAGAAAACAAAACCAAACAAGAAAATCAATAAGTTTCTTCCTTTGTCTTGTAAGATGTTCTGTAGTCACTACGTCACAACATATTAGCAGAAAATATCACGTGGACTCTATACTTTCTGAGCTTAAATGAAAACTTCGTAACACAGCTTTTATGTGTTTTCTTATCTGCTAATAAAGGAAAAGAGACTGTTGTGTGACGTGAATAATATTTTGAAATGTTCTTTACAGTAATATTGTCTTATAAAGAACTCTGGCACGACAATTATCTCTCTCTCTCTCTCTCTCTCTCTCTCTCTCTCTCTCTCTCTCTCTCTCTCATTTATTTACCGTGTATACAGGTGGTAAACCTCCAGGTTCCCACAGTTACTGAAACAGGGGGTCGCGAGGATAATTAAAACAGGTTTAATAAGCAATAAAAAGATGTAAATACGATGCTTACACCTAGTATACGTTTAAACTATATCCACATCGCACACACACAGCCAGAGTAGGTAGCATTCTGCCTGTTAGGATTTTCGAAAATGCAGCATCCGTAAAACACTGAATAAAAATTAGAAACTTGTTGTTTATTAATATTCTTGAAAGATGAATTAAAATCATGATTTCGAACCAGAAGTTTACATCCTTCTTCCTTAAATGTGGGTCTAAGTTGCCCATAAGATCACTTAAAACATCTCCACTATAATACATGTAGCTGTTATTTTAACTTATACAAGCGTAAACGCCAAAATAGTTCCAACACTAGACAAATTTTTTTGATAATTATGAGTCAAAATATTAAGTTACTGTTAAGGTAGTGGTGTTGTTGACTTAGGTACTGAGAGTTGCAGGAGCAAGAATTTCTCTAGGCAGCCTTCAGTTCAGTACCAGTATTGGTCGACTCGTCACTTAATTAATCAATAAACAATCTCCTGGTAACCTAACCTAACCTAACCAGTTATGTAAAGTTAGGGTCGTTTATCAGCGAGTGATCCTCATAAATATCTGGAAAAAATTTCAAGAGAAACGAGTGTGAATGAAAGTGGTACGTTAATAATAATTCCTTCAGTTACTTAGAGCTAAATCCCATTGTAAACAAATGCTCGCTTTTGCCTTTCTTTGAATGCTCCCCTGTGTTTTCGTTAGTGATCAGCTGTGAGATCAAGCGCCCGTAGTCCTAAGCTGATCAAGGTGCTGTCCTTTATTATGCGAATTCCTCTCTTAACTTCAAGGGACAGATCGAGGAGGAACAATGCGAAAGAAATAATGAAACTTTAGGGAACAAAGAAAAGAAAGATTAAGAACGTTAACAATACAAGAAAACTTGCCACAAAATATTGTTATGCCGAAACATAATTTGGTATTAAAATGTTTGTAAACTAAGTGTTTTGATTATTTTCTATTCCAAGCAGCAATTATTTTGGCAAGTTCAGGAAGAATTTATTATATATATATATATTATATATATATATATATATATATATATATATATATATATATATATATATATATATATATATATATATATATATATATATATATATATATATATATATATATATATATATATATATATATATATATATATATATATATATGTAATATTCAGAAATTTCAGAGTAATTTCAAATGCCCCGCCATTAGCGATACTGAGCGTTCAAGGTCATCTGAGGGGAGAGAGCACTTCCTGCTCATAGCGAGAGATGGTGGAACTAGGCCTAAATGATATTAAATGTAGTTTACCGATTTAATAATGATGCGATTCATGAAATAAGGGACTATTATTGAATTTTGAATTATTATAGATCGTTTATCCGTCTGAATAATGTTACGGGTGTCGCAAGGAGTTATTAGTTAGGCGGAAAATATGTCACGTAGACCTAAGCTAACGCCTTGAGAAGAGACACGACGCTGGCTAGGCCCCAGTCCTGGAGAGCATTCACACAGACAAGACGTTCCTGCGCGTCCGTCACAGAAATAGTCACGTGGCCTAGTCACCTGTGCTGCGTTATTGCAGTACAACAAGTAAGTCTCATTCGATCTCAGACAGGGTTAGATAGGGCAGTGATAAAGTAAACTAGAGCTAACAGTGAGTTCATTTCAGGGTTTCCGTCAGAACCCACTTGACTGGAGTTGACCGGAGTTGACTGCGAGAGATTGACTGCCGTTTGAGACTGCCGTTGATGATTGAGGGTGGCGATTGTCGCCATTGGACCGATCAGTGTAGGCCTGTCACTGTTTAGCGGGGTAGCAAAGGAGCTCTTGAGTGAACGAGTGCTCCCGACAACTAAAACGACACGGGACCAGCATCAGCAGTGGGTGATCAGTTATTACCACTCAGGTGCACATCACCACATGTCCCGAGCAGCTAGTGAAACCCTCTTGCTAACGGGAAGCTAAAATTTCTCTCAACTGTAAAAGGTCTGATTGGCTCACTCCCTTCCGCTTTATGGACGCACTGGGAGCACACTGAGGCTATCTGAGTAAACTAATGGTCACACACTGAGACCGTGAGTCCAGGTCTCTAGGAGATACCTAGAGGAACATTTTCCCTCCCTTATTACGGGTGTAGTAACACCATTCCTCAGACTGATATTATCTTGACGTGTGTAGTTTAATAGTTTCTAAATAATTTTGATAATATTGTTTTGAATGTTTGTGCCATTAAGTGGAACCAGAGTGATACTGTGATTTGATTCTTTTAATGCCTCTAATTGTTCTTCATAATTCTGATCTCAGGTATAACCTTGTTCCCCAGAGTAGTGGTTAGGTTAGGTTAGGAAGTGTGCATCTGTTGGGGTGCTATAATTTTGTTGAGTGCCCTTAAGGCCTATTCATTGTAGAGTATTTAATTTCTTATTTTTATTACCATTTCCTCAGTGACTGATATTATTTTGTGAGAGCCCTGAAGGCCTGTTTCATGTGTGCAGGCAACATTTCTTAATACTTCAAATTTATTGTTGCCTGAGTTTCTAATAATTTCTATATCATGTATAACTTTTATTCCCCAGAGTAGTGTTTTAAGTTCAAGTTAAGAGGTGCGCATATTGGTGTACCATTATTGATTGTGTTTGTAGAGTTGGAGGGAATATAAGTGTCTAAATTTTACAGTGTGTCTCATTCATCCCAGTCACAGACGCTATCCTTCCACGGGTCACGGACAATTCATTTTGTTTAGTAGATTTAAGTGTTCTTGTGCTGGTTCGGGATTTTTCTCAAAGGGGCGCTTCCACTGCCATTACCATCTATTAATTTTTAATAAACCCCAAGTCAAGTGAGAAATTAAAGTCCAGTAAATTCCGACCGGTTACATATATATATATATATATATATATATATATATATATATATATATATATATATATATTTCATTAGCCCAATAAAGCACACGGACTTCTACATACAATCAACACCTCAACCCGCCAGGATTCGAACCCACGGCCCACAAGCCTATGACTGTGACCGGGGAACGCTAACCGCTAGACCACCAGGATGCTAAAAGCAGTCCTAGACTTTGTTATATTTCACACAAAGCCTGTTCAACGAGCTTATGGCGCCGTGAACCTCTAATGGGGACCACCCACACCACTTAGGTGGTCAGAGTAACGTTTTACCAAATCCGGCTTCGAAACACGAGGATCCAGTCACAGTCATAGGCTTGTGGGCCGTGGGTTCGAATCCTGGCGGGTTGAGGTGTTGATTGTATGTAGAAGTCCGCGTGCTTTATTGGGCTAATGAAATATATATGGATCCTCGTGTTTCGAAGCCGGATTTAGTAAAACGTTACTCTGACCACCTAAGTGGTGTGGGTGGTCCCCATTAGAGGTTCACGGCGCCATAAGCTCGTTGAACAGGCTTTGTGTGAAATATAACAAAGTCTAGGACTGCTTTTAGCATCCTGGTAGTCTAGCGGTTAGCGTTCCCCGGTCACAGTCATAGGCTTGTGGGCCGTGGGTTCGAATCCTGGCGGGTTGAGGTGTTGATTATATATATATATATTACAGTAATGTATTATCGGATGCATGAATTTTCTAGAATGTATTGCATCATTTTTGTTATGATTTACTTCTTATTGTATGCCTCGATCAGAGTGGAACATACTAAAACTTTCCAGACCAGTCTGGATTGTGCTAGGGTGTTCCTTGACCGTCTGGTGAGGTATAGAAGCGGCAGCGTGCGACCTAGTTAGCCAGTCGATCGTTTCTGCTCAGAGTGTCAAGTACAAGCCTAGTAGTGACAAATGAAGATAAATAATTGCTGTGCAAGTGATGTGAAATTGTTCTGAGCGATATAAAGTGTAAATATTAAGGAATTGGAAACTTTTAGTTTGCTGACCATATATTCGAAGTGAGGAGTCCAGCTGTGACACAGTATTATGAAGAATAAGTGATAATTAAAGTGTGTTTCTGTGACCTGATGGAAATTTACCTGCCTCTTGTTAGTTTGTACACGGATACCGATCGTCGGGAAATTACTGGAGACTGGCGGGATAGCCAGTGGTAATTCAACGACACTTGTGAGATATCTACTGCTTCTGTACACACGACCCGCTGGTAACCAGCGGTGGAAGCTGGGTAGGCGGAGGAAAGGAGTGTCGTAACACTGGTGTCAGGAGTGGGATAGCCTAGCAGTGAGATATTAGGCAAGATGGAAGGTGAAGTTGTCCAGACCAGATGCTAGGCCAGGCAAGGGAAGATTTCCATCGCTGATCTGATGCAATTCCTACAATCACAACGAGAAGAACAGAAACTACTGGAAGAAGAGAAGGGGCAAGAGACGAGGTTGCAAGAACAGCTACCATCACAACGAAAAGAGCAGAAGGAGCAACAAACAAATTTGCAAAGAACATCTGCAAGAACAACGAGAAGAGCAGAAACATGAAAATGTGCAGCTGCAAGTGAAAATTCAGGAACAAGCGCAGGAACAGAGAGAACACTAGCAACAACCACAGCAGCTGCAGTAAGAGATCGACAAGAAAATTCATGAACGGAATGAGGCTCTGCAAGTGATGTGTAACAGATGGGATGATGCGTTTCGTGAAGTGCAAGTGGAAATCGGTGAAAAAGTGAAACAGCACAAACAAAAGGGGAGTGGAGAGATGACAGATATACGTGAAGAGCTAAAGAAAGTCAGTAGCAGGACGGAAGTTCTAGAGCACACTCCGAGTGGAATGAATAGCATTGAAAATTCTGGGAAATACGATTAGCGTGTGGAAAAGGGAACCGTTGAGCAGAAAAACAGAGCACCAGAGTTCAGACCCCGAGCTACGTCAAGTGAAGTGGTGAACTATCCAAGAGAGCCAGTGAAGAAGAAATCAGAGGAATTCGATGGTAAAGTCTCCTGGGACGACAAGTAGTGTGCAGTGTAATTAGCCACGTGTCTAAGGGCACGGCTATGGAGGTTCTCAGCCCGTTGACAGGAGCAGAGCAAAGCAGTTACATGTCACTGGTAAAGGTACTGGGACAAAGGTATGTAACCAAGCCCCAAAATAAGGTATACAAGGCCAGATTCCGCACTCGTACCCATAATTAAGGTGAAACACTGCGACAGCCTGCTCAAGACCAAGAAAGTTTGGCTCATAGGGCATACCTTGGAGCATCACCTGATATGTTAGCCGTGATGTTGAGGGACCAGTTTGTGGACGCATTGGACAACACGCAGGTCAAGATTCAGGTGAAACAGTCCCAACCGGTAACTTCAAGAGGAAGCTTTGGCTAGAACCCTGGAATTTGAATCTCATGTGAGGTCAAGTTTTAGAAACTTCAGGATGGAGTCTAGCTCTGGGTTTAAAGCACGAAAGGGTCAAATTCAAGAAAAGAAAGATTTAAAGGAACCAGCTGGTATTGTGAGAAGATTGGGCAGAAACAGGAGGATTGTTACAAGCAGAAACAAGTGTTAGAGAAGTGCAATGCAGAGAAAAATATGGAGAAGAGAGGGTGTTGGACGTGTGGAGAAATGGACACTTCCAGAATAATTGCCCACAGAATTCCAAGAGAGGGAAAGATGAGTAACCCACTAAGACTGGGAAATTAGAGATGGCTGGTACTGAGATGTCTCACCAAAGCCCCACTATTAACAAAATACAACCGAGCCACTGTAAGCAATGTCCAGTAGGGTGGTCCTTATTTTGGGGGGCAAAAAACAAAATGTGCCATTTGTTTGTCACAGACCCTGACAAAAGTCTCCATTTGGGATAGAAACATTGCCTGTAAAATATTTCTTAAATATTTCAATAATTAGAGGTTGCTCAAGTCAAATGAAATTTAACAATATTATGCCTATGCTTAATGTTCATAACACATATATGAGGTAAACCAGTTGTGGGATAGGCCCCTAACGCCTTAATGTTCAAGCTTTGAAAGGGGGATGTTATGGTCGACAGTATCGAAGGCCTTAGAGAGGTCCAAGAATATACCGACTGTGAACTGACTGTCATCAAAGGAATTTAAGATGTCATTAGTAAAGGATAGCAGAGTACTTTCAGTCGACCTTCTAGCTCTAAATCCAAACTGGGAGTCTGTAAAGATGTTATTGGCATTGCAGAAGGAAGTTAGTGTATTACATGCTAGCTTTTCCAGTATCTTACTCAAGGCTGGGAGGACTGATATGGGGCGGTAATTCTTGAAGAGACCTTTGTCCCCAGATTTTTTATATGCCGGGTGAACTTTAGTAATTTTCAGTTTATCAGGAAAGACACCACCAGTGAAGGAAGAGTTACAAATGTGTAGGAGAACAGGTAGTAATAGGTGGTATATTGTCTTCGCCTGCTGCTGCATCTTTGGACATTTTTATGATGGGCAGTAATTCATCTGCTGTGACAGGGGATAAGAACAGCTCATTTTGCTGTCTGTTTTGCAGGTAGGCTCTAAATTCCTCATGGTGATCAGGGATGTTCTCTGCAAGATTTTTGCCAACATTAATAAAATATTCATTGAAGTGGTTGGCAATGGGGGAGGGTTCCGTTACAACTGAATCATTTATCATAAAAGCTGAGTGAGGGGCCGAAGGCTGAGTGTTCCTGTTCTGAATAGAATTTATGACATTCCAGGTTTTCTTACTGTCGCCTGATGCTGACTGGAGCTTGTTTGTTTAAGAGTTACGTCTGGCATTTCTAACTGCTTGATACTTCGGTAAGCATCACCGAAAGTTATGGGTCTTTGTGAGGCCGGGCGTGGTAAGTCATCGATAAATACCTAAGGCATCGCAGCAGCTGAGCGGGATAAGTAGATTCTGCGCAGTGCTAAAGGGACCAGTGGATATCGGTATCAAGTTGGGAGGGTAAAAAGAAACCCGACAGGTTTATGTATCGGATATAGCAGACCCTGGCATCCTGGGTCTGGACTACCTCCTACCTTGCAAGTGTCAACTGGACCTTGGCTCCAGGCAGTTGAAAATTAAGGGAGGTGAGTATTACTGAGGACTGAATCATGCAAATGCTAGGGATACAGCTAGGCGCACAGTAGTTATTTCCACAAGATCAGAGGTGCGGTTGCCACGCAAGGTGAACGGTGCCTTGCATACCCGTCTGGGAGTGGTAAAGCCTAATTGTCAGCAGTGTTGCCGGAAAGACGCACTTCCCAAGAAGGGTAGTCTTACTACAGTGGAGGAGGATCCAACCGTTGCTAGGGAAGGCCTTGTGAAGTTGCAGCTGGAAGCCCAAGACCTGCGACCAATGGTCGAGTGGATAAACCAGAGCTCAGTGCAGCCAGCATGGGAGATGATCTCTGGAGCAAGTCCTACGACTAAAAACTACTGGGCTCAGTGGAATGCTCTTCGGCTGAAGGATGGTCTGCTGCAGAGCCAGTGGGTGACTACCGATGGCCTTATCAGGTACTGGCAGACAGTACTTGGAAGATGAAGTCAGAGATCCTGGGAGAGATGCACAACAATCCAGCCAGTGGACATATGGGAGTGAAGAAGACCTTGAGTTTCCTGCGGCAAAGGTTTTTACTGGGTTAGCATGCATAAGGATGTGGAAGAATGGTGCCGTTCATGCGATGTCTCCTGCACCAAGAAGGGACCAAAGCTACCCACACGGGCTCCGCTACAGTTGTGCCATGCAAGCGCATCAATGGAGAGGGTCGCCATGGATTACTTCATTTAGTGGCCAGAAGCATATGCTACCCCAAATCAAGAAGCCACGACTGTTGCCAGGGTGCTGATGAACCAGTTATTCAGCCGGTTTGGTGTGCCCCGCGAGTTGCCCTTGGACCAGGGCAGAAACTTTGAGGCAGATGTGTTCAGCGACGGCTGTAAACTATTGGGCATATACTATGACCATTCCACTTCGGCCATAGTCAGACGGAATGGTAGAAAAGTTTAATTGGACCTTGGGACAAGAACTGGCCAAGAACTGTGCTGAGGGGCAGATAGAAGGCGTCCAAAAGCTGCCTGCTCTGCTGTGGCATATTGGTTGGATGCCCATGAGTCAACTGGATAGACACAGGCCAAACTGATGCAGGGGCACAAGCCGCAGCTGTCAGTGGATCTGCTAACAGGAGGTTCACCTAATGAAGATATTCCTGAAGAAACCAGCAGTTACATCAAAAGCCTCCAAGAAATGTTAACGGAGGTCTACTTAATCCAGTCAAATTAGCTCGAAAATAGGCAAATGGTGGAAAAAAAATTATATTTAGATGAAATTTTGCATCCATACTCCTCAAGGCTATAAAAATCAACATCAAAAGAGATCCCATTCGTCCGGGGGGAGAATCCCTTTTTTTTGGCCCCAAACGCCCCACAAAAGGAGGATTCCGATTACTTATTAGAATTTATCGGCTAAACTATGCATCAGAAAATAATCATTTAGAGATACAAAAATACTGAAAATATAATTTTAATCAAGATTATTTTCTATTAATTTTTCCCATAAATGTTAGTTTTTGTGTAATCCACGTCTGAATTTGGGGGAAAATTTTCACGTGTAGTGAAAAATTTATACTCACGCAAGGTTTATGGCAAATAACTCAAAAACGCCAAATTTTTCATTAAAACTGCATATATTATAAATTATAGAACATAAAATTTTCTATTGGCATAAGTAAAAATATTATTTTTTTTTAAATATGAAGATTTTCCTCCTATGTCTCAGAAAACTGCTGTTACTTGAGTGAAACTACTTGACATACACTCAGTGGGGCGTCCGTAAATTATTGTTTTTACTGTGGTAATAGTTTAGTAGATGGTAAAACAGTGGTTGTGAAGGGCGGCATGAAGAACTTAAGATGTGTAAGTTAAATCCGAAAAGACGGTCATTTTGAAAAAAAATATAAAAGTTGACACCATTGAAATGTATATAATTTGCAGACGTGAGTGCATCAAAGAAAAAAACATTGCCAGGGATTTACAAAACAGAAACTGGTTAACAGAATCAGTGTGCTATATTGCCATCACAAGAACAACTTGATTTCAAAATGAATTGTTTATTTTGTGGTGAAAAAAAGCGACATTCTTGCGGAAGAATCGCCAAGTAATAACGTGGTTCGAACTTTGACTCCGAAAGATAGACTATTGAAGAATGCTCATCAAAGGAACGACGAATGGGGTGAAAAGGTGATGAGGCGATTAAAAAGTGGGATTTGTCTTGTAGCAGAAGAAGCACGCTATCACGGAAGACGCTTATCCAAATTTGAATACAACTCACCATCAACTCAAAAAGAGGACGCCCACAAAATGAAGACATGACTTCTGCTTTCGAAAAGCTCTGCTTCTTTATTGATGACCGACGAATGCCAGTTTTCTGTATATGATTTGATGAAGAAATTAGATGAATAGTTACCAGAAGGCACGTCGATGACTGAGAAAACGCTGAAAGCAAAATTAACAAACACATACGGGGATGGTGTCATGTTTGGAAAAATGAATAAAAGCCCACCAGTTGCTTGTTTCCGTGGTTCCGGACTTAACCTGATCAATTCTTGGTACAGTGAAAGAAAAACTAATGAGAAGGATATGCGCCTGCGAATCGTCGAAGCTGCAGCAACTATAGTCCGAGCGAATATTAAGACAACTGCTTATAACACTATGGACTACCCTGATATTACTGACTTGATGAAGGATACACATTGTGTGGTTCCCGAAACACTACATGTACTTTTGAACACCGTTATCCTGAAAAGAAGAAAAAGCGAAAAAGAAAACGTAGCAAAACAGTGTATTGCAATTGCCTATTCTAAAATTGCTGCAACAACACCGCGCTCATTTCTATCTTCCATACAGATTGGTCTCTCGTATCTATTTCGGAAAGTAGCTTCCAAAAGCATTGTCACTGCAGTTTCAAATTTGGGATTTCGTTCAAGCTATAATGAGGTTGCATTGTTTGAATCATCAGCTGTTAAATCTTGGAAACCTGATTTGGACAAAGGTTGTTTCTGTTAATATATATTAGACAATGCAGACTTCAATATAAAACACCTAACTGGTAAAGGAACATTTCACTCGATGGGTGGAATAAGAAGCATAACACCAGCAGAGCAATTAAGTCAGGATATTACGAAATTGCGAACCATCCCCTCTTCAAAGAGCTAGCAAGCATTGGACAAATGGAAATACAAACTTTTCGAGGAAAACGATATGCTGGGTTGAATGAATTGAAACTGCAAAAGATGTACGATGATGAAGCTTGTAAGAATGTTACAATGCCCTCTACCCAGGATGTTCTTTGGATGTTCAGTAAATTTTTAGACACAATCCCTTCCATCATGGCAAGGTTTTAAGGAGGCCATGATGGGTACGCACTCTGCCATACGAAAAGTCAAAGGTTCTTGCATTACCTTTTGTTAATCTCCCTCCATCAGAGCACAACACAGTACTAACTATAGTGAAATTTGCAGCAAGCTAAATAAAGAAATCAAAACAACAAACATGTTTTGTTACATTCGATCAACCACCATACATGAGGGCTTAGGATATAGTGTCTTCAGGAAATGAAAATCAAGAAGGTGAACTTTCAGATATTGTTGAGAAATTGCAGAAATTCTCAAGGCCAAAGTTGTTTGAATTCCAAAGCTGCAGAAGATCCCACTGATGACCTTATTGTGACTAATGAAGAGGACTTTTCAAATGCTTAATGGCATCATCTTAAACTAGAAAAAAAAAACATGGAATAAGACTAATGGGGAAACCACTTTAAAAAAATATCACCAGAAACTTCGACCTCAAAAGTGATGTGGAAATAAGTTTGTGTTACAGATTTATTAAATGAGTCAGAAAAAGCTTTGACAACTGTTTAAAGGAAATATATTCTGTAACAGCACCTTTGCTTTATATAAATATTCACTGAATAACAATGACAATTCAATGAATAACAACAAGTTATTCACTAAGTTATTCACCAAGTGAGTCAACCTGTTCACACAGACATCAGATTTTACAGATTTTTTTATACATATAGCCCACGAGGGAGCTCGTTTATTGGGCACCCCCTTACATCCTGTGCAAGGTGAAGCGCAGAAGCGTTTACAGTCAAGTGCAGGTCAGCTGATTAATCAAAACAACCGGCTCGCTCTCACGCCTCTCATGCCCAGAGAAGGCCGTGGATTACTGCCACTTGGACAGGGAAGTCAGACACGTAACTCAAGTGTTATCTCAATAAATATGAAAACAGCAAGAAATGTTTACATCAAACCCAGCCACTTAAAGAGTCCCAGAACTTAATTAAAACAATTAAAGTGATACCAAAACACTATCACATTTAGTGGCAAACAGTGAGACGAATTCTATATACAAGTGCAGTACTCAGAAACAATAATCATTGATGACCAAAGTGACACAAGTGGCCCTTTAAGGTAATCATCATCAAACTAGCATGTTCATGTAAAATAATTGGACAGTGGTTATAAACACTTGCAAAAAGTATGCACAGAAATCCAGAGGTAACAAAGACAATACCAAGATTTGCAGACATAGCAACCAAACCCCCAGCACCAGGTCACAGCTTATGGTCACCCGACTGGAGCCGAGATCAACAGAGCTCACCGGAATGTTGTCTTAGTGCAGCAGCCAATACACGAATACTAGCAATGTTGTCATCGTGGTTGCAGAGAAGCAAGCAAGAGCTTGCTTAAGCAATCAAGCCTCTCCAGTGAGCATGAGAGGTCAGCCCCAAGGTCGATCGCCGCAAGAAAGGTCAGCCCCAGGTCGATCGCCGCAAGAAAGGTCAGCCCCAGGTTGATCGCCACAAGAAAGGTCAGCTCCAGGTTGATCGCCACAAGAAAGGTCAGCCCCAGGTCGATCGCCGTAAGAAAGGTCAGCCCCAGGTTGATCGCCACAAGAAAGGTCAGCCCCAATGTTGATCGTCCAACTACAAATTCACAGGAGCTAGTGGCAACTGATAGTGAAGAACTACCACAAATTAGCCAAATAGAGTTAACACCTACAGACTCTTAAGCTAGCTGTGAAAATGTCATAGATTCTCTGTTCGAGAACTTACACGGTGCTTTAACTAACACAACTAAAATGGCAACCGGTGGTTCTACTAACCCACAGACTTCATCGGTCTGTCAACCTGTAAAAATACTTCCAAATAACCTTAAGGTACAATAATTTACTACAGAGGATGCAGGTTATTATACCTTAACAGTTTTGCGTAAGTGCGAAGATGTAATGATAAACAATAATGTTACTAACGATGGGGGTAAAATCTGTTACGTCCAGAGCAACGTCAAACCAGTAGTCGGGCAGAAAGAATGATGTACGCTTCAGCCTTTGATGAGGAAACAGTTGACTATCAAACGTTCAGAAAACAATTCATATCCTTTTCGGGTCAAGAGCAAAATGAGGTGCGCTTACTTGGATTTTCAAGATGGCAGAGCGTACAAGTACTAGTGTGTTTGCTCACGACGCAGATGAAGCAGAGGCTTTAGCCGGACATACTATGATGGATCTCAAAACTTGCATGACATCCTCAAATTGGTTTGATGAATAAGGAGAAATAACTCAGGAAAATTTATGCAAGATCATTGAGTTCTTAGTCTATCCTGGTGCAACACGAAACTACACGCAAGGCAGCCAGAAAGAAAGAATATAAACTAGGGACTAAGCTTGTAGATTACGTGGAGGAAATTTCTGATCCGGTGGAAACTACTCCTAGGGCTCTGAAAGTAGCACCAGTAACCAGTATTAAGGAACAAACACAAAATTGCCACCGGAACCAAACCCTAGAAGGCACCTTTTTGACAGGTTATGGAAGATTTTCTTGTATATATTGATGTATTACTTGTGTAAGAAATTTCTAGAATGTACTGCATCATTTTTGCTTTTATTTAGATTTAATTAAGTATTGTAAGCCAAGCCCTAGATCATTCAAGAACCTTCTGGGCAGATCTCGTTCCGACCTGTATGCCTGGACGGTGCTAGGATGCCCTTGGGCGCCTGAGGAGATGTATAAATGGCAGCAGCAAGGCGTCTGGGAAAGTAGTCGACCTTTCCTGCTCAGAGTGTGAAGTACAAGCCTAGTGATAACTGAAGATAATTTTTTTTAAGTATTGTCCAGTTGCCGTGAGCAATATAAAGTGAAAAGACTAAGGAAGTGTAAACTGGTATTGTGCTGACTGTATATATTTGAAGTGAGAAGTCCAATAATTAGAACACAAACTGTGAACGATTTTGTGAAGATTTAGTGATTATTAAAGCCGACTACAGTTCACAAGTGTTTCTGTGACCTGGTGGAAATCTACCTGCCTGTTGTTTGTCTGTACACTGATACCGATCGTCGGGAAATTACTGGAGACTGGCTGGACAGCTAGTAGTAATTCGACAACACTTGTGAGATATCTACTGCTTCTGTATATACGACCTGGCCGTTGGTAATCAGCGGTGGAAGCTGGTCGGCGGCGAAAGTGGTTCGTAACATTACTTTTTGGAGTGCATTCCTATTGCTAATTATTCCAAATCCTGTGTGTACTCTCCATTGTTTTAGTGCTTGATTCAGCTTTATATACATACGTGTGACTTATGTGCTCCTAACCATTGTCTTCTTGATATACGATTCAACAACTAGGGAAATATCTAGTTCATGTTCTCAGCTTTTTTATCCATGTGTCATTATACAGGTCCATTACAGTTAGTTTTCATTTGTGACTCATTACAGCTATTATCTTTATAACTTATTGTGTATTCTTTTACTGTAGTTTTTGTATATACTGCAGGTTTAACTTCCCCCATACATGATATTTGAGAATCACTGGCATTATACCATCTCTTTTACATCCGTTCATTAGAACACACTACAATTTTTTTTTGACTGGAACCTTTAGTTATCAATCTACATAACCATTGACTGCGAGTCTCTCTGGAAGTTCTGAATACACCGTTAACTATTAAGTAGTTGTCCTGCATCGTGACATAAGAAACATAAGAAAATAAGGAGTCTGCAATAGGCCGGTTGGCCTGCTAATGGCAGCTCCTGTCGACAGTTACTGCCACTCTCTATCATCCATGAATATATCCAGCCTCCTTTTGAAACTTTCCAGCGTTCCAGCACTTGCTACAAAGTTGCTAAGCTTGTTCCACTCGTCCACCACCCTATTTGTAAAACAGTTCCTTCCTATCTCCCTCCTAAACCTAAACTTATCCAACTTAAATCCGTTGTTCCGAGTCCTATCCTGCTCGGATATTATAAGAACTTTATCTATATCACCTTTATTGATTCCTTTCACCCACTTGAATACTTCTATCATATCTCCCCGCACTCTTCGTCTTTCTAGGGAATGCAAATTTAGTTTCTTTAACCTATCCTGATATGGAAGGTTTCTAAGTCCCGGAATCATTTTCGTCCTTCTTCGCTGCACCGACTCTAGTGAATTTATATCCATTCTATAATAAGGGCACCAGAACTGAACCGCATAATCGAGGTGTGGCCTGACTAGCGCAAGATATAGTTGCAATAAGACCTCTGTACTCTTATTACTTACACTTCTAGATATAAAACCTAATACTCTGTTTGCCTTATTTCGAACATTAACGCACTGTTTTCTAGGCCGTAGGTCCGGGCTTACAAGTACCCCAGGTCTCTTTCACAAGTCGACTTCTCTTGGTTGTTGTTGTTAAGGCTGTATACATTGACAGTATTTGTTCTTCCATTGACAATAAAATAAAATGATATCTCTAGCACCAACAGAACCCGAAATAAGATGATACATAATTTGGCAGCCACCTTGTTCACCAAATTGAATTATGTGCTTTCGGTTGAAAATCAAATTAGGCAACAGCAGTTTTCGTAATCAGCGGGTCTTATTGGTGATCAAAACTCATTACCCAATATGAACATGACTTGCCGTTGACATCATTTTCTAGACGACTTTTCTGCCTGGTGTGCCTGGACTAAAAGAAAGGGACGGAGACCGAGAAAGAGCATAGAAGATCAATGGAAAGCTGCAAGAGGCTGGAATTATAGCATGGAAAACTGGAAAAGGGAAACATGGCAGCTTTTCCAAGGCTCGGAGTTTCTCGCGGAGTCATAGGTTGCTAATGTGGAAGATGCTTCATCACTTGTTCAGTCTCCGAGAGCATATGTCTCAATGCTTTTTCGACGTAGACTTCACTCCTTACTACTGGGTTTAAGACCATCTACATTTCCAATCGCACCTGTTCCAGAAGAGCCACCTGGTTTGGCAGAGGAAATACTTAGACTAAAGACAGACAAGGTTCTCCAGATCAGCTTCGAAAGTGAAAAGGCAAAGTTGTCATACTTTTGGACGCTTGAAGGGCTGAAACTACTGTACGTTGCCATAGCGACAGACACGAGGGCTTTACTACCATTTTCCTCCACTTACCTGGTGTGGGGCAGGATTTTATGGCCAATCACGTGTAAGCGGTAAACAAAGAAACAGGCTGCGGCCAGAACACATCATATGTGCGAATTGGTCAGAGGATCAATGATAGGAAGTGTCACTGCTCATAAATGAGTTGTTTCTGGTGGGTTATACCGCTGTCTAGCATGTTACGATAAGTAAAATTAGGTCAATGTAGGTAAGGGTGTTTAAGGTGAGGTTTGGTTAGGTATGATTATGTTAGTTTAGGCTCGGTTAGGTAAGCTTAGAAAAAATTAGTGAGGTAAGGCTAAGTTGGGTTATTAAAGGTCAGGTTAGGATACGTAAGGTCAGGTTAGGATACGTAAGGTTAGGTAAGGCTAGGAATATTGGTTTAGGTTAGGTTAGGTTAGGTTACATGGAAGTTGAGTACTCATTTACCACACAAGATGGAGAGAAGGCGGCTAATGAAACGCAAACGTAAATAAATGAGATATCATAAAGAGATAACGGATTTAAAATGGGTGAAAAATGAATACAAGATAGTGTAAGAGGAGGAGGAATAGGGTATTTAAACGGAGAAGAGGGGAATATATGATAGATAGTGAGGGGAAAGGAAGGGGTAGAGGGGAGATACGGCAGGCTAGAGAGGAAGATAAGGGGACGAAGGGAGACGGAAGGAAGGTTGATAGGAGAGTGACGGAGATTGTGGGGGAAATGATTGGTGTTTCGAGGGAAAGTGAGAGATTACGGTGAAGTGAGTGTGGGAGCACGGAGAGGGAAGATGGTGAAGGAGCTATAAAGCAGAAGAGATAAGGAAGAGACAGACAGACACAGAGACCGAGAGAGGAGCAAGGAAAAGGGAGGGAGATGGGTAAAAAGAGAGAGGAGAGGGATAAATATGATTAGAGAGAGTGGGAGGAGGGAAGTCATTGAGTGGAAGTGAGGAGAGAGAGAGAGAGAGAGAGAGAGAGAGAGAGAGAGAGAGAGAGAGAGAGAGAGAGAGAGAAGAGAGAGAGAGAAGAGAAGAGAAGAGAAGAGAAGAGAGGTCCAAGACAAAGGGAAGGAAAAGGGTAGGAGAGAGGGAGAGGATATGTCTAAACCAAGGAGGGAGAGGGAGGGAGCTCAAAAAGAGGGAGGGAAGGGAAAAGCTGAAAGGGAGAGGGCCGAGGAGAGGGACCAAAGAGAGAGGGGTGTAGGTGAGGGTAATGGAGCAGATGAAGAGTTCCTTACGCCTGGGTTCATTTGCTCAGGTGAGCTCGTCAACAACCTTATTAAACCCTCACTCACGTGTCTGGCAGGTCACGTCTTAGGTGACAATGGGTGGCATCTTTTGGGCCTTTAGGTGACGCTGAGTAACGTTTTAGGGGACACTGGGTGACACCTTTAGGTGACATTGAGTAACGTTTTCAGTGACACGGGTGACGCCTTTAGGTGATGCTGAGTAGCGTTTTAGGTGACACCGGGTGACGTTTTAGGTAACGCTGGGTGACACCTTTAGGTGACGCTGAATGAGGCCTTTAGGTGATGCTGAGTAAAGTTTAGGTGACGCTGAGTGACGTTTAAGGTGAAACAGGTGACGCCTTTAGGTGACGCTGAATGAGGCCCTTAGGTGACAATGGGTGACATCTTTAGGGGACACTGGATGATGTCTTTACGTGAATTTTAGGTGACGCTGAGTGACGCCTTAGGCGAGTTCTTGGGTGACGCTGGATGGCGGATTCTGGTGCCACAGAGTAACGCCTCTCATGTTAGTAGATGACGCTCCAGGCAACGCAGCCAGAGACACTGTGCATCACGTTAAATGACTTCAAGTGAACTAGGAGACTCAACTAGGCAACGAGACGTTATGTGCTCCAAGCGGTTACTAGGAGACGATCAGTGATGACAGGTGACGTGAGATGAATTTTGGTAATTTGAGGCGAGATAACACGATGAAATGTGCTGATGAACGACTGTAAGTGGAGGAGGATGTGGAGGCGTTATCAAAGAATAAAATTAATTTGGGGAAAATAAGCGGACAAGGGACTCGCCTGACGAGTAGGATGTTTGAACTTGGGAGGTAAGACTTGGTGTAACCAGGGAACACAAGGATAGAATAGCCAACAATTCGTGTATATAATTCTTGGTTACATTATAGTTTTTTTTAGTTAGGATTGGCTGGTCAACTGACTTTCTGGATAATTTTGTTAAATAATTTATTTCGTTAGCTCGACAATCAGCAAATTTTCTTAACCCATTAAGGTCGTGGGACTACACATTGCAGCCAATCAACAAGAACTTTACTGCATCAGCTATCCAATCACACGAGGGCTTCTACTTCTCCTAGCTATGACAACATAGTCCATAGTATATACCATTGCCTCTCTTGACACCATACAGTGTCAATCAATACAGATTCTTTTTCTATTTCTACTCTGTGATTTATGTTAGTTCTCGTCTTTCCATTTGCTGTCTAATTCCCTCCGAGGTACTGTACAGTTCACCACTCCCCTATTACGTCTCTAGGTGTTGCAAAATGCTGGGCGGAGTACTTTGAACGTACTACTGCTTGTTTTAAGAGATTCAGAAAGAAAAGCATCGACATCAATACCTAGATGGAGTGCTAAAATCCCACAAAAAATAACAGGAGTTTGTAGCCACAACTACATCACCACACCTCTGGTAACAATGAAGTTAATGGTAAATGTACAGGGTAAGGAAAGTTTATCATCTCTATAATATTGATTCAGGTGAAATAACGAGGATATAAAATTATTTTACGCATGACACAATTTAGTTACCATAACAATTGCTGGTGTATAATTTTTCTTACAATTATTTTAATTTTAATAATTAGAGAGTAAGTTATATGAATCAAGGCTGAAAAAAATGGAGAACTTTAAATAGAATAGTCTGAATATGGCCAGAGGTGTGTTAAACAGAGAGCATTACAGCTCTAGCATAGTATAACAAAGTTTACTTTTATCATTATATATCACAGAAATCAGAAAAGGCAATTTGAATGGGTCATTTTTAAACAACCGGCAGATATCAGCAGCGAATAATTTTGGCCAAATAGGATTAACTATGTGTTTTGGGTTATGACTCCATAAGTCAGTATGGACCTGGTAAATCTTCTTATGTTACGTTTAGGAGTTTCTTAACCCTATCAAACCAAACCTTAGCTAGGTCAAGTTGGGGTAGGTTAGGATATGTTTAGTTAGACTAGCTAAGTTACAAATAATCTTCATAAATAATGTATATCTGTGTTTATCTACGAGATTAATTCTGTCCAGGGATTTTCGTGGTATTTTAAAGAATTTTTAAATTATCATTTCTCTTTTGACTTTAATTCATCTTACCTGGTCAGTTGGAGGTAATTGCCCTGACACTGTGTGATTTACCACATGTTAAGGACGAATATACAGTATATATATATATATATATATATATATATATATATATATATATATATATATATATATATATATATATATATATTATGAAAATCCACAATGAAAACGTGGATAAGATAAATCTTGATAAAATCACACGGGAAAATGGAAACAACGGAGGTACTCCGTTGTTTCCATTTTCCCGTGTGATTTTATCAAGATATATATATATATATGCAAGTAAATCACTGTAGGTGCGCGTGATCTAGGTATATGCTGATAACCACCAGGAAAGAAGAAAACATCTGACCCAACCACCAACCGTTGTGTGCCATTTAAAGATTAGTAGGGTCATTACCTGACCATTGTGGACCTGGTCTCACCCTCCTCTGTATATATTCATCTTGTTTTGCATTACTCTATCTAGTCTGTACTCACCCCTGAAGATGTGAATTACACGAAAGCGCTTGGGAACTTCGTGTTTTCTTCTTTCCTGGTGGTTATCAGCATATGTATATACATATATATATACAGTATATATATATATATATATATATATATATATATATATATATATATATATATATATATATATATATATATATATATATATATATATATATATATATATATATATATATATATATATATATATATATAGTATATATATATATATATATATATATATATATATATATATTTATATATATATATATATACAGTATATATATATATATATATATATATATATATATATATATATATATGCAAGTAAATCACTGTAGGTGCGCGTGATCTAGGTATATGCTGATAACCAAAAGGAAAGAAGAAAACACGAAGTTCCCAAGCGCTTTCGTGTAATTCACATCTTCAGGGGTGAGTACAGACTAAGGAGAAGTAAAAAAAACAAGGTGTATATATACAGAGGAGGGTGAGATCAGGTCCACAATGGTCAGGTATTAGGTAATGACCATACTAACCTTTAAATAGCACCGCAACAGTCGGTAGTCAGGTCAGAGGGTAAGGTGATCCAACCTTCTCACCTGGTTACAAATCTTCTTAATTACAAAATTGTCCAGTTTGTACATGCCATTATTCAAATTCATGTTGAATGCTTCGGTATGTTTAATGAGACTAGATTCTATGATGTTCCTACTATCAATTGAATTACAAGGTAATATTGAGGAGGCATTATCCCAGTCAATGCAATGCTTGTTATCCCTCAAATGAATAAACAGAGCATTGGATTCCTGGCCTGTCCTTACACTATATTTATGTTGTTTAAGTTTAGTTACAAGGGTGAGGTCGTCTGCATACTGAAGTTCAGTAATGGAAGCTGCCGACACCTTTGTTCTTGCCTGGAGTCGTCTATGTAGAAAAGACCTCCCTTCACCCGGAACTCGATGTTTTCCCCGCATGCTAATTTGGCACTGGCACGAGTAAGGAAGGCAGCCAAGAAAAAGAAGAGAGAGTTAGTGCCGGTACACACCCTTGTTTAACCCTTGTTTGGATGGGGAAGAGCTCAGACTGGGTGCCGTTGTGCAGAACATCTGCCGTTTATCCCATCGTGGAGTTGTCTCACAATGCCGATGAATTTTGGTGGGCAGCCAAAACGGCTGACGGTCCACAAGAGGGCTTCCCTGTTGACCGAGTCGTAGGTCGGTGTAAAAGGTCTCCTTTCATCCTCTGCATCCAGTGTTGGGGCGTATGCATTGATGAAAAGGCATGACGTGAGTGATTCAGTGGGATTCGAAGCGTCATGAGGCGCTCTTTGATCTCAATAGACATTTCAGTTAGTCTTTGTACGATGCGTTGGCGGATGGCAAAGCGGTTTCTCTCCGCAGCAGGCTTACCCTACCAGAAGAACGTAACCAAACCCCCGTTGTGTGAGCTGGCCTTCATCTGGGAGCCGGGACTCACTGGTGGTTGCTATTTCGATGTTATACCTAGCCAGCTCTTTTGCCACAAGAGAGGTTCTTCTTTCAAGACGCTCATTAGTGCCAGTATTCCATGCAGCGACCATAAGACGTTGTATTATTTGTTTTTGTTTGGAACTGTGATTTTGACTGTGTTGTCGACCGCATAAGGATCACCTTACTGGGTGCGGTTACCCAGTCAGGTTGGGTTTTTCGGCAGGCTATGCTTAGGGCACCTTTCTAGCCCCCTCCCCGTGTGGGGTAAGCAGAATAGCTCCTCGAAAGGGCTGCTCACTCACGCAGACAGGACCGGATTGCACTGCTGTCTATATCCTTGTGCATAAACGACCATCTTATCTGTGCCGCCCATGTGCAGAGTTGTGACTAGATACTCCTGGCAGTCATTCTGCCTATCCCCGTCGCCACTCGTCCGTCGCCTTAGGACTTTTGGGGGTATAGGGGTTTTGATGATGATAAGAGGTATGATGAACTGGATGATGGCTGTGCATGAGTTGATTTATGTGGTGAAGCAGGAACACAGCCTGCAACCACACACCTTGGCTCTACCTTTTCCTGATCCAGTGGTGCAAATGTTCCAACGACTGGGTAGAGGGAGAGTTGCAATGGACTGCCGATAGCCGAGTTTGTTGGGTTTCACCTAAGTAGCCTGTCCTTCAGGCATTGCCATCGTCCGCCGGTGTAGTCGTTGGGTTTCCACGGTGGTCACCTCTTCCGCCTATACCGCCGTTGGGGGCTTGTTGGAGCTCTGTAAGCATGTCTGCCTGATGCTGGGTTTAACCACATATTTTTCGTTTGGGGTTTACTCTCGTAGCTTTATACCTACCAAGGTTAATCAGCAAGGCAGCGGGGCAATGGCTGGTAGGCGCCAGGCCAGTAAGCCTATGCTCCGTCCCTCTGGGGCCCACTGCTACTCCGTGACCCCCTGCTGGTATAGCCTGGGCCCACGAGGCACCAAGTTACCGTGTGTTGCCACGAGGAGGCACAGCAGGAGTCTTGATGGTGAAAAGGCTGTGTACTGGCAGGGGAAACCTTATGCAAGTTGCTTCCCTGTTCTCCACGACGGCTAGCCAGCGGCGGCAGCTCAAAGCGAGAGGGAGGAAGCAGAGCTTCAACCTTAACACTATCATAGTGCTGCCACACTAGACGCATTTCACCAACTTGTGTGCGACACACAAACACACACTTACATAGCTTCATTGACATACAGCTGGAGGTATGGAGTGAATAAAGACGTTGTGAAAGACATAAAGACGAACAACTAAATGGATGTAAGTACAACTTTGTAGATTTTCAAATGATAAAAGCAATTAGACATGAGAAGAAACAGACGAATTAAAAAAATCACAGAGGTATAAATGAGATACACAATCATACAGACTTACAGGCACACTCTTGGCGCTCCACAGCAGCCAAGGTCATAAGTACTTAAGAAAATAAGGAGTCTGCAATGGGCCGGTTGGCCTGTGCATGGCAGCTCCTGTCGAGAGTTACTACCACTTTCTATCATCCTTGAATCTATCTTGCCTCCTTTTAAAACTTTCCAGCATTCCAGCACTTACTACAAAGTTGTTAAGCTTGTTCCACTCGTCCACCACCCAATTTTTGAACCAGTTCCTTCCTATCTCCCTCTTAAGCCTAAGCTTATCCAACTTAAATCCGTTGCTACGAGTCCTATCCTGCTCGGATATTATAAGAACTTTATTGTTGAGTTTTAAATGCAAGAAAGTGGTTTTCTTACCGTAGAACTCAGATACCTTCACACTGGTTACTCACCCAGGAGATTATTGTGTATCACAACGTAGAATTTCACTCTGCTTCCGGCATTCAATGCGTTGTGTACTTGATAAATGATGATTTAATGAAGTCCATTAACTTCCAACATCCATCTAAGTTATTGGTTATACTTGTCATAACCAATCAGTCATTACCTTTGATAATAATAATAATAGAGGGATCACAGATACGGGCAGATAATTGCACTTACGTTTATTTGGCACAATTCCATACACTGGACTTATAATTTGCATGGATAGGTCAGTCACTCACATTCACGCCACAGTACGGTAAGTTATAAGGGAGAGTTTGTCAACCTGGAGAATTAATCGTTTAGATCTATTAGGCCGGCCTGGAGTGCTCTTGTGGCAAACAGGTCCTCACCATTGATCACTTCCTTTACAGGATGTGTTAACTTGTCGCTGGACTTAACAACAATCTCGGGGATTTGCACACACAGATTCGTAGCACTGGTAGGACTGTATGGCTCCTGTTCTAAATCCGCGGAGCAGGAGGTCTTCTCTAACCCAAGGTCTAAAGCCTACTGGCTAAAATGTGGATTTGAGGTTTTGAGATGACCCCTATCGGCAGGCCGGGTACCTTATCTCTACTTAAACAAACAGTTGGGATGGGTTGTGCTGGAGGCTCAGCGCAACCCATGACATTTATCTATATCGCCTTTATTGATTCCTTTCACCCACTTAAATTCTTCTATCATATCTCCCGGCACTCTTTGTCTTTCTAGGGAATGCAAGTTAAGTTTCTTTAACCTATCCTGATATGGAAGGTTTCTAAGTCCCGGAATCATTTTCGTCATTCTTCGCTGCACCGACTGTAGTGAATTTATATCCCTTCTATAATAAGGGCACCAGAACTGAACCGCATAATCGAGGTGTGGCCTGACTAGCGCAAGATATAGTTGCAATAAGACCTCTGCACTCTTATTACTTACACTTCTAGATATAAAACCTAATACTCTGTTTGCCTTATTTCTAACATTAACGCACTATTTTCTAGGCCGTAGGTCCGGGCTTACAAGTACCCCTAAGACTCTTTCACAAGTCGACTTCTCTAGGTTGATGTTGTTAAGGCTGTATACATTATAAGTATTTGTTCTTCCAATATTAGGTACGCTGCACTTGCTGGTGTTGAATTTCATTTGTCATTTTTCAGACCACCCCTGCAGTTTATTTAAATCCTCCTGTGGTGCATTTGCAATCCTGCCCTGAATTAATCTGCCGCCCTATTTTGGGGTCATCCACAAACTTGCTTATGTCACTGCTGAACCCAGTATCTACATCGTTTATGTAGATTATGAACAAGAGTGGGCCTAGTACTGACCCCTGGGGAACCCAACTGGTTACACAACCCCACTCAGATTTAACACCATCTACGCTGACCCTCTGTGTTCTATCGGTGAGCCATGATTTTATCCAATTTAAAACTTTCCTCACGATACCATGAGCCTTAACTTTTCTCAGAAGCCTCTGATGCGGTACTTTTGTTAAAGTCTAAGTAAATAACATCGTAATTTTTGTCATTATCTACTACCTCGAAGACTTTCCTAAAAAACGTCAGCAGATTTGTTAGACAAGATTTTCCCTTTGTAAACCCATGTTGGGAGTCGTAGATTAATTTGCTTTTCTCTAGATGCAATCAGATGCTATTTGCTATAATTGATTCAAGAAATTTCCCCACTACTGACGTCAAACTGATCGGCCGGTAATTTGACGCTGATGCTCTGGCACAACTCCCGTGTCTAATGATTTTGTAAATAAATTTACGAGGGGTCCACTAAACTGTTCCTTACAGTCTTTCAAAACTCGAGGGAAAATTTAATTCTGACCTGGGGATTTTGTATTCTTTAATTTATTTATCTTTTTAAGGGCAACCTCTTTTTTTATAGTGATATTCTTTAATTTCTCTTCTTCATTTCCCCTAAATATCAGTTCCACCTCTGGAATTTCCTTGTGAATTTCTTTTGTGAAAACTTATAAAATGTAGCTGTTTAATGCTTTGCTTATGTCGTCGATCACTTCCCCCTCCCTCATTTTAAGGACCCAACTTTGTCCTTGACCTTTGTCCTATATACCTGGAAAAATCCCTTGGTATTCGCCTTGGATTCTCTTGCTATCCTGATTTTGTAGTTCCTTTTTGCCTTCCTTACATTTCTCTTAACTTTCCTAGATAGTTCATTATACCTATTTCTGAGCTGCTCCTCCCCTCCCTTTAATTTCTGTAGCTAATTTAAGGCAGTTCAGTACTTTTACGGAAAGACAGTGTATTTTCAGGGTGTAAGTGACTGTGAGTGCTAGACTTGTGAATATGTGCGTCCTAGTGTCACGATACCGTCGCACCGATCTGTTCTGGCTGAAGTCTGGTGCTGGCTATCCTCCACCCCACACCATCACTCTACTAAAGGCGCTGAGTATCTTTCACAACCTCGGCTGCAGATGGGGTCACCGCATTCCCAGACGAATCCCTATCATCACGCCGATCAAGCATAAGAAAGTCAAGTCAGTGCCTGAAAGACAGTGTGCTCGCTATGAAGTGCCGCGACTATGGTACAGCCTACCATCCCTATTGCTGTCCAATGTTACATCTTTATGCAACAAGGTGGAGGAGGTCAGTGTCACAGTGAAGTCAGTTGGTGCAGGTATTGTGGGGGATTACCGAGGCGTGTCAAACTATTCCTGAGATCTGTGCCATAGAAAACTATGAGTTATTTCACCACCTTAAAAAGGACAGGAGAGGTGGGGGTGTAGTGCTATACTGTCGCAGTGATCCTAAACCATCACCCCTAGGTGTTAATGTACCTGAGGATGTAGAAACTTTGTGGGTTCAGGTCACTCCCACCTTCCGCCCCCGCCAGCTCGCTTCCCTCATTGTTTGTGTTTGCTATCACCCCCCCCCCCCACGCACCAACCGCCAATGCACTGATTACTCATATAATAGACACTGCTGACTCCCTGAGATCCAGATTTCCATGTGCTAAACTAGTAATATGCGGTGACTTTAATGAGTTAGACATCAGTGACATCCCCCAACACCTCCACCTTGCACAAATAGTTGACTTTCCCACACATGAGAATGCCACCCTGGACCTCATCATGACTGATCTTGGCAACCACTACCTTCCCCCCAGCCGCTGCCTCCCATGGGGCGCAGCCTCCACCTGTCTCTACTGTGGTCACCTACACCTACCATCTCACGGCCACCAGGACTTACCGACCCACCCCTGACTCTGCCATGCGGCGTTTCTGACAATGGGTGACCCGGTATCCCTGGACGGAAGTGATCACGGTAGACGATGTGCAGAACAAGTGGGATAATTACCTGGACACTATCACCAAAGCCAACCACCTCTTCTTTCCAGCCAAGACACTGAGGATCCAGCCCGGTGATGTCCCATGGATTACACCCCATATTAAAAGACTAACTGAGCAGCACAACAAGGCATACTACACTAGGGTGTGTCATAGGAGGGAAGATCAGCTAAAACTAATGGCCCATCACTTTTTTGGTAGATTTTAGTGTATATAAACAGAAAATAATTTCAGTTTCAATATTTTGCAACCTTTTGCTAGGTAAATTTTAGCGTGAAATTTATCGAAAATCTAACGTACAGCTGCATTAGTGCATTACAATTAAATAGTGAACATTGATTTCTGACTTCATTCTTTAACAACCCAACTTACAATATTTTTTTCTGTTTCAGATTCTGATGCATTTATAAGTTGATAATATTTGCGATGGCTGCTTGTGTCAGGACGAGGAACCAAAAATCCAGCCATCTTAATCACTATCTTGGGTCTGGGAGAGAGCTCCTGAAGTCGGAGTTGCCTACATTGAGAGATGCTTTGAGATACGGTGTTTTAATCAGGCAAATCAGTGAAAAGAACCAAAGAACTTACACAAACAAAGACATTGCCAGTGATATGACCAAAGCTGTCTTGGCACAGTACACTCTGGCTAACGCTCAGTTCAAGCCTCCAGTCATAACAAGTCGGAAGAAGATTAGTGAGAGACTGCTAGCCAGTTGGGAAAAGGCAAGAGATATCTCTCTTGGGAGAGGAAAACTTGCAGTTAAGGACAGCTTTGCCAAGCAACTGGACCAGTTTGGATGCGATCGTGACTGTAAATCCGAGGCCCACATCTCCTGTATTTGCAAGCGTGAACTGAAGATTCCTGTGATCGAACTGGCATTTGTCAAAGCACAGAGAGAGAAGACTGGCAGTATAGGGGCTCTCATGATTTCTAGCCAAGATATTCCGGAGTCCAAGAGACAGGAGGCTGCCACAGAGAGACAGAAGAGGAGAAGAGTTGCCGAGGAAAAGAGACTTGAGAAGGCCCAGGGTGAGGTAAAAAAGGCCGATGATTGGAGTCAAGCTGATTCAGAATTTAATAACTTCCCCATGGCTGATCCGAGTGCTGACCAGGAGAATGGTGACTTTGTCCCTAACCCAGAAAATAATGATCCCAAACCTTCCAGGCATAAGATTCGAAATAGGAAAGATATCCCGAGCATAGCTCTGGCCAGCATGCGACACCACACTGGTCTCAGAAAAACTGCAGAGATAGCAACAGCTGCCTGGATTGACGGTGGTTTGATAACACCTGATGATGTTCACCTGGTGATAGATCATAACAAAGTAAGGAGAGCTCAGGAGAAACTTGTCAGTAACCTAGAAGAGGAGTTTGATAAGGGGATAAGAGAAAATGGAATCAATTGTTTGTTCTTTGATGGGAAAAGGGATGACACTAAAGTGTTCATGAAAGTTGGAGATTCTGACACGTTGTTCCCTGCCACGGTGTAGGAGGAACACTACTCCTGCTGCAGTGAACCAGGAGGGAAGTATTTGTGGCATTTCACTCCAGAGAAAAATGACATCAGGAAACCAGCTGAGATAGTGGCAGATAACATTGTGAACTGGCTCAGAGAGAGGAACGTAGACCAGACCCTGCAGGCCATTGGAGGGGACAGCACCAACACGAACACAGGGTGGCAAGGGGGGGGTCATACAGTGGATAGAGCGGAAGATTGGGAGGAAGCTGGTCTGGATTGTTTGTGACCTCCACACCACGAGTTGCCACTCAGACATCTGATCCAGGAGCTGGATGGCAAGACTCTTTCAAACAACAGATGGTCTGGTCCTCTTGGCAAGATGCTGGACTCTGCTACTGAGTTAGAAATAAATCCGAGCTTTGAAAAAATCACAGTTGGCCCTCCACTCGTTGAGCTTGCACATACTGTCATTGACGACCTGAGTACTGACCAGTACAATGGTTACATGATTTGCAGTGCCATCAAAACTAGGGTCATGCCTGATAGACTTGCTTACCTGCAGATAGGTCCAGTCTCACATTCTAGGTGGCTCACAACGGCTCTCAGGTTCTGCAGAATTTGGGTCGCTCATCATAAACTGAAAGGGAACCAGCTTCACAACCTGAGACTTATTGTCCAATTCATCGTGAGTGTCTACTTGCCAAATTGGTTCAACACCAAGGTCAAGTCATCGTTCTCCGAAGGTCCGAGGCATGTTCTCTTCCAGTTTGAGCTCCTGAGGAGTCAGCCAAGGAAGGTTGTACAGATTGTGGAGCAGACTGTGAGGAGATCTTCCTGGTATGCTCATCCCGAGGCAGTTCTGCAGACAATGCTCTGCAGTAAGGATGAGGAGAGAAGAGTGGCAGTCAAAAAGATCTTGGATATGAGACTTATGAGAGGATCTGGGCATGACGAATCAGTTGGTGACGATTCCTTCAGGGTCAGGAAGACTCCTGAAGTCAATCTAGGTGCCAAGACCCTCACTGATCTCATAGATCTGGATAACATCCAGGCTGGCAGTGAGCCCCCTCTTACCTGCAGCCTCACCAATGTTCAAGTCAGAGCTTTCCTGGACAACCCCATGCATGTCCCTGCCTGGCCCACGCACACCCAGAGTATAGAGCGTTGTGTACAGCAAGTGAGCGAGGCCAGCAGCCACGTGTACAGCCAGGAGAGGAGGGAAGGCTACATCCGAGCTCAGGTGGTCAGCAGGGAGGTGATGAGTAGAAACAGAAGCAAGAAAGACATGTTCTCTATGGTGTGCAGCAACACCGGGTCGTAGTAGTAAAACCGGTTTTTGTATTTGATGATTTTGTTTTCTAAAGGAATATTAAATTTAATAAATGTGTCAAGATCATTCGTTTCACTATTCTGGATCATTTTCATCGTAATAAATTAACCTGATACATTTACTTTACTTTAAATAAGCTATTTAGTGGTGTTGGTAAAAGGGTGGGAATACTGAATTTTCATAAGATTTCAAGTTAAAATTTACCTAGCAAAAAATTAAAACTTTTCAAATCTGAAGATATCACATGATTCTGCACATAGAACTACATCATTAACACCATGGGCCGATTTTTCAAACTCAAAAAAAAAAAAATTCGCCTCAGTATGACACACCCTAATACTACACCAACAACCGCCTGTACAAAAGTCTACGTAACCAGGTCATCAGGAAAATCAAGTCAGCCAAGAAGTCTTATTATCCCAGGAAAGTGCACGGCCTCAAGGAGGTCGGCATCGGTCAGTGGTACTCTAAGGTAAAAGATCTCTGTGGTCTTATCCGTCTCCCACACTTCCTTTCATCTCATATTTACCTAGTGAGGAGGCAGCTGAGATAATTAATAACCACTTTGCTACCATATGTCATACCTTACCCAGTCTTGACCTCACTCTCCTCCCGGCTTACTTACCTTCCCCCTCCCCCCTCCCAGTGTTCAACCATATGAAATCGCCAACAAACTCCTGAAATTTAAATCCAAACGCTCGACGACCCCAATTTACCTCCCAATCAAAATTTACAAGGAGTTTGCAGTCGAACTTGCCAACCCCCTCTGCTCCATTATTAATGCATCTCTCAGACAAAGCAAATGCCCTAATGAATGGAAAACCGCAATTGTCACCCCAATCCCCAAGGTCACCACCCCAGAGTCCCCTAACGACCTTGGGCAAGTTGCCATTACCCCGATACCCAGTCTACTCTGTGAAGACTTTGTTTTTGAGTGGGCATTTGCTAGAATTTATCAATCAATTGATCCACAGCAATTTGGCAATTTGGCTTAGTTAGTTTCCTGGATTTCCTACACAAAAACCTGCAGAAACGTAAGACATCACTGCCCGTTGCTCTTGTTGACTTCAGGAAGGCTTTTGACCTTGTTGATCACTGCACTTTGATCAACAAGGCCACTGCACAAGGGCTGCCCACCAACCTGGTCTTATGGCCCACTGATTTCTTGAGTGCACGTCGTCAGGCAATGAGGTACCAGGGTTCTCTCTCCACATTCCAATACCTCACCTGCGGTGTTCCCCAGGGGACCAAGATGAGACCACTGTGCTTTCTCATCCTGATCAACGACGCTCTATCGGACACTCCTCACAGGTGGAAGTACGTGGATGACTGCAGTGTGGGGGTTACAGTGGAAAACACCTCACCGGACTACTCATCACTACAAGGCATCCTGGACAGGCTACAGGCATGCACTACAGAGAACAAAGTCACCATCAACCACACCAAAACCGTAGTCATGCACATCAATACCGCCACCACTCCAGTGCAAGCTCCAGCAGTCACAGTGGGTGCCCATCCTCTCCAGTAAGTGCAGTCTGCCAAACTCCTGGGTATTACCATAGACCACAAAATGGACTGGAAGGCCCATGTTAACAACACAATCAAGGCAGCCTCGTACCGATTCTACATGCTACGACGACTTAGGTCACTTGGGGCACCCATGCCAGAGCTGAGGACTATCTACGATGCCTTTATTCTCCCCAAACTAACGTATGCGTCACCAGCCTGGTCGTCTTCTCTCAACTCTACCCAACAACGTCGGCTAGAAAAGGTACAGAAAAGGGCCTGCAGAATCATGCTCGGCGCAGACTACTCCGGCTACATCAACGCTCTCTCCACCCTGGAAATGCAATCCCCAGTGACCTCCACCACCAAGCACTAGCAAGGTTTGGCAGTGGACTACTGCACCATCCTCGTCATCGCTATCTCCTGCCACCGGCAGTCCCCCGCCCACCTCGCGCAGTCCGCCACTACAACAAAATTCAGCCCATAAGAGCCTGCACTGATAGATATAAGAATAACACCATCCCATCTATTGATAAAATAATAGACAGCTCCTCATTTATGTACTGTACAGCCCTGTAAATGCATTCAATGCATATCATTATGTCAAAATCAAATGTAAGTTTGTATATTTTCAGCCAGCGGCTGCAACTCTATTATTAACCGTTTATTATTATTATTATTATTATTATTATTATTATTATTACACATGTACAAAGATATACTGTATATAATGTACAGATACATTCACATGCATCAAGAAGATAAAGAGATGTACGGAGGGACATTCAACCTCAACCTAATATGTATAAAGATGCAGACCGATTTTAAAAAGATTTAATACAGTATAAGATTCAAACTAAAGACTAATATAAACATGGGGTCGTATGTCAGCTATGTTGTAGACGGGTGTGAAGTGGTTTATAAATACCAGAGAAAGGCTATTATATATTGTTACCTTTACAATATATAAGGGCTTCAGAAATTTTAGCATCTACATTTTTAATGCAATAGACACCATGTTACAGTTTTTAACCATCTAAATGTCAGTCATCCACCGTCCGTTGCAACTATATAATATATATTAGGGTGGTCCCGAAATTTCTTTTGGTTTAAATTTCAACGACCACCCTGCCTAAGTGTGTGTATACTATTAAAACAATGATCTGTCACTTTTTAAAAAAATTGGATAAAATTTAGAGGTGCCACAAAGACTATCTAGTTTTTATATTGAACAAGTACCGGTAAATGTGTAAATCGTATACAATACATAGTCAATATCAATACAGTTAGTTGTTAATAGTTGTAATACAGCAAAATCAATGAAATTTAGCAACACAGGTCATTCTTCTTGAGTGCCTCTATTACAGTCCTTTTTAGAGAGTTTGGAAAGTTCTTTCGATGATCACTGACCACCTGGAGTAGAAATTGGCGTTGTTCCTCATCCTTTGTTATTACATGGATGTAATCTTGGATGAGTGCCACACCTCTCTCAGCCACATCGTTAACCACTTTCATTGTCTTGAGCTTCTTTTGTGCTTTGCAATAACCTGCATTAGTTTGCCACAAAGATGGGGACAACTGTAGAAAGTCAGTTGGCAGATTGAGCATGTCAAAAAATTTACTTCTTGCAGAAGACACAAAATCTTCAAGGTGAATGTCATTCACGTTTTGAGGCTTAACCACTGCCTTCATGCGGTTACCAATTTGAGCCTTTTTTAGACTGTCCACCATCCTCTGCTTTGTTTCATCACCAACATTCATATCAAAGAAGGCAAAGCCAACAACTTCTTCATTGAGGTACCACAGATGATTGATAAATTTGCGGCAAGCCTCTTCTGAAACCTCCTTGTCAACTTTTGTGTAGTCAGAAATCTTCTTCAGGAAGAGCAGGTCATTTCCTGGAGCTTGAACTGGCAAAGTAGCCAGGAACCATGCTTTAAAGAAAACAAGGACAGCAAATCGAACCACCCTACCGAGTCCTTTGACTTCTCGGGCTGTCAACTTGAATTGTGACCGGAACATCCATATTTTGAAGGAATACAACAGCTTTGCAATCCACCTGGCTCTGTGCATGGCCCCAGGCTTCCTGAAAGATATCTTGCGGTGTGGAGTTCCTCCCAGGAATATAACAACCAATTCGAGTAATTCTCTATAGTCTTCCCGTGGCTGATTATCATTAAGGAAGCTCAATGCATTTTTCAGCAGACCTTCTCGATTTTCAGTCACAGCCAAATCCATTTCTTGATCAGTGGCAGCTGTACTGTAGTCACTCTGCACAATGTGGGCCAAAATGCTTGAAATCTCTTAAAAACAAGTATATCTGGCCCAGTTGATGGACCCATTACACGGTCAAATACTCCACCGATCACAACCTCATGCACATGATGACGGCATGGCAACCATAGGAGATTTTTCTCCAGTTTAATTTCGATGAGCTTACAGGCCCCAGTGTGGCGTCCAGTGTTGCTGCTTGTAGTGTCAAAAGACACTGCCACTATATAGTCTTTTAATTTCCAATCTTTGACCACTTCAACCACAGCATTAGCCATCGCTTCACCAGTTCCATTGGGCAACTTTGATACATTCAGCAATTGTTCATTCTCTTCATAGGACACAATGATTGGCAATCGATCATTAGTTTCTTTACCACCATCTGTTTCAGGAAGTAGCTTTCCATCCCAATGAACAACAAGAGGGATTGTTGGATCAAGATTAAGTATAAATTGTTCTTTGGCAGACTTAAAAGACTGAACTCTCAACTTCATTCTTGATTGTCGAATTGTCTTCCGGTTGACTGCTATGTCTTCCACGTTGTGACCTAAAGTTTGAGCTGCTGCAGCAATCAAATGCACAGCATCACGATCACTAATCTTGGTGCGATCTAGTGCTTTGGCCAGAACAGGGGACATTATGTTTTTTGCACGTGGTTTCCCAGGTTTTGATTTTTTGGGAGGAGAACACTCTGACGCTGAAGAATTTACTTGTTCCTCAGACTCAGATGATGATGAGAATGGCGGATTCATTCCTTGTTTTTCATCTTCTTTTGTTTTCTGTGCCAAAGCTTTTGAAAAGCGAGCACGTTCTTCTTCTTTTCGTATTACCAAGCGGACTTCTTTTGCTGCTGGTTCTTTTTCAACTCTACCCAAGTATCCTTTCCTTCCATCTCGTTGTGCTAGAAGGAATTGCCGATCTTCTTCAATTTTGATCATTGTCAAAGCATTTGCATGAGCAATGTCAAATAGTTTACTTAATTGTTCTTTGAAAACTTCTTCCTTTATTTGCTGAGCTTGGCTTCTCCTCTTGGCAGCTTTTTGAAGGCTTTTCCATTTCACAAACATTTTTTCAACTCTTTCTCGGGCATGAATTTCTGAGCAAGTTGGTATTCTTGCCATTTCCCAAAATGGGAGTACTTGCTTGATCACTTCCTTGGCACTCTCTTTGATGGTTGCTTTGTTGACTTTGTGAATTTGAAAGAACAAACTCATAACTTCCCCAGTAGAAGGCAGTTTTAGACCAGTCAAAGCGTGTGCAGTTGGCCCAATCAACCATACTTCATTGTCTTTCCTTGTCTTTGGCTTTGTGCCACTACCACTAGTACTAGCCATCTAAAAAGAGAAACCATTACTATTATTAGTATTATATGATACATAATTTAGGGACAATAGGTAACACAAACTCACACCCAACATCCAGTTTGTAGAGTCTAGGATGTTGAGCTTGATAATGAGTACAAAGAAGTGACAAAAAAATTCTCTATAAGTCCAATTGGATATGTGGCACTCACAGATAGACCTAAGCTCATTCATGGATTGACAGAATACAGACACCTGCACAACATGTCAACAATCTGCCATTATATAATATATATATATATTAAGTAAGTTGTGTCAAGTTGTGCCCCTGGCTGGTGGCGCCCCTAAACATCCCTCAATTTGGTTGAAATTGTTTGGGTTATATTATTTTGGTAGTTCTTATAAAAGGGCAGGGTGGTTGTGATCATATTCTGAAAAAAAAATTTTAACCCCCATTTCGGGACCACCCTACTATATATGTGAAACTCTTCTAGTGTGCCGGTATGTAATAAAGTCCATTTAATCAATAAGTTTCACTTGACTCTATGTCTAATATCAAAAGCAAAGTTTCCCACGTTTGTTCGCAGAGGTAGTGTTATATGTCTGTCTTGTCCTAGCGCTAGTAGCAAGGAAATTGGTGGTAACAACAGATTAGTGACAAAGTTCCATTTGAGCTTTTTTCACGTGTTAAGCTTTCCTGTATTGTTACGACTAATACTCACGTTTTAACCATATCATAACATATAATAGTTTGGATTGCATGATATTGTATAGTAATCTACGCCAGTCAGTTGTATCATAATGTTATTGCAAATTTACTTTCAGTTAAATAAAATAATTAGTTGTATATGCTTGAGTGTTTTAATAGCATGCATTACTTTCTCATTAATGGCAAATATAGTTTGAACTGAATTATAGTATATCATTCCTTGAGATTTCTGAAGGATATAAAAACCCAACCTGTCAGTTTCTTCAATACTTGCAAAATGTTGTCCAAAGGTGATGATGGATATGTAGGTGACGGAAGAGGAGAGAAAGAAAGTGGTGGAAAATAACGAGGAGAAGATGGATATTGAGGAGGAGGAGGGGAAGCTAGAGATTGACGAGATGGAAATATACGATGAAGAGAAGGAGATGGAAATATACGATGAAGAGGAGATGGAAGACGGAAATAGACGAGGGGAAAGATCTTTTTAAAGAATAAAATAATCGTGAGTGGGTTTCCTGAACTCCACAGAGTCATGATTAACGGAGATTAGTGGATTTTATTAGTAATTTATGGCCTCAAATGACGTAGGAACTCTCTCAATGTATTCTTTATAGAGTGTAACGAGAGTCTCACACTGATGAATACGGGAGAGTCATTCCTTCCCTTAAAAATATCCTCACTCCTAATCAGATGTTAGTTTGAATAAGGATCCTTTCATAAGCATAATTACTACCTTGGCTTTCATCTTTTTCATTAACATCAAGGCATTCATTTCAGGGGTCAAAGTAGTATATTTTTCTTTTAACTCGGTTCTAATGACATTGATTACCAGGCCAATATTACTTATATAACACTGTGTGTCTGGAGGAGATCTACTCAGTTCTTTCTGGTCATTTAGTCACCCTGTACCACCACGAGTATCATTATCAACACCAAGTCTTGTTAGTAGCGTCGAAAATCCAAAGTAGTGTACCATATTAACTCGTCAGTAATTCTACATATCAAAATTCCCTTCATCATTCAAATATTTAGAATCATTCCCTGTGGGTTCACGATTACAGTTTCAGTAGCTGTTGCAGATTATACAGTGACACTAACGGAAGTAATGACGTTCCTTATTTATTAGGAAAATCTATTATCGCTAGTTAACTTACACGTAATCGACCTCAGCTAATATTTTCTATTATGTGTGTTTCGTTGGTGGTATATAGCTCAAGTAAAGGGGAAAAGGGAACCCGTAATAACACAAGATTTTTCCCTCTGCTACGGGTGTACTACAAGAGTGACCAACAATTACCCTTTCCATCAGCATAAATACCCAGGAATACGATATTCTTTGTACTTATGTATATCACAAAGGTTAGTACACACATGTAGTGCATGCCTACTAGGTTAATGCTTTTCAATTTTCTCACTGAATTTAAAGTTCATATTGATCTGATTCATTTCTTCGTGAATGATTTTATATAAAGACCCTCTTATCCTCGAAGCTGTTTGTCAGCAGATGTTATCGTTAACAACGGTGGCATTATTACTACTCCTCCGGGTACAGATCCAGGAGCACCACCTGCTGCTCAGAATAGCGGAAGGGTGAAAATAACCCATCATGTTAGGCTGAGACTCAATAATTATGCGATTCACTCAGTTTGAAATGGAAGGGATTCCCAATTTTAGGGTTTGTGTTTTTTATACTAGAATATTGATGTATCATCTGTATATTATGAAGCGGAGTCAAACACGGCTTAGTGTAGATTTTATTTTTTCCAGTCCATTAAGATTCCCTTTAGGATTTATTTATTATTTTACAGTGTTTCCGCGATTGTTTCACTTAATGGGGGACTTATTTACGAGACCTTATATCTGAGATTGTCTAGTCTTTGTCCAATGCTGCCCAAACAAACCAGGGTGTAGACCACAGGTGTGTCTATCCTTCGATTCGTTATGACTTCAAGCACTGTTTGGCTCTTTGCGGTGGCAAGGAAACTGATGCTTCAATGTAATTTAAATGTATTTATTGACAATAAAGGTAAGTCACATTCATTTTACGTTCATCTAGATCCAAGTATTCGACTGGAGACCATAAGCTGTTTTGTTTGGAATATTATACCTGGCTGTGGCCTAGTTATAATATCAATATTAGTCACAGGTCTTTTTCAGTATATTAGTTTACATTTTGTCTTTTCATCTACGCTGTTATGGTAGTTTTTCTACTTACATCACCATCTCTTCTTCTTGACAGGACCACAGCTGTTAGAAGTATAGGTTTGTCATCTTGGTAAATGACCCACAGCTTGTCTGAGCTAAGTGTTGTGGTGTTGAGGGTGTTGCAATGATTTTACCCTCTACCAGTGACCACTAGAGAAACAATAAACAATATTTGTATTTTTTTATATAAAAACACAATTTTGTTACGAAAGAATATTTATCTCCTTGATACTCTTGGACATATAACTTGACCGTTAGGAAAAATTATGACCCTAGATTTTAATATTTAGCTCACACATGACACTTGACACATGACACCTGATAGAATCAATATAACTTACTATAGAAATTTTTGTAGGAACAAAAATAAATAAAATCATCTCCAACATGTCAACATAAAATAACTAGATAAATTTGTCGTTAATAGCGAATTTTATACGGATTTATTTTTGACTAAACATCACTTACACCTGGAAACAGAAGCATAATTTTAAGTGTCCCAATATTTGAAAATGATCAGTTGGTAGTAGATACAACTGTTGGTGTTAGTGTAGAGCATCACGCCCTCTTACACACCCGCGTTCAATGTACTATAGCCACAGATCGACTCTTTATTGTTTTATTGGTTTATGATTTACTTTATTCATAAGTTTATCCTCATTCAGATCATATCCTGTGCCTGGCTCCTTATTGATGCATCCTGTAGGTCCTTGTCTTCTCTGAACTATAAAGTTATTCCCACTACTTTCAGCGTGTGTCTTTTACATCACACACAACTGGGTTTCCACCGGACCAAAATAAATATTCCCATTAACATAAACACTTCCGGTTATACTGTAATATATATGTTTTCGAAACCGATCGACCAACTCTTAATACAATGCTCTCAATATAAACACATTTCCAGGTCCTCATACTCACTAAATTAATAGATAAACATGGTATAATATTTAAACACTCTTCAGAATTATACATAAAATAAGGCAGGGTTCCCGGGACGCTATACCAACCCCGTAACCCTTATATAAAGTGGCGTCAAGGTTACATGATGATTTTACTCATTGGCTCGGAACATACTGAGCGAGTGTAGCCCCAGTCCCTACTGATTCTCTTTAATGAATGGTACTAAGTATGATATTTTACTGGACTTCATAGTAATGGAAGATAATAATAGTTATGTATAACATTAAAATTCTCTTACGACTCTCCATCTCGTGAAATTTTGAAGGCAGAATGTTAACTTTTTTTTTAGGCGGGGGGGGGGGGGTGTATTCTTGATATACTTAGATTTAATTTATGTTTCTCTTCTTAAGTATACTTAAAAATAATGAAATAATTGTCAATTTTGTATGTAGTCATTTCTAAGTGTAGGATGTTAGATGAAAGAATACAGGTGTAAACGTTTGTGTTTCATGTTTAATAATTATGTTTTTTTTTATCAATATGACTTCTTCTCAGACCTTGGAGACTTGGTTTACAGGCCACTTAGAGAGTATTTATGAGTCAACTTGCGTCAGCCTCCGCGCAGGCCAGAAGTCACGTCTCACGCACGAGTTGATATGGTATACGATTACCCTCTCATATTATTTGAACATTTACAACTGTTTTATTTTCCTAAATATATATATATATATATATATATATATATATATATATATATATATATATATATATATATATATATATATATATATATATATATATATATATATATATATATATATATATATATATATAAATAATTAAGAGGAGAACCAGGGTAAACACAAACATCTTGAAGTAGGGCTTCGTTTAATTGCTAACGTTTCGGAAATAATCCTTTTCCATCATCAGAGCCTAAAAAGTTTTGAAAAAGTTTAAAAATACAGGTGATATACAATAAACACATAATATTATACGAAAATTTACCTACAATATACTACAAAAATTTAAAAAAGAGCAATCCACTTCAAAACCGACAAAAATGATGAGAGACCTACATACAAAGCTAAAGTCAGGAAATAAAAGGTATGAAATAAAATGTACAGGGGGGTATTACCTTAATTCAGACGAGCCTTAATGTGAAAAACATAACAATTCAATAGAGGCCATATCACAAAGCGATGGCTTTTCTTTGTACTGGTGTAATGCTTCCATAATGAGGAGGTCTGTATCACAGCCGCTCTTGCCAAGAACTGAGAAATCAGACGGCGAAAACGGGTGGTCATGTTGGTGGGCGTGGTTACGAATAGCTGAATGTGGTGGTTGTGTTATTAAATGGCCCCTGACTTCTCTCGAGCAGGACTCGGGGACGTTGTAGCTGGCCACCTTGTTACAAGACACACTCTCTCTCTGTTTCTCCCTGTGTGTCTCTGGGTATCTCTCTCTGCGAATTGACACGAGGGAGGACTAGCACGTCCTATATATTGGGAGGCGAGCCGTCAGGTTGAGCTGGTCGGGGGGGCGGCGGCGAATGGTCTCCTTACATTTGCCCTCGCTAATGTAGGGTCAGGTCTGGACCTTTTCAGAGACTGTATCTTCTGGAGAAGTCATCAGATGGGGCCTTGTGACATGAGAGGCCCTGGTTGATTTGTGGCCCCTTGAGTTGGGCTCCGAGGGTTACATTTGACCTGGCTAATGTGAGGTCAGGTCTGGACTCTCTCTGCGATGTAGGTTATTGTATATTGGGAGAGAGTCGGCTGGTGCCTTCTTACATGTTTGTTGTGGTGACATGTCACATGGGAGGGGAGCCTGGCTGATTTATAATCCTTGGTCCACCGTGAGAGTTACCCTACACTTGACCCCCCCAATGTCGGGTCAAGACTGGCCCTCCTCTGCGGTGTAGGATATTGTGTATATTGGGAGAGAGTCAGCTGGTGCCTTCTTACATGTTTGCTGGCCGTGTGACATGGGAAGGGGAGCTAGTTGATTTGTAACACCCTTGAGCACCTGCTGGGGATACCTTTGCACTTGACCTCCCTAATGTCGGGTCAGGTCTGGAGTTTCTGAGATGTAAGCTGTGGTCTGACAACCCATCACTACATACTGTAGGTCGAGGGTTGGAATCCTGGCTGGTGAGGTCGTTGATTATATATGTGTATGTGTGTGTGTATATATATATATGTATATGTACTGTCAATGAATATGATGCATCTCTTTGTGTACGAACCTCTGTCCCGCATGGCAGTGAACAGTGACATTACCCACATGAATCTGACCTCTATACATTTATACCTGTTAATGAATATGATGTATTTCTTTGTGTATGAACCTCTGTCCTGCGTGGCAGTGAGAAGTGATACCACCCTCAGTGTCAAGACCTGACTGAATTACTCAGAATAGACAAACTGTACTACAAGCTTTCCCAATAAATTTGTTAAACTAAAATGCGTGTGGACGCCAGCAGTGGTGCCGGGCAGGTGTTTTTTTTTTTTTTTTTTTTTTTTTTTTTAGAGAGAGAAAGGAGGGTGAAAGAAGATTAGAGGTGGGGGAAGGAAGTTATAGTTCGGAAATTGATGAAATTTTGGAGGAGGTAAGAGAGGGCAGGCTGACTGCCTAGCTAAGCTAATAGTGTGTTAGGGTTGTGTCATGGGTTAGTTATTGTCTGTCGGTACAGGCACTAGACATCCTACCCTGTCCCCCATATATGGGTGGCGGTGGAGTAGGCCGTGAGCATGAGGGGCACACATGGTGGCTACCAGGTTGTGTCAAACCAGAAGAGGGGGGTGACTGGGTAGCAGCTGGAGGCAGGGGTAGTCTGTGTAGGTTGGAGATGGCGGTACAGTGTATCAAAGAGTCTTTCAATGCGGTTGGTAAATTCGTGTAAGAGGGATATGATCTGTGTAGTGTCACTGGACGGGGGTTGTGGGGGGCACCGGTGGGAGCACAAGGCCTGACAGCGTCAGAGTAGAGACAGAGAGGAGGCCCATTTGTAGTTGAGTTAGTGGCGGCCGGAACTGCTGTGTTGCAGCCAGGTGAGGCCAGGCAAGGGCAGGTGTTGTTGAAGGACTCGGTAGGCTGGGGGAGAAGTTGAGGTTGATGCAGCTTTCGGGTCGGCTTTTCTCCTTGGACAGACGGACGCTTGGGGCATTGCCGTGAGTCAGCATTGTGCCAACCACCACAATTACAGCACCTGGGGTCAACAACATAGCCCACCCCACTCCCATTGAGGTCGTCTTTGATTTTCTGGGCACAGACGGAGGAGTGATGGTTACGTGAACAGAAGTGACATCTGGGACGATCACGTCGGCAGCAGGCAGTGAAGATGTGACTCCAATGGGAGCAGATGACACAAAATGCAGGCCTGGGGTGATCTGGTTCAGCATACAGTGGGGGGAGGACTGGGTGGGCATCAACAGTGGTTGGGCACTCCCTCTCCTTCCATTTAACTGTGACAGCTGCTTGTGGGGTCTTCCCTCAGTAGTGTCGACATATACTGAGTATACGTAGATTAAAGTTACGAGCATCTTCGACTTCAGCGTATAGGGGGAACTGTTTAACTAGGATGTGGCAACATTCCGCTACATCAGCAGGTGGAAGCACGAGGACAACCCCATCAAATCCAACAGTACTGAGTGTTTCATAGACCTCGGGTGTGTGACACTTGATCAAGTTACGGTTCTTACCTTTTCGGAATTGAATGGTGAGACCGTGTTGTCTCCAATACTTTGTTGTCCAATTATACCGGTCCTCGACGGTTTTCAGTGAGTCCTTGGGGAAGTGCAGATGCAATTTACTTGGTTGGTTGGCAGAGGGGTGGGTGTCGAGGGGAGAATCGCTGCCCTTGCCCTTCCTACTCCGGCAAGTGTTTCCCGTAGAAACATTACTGTTACTGTCACTATCACTGAGGTCTGAATCTTGCAGGGTGTGGGATGCACTGTAACTATCCGTCTCAGAAATGTCTGTATCCATGAGAGAGGGGACGCCTCTTCTGGGGTGCTTTACGTCGACCCCGCCCCCCCATCGCTGGCAACACTTGCCGGAGAAGGGGTAGGTAGAGACTGAGGTGGCCTTTGTGTGACGATCGGGAGGACAAGAGCACCTATGGGCACACGTCTGTCCTCTTACGTGGTCAGACCGCGACTGAGCAGGGAGACAGTGATGTAGTCAACTGTGAGCTTGACCTTGGAAATGACACCGACGCCATGGAGGGATTTCAAATAGTCCAATCTAAGAAGCAGAAGAAAGTACAACGAGCAGAGAGGAAACGTGACTAACAATTGCCCTCTGTATTCCCTAAAAGAACACACCTAGACTTCACTGACGCCACGGAAACCATTGACAAATATGTGTGGTTACATGAGGCAGCTACGAAGACACCCGGGAGCTTAGTTCTCACTCAGATTTCACACAAGGGGGTATATGTCAACAATGAACTAGCGGGAATAACTATGCAGCACCCACCATTGACATCAAACAGGATTACCATAATAATCAAAGGACTCGACCAGTTCCAAGACCCTGTTTGGTCGAACAAGACGAGAACATTACAAGACCAAGGCGGCTCAGAGGCAAGAATGCAGTCAATGCTGATTGGATAGGATCTGAGGACCCACCCAGGACTCTCACTGTCCTTGGTGCTTATCAAATGTCAGCGATGGGGCCATGTGGCTCGTGTCTGCCCTTCTCAAGGACCGTGTGTGGTTTCTGTGCACGACCACACACAACAAAGATCTGTGGTGAGAAGATTACTGCAGGTGAAACTGTACAAAAACGCTGCATGAACTGTAAGACTGTTGGAGTCCCTACATGGAACTACAACTGCCCTCAAGCTCCCACCCACCCCTCCCCTAGCGACCAAACCCGCCACCTAGGCAGGTGTCAGGCATTTCTACTGCTATAGGGGAGCGACCTATGAACAACCAATAGTTTACCGGCACCACCGCACCTAACCGACCGGTACCAGCTGTTAACAGCAGACCCGTATGGAGTAACACAGACGCAGAGCCGCAAGAGGAAGTTACCACTGAAGAAACAAGCAACTTAGTGAACACTGCCATGAAAAATGACATACGTCAGCGTAAAGATCAAATGGCCAAACAAAATGAGGTGATAACAGACCTTTGCAACACAATAATGTGACTGAGCAGCGTGATTTTTCATCAATGCAATAATTGCAATAAAAAGGATTATCCGGAAATGACAGTGCCAGAAGTGAAAACACAAAATTCACCAGGAACTAGTGTCCACGCAAAGGAAAACAGTGATACTGGTAACAGTTTTACCGGTGCCTCTGTAGACTTAGTCAGTGAAGATGAACAAATACAAACAGAAAATGGTGGTGATGTCGAGTGTGACCAAAGTGTGTTGATGTCTGTCACTGAAATAGAACAAAAGGTAAGCAGCACATGCTCCAGAAATGTTTCAAAAATATTAAAAAGCCTTCTCCTTCTTTCCAAATATAATACACAATGTTCAGAATTAATACCAGACAAAGATATAGAGAGGTGAAGGTGATGAGTTGAAACATCTCATACCTCTCTAAACGATACCCAGACCTACACCACGTAATTGTGACTGACGACATCGATATTGTGTGTCTGCAGGAGTGTCTTTCACCTAATGGTAAGCTCCCACCCAGTCTGCCCAATTATGTGAATTATGATCTCAGTTACACTCACTATCCACTTGGGCAACTCCACACTCAACGTGCTAAATGCCTATGCTCCCTCAGATCAGCTTCAATACACAGATCTCCCAGACTTCGTAAATACTGAACCCACTGTCCTAATTGGAGACCTGAATATTAAATACAAGAAAATAGGTGACCCCACCACTAACACCAATTGTAGGAGACTTATCTCATTACAAAGCGCATATGAAGATATTCAAATCATTGGTGGTGGTGAGCCAACACACATCTATGGCGGGGCTCTAGACAAGTGTATTGGCTTTACTCTACCATACATAACTCATAGCTCTGATGTAGTCACTGATCTTATGTCTGATCACAAACCAATCGAAGCTAGTATACATATAGCCACTGTCACGCCCACTGGTGACAAAAATTAACAGACGTAGACTCACAGTTAAGCAAGAACATGAAAACCAATTCATGGACTTCATCCATGACTGGTACAAGGATTACAAGCCTGACAACTACCAAAGTCTCCATGAAGATCTTTCAGCTAGGACTTACGCATTCTTCCCTAATGATGCCTCCACCAAAAAGAGAAGGAAACGTGTTCAGCATAACAGGAAAAGACCACAGCATTGTTATGATGATCCCAGACTGAAAGAACTTAAGTCTATAGCCACGCAGACTGGTGAAGGTTACAAACACCTCAGAACACCTCAAATGCTCAAGCTGTTTCAAGCTTCCTCGCTGTAGTCCTAGAAAGCGTAAATGAACTTAGACAAAATACATGGGAAAAATATGTCAAAAGCCTAAGCCAACACACTCCCCTCAGTATAGCTTGGAGGGACATAAACACAATCAGAGGTAAGAAACATTAGACACGTCTCCCAACCAAACCCGCTGCAAAAATCGAATGAGCTAATAACAAAGTGGGCTCATCTGTCTAGCTATGACATGTTACCAACTAAGACTCGAGAACTCTTGGTGCGAAGTCTGTAGAGAGAGAAGTAATCTTATTAACTTTATGCTGGGCAAAAAGCACGAAGGGTGTGATGTTCCATATACGAGTAGGAGCCTGACGCCGCTCTCACCAGAAGTAGGTTTACTGCCCGTAGAGAAGACGGAGTCACCTACAATATCGTTAGACTACTAAGGCGTGTGCCGGGCAATCCATTATGGTACAGTAGGAGTCATGCTGAAGGCCAACTACCCACATCATGGACCAGAAGTATCATTATACCAATACCAAAGCCTTTCGTCTTACATCACTAACCAGCTGCCTTTGTAAAACCTTTGGGAGGATGGTTCTTGGCAGACTCTTATAAGAAGAACATAAGAACATAAGAAAATAAGAAGTCTGCAATAGGCCGGTTGGCCTGTGCATGGCAGCTCCTGTCGAGAGTTACTACCACTCTCTATCATCCATGAATCTATCTAGTAGGGTGTGTCAATTTAGGGGGTGAACTGGCTAAATTGAAAATCGAGTAATTTGGTAGCAATTTATTGTAGTCTTTAAGCATGCAAAACAATATTCTGGCATAAATTTTTTTTTATAATAAGTCCTACCTACATCAAATGGATTTTTAAATGTACATATTTGTGAATTTATAACATAACCAGCGTTTGCACACATGTTACTGTTTCAAGTTTCAAATTATTATATTTTATTATCCGTAGTCTATTTGAAAGTAACCAATGCCTTCATACTCTCTTTGCTTTGGTTTCTTGTCATCAGTAGTCTGCTTGCTATTTGTGCTTTGATGTAACCTTCTCGCCTCTCGTGGCTGTAAACATGGCCCGCTGCTTCTGTGACCATTTTCACACATCTCTCCACACTTTGAGTGTGGGAAGGCCACTTCGGCACCTGCATTGGAGTCTCTTTAAGGTTTCTCAATTCTTGGCTAGTTAGACTTGTTGTCAATGGTGGCTCTAAGACTTCCAAACTCAAGTCAACCAATTCTGACAATTTGGTGGCATTGACGTTTATTGGGGGAACTTTTCTTGAATGAAACGAACAGTCTCCCAACTGGTCGTCATCTATTAGCGTTCCTCTAATCTTTAGAATGACTTCTACAGCCTCGGTTCGGAGATTGGTACATTGACTGCAAAGCATTGCTTGCAAAACTGCTTCTGATCGAGCATACCAAGCGGACCTTCTTGCCACAGGTAACACGATGTCCCTCACTACCTTCCTCTGTGTTCTTACTAGCTGCAATTGAAACAAAAGGTGATTGGGCCCATCCACCCACATAGGATTAAGTTTCACACTAAACCACTGGGGAAGATAAACTCCAATAATAAATTCAACAATTAACCTCAAATTCTTCAGCACTTTGCCCTTCAATTCGTGTTTGGAAATCCAAATCCTGCAGAAACGAAGAGCTGTGGTTAACCAACGGCTGTGACTGACAGGTCCAATCTCCAAGAGAGCCAATGACTGAGGCACTTCTTCTGATCTTATTGCTTGGGCAATACGATAAGCATAGGATTGATCTGTGCTGAGATCTTTGATGACTCCTTCAGACAACGCCGGAAGGGGAGGGCCAACTTCGACCTTTGGAAAGGTTGTATTTATTTCTAGTTGTGTTGCTTCATCCAGCATGATGCCAAGGGGACCTGACCACTTGTTGTTGCTCTTTGTAGGACCATCAAGTTCCTGGATGAGATGACGAAGAGGTAGCTCGCCTGTATGTAAATCACATACAATCCAAACAAGTCTTCTTCCTAGTTTTTTCTCTAAATGCGTCATTACACCCCCCTGCCATCCGGTGTTCACTGCAGTTGAATCTCCACCAACAGCCTGCAGTGAACTGCCAAGTCCTCTCTCCTGAACCCAACATAAAATATGATCAGCAATGACCTCTGCATGTTTCTTCCCTTCTACTTCAGTTTCGGGAGCAAAGTGAAACAAAAACCGACCACCAGGATCAGAACAGACAGAGTAGTGTTCTTCTTTGATGAGACCTGGAAACTTTCTGTTCACTCCCTCTACTTCTAGCAAAACTTTTGTGTCATCTATTCTTCCATCAAACAAAAGACAGGAGAGCCCTCCCTCGCTTAAATCTTTTTCATGCTGATCAGATATTTCCTTCATTATTTTTTCTTGTGCTCTTCTAATTTTATTATGATCTATCACCAAAGATACATCCTCTCGGCTGATGAGGCCTGCATCAATCCAAGCGGCAGTTGCAATTTCTGCAGCCTCACGAAGTCCAGCATGGTGGCGAATACTAGCTAAAGCAATGTTTGAAATATTTCTTGTGTTGTATTTCATTTTCTTTGGTAAAGGTTCAGATGGCTCTTTGGAACTATCATCTGATGTTGCTTCCTGTTCATCAGAAGAACTATCAAAGAAGTGATAAACATCTTGACACAGCTCTTCCTCTCTTTGGATGGCTTCTTCACTCTTCATTTTCTTCTTTTGTTCCCTCTCTCGGATTTGTTCTCTCTTCTTGGCATTAGCAATCTGCTTCTTTGTTTCTGAATAATCTATTGAACCCATTTGCATACTTCCTTGGCCTTCTGCCTTTGTCCTCTGTGCCTTTATAAATTCAAGCTCTAAAACAGGGATCTTCTTTTCACGAGGACAACCACAATCAATGTGGGAATTATTTTCTCTCTTACCTGAGTGAGAACAGTTGGATTCAGAACATAATTGTATGGAGCACTTGCAGGTCAAAATGTCAAACAGAGTATCAAGTGTGTGCAGAAATTCATTTTTCCTGGCCAAGTTTCCTTTACCAAGTGATGTTTCAACTGCTTTGTGCCATAATTTCGTTAGTTTTAGCTCAATAGTTCGACACTGATTAATCACAGGTGGTTTGAATAGTGCATTAGCTTTTGTCCATTGATGCAGAAGAGGGACTATCATGTCATTTATGAGTTCTTTATCTGTATAGTTCCTTCTGTCCTTTGCATTTTTTCTCGAAGGAGTAACCCTAATCTTAGCATGTCTCTCACTGTTGGAAGTTCTGATACAGGAAGCTCCTTCCCTTTACCAACTAGCAGGCTCAAGTGGGTTGACAACTGACTTCTTGTCTTCAATTTTGACATCTTCACACTATCTGACAAATAGAAAAATATTTCAATGTTTCATAATTCAATTGTTGTTTCAAAAAATATCAATTTGTTTATCAAAAATGCTCTAACAGAAATAACATAATAATTTCTTAGAACATAATGTTTTATACAATGATATAAGTAACTGCGACAATCAATATGCCCTACTTACAATAATTAAAATGTAGAATTCGTCTGGTAGAGTAGGTGCAAGTGCAATGAGAGCAAACCACCGTCTATGATATCTAGAAGGAGAGTGAGCCGGGCGCCTTATCCTCACGCTTGGTACAAGTCAAAACAAGAATTAAATTGTCCCACACGGAGAGCCTGTTCATGTTCATGTTCTGACATGCATATTGTACACAAGCTATAGAACCATAAAATACTCCATAATCCATATGCTTACATGAGATCAGTTAATATCAAGTGAATAATTCTAATCAAGTCTCATTAATTTGTTGAAATACTGATATTTGAAACTTTAAGGTATAATTGATGTAGGTGAGGGTTATTTCAATTCATTTTTGTTTGCTAATCTCAAGTTTAGACATAAAGAGGCACAATATTTTGACTACCAAATTTGATTTTTAACATGTTGACAAAATTGACACACCCTACTGTATAGTACCGATTTCGAGTGTTTTCTCGAACTAAAAAACAGACACAAAAAGTTCCACTTAAACGTAATAAATATTATATTTGTAATAATACAAAATTATATATGTTAACATATTTTACATAAATTAACTGCCCGCGCAACCATAACTGACACGCAGTCAATAAGTCAGCCTCATCTCGTTAACTGTGTTTATGTTCCCTCAAACTTCGCAGTTTTAATCATGTTTTCAACCTCGGCCACCACTGGTGATACGAGACAATGGAAAAGAGAGCTGGTGCCAGTACACATCCTTGTTTTACTCCTGTTTGAATGGGGAAGAACTTAGACTGGGTGCCATTGTACAGGACACTGCCGTTCATGCCATCGTGGAGTTGCCTCACAATGACGATGAATTTTGGTGGGAAGCTAAAACGGCTAAGGGTCCGCCAGAGGGCTTCCATTTTTACCGAATGAAAGGCATGGGTAAGGTTGATGAAGGCCATGTACAGGTGACGACACTGTTCTCTCACTTTTCCTGTACTAGCGGGCAGCAAATATCATGTCAGTGATGTCACGTGATGGTCTAAAGCCACATTGACATTCTGGGAGGAAGTTTTCTGCCTCAGGAAGAAGTCTGTTTGGGAGGACTCGGGTGATGATCCTACCAGCCACAGTCTGACCAGTCTCCCTTGTTCTATAAATATTGGCGATGGAGGTGTCTTTAAGAGCTTTGGGGATTTCTTCCCTTTCTCAGACATTCTGCAGGATAGAGTGGAGACGGCTAGTAAGCAGAGGTCCTCCAGCTTTATACACCTCGGCTGGGATTCCATCACACCCTGTGACTTTGTTATTTTTCATCTCCTTGATGGCAGTAGTTACTTCATCCAGGGTTGGAGGTGGTTCAACTCTGGGTGCTAACGAACTTACTGGGTAGTCACGACATCCACATCGGTGTTTCGTTTGAGCAGTGAATGGCAGTGCTCTCTCCAGCACCCGGGCATGGCTCGGGTGATGAGGACATCTCAGCAATCTCTTTCACTGACACCGATGTAGTCAATGAGTTGTCACTGTTTGGATCATGGGTTGCCAAGATACCTTGAACTTGTTGGCCTGCCTAAACAAGCTTTGTATCTGGCGAGAAGCAAAGATAATGTCAGGAAGAAGTTTGTTTACCAGCTACGGACAACAGCGAAATCTTGCGGTAGTTACCACAGTCTGACCAGTGTCCCTTGTTTTTATAAATATTGACGATGGGGGAATCTTTAAGAGCTTGGGGGATTTCGTCCTTTTTACATATTCTCCAGGAGAGAGTGGAGACGGCTGGTGAGCAGAGGTCTTCCTGGTTTATAAACCTCGGCTGAGATTCCATTAGGCCCTGAGGCTTTGTTATTTTTCATCTGTTTGATGGCAGTAGCTACTCCATCCAGGTAAGGAGGATAGCTGAGATGGGTCAGCTCTGGATGCTGAGGGACCTACTGGGTAGTCAAGACACCCACATCGATGTATCGGTTAACCAGTGAGTGGTAGTGCTCTTTCCAGCACAGAAGCATGCCTTCTTCGTCATTCATTAGAGATTTACTTACGGTTGAGCAGACTGGGGCTACACCATGAGTGATTGGCAAGTTTTTGCATTTGATGTGCTTTATTTTTAATCCAGTCGTTATTTAGATTGCGAAATTCGCGCTTTCTTCTTGTGGAAGGTATCAGCTTTGGTCCGAGACTGAGGTTTGTTCTGCCATTCAGTTAAAGCAACAAGTTTACATTGACAAGAACACTAATTTCCGAATCATTTTCATCAACCCAGTCCTGTTGTATTCTTTCGATAAAAACCGAGGGTCTCTGCTGGTTTTTGCCATGACAGTGTCGAGAATACGCCCATTCGACACTGGGATTTGGGTTGTTTGTTGTCGGGTTGTTTATCAGGCCATGTTCGAGTTGCTCTCTAAAAGCATGTGTTACTTCTAGATTCTCCAGATGTTTAGTGTTAAAACCTTCTCTGGTGGCTTGTTGCTTTCACCGTTTTGGGGCGATGTGAAGTGAAAGCTTGGCTGTGAAGAGACGATGATCAGTGTCGCAATGGTATAAGCTATGCATGGCATGGGTGATGAGGACATCTCGACGATCTCTTTCTCTGACAATAATGTAGTCAATGAGATGCCAGTGTTTGGATTGTGGGTGTTGTCACGAACCCTTGAACTTGTCGATCTGCCTAAACAAGGTATTGGTGATAGTGAGGTTGTGTGCAGCACACTTGCTGAGGATGAGTAGGCTTCTGGGATTACACTTGCCTAGTCCATTTCTCCCTATGATTCCCTGACAAATGTCAGTATCTCTGCCAACTCTGGCATTGATGTCACCCAGGAGCACAACCTATTCTTCTCTGTTGAGGTCGGCGTAAAAGGCCTCCTTGATGTCATCCTCTGCATCCAGTGGTGGAACGTATGCACTGATAAAGAAGGCATGACGTGAGTAATTCTGTGGGATTCGGAGCGTGTTGATGCGCTCGTTGATTCCAATAGGCATTTCAGTTAGCCTATGTAGGTTGCATTGGTGGATGCTAAAGCCAACTCCATAAATGCGTTTTCTCTCTGCAGCAGGCTTACCCTTCCAGAAGAAGGTATAGCCAGACCCCCGTTCTTTGAGTCGACCCTCATCTGGGAGCCGGGACTCACTAATGGCTGCTATGTCAATGCCATACCTAGACAGCTCTTTTGCCACAAGGGCGGTTCTTCTTTCAGGATACTCCTTTGTACCAGTATCCAGACGGGTCCTGACATTCCATGCAACGACCATAAGAGGTTATATTGTTTGTTTTTCACACACACACACACACACACAGACACACCCACAAACACACACACACACACACACTCTCACTACCCTTGACACACCTTCACAATATTTCTTCCTTTACCAATTTAGGACACATAAAATATCAACAGTATGTTATTATTTTTTTCTACGGGGATTACCCTACCCGGGCACAGGTCACTGACCCACATCAGGGCCTGGGGGACGAATATGTAAAAGTAATAATAATAATAATAATAATAATAATAATAATAATAATAATAATAATAATAATAATAATAATAAAGAACCATAAAGAAATACAAAAATTAAAAAAAGATCAAAAGTGAGAAACAATATATGTATGTTGTGTTGTCAATAGTAAGAGAAACAATTGAGACCCTGCAATTGTGTGTAAATGAGGCAGAAAGTCAAATCAGTAACCTGAGACTTGGTCACAATTTTCGTGATGCCATGTGGCAGCAGGGTCTACCATAGACAACACATTATGCTTACAATATCTTCCCAGGCGGTAGTACCTCCCTGTTTGGTAGCTGCCCAATACCTACGCCTTTCTTTCTCACAACACCTTTTCCCCGCCTTTCCACCAAACACCAGACAAGTACCCGAAGTGATAAGAAAATAGATAAAATGATTTCACATAAGCCCCATAGCTCATCACTAGTTGATGGCTGGCCGGGAATAACTTCTACTCAGCCTGTATGATGTGTACCAGTTCTTCTGGTGTCCTTTCCCTCGCCGGCTCCCAGGTATTAACGATAGAACCCCAAACATTTTCTATGGGGTTCATATCACAACCATTGCTTGGCCAATCAAGCAGATGAAAGCGGTCATGGTCATTGAACTACTACTGAACTATCCTTGCCGTGTGAGAAAGAAGGCCGCTGTTAAATCAAACCATACTGAGTAACATAACATTGTAATGTTGATATCTTATGTGTCTTAGTAGGAAGAAATAATGTAAGGGTGTGAAAAGGTGTGCGTGTGAGTGTGTGCGTGTGTGTGTAATGTTGGTGTAATGCGTCTAGTGTGGCAGCATAATGTTAGAGTTAAGGTACAAGCATTTCTTGCTCCCTCTCGCTTTCAGCTACCGCCACTGGCTAGCCCTCATGGCGAAGCGAACAGGGAAGCAACTTGTATAAGTCTTCTCGTGCCAGTACACAGCCTCTTCACTATCAAGACTCCTGCTGTGCCTCCTCATGGCAACCCACAGTAAGTGGGGGCCTCGTGGGCCCAGGCTAGATCAGAGTAGCAGTGGGCCCCAGAGGGACGGCGCATAGGCCCACTGGCATGTGGACACATCCTGGCGCCTAGCAACCATTGCCCTGCTGCCTTGCGGATTGACCTTGGTAAATATAAGGCGATGGGAGTAAACCCTGAAAGAAAAATCTGCGGTGGAGCCCTGCATCAGGCAGACATGCTTACAGAGCTCCAACAAGACCCCAACGGTGGTATAAGCAGAAGAGGTGAGCACCATGGGAACCCAACAACTACATCGGCGGTCGAAGGCAATGCATAATGGACAGGCTACTAAGGCGAAACCCAACTAACTGGGCTATCGGCAGTCCATTGCAACTCTCCCTCTCCCCAGGCATGCAACACTTGCAACACTGGATCAGGAAAAGGGAGAACAAAGATGTGTGGTTGTAGCCTGTGCTCCTGCCTCACCACTTAAATCAACTCACACTCAGCTATCATCCAGCTCATCATGACTCTCATCATCATCAAAACCCCTATACCCCACAAAAGTCCCATGGCGACGGACGAGTGGGAACGGGGACAGTCAGAGATGACTACCGGGAGTCTCGAGTCACATCTCTGCACATGGGTGACACAGATAAAATGGTCGTTTATTATACTGGGATCTAGGCAGCAGTGCAATCCAATCCTGTCTGTGCGACTGAGCAGCCCTTTCGAGGAGTCACTCTGCTCACCCCACATGGGTAGAGGGCTAGAAAAGGTTTCCTTAACATAGCCTACCTAAAAAAAAAAAAAAAAAGAAGACTGGGCAACTGCACACACTAAAGTCATCAAAATCACAGATCCAAACAAATATAAACTTTACAACCTCCCACGGTTGCTGCATGGAATGTCAGTACCCTTCTGGATACTGGCACAAATGAGAGTCCTGAAAGAAGAACCGCCATTGTTGCATAAGAGCTGTCTTGGTATGACATCGAAATAGCAGCCATTAGTGAGTCCCGGCTCCAAGGCAAGGGTCAACTCACAGAACAGGGGTCTGGCTATACCTTCTTCTGAAAGGGAAAGCCTGCTGCAGAGAGAAACCTCATTTGTGGAGTTGGCTTTGCCATCCGCCAACACATCCTACACAGGTTAAATGAAAAGCCTATTGGGATCAACAAGTGCTTCATGATACCCTGAGTTCCACTGAATCATTCACTTCATGCCTTTTTCATCTGTACATATGCCCCAACACTGGATGCAGAGGATGACATCAAGGAGCCCTTTTATGCCGACCTCCATCCCCAGAGAAGATAAGGTTGTGCTCCTTGGTGACTTCAATGCCAGAGTTGGCAGAGATGCTGACGTTTGGCAGGGAGCCATAGGGAGAAATGGACTAGGCAAGTGCATTCCCAATGGCCTACTCCTCCTCGGCAAGTGTGCTGTACACAACCTCACCATCACCAATACCTTGTTTAGGCAGGCCGACAAGTTCAAGGGTTCATGGCAACACCCATGATCCAAACACTGGCATCTCATTGACTACATTAATGTCAGAGAAAGAGATCGCCGTCATGTCCTCATCACCCGTGCCATGCGTGGCTCAGACCACTGTGACACTGATCATCGGCTCATGAGAGACAAGCTCTCACTTCACGTCGCCCCAAAACGGCTAAGGTAGTAAACCTCTGAAAGAGATTCTAACACTAAGCATCTGTAGGATCCAGGGGTAGCACATGCTTTCAGAGAGCAGCTCGAACATGGGCTGATAAACAACTCGACAACGAACAACCCAATTCCCAGTGCCGAAAGGGATATTCTCAACACTGACATGACAAAAACCTGCAGAAAGACCCTCGGCCAGATCGAAAGAATACAGCAGGACTGGTTTGATGAAAATACCGGCAATCAATGTACTCATCAATGATAAACGTACTGCTTTAACTGAGTCGGACCGAAGCTGAGACCTTGCGCAAGAAGAAAGCTGTGGCCCAGCGGAAACTTCGCAATCTAAAGAATGACTAGTTTAAAAATAAAGCAACGGAAACACCAAAATTTGCAGATGAGCACAAAATGCGCGAATTTTTCAATTCCACCAAAACATATTTTGGGCCAATCAATCATGGCGCTGCCCCCTTCCGCTCATCTGACGGTAACTCCAGCGCAGGAAAGAGCACTACCATTAGCTGCTCAACAGAAATACTGATGTGGATGTCCTGACTACCCAGTAGGTCCCTCAGCATCCAGAACTGACCCACCTTAGCTATCCTCCATGCATAGATGAGGTAGCTAGTGCCATCAAACAGATGAAAAATAACAAAGCCTCAAGGCCTGATGGAATCCCAGCCGAGGTGTATAAAGCAGGAGGACCTCTGCTTATCAGCCATCTTCACTCTCTCCTGGAGAATATATGAGAAAATGAGGAAATCCCCCAAGCTCTTAAAGACTTCTCCATCATCAAATATTTTTAAGAACAAGGAAGACCAGTTAGAATGTGGCAACTACCGCGGGATCTCGCTGCTGTCAATAACTGGCGCAATTATTACCCGAGTCTTCCTTAACAGACTTTTTCCTGAGGCGGAAATCTCAATGTGGCCTTAGACCATCACGTGATACCAATGACATGATACAGGAAAGTGCAGAGAACAGCGTCATGACCTGTACAATGTGTACATGGCTTTCATCGACTTAACCAAGGTCTTCCACTCGGTCAACAGGGAAGCCCTCTGGTGGACTCTCAGCCGTTTTGGCTGCCCCCCAAAATTCATCGCCATTGTTAGTCAACTCCACGATGGCATGAACGGCAGTGTCCTGCACAATGGGACCAAATCTGAGTTCTATCCCATCCAAAGGGGGTTAAACAGGAGTAGAATTTCTTACCAGCTTTGATCCATCCACTGGTACTGTATGTAGTGTCGTGTGGGAGAGTAATACATTTCAAAATTCCTACAATTACTTGTGATCTCTTGATGAGTGGTTCGAGAGTAGCCCACGTTGGGGAAGATTTCTCCTTCTGGCCCCTTTTTCTAAACACATCTCATCTAATGGCATTTACTTTTGAAAAAGATTTCCCCTTTTCATACTTACTACAAAGAAGGCTTTGGAGGTTGCATTTTTTTTTCTTCATCTGTGTCAGTCTACCCAAATGCTTGAAAACTATTGACGATTTAACAGCTCTCTTCCATTAGTAGGTCGTGTTTGAGCCATCCAATCTCCTTCACTGAATGCAAGAAGACCCAATAGTCCCCTAGCCTCCTTTCCTACTGTTGAACATCTCTCTTCTATATTTACGCGATGAGTCAGTTTTCCCTGGCCAGAAATAAGTATGAAGTTTGAAGTTCATGAGTGGCGTGCGCAGATTTCCATGAATAACAGAAATACATCAGTGTCAGGTGAACGCACATCAGTGACTGATTTAGGGAGTTTCCGATCTGCATCAAGGACATGTACAGGGATCAGGTATCTTCTTCACGTGTATGCTTCTTCAGGTAATCATCAATATTACCCAAACCAGAAGTACCATAGACTACTGTACAGCAACATTTTTGTCATGAAGAAAGGTGCTATGGAGAGCAGCATCACCCAAATATTTGGTGAGTTGGTCTTTGGTCTTCACATGTGAAAAAGTTCTTCAGTGATAAAACAACATATAAGCCCAACAATATGTGTAAGAATTGGTGTTTTCAGATACAAAATTTAAAATGATCGCCAAATATCCAAGATGGCGGCAAAAATACCACCAGTGTTTTTTTATCTCATAATACCCTATGTAATGCACATTTACCATAAAAACAATTTCAGCACAACAGTCTCACGGATGAGAGATTTGGTAACAAAGTGGACCTCATATTTCGTCTGCTTACACTCTTCTTATGGTATTCATTTTCAGGGACAACCTTGGTGAAGTGTTGGTGGGTGAAGGTTGAGTGTCTTGAGACAGTCATTCGTCTATAAACACCACGCAGTTAGGTTGGGTGTGATGGGAAATGTCAGGACAGAGTCAGCAGCTGTGGTTGGGCGTGACCGGAAATGTCAGGACAGAGTCAGCAGCTGTGGTTGGGCGTGACCGGAAATGTCATGACAGAGTCAGTAGCTGTCGTTTGTCAAGCAACGTTGATATTTTGACTTGTAGAAGAGCCGTGTGGTGTGCGGCGAGAGAGAGACAGACAGACGTGACTGAGTGTTGTTGGTCTGATTGAAATGTACAAATAAAAGAAAATTAATTTACCTGATGGTCCTGTAGGTAAGAAAGGTTAAAGTTCTAACATTTATATACTCGGATTTGTATTACGGTTAGTCGACTATTTCTATTGATCTGGAGTAAATCATGTTAAAAAGAAGAATTCAGCAGCTATAAACCAAACACATAAGTGACCCTCATGTAATAGTTCAGTCACCTATAAAAGGACTGTCGCCTCTCCTCTTGAACCACAAACCCTGAGTTTCAGATATTTGAACAGAAAGCATTTAAAGACCAATTAATGTATCAATGGCTACTACTTCTGGTTCATGGGCCTGAATCTCGGGGTTCGTAGAACTGCAGGAGATGCGATAGAAATTGTGAGGGTGACTGTACAGTGTACACGTGTACAGCATATAATGATCAGAGATTACCAAGTGCTGATAGAAGTTTGGCCATTATAATGGCCGCTAAATCGACTTCCATACAACAGTTTCATTAGTTGTAATAAATCAAGAATTTAACTATGAAATAAATCGATAGAGACATAAGACATTTAATTTTGTATATACTGTATATATTTGAGCAAAATAAAACTGCTAGATTTCATTGCTGAAATTATGCCATCATAATCTGGAGGTATATTTGTATTATATATAGCAAACTTAACTCTGATATGGGTGAACTTCTGTTTATTTACACAAACCAGCTATCTCCTCGATCCCATGCTAACACATAATTATTGTGTTCACTATTCTCTTCTGATCCTGGACAATCCCTGATGCCATCTTAGAAACAGTGATGAATACGCCAAAAATAATTTCCTCACAATCCATTTTTACGTCAGGTTTAACAAATGAGTCAGGTCGAAGTACTGCCATAGTCTTGGCCATAATACAGTATGTCAAATAAACACGAAAAGTTTCCTATGGTAGTAACAACATTAAGAGCAATATTAGTTTTATTACTAATATTATATGTATAAATCTGATCATATAAGTTTCACTAGATCATCAAAAATATATTTTATGAACTGATAAATTATGACTTTCTAGACATGTTCAATTTGTACCTATAATTTTCCTATAAGCTAATAAATGTTCATTACTACAAATATACACGACAACGGATACATTTATTTCACTCATCTAATTATATATATTATATTAATAATTTTCCATATAGCACAACGGAGCAGAAGCTTAAGATGTTAAAATAAGTATAAGGTTAAAGAATTTAGCAAGGACAACTGGTGTTCCCCGTTGAGTGTTGACCGTCCATCAGTTACCAAGTTCACCAGCCAGTGCCGGCCAGACGACGCCATTTTCTGTCTCCCAGATAAGCTATACTACTTACTGTACTGTGATCTGATTCCCACATCTACTTTGTAAAACATTGCTAGAATAATGGCGCTACAAACATCTATGATAAAAGCTAAGGTGTGGAAAGGTGATAAAGTTTAAAGTGTTATGTCAAAATCAACAGCTGTGATGTAAACAAACTTTCCTCCAACGTATTCAAGGATTTATTGGTAAAAATCGATAATATCAACCACATCGTCAAGTGTGTTAAGTGACATTATCAGGATGGATTTTGTTTGGATATATTTAACAAGTGTTTGTGTTATAGTTAAGTGACAATTAGTGATCTCCCTTAAGTGATAGTGAAGGATCTCGGTTAAGTGAAATTAGTGATCTCAGTTAAGTAATAATTAGTGATATAAGTAGATAATTAGTGATCTTGTTAAGCGATAATTTTATATCTCATTTAAGTGAAAATTACTGATCTTAGTTCAGTGAAAATTTGTGCTCTCTGTTAATTGAAAATAAGTAAATCTCGGTCAAGTGAAAATTGGTGATTTCAGTTAAGTTAAAATTAATGATCTCGATAAGTGATAATTAGTGATCTCACTTAAGTGATGATTTTTTTTTACCTTGTTAAAGTGAAAATTGGTGATTTCAGTTAAATTAAAATTTATGATCTCGATAAGTGATAATTAGTGATCTCACTTAAGTGATAATTCTTACCTTGTTAGGTGGAAATAAGTGATCTAAATTAAGTAAAAATAAATGATCTTGGTTAAGTGAAAATAAATATTATCGGTTAAATGATCGACTTCAACATGAAGCCACCAGCAAGACCACCAGTGAGTATTTTGACTCTTTTTTTCGTAATATTCAACTTGTTGTTCTAGCCTTAGCAGCTACAAAAAGAAAAGTCTCCATTGAAGATAAAAGCTTTCTTACCTCGAGAAACAGACATACAATGCAGGAGGAAGACTTTTTTGCAAGTTATCAATTTTGACTAATGAAATAGGCGGAGGAAGACGACTGCCAATAGTGTCAGGTTTACATTGTAAAAATGATTTTTTTTTTCAGAGAAAGGAATTACAGGTCAAGATTCAGAAGAGGTCAACCACAGAACTCTATATTAATTTTTATGGTAAAGGTGTAGATGAGGGTGACCACCAGAAGGAATTGTCCGAAATGGTTGAAATTTTCTATACACATTAATATTATGTTTCATCAAGATCCACAATGAAAACGTGGATAAGATAAATCTTGATAAAATCACACAAGGAAAAGGGAAACAATGGAGCACTTTAGCTTTCGCCTTTATTCAAGACATCTTCAGAGGCAACTGAATTACATGGACCGAGAGAGGCTTAAGTACACAGGGTGACCTTACTAAACATGAGTTGGGGTCATAAACACGACATCCACTAATCCACACACCAACACTACCACACACGCAGAGCACCTTAAGAGAAAGGGCGACTAGACTAGTCAAGTTAAGTCAGGTCAGGTCAAAAATATGGGACCCACTAATCATCTATCCTCCATCGAACTCCAAGGCATTTAAAGCAGGGAACAGACTAGCGGACCCCTCGTAAACTTATTTACAAAATCAGTAGACACTGGAGTTGTGCCAGACTTGTGGAAACAGGCAAATGTAGTACCTATATTCAAAAAGGGAGACAGAGCATCAGCGTCAAATTACCGGCCGATCAGTTTGACGTCAGTAGTGGGGAAATTTCTTGAATCAATTATAGCAGATAGCATCCGATCGCATCTAGAGAAAAGCAAATTAATCTACGACTCTCAACATGGGTTTACAAAGGGAAAATCTTGTCTAACAAATCTGCTAACGTTTTTTAGGAAAGTCTTCGAGGTAGTAGATAATGACGAAAATTACGATGTTATTTACTTAGACTTTAGCAAAGCATTTGACAGAGTACCGCATCAGAGGCTTCTGAGAAAAATTAAGGCTCATGGTATCGAGGGGAAAGTTTTAAATTGGATAAAATCATGGCTCACCGATAGAACGCAGAGGGTGTTAAATCTGAGTGGGGCCGTGTAACCAGTGGGGTTCCCCAGGGGTCAGTACTAGGCCCACTCTTGTTCATAATCTACATAAACGATCTAGATACTGGGATCAGCAGTCACATAAGCAAGTTTGCGGATGACACCAAAATAGGGCGGCAAATTAATTCAGGGCAGGATGCAAATGCATTACAGGCACATAAGAACATAAGAATGGAGGAAACTGCAGTGGGCCTATTGGCCCATACTGGGCAGTCCCGTTTACACCCAACCCCTATTGCTCATATGAGCATCCAACCTATGTTTGAAGCAATTCAGCGTATTCGAGTTAATGATGATATTTGGTAACTTGTTCCATTCATCCACTACTCTGTTTCCAAACCAGTGTTTACCTATTTCACGCCTAAATCTAAATTTGTCTAATTTAAAACCATTGTTACGAGTTCGCTCCTGGTTGGATAGTTTGAGTACCTTTGTAATGTCCCCTTTGTTTAGCCCTGCCTTCCACTTATACACCTCTATCAGGTCGCCCCTCGCTCTACGTCTCTCATGGGAGTGTAAATTAAGATGCCTTAACCTGTCTCTATACTCAAGGTTCCTAATGCCCGGGATTAGTCTTGTCATTCTCCTCTGAATTCTTTCCAAGAATTCTATATCCATTCTGTAATACGGTGACCAGAACTGACCTGCGTAATCCAGGTGTGGTCTCACAAGAGCAAGATACAGTTTTAGGATGACCTCGCTAGTCTTGTAATTAACACTCCTTTGTATGAACCCAAGTACTTTATTAGCCCTGTTACGAGCAAAAACACATTGTTTACTTGGCTTAAGGTTCCTACTTATCATTACTCCTAAATCTCTCTCGCAGTCGGATTTCTCTATGGCATCGTTGTTCATCTGGTATCTGGTTTCCCTGTTTACATCTCCTATACTGAGAACTTTACATTTGTCGACGTTGAATTTCATCTGCCATTTTTCAGACCATTCGAAAAATTTGTTTAGATCTTCCTGTAGTTTTGCCGAGTCCTCGTCAGATTTGATAACACGTCCTATTTTAGTGTCATCAGCAAATTTACTTATGTTGCTGTCAATGCCGATATCTATGTCGTTTATGTATATAATAAATAATAATGGTCCAGGTACTGAGCCTTGGGGAACTCCACTTGTGACGTTGCTCCAATGGGACTTAGTGCCGTTAATGCTCACTTGCTGTTTCCTGTCCTGCAACCACGCCCTAAACCATTTAAGGATGTCACCTTTGATGCCATGAGCTTTTACCTTTCTAATTAGTCTTTCGTGGAGGACTCTGTCGAAGGCTTTGCTAAAGTCGACATATACCACATCATAATTGTGCCCCTCGTCCACCGATTCGAAAACTGATGAAAAGAATGTTAATAGATTATTTAGATATGAACGCCCGCTTGTGAAGCCATGTTGGGAATCATTGATCAATCGGTGCTTCTCCAGGTGATTTCGAATAGAGTTTGAAATGATTGCTTCTAGTAATTTACCTACTAATGATGTTAGACTGATTGGGCAGTAGTTAGAGGATAGTGATCTATCCCCCTTCTTGAAAATCGGTATTACATTCGCTATCCTCCATGTTTCTGTTACTACACCTGTTTTTAATGACATGTGAAACAACTTTGCTAAGGGCATACTAAGCTCTTCCTTACATTCCTTTAATACTCTGGCAAATATCTCATCGGGACTAGGTGACTTATTAGGCTTTAGTTTGTCTATTTGCTTACTAACATCGTTACTAGTCACTACTATCTCACTTAATTTGTTTTCTTCACTATCTCTGAATAGAGTCAGTGCCTCGGATATCATTTTAAATTTTCGGTGGTGAAAACTGTTGAAAAATATTTATTCAAATTATTGCTCATTTCTCCGTCGTTATCAGTGAGCTCGCCGAAGTCTGACCGTATTGGTCCAATCTTTTCTCGTGTTTTAGTTTGATACATTTGGCAGAATCCTTTGGGGTTTGTCTTCGCCTCCCTTGCTATCCTTACCTCATTATTCCTCTTTGCTTTCCTTATCTCGGTTGTAGCCCTACTCGCCAATACCCTATAATAGTCCCGGAGGTGAATTTCGCCACGATTTATCCTTCTACCTATAGCCTTCCTTTGGCCAATGATAATCTTTCAATAATTATTTATCCATTTAGGGTCATTGTTGTCTGATCTGAGTTTTATGTATTGTATGTTCTGCCTTTGTGCATTAAGTAACTCACTATTTAAATTGTCGTGGAACTCGGCAATCTCAGATCTCGTTATCAGGTGGTGTCATCTGTCAGGTTCACAGCCAAGCTCGACAACCCCTCTCTCACCTGCCTCTTTAAACTGTCAAAGTTTGCCCTTCTGAAATCTGGTACTTTAGTGGAATTTTCCTTACGTCTGCCCTGAAAATCTAACTGGAATCGAATTTCATAGTGATCGCTGTTTGCAAGTTCGTTCCCTACCTCGACATAAGATATAAGGAGTCTGCAATAGGCCGGTTGGTCTGTGCATGGCAGCTCCTGTCGAGAGTTACTACCACTCTCTATCATCCATGAATCTATCTAGCCTCCTTTTGAAACTTTCCAGCGTTCCAGCACTTACTACAAAGTTGCTAAGCTTGTTCCACTCATCCACCACCCAATTTGCGAACCAGTTCCTTCCTATCTCCCTCCTAAACCTAAACTTATCCAACTTAAATCCGTTGCTCCGAGTCCTATCCTGCTCGGATATTATAAGAACTTTATCTATATCTTCTTTATTAATTCCTTTCACCCACTTAAATACTTCTGTCATATCTCCCTGCACTCTTCGTCTTTCTAGGGAATGCAAGTTTAGTTTCTTTAACCTATCCTGATATGGAAGGTTTCTAAGTCCCGGAATCATTTTCGTCATTCTTCGCTGCACCGACTCTAGTGAATTGATATCCATTCTATAATTAGGGCACCACAACTGAACCGCATAATCGAGGTGCTGCCTGACTAGCGCAAGATATAGTTGCAATAGACCTCTGCACTCTTATTAATTACACTTCTAAATATAAAACCCAATACTCTGTTTGCCTTATTTCGAACATTAACGCACTGTTTTCTAGGCCGTAGGTTCGGGCTTACAAGTACCCCTAGGTCTCTTGCACAAGTCGACTTTTCTGGGTTGATGTTGTTATTGTTTTATACATTGAACATAAGAACATAAGAAAATAAGGAGTCTGCAATAGGCCGCTTGGTCTGTGCATGGCAGCTCCTGTCGAGAGTTACTACCACTTTCTATCTTCCATGAATCTATCCAGTCTCCTTTTGAAACTTTCTAGCGTTCCAGCACTTACTACATAGTTGCTAAGCTTGTTTCACTCGTATACATTGACAGTATTTGTTCTTCCAATATTAAGTACGCTGCACTTGCTGGTGTTGAATTTCATTTGCCATTTTTCAGACCACCCCTGCAGTTTATTTAGATCCTCTTGTAATGCATTTGCATCCTGCCCTGAATTTATCTGCCGCCCTATTTTGGTGTCATCCGCAAACTTGCTTATGTCACTCCTGATCCCAGTATTTAGACCGTTTATGTAGATTATGAACAAGAGTGGGCCTAGTACTGACCCGTGGGGAACCCCACTGGATATACGGCCCCATTCAGATTTAACACCATCTACGCTGGCCCTCTGCGTTCTATCAGTGAGCCATGATTTTATCCAATTTAAAACTTTCCCCTCGATACCATGAGCCTTAATTTTTCTCAGAAGCCTCTGATGCGGTACTCTGTCAAATGCTTTGCTAAAGTCTATGTAAATAACATCGTAATTTTCGTCTATATCTACTACCTTGAAGACTTTCCTAAAAATCGTCAGCAGATTTGTTAGACAAGATTTTCCCTTTGTAAACCCATGTTGAGAGTCGTAGATTAATTTGCTTTGCTTTAAATGCGATTGGATGCTATCTGCTATAATTGATTCAAGAAATTTCCCCACTACTGACGTCAAACTGGTCGGCCGGTAATTTGACGGTGATGCTCTGTCCCCCTTTATGAATATGGGTACTACATTTGCCTGTTTCCACAAGTCTGGCACAACTCCAGTGTCTAATGATTTTGTAAATATATTTACGAGGGGTCCGCTAATCTGTTCCCTACACTCTTTCAAGACTCGAGGGAAAATTTCATCCGGCCCTGGGGATTTTGTCTTCTTTAGTTTATTTATCCTCTTAAGAACATCCTCTTTTGTGATAGTGATATTATTTAATTTCTCTTCTTCCTTTCCCCTGAATATCAGTTCCATCTCTGGAATTTCCTTGCGAATTTCTTCTGTGAAAACTGATAAGAAGTAGCTGTTCAATGGTTTGCTTATTTCTTTACTGCCATTTATCACTTCTCCCCTTCCATGACTTTAAAGGCCCGACTTTGTCCTTGACCTTTGTTCTATATATCTGGAAAAATCCCTTGGGATTCGCCTTGGATTCTCATGCTATTTTGATTTCATAGTCTCTCTTTGCTTTCCTTACATTTTTCTTAACATTGCTAGATAGTTCATTATACCTATTTCTGAGCTGGTCCTCTCCTCCCTTTAATTTCTTATATATTCCTTTCTTTATTCTTATGTCATGTTTAAGTTTTCTGGTTATCCAGCTTGGCTCATTCTTATTTGACCTAGTTTTTCTGTATGGTATATTTTGTTCTTGTGCTTTATGTAGTTTACTAGTGAATATATTATAGTCATGATCAATTGTTGTGTCATCTATGACCTCACCCCTTCCTACTGGGGACTGACGTGACTGTTCCCAGGTGACCTCACTTAGGTACCTTCTTAATCCCTGATAATCCGCCAAACGAAAGATTGGGACTCTGACCATATTGCCATTGTTTTTCGTTTCCAAATTTAGGATGAACCTGATTTGTCTGTGATCACTGTTACCTAGTTCTTCCCCTACCGTGATATCTCTGATAATATTTTCTTTATTTGTTAATACTAGGTTTAATATATTGTCACCTCTAGTAGGTTCTGTAAATAGTTGTTTCAAAAAATTGTCCTGTACTGCGTCGAGGAAGTCTTCAGATTCATAGTCACCTGCAATGTTGTCCCAGTCAATATTTCTGAAGTTGAAATCCCCCATAATGCACAGGTTGTTATATTTTGCTGCCCTATGCATTTCCTGCCATATGGGCTGGGCTGCTGCTTTCCCAAGACTTGGGGGCCTGTAAATCACTCCCATAGTTATTTTTTCTCTTTCTTCCGTGATTTCTATCCATACAGACTCGGTTCCTATTTCACCCTTTATAGAATTATTAATACAACATTTTAATGTATCCTTGACGAAGAGTGCGAACCCTCCCCCCCTTCCTACCTTCCCTGTCCTTGTGGAAAAGGTTGTTCCCTTCTATGTGGTACTCTAAAAAAAAATTTTGCTTGCCAGATTCATCCAAGTTTCGGTGATTGCTATGACGTCGACATTCTCGGTACATACAACCGCTCTCAGCAAGTCTATTTTATTTCTAACGCTCCTACTGTTTGTATAGAATACATTTAAACCTAACCTTCCCTGGTCCTGTTTTACCCCTTGTCCTGAGTAACAAATTTTACTTCCCAGGACCTGCTCCATTGTTTCCCTTTTCCCTGTGTGATTTTATTAAGACTAATATCATGATATGAAACATAAAAATGGCAACGACAATGCATTGAACCTAATAGAACCTGACCTAACATACCCAACCTATGGGTTTGTTAGATCAGGTTCTATATATTATCAGTTAATTTGTGTGTTAAACAAAATACCTTAATATTGAGGTTGATATTCATTAGCAATGGCGAGGAGCAATACGTGGAAGCGTTCACTATCATTTAAGAAACGCTACCTAACCTAGCTTGGAGAAGGACGTGCTTGTGTTAGTGACCAGAGGAAATGGCCGCCGTGGTAACATAAGAACATAAGAATGGAGGAAACTGCAGCGGGCCTATTGACCCATATTGTGCAGTCCCGTTTATACCCAACCCCTATTGCTCATATAAGCATCCAACCTATGTTTGAAGCTATCCAGCATATTCAAGTCAATGATGATATTTGGTAACTTGTTCCATTCATCCACTACTCTGTTTCCAAACCAGTGTTTACCTATTTCATGCCGAAATCTGAATTTGTCTAATTTAAAACCGTTGTTGCGAGTTCGCTCCTGGTTGGATAGTTTGAGTACCTTTATAATGTCCCATTGGTTTAACCCTGACTTCCATTTATACACTTTTATCATGTCGCCCCTCACTCTACGTCTCTCGAGGGAGTGTAAATTAAGATGCTTTAACCTGTCTCTGTACTCAAGGTTCCGAATTCCCGGGAATAGTCATGTCATTCTCCTCTGGATTCCTTCCAAGGATTCTATATCCATTCTGTAATACGGTGACCAGAACTGAACTGCATAATCTAGGTGAGGTCTCACAAGTCTTGTAACTAACACTCCTTTTTATGAACCCAAGTACTTTATTAGCCTTGTTACGAGCCAAAACACATTGTTTACTTGGCTTAAGATTCCTACTTATCATTACTCCTAAATCTCTCTCGCTGTCGGATTCCACAATGGCATCGTTGTTCATCTGGTAACTGGTTTCCCTGTTTACATCTCCAATACTGAGTACTTTACATTTGTCCACATTGAATTTCATCTGCCATTTTTCCGACCATTCGAAAAATTTGCTTATATCTTCCTGTAGTTTTGCAGAGTCCTCGTCAGATTTAATTACACATCTTATTTTAGTGTCATCAGCAAATTTACTTATGTTGCTGTCTATGCCGAAATCCATGTCGTTTATGTATATAATAAATGATAATGGTCCAAGTACTGAACCTTGGGGAATTCCACTAGTGACGTTGCTCCAATGCTATTTAGTGCCGTTTATGCTCGCTCGCTGTTTCCTGTCCCATAGCCATGCCATAATCCATTTAAGGATATTACCTTTGATGCCATGTGCTTCTACCTTTCTCATTAGTCTTTCGTTGGGGACTCTGTCGAAGGCTATGCTAAAGTTGAGATATACCACATCATAATTGTGCCCCTCGTCCACCGATTCGAAAACTGATGAAAAGAATGTTAATAGATTAGTTAGATATGAACACCCGCTTGCAAAGCCATGTTGGGAATCGTTGATCAATTTGTGCTTCTCCAGGTGGTTTCGAATAGAGTTTGAAATGATTGATTCTAGTAATTTGCCTACTATTGATGTTAGACTGATTGGGCGGTAGTTAGAGGGTAGTGATCTATCCCCCTTCTTGAAAATCGGTATTACATTTGCTATCCTCCAAGATTCTGGTGCTACACCTGTTTTTAATGACATGTTAAACAACTTTGCTAAGGGCATACTAAGCTCTTCCTTACATTCCTTTAATAATCTGGCAAATATCTCATCGAGACCAGGTGACTTATTAGGCTTCATTTTGTCTATTTGCTTATTAACATCGTTTCTACTCACTACTATCTCGCTTAATTTGTTTTCTTCACTATCTCTGAATAGAGTCAGAGCCTCGGCTATCATGTTTAAATTTTCGGTGGTGAAAACTGTTGAAAAATATTTATTCAGATTATTGCTCATTTCTCCATCGTTATCAGTTAGCTCAATGGTATCTGACTGTATTGGTCCAATCTTATCTCGTGTTTTAGTTTGATACATTTGGTAGAATCCTTTGGGGTTTGTCTTCGCCTCCCTTGCTATCTTCAGTTCAGTATTCTTCTTTGCTTTTCTTATCTCGATCTTAACCCTAGCGGCCAATGCCTTATAATACTCCTGGAGGTAAATTTCGCCACGGTTTATCCTTCTACCTATAGCCTTCCTTTGGCCAATAATGTTCTTTCAATAATTATTTATCCATTTAGGGACCGTGTTGTCTGATCTGAGTTTTATGTATGGTATGTTCTGCCTTTGTGCATTAAGTAACTCACTATTTAAATTGTCGTGGAACTCGACAATCTCAGATCTTGTTATTAAGTTGGTGTCATCTGTCAGGTTCACGCCCAAGCGCGACATCTCTCAGCTGCCTCTTTAAACTATCATAGTTTGCCCTTCTGAAATCTGGGACTTTAATGGAATTTTCCTTGCGTCTGACCTGAAAATCTAACTGGAACCTAATTTCTTTGAGATCGCTGTTTGCAAGTTCATTCCCTACCTCGACATTGCTAATGAGGTTTTCTCCGTTCAACAGAACTAATTCGAGTATATTATTACCCCGGGTGGGTTCGGTTATATGTTGAGTTAGGAAACAGTCCTGGATCGTTTTGAGGAAATCCTCTGATACCGAGTTACCTGTAAGGTCAGTCCAATACATTTGGCCAAGGTTAAAAATCGCCTACTATACAGACTTAGTTGTGTATGGAAGCCCTGCGCATTTCATCCCAGATAAGTCGCTTGTTAGCTCTATCAAGATTGGGTGGTCTATATATTACTCCTATGATTAATTTTTCCCTACCATCGATTAATTCTCTCCAAATTGTTTCTGTATTCTGCTCAGTTTTTATTTCCGTATATATTTCGCACTTCAGATTATCCCTGACATAGATTGCTACTCCGCCTCCTTTCCTGGTCTGCCTATCGGTATGGAACAATTTGTAACCCGCAATTTGGTATTCGACCGGTAACTCACGTGAGTCTAGGTTGTTCCATGTTTCAGTGAATGTTATTATATCGATTTTTTCGGTACATACCAAGGCCCTAATATCATCCATTTTGTTTCTCATATTTCTACTGTTCGCGTAGTAGACATTTAAGTTAGTCGTGTTCTGAGTCCTCTCTTTACCGCGTTTAGGTTTTAACTCCCTGTCTAATATAGTTTTGTCATCATTCCTAACACTATTTCCCTGTAATCTTTCACTTTGTTTACCCGCTCCCACTGCAGTCTCCTCCACCCCCGTGCCCATATGTTCCCTTAGCAGTTTAAAGGCTTCGATATTCTTTGAACTGCCCTCTCGAGAGACCCAGCCAGGGTTGTCACCCTATCCCTAGACAGGTGCACCCCATCCCTAGCATAAAGGTCCCTTCTGTCGTAGAAGTTGTCCCAGTTCTCAATAAATGGGACTGATATTGACTTGCAATATTTGTCAAGACGGCCGTTGACTCCAACCGTTGTGTTGTGGGGGGAGAGGGGCGGAGTGTGAGGAACGACGACCTTCTGGCTACTCTGTTAACTCAGCTGGAGCAGTTGAGGAGAGAGATGGATGTGTTAAAGGGGGAGTACGAAGCCCTCAAGACTGAACTACATCAGGTAGGTGTCCTGCCTAGCAGGTCACATGTGAAGGAGGAACAGGCGTGGAGAGTGGTTGCTTTCAAGAGGACTTTGGTCAGACACAGGAAAGCTGAGCAGGGTTTGGAGTGAGTGACCCCTACCAAGTGCTGGAGGAAGCTGGCGAGGAAGAGAAGAGGCAGGACGATGTGGTGCCAGGAGTGAAAAGGGCAGTTGTTCAGACCCTACCCAGTGGTAAGGTTGTGGTAGTTGGGGACAGCCAGGTGAGGTTTTTACATAAGACTTTTTGTGCAAGAGATAGGAAACGTAGGACTAGGGTGTGTTTTCCTGGGGCTGGGATAGGGCGTGTAGCTGAGAGGATAGATAGGGTTTTATCGGGGGAGGGTGCTAAGCCAGTAGAGTGTCTTAGTGTATGAGGTAACGACATAGGAAAGGTTAGGAGCGAGGAACTTTTAAAGAGGTATAGGGAGGCGCTGGATAAGGTTGGAGATAGGGGAGGGATCCCGATAGTATGTGGTGTCTTGCCTAGAAGAGGAGTTGGTCGTGAATGGCTGTCCAGAGCAATTGCTATAAATTACCGACTGGAAAAACATTGTGCAAGCAATGGTTGGGCGTTCATTGATAACTGACAACCATTCTGTGGCAACGACTACCTATACAATCGTGACGGTGCACACTTGTCTCGTGCGGGAGTAAAGACGCCGTCTGCATCCCTAGAGCGTGAAATTGTTACTCCAAAGGGGGGGTTTCGCCAGTAGAGAGAGGATGGGGTAAGTGGGAGTAAAAAAACAAGCAGGTCCTAGGGAGTAAAATTGGTTACTCAGGACAAGGGGTAAAACAGAACCAGGGAAGGGTAGGTTTAAATGTACAGTATACTATGCAAACAGTAGGGGCGTTAGAAATAAAATAGACTTGCTGAGAGCGGGTGTATGTACCGAGAATGTAGACGTCATAGAAATCACCGAAACATGGATGAATCTGGTGAGCAAGAACTTTTTATCAGAGTACCACATAGAAATTGCATAGGGAAGAGAAGAACTTATTATGGGAGTGATTTACAGGCCCCCCCAATTCTGGGGAAAGAAGCAGCTCAGACCATATGGCAGGAAATTAGTAGAGCAGCAAAATGCAACATCCTGTGCATTATGGGGGATTTTAACTTCAGAAATATTGACTGGGACAACATTGTAGGTGACTATGAATCTGAAAACTTCCTAGATGCAGTACAGGAAAATTTTTTGAAACAATTAATTACAGAACCTACTAGAGGTAACAATATATCAGACCTAGTATTAACAAATAAAGAAAATATTATCAGAGATATCACAGTAGGGGAAGAACTAGGGAACAGTGATCACAGAGCAATCAGGTTCGCCCTAAATTGGGAAACGAAAAACAATGACAATATGGTCAGAGTCCCAATCTTTCGATTGGCGGATTTTCAGGGGTAAAGAAGATACCAAGGTGAGGTCACCTGGGAACAGTCAGGTCTTTTCCCAGTATGAACGCGTGAGGTCACAGGTGACACAACAATTGATCATGACTATAATATATTCACTCGTATACTACGTAAAGCACAAGAACAAAATATACCATACAGAAAAATTAGGTCAAATAACAATGAGCCAAGTTGGATGACCAGAAAACTTAAACATGACATATGAATAAAGAAAGGAATACATAAGAATCTAAAGGGAGGGGAGGAGCAGCTCAGAAATAGGTATAATGAACTATCTAGGGATGTTAAGAAAAATGTAAGGAAGGCAATAAGGGATTACAAAATCAGGATAGCAAGAGAATCCAAGGCGAATCCAAAGGAATTTTTCCAGGTATATAGGACAAAGATCAAGGACATAGTTGGGCCTTTAAAGTCATGGAAGGGGGGAAGTGATCGATGACAGTGAGGAAATAAGCAAAGCATTAAACAGCTACTTTTTATCAGTTTTCACAGAAGAAATTCACGAGGAAATTCCAGAGGTGGAACTGATATTTAGGGGAAATGAAGAAGATTAATTAAAGAATTTCTCTATCAGAAAAGAGGATATTCTTAAGAAGATAAATAAATTTTCCCTCGAGTTTTGAAAGAGTGTAAGGAACAGCGGACCCCTCGTAAATTTATTTACAAAATCATTCGACACGGGAGTTGTGCCAGACTTGTGGAAACAGGCAAATGTAGTACCCATATTCAAAAAGGGAGATAACATCTGCGTCAAATTACCGGCTGATTAGTTTGACGTCAGTAGTGGGGAAATTTCTTGAATCAATAGCATCTGAACGCATTTAGAGAAAAGCAAATTAATCTACGACTCTCAACATGGGTTTACAATGGGAAAATCTTGTCTAACAAATCTGCTGACGTTTTTTAGGAAAGTTTTCGGGGTAGTAGATAATGACGAAAATTACGATGTTACTTACTTAGACTTTAGCAAAGCGTTTCACAGAGTACCGCATCAGAGGCTTCTAAGAAAAGTCAAGGCTTATGGTATCGAGGGGAAAGTTGTAAGTTGGATAAAATCATGGCTCACCGATGGAACACAGAGGGTCAGCGTAGATGGTGTTAAATCTGAGTGGAGCCGTGTAACCAGCGGGGTTCCCCAGGGGTCAGTACTAGGCCCACTCTTGTTCATAATCCACAGAAACGATCTAGATACTGGGATCAGCAGTGACACAAGCAAGTTTGCGGATGACACCAAAATAGGGCGGTATGTTAATTAAGGGCAGGATGCAAATGCACTACAGGAGGATTTAAATAAACTGCAGGAGTGGTCAGAAAAATGGCAAATAAAATTCAACACCAGCAAGTGCAGCGTACTGAATATTGGAAGAACAAATACTGTCAATGTATACAGCCTAAACAACATCAACCTAGAGAAGTCGACTTGTGAAAGAGACTTAGGGATACTTGTAAGCCCGGACCTACTGCCTAGAAAACAGTTCGTCAATGTTCGAAATAAGGCAAACAGGGTATTAGGTTTTATATCTTGAAGTGTAAGTAATAAGAGTGCAGAGGTCTTATTGTAACTATATCTTGTGCTAGTCAGGCCGCATCTCGATTATGCGGTTCAGTTCTGGTGCCTTTATTACAGAATGGATATCAATTACTAGAGTCGGTGCAGCGAAGAATGACGAAAATGATTCCAGGATTTAGAAACCTTCCATATCAAGATAGGTTAAATAAACTAAACTTGCATTCCTTATAAAGACGAAGAGTGCGGTGAGATATGATAGAAGTATTTAAGTGGGTGAAGGTAATCAATAAAGGCGACATAGATAAAGTTCTTATAATATCCGAGCAGGACAGGACTCGTAGCAACGGATTTTAGTTGGATAAGTTTAGGTTGAGGAGGGAGATAGGAAGGAACTGGTTCACAAATAGGGTGGTGGACGAGTGCAGCAAGTTTAGCAGCTTTGTAGTAAGTGCTGGAACGCTGGAAAGTCTTAAAAGGAGGCTAGATAGATTCATGGATGATAGAGAGTGGTAGTAGCTCTCGACAGGAGCTGCCATGCATAGGCCAACCGGCCTATTGCGGACTCCTTATTTTCTTATGTTGTTACGTCTCTTGAAGAGGGATTCAGCGAGGTAAACAACAAATAATGTCGCTTTGAGGAGAATTGTAAAGCTGGATAGAGTAAATAAAAAGATTTTCACGTTTTCTTAGGTTTTATGCCTTGTCAATTCCATTTTTGTGTTTAATATAATGTTATTAGGATTATATAAAAATAATATAAAATAATGCATTGAACCTAATAGAACCTGACTTACCATACCCAACCTATAGGTATGTTAGGTCAGGTTCTATTATGTTCTATGCATTCTCGTTTCCATTTTTGTGTTTAATGTCATGATATTAGTGTATATAAAAGAATTCAACTACTTCGGACAATTTCTTCTGGTGGTCACCCTTTTCTACACCTTAAAAACATTTTTATATAGGGAGATAGAGCATTAAAAATAAGGTCTAATATAGACGACTACACCGCCGATGCATTATTTGTTTTGATGCTTATATTCTTACCATATTTTCATCAGTGAATTCTAACATGATAATCATTTTTTTGATAAATTTTCACTTATGCACCGGTCTTTTTATGAATACTAGAAATATGTGTTTTAGATGAGTTTTGAACGAATTTGATATTAATTTCCGCAGGAAATCACAAATTTTTGCCCCTCCCCCACAATAATGGGGGGAGTGCCTGAGAAATCTGGGTTTTTGGGTGGGGGGTTGAAAACGAAAAGGAATCATTTAACCTAACAAAACCTAACATAACTTAACTTAACTAACCCCTATCCGGGGACTCCGCCCTCGGATCCCCGGTTGGCCTAGCTTAAACTAACCTAAATGTCTCAGTTGTTAAAAACTTTGGGGCACGCTTTATCCGAAAGTACAATACCTTAGTTAGAAGTGGAAGGACCAGGGATACGTAAGAATTGGATAGAATGGTCGTCGTTCTCGTAAAACTCGGCAATTAACTTAAAATAATTGTAGGAGCACAAATGACAACCAACCTCCACCACGGCTATTGTGAGACTGGTCAATGAAATCACCCAGGCTGGTTCCTTTGAAAAAAAATCGACTGTGATTGGTCAAAAAAAAATTGCATGATGGTATCGATACATCATTGGTCACGACTGGATGGCGTCAGTCAATATCTTGCATGCGCAGACAACATCTCATAGTAAATAAGACTGAGCGAATTTAATAATAATGAAAAATTGATATCTCAGTTATCCTTAATTTCCGGCTGAAAAGTCATAGAAGAAAAAGGTCTTAGAAATGCCTAAACATTACGAAGTGCATATTAATAACAGCGAGAGAAAGACCGGGGCATGAAGTGGTTTTTTTTTTTTTTTTTTTTTTTTTTTTTTTTTTTTTTACACTCACAAGGATTAGCCCCCCCCCCCCCCCCAGCTCATAGGTCACTGACCCACATCAGGGACTGACTGGCGAAAATGTAATAATAATAGCAATAATTATAGTACTTAGTTCGTAGTAAATAAAATTTATAATAAAAAAAATTAAAATACAATAATAACAAGAACAATAATAATAATAATACAGTATTAAAGAACCATAAAGAAATAAAAAATTAAAAACAAATATCAATAGTGAGAAACGTTATATGTATGTTGTGTTGTCAAAGTAAGAGAAACAATTGAGACCCTGCAATTGTGTGTAAATGTGGCAGAAAGTCATATCAGCAACCTGGGACTTGGTCACAATTTATTTGATGCCATATGACAGCAGGGTCCACCATGAGACAGAACATTATGCTTTCAATATCTTCCCAGGCGGTAGTACCTCCCTGTTTGATAGCTGCCTACAATTGCTTCGTTTGGTAGATAATTAAGTAACTAGGTGTGCACTACTTTTTTTGGCGTGAACTACATTTTGTCTTTCTTGGCGGTGATGCAGCGGTGCACACCCAACCATATGCCACACTAGTTGAACTCTGGTGCTCACTGCTCCGTCAGTTCAAATTTAAACATGGCATGGGAAGGGTGTCGCCATTCATATATGGATATTATTTATGAATTCTGAGGGAAAGACGATCTCACCCTTCAGTTTTGTCAAGACCACGGTATTCTTCCCTCCAAAAGAGACTGTCCAGACTGTGGGAATCCCTGTGTTTACTGCTCAGATAATAATATATTTATTGTAATAGAAAGACCCAGACCACGGCACACTCATTAGCCACTTTCTCATTGTCATGGCTCGCCGCTTGCCCCGTCTTAGTCAGAGTATTGAATTAAATTGAATTGAAACGAAACAGTTTATTTAGCCAAAAAAAAAAAGAACACTGATACAGAGTGGATAATAATAACAATATTAACATGGCTGAGCCAGTTGAGAACCTGAGCTCTCTTTTAGGTACCTGATATATATGATACATTTATCTCAAGGAAGTATTTTGTAACATTTCGTAACATCTGGAATAGTATAATAGCATGGAGGTAATAAGAACATCTCATAATGTTACCACGGTTATCACTTCAATATTTATTATATTTATTTATTTAATTTTAATTATATTTATTTATTAATTTTTTATATTATAAGCATATTCATAAATTACAGTGGAACTGAAAAACATAAGTATAATGGGGGAGCAGTACAACATGGGTTGTACAGTATTAAGGTTGAACAAGAGGGCAGAGCTGTCAGGATTATGTCTAGTTGGCAAATATGTTTATTGCAATGGTAATTTATTATCTCTTTACATGATAATTTCCGATAAAACGGTTTTGATGGTACAATAAAAGCAGGTACTGTTAATATAGTAGGTGTTACAAGAAATATTAATACTTAGACAATAAATATTTTTTAAGAGATGATTTAAAGGAAGGGAGCGTAGTCTTTCCTCGGATGGGTGGGGGTAAGTTGTTCCACACCTTCACATCGTGATATTTTGTGGAGGTCTGGGACTGAGAGTAGCGCATGGGGGGTGGTCTTAGTAGCTCTGGGTGCCTTAAGTTGTATCTCTGATTATTCCGGAACTGGAAATAATTATTGTCAAGCAAGTGATAGATAGATTTGTAAACAAAGAGGGCATAGCAGTAGGTGTTAATATCTTCGAATTTTAACATTTTCAATTTAGCAAATTTCTCATTTGTTTGATCTGTTTTTTCAAGTAGGTCATTGTCCGTACAACTCTCTTTTGTGCAGTTACCAAGGAGTGTGTTTTTGAAGAGCCAGGGGCCACGCATAATGTGTGACAGTGTATCAGATGTCCTTTTTTTTTTTTTTTTTTTTTAACGGGGATTAGCCCACCCAGGCACAGGTCACTGGCCCACATCGGGGCCTAGGAGGCGAAAATGTAATAATAATAATAAAAAAGAACCATAAAGAGATACAAAAAAAAAATCAAGTGAGAAACAATATATGACTGTTGTGTTGTCAATATTAAGAGAAACAACTGAGACCCTGCAATTGTGAGTAAATGAGGCAGAAAGTCAGTTCAGCAACCTGGGACTTGGTCAATTTTCGTGATGCCATGTGGCAGCAGGGTCTACCTCCCTGTTTGGTATCTGCCCAATACCTACTACCTTTAAAACAAGATCATGATAAATTTCTTTCGTTGCTGTGAGAGTGAGCGACTGTCGAGTGTAATACATGATACCGCACTGTTTATTGACTTTACTGTGAATGGCTTGTATTTTGTTTCTCCAGTTAAGTTTCTCATCAGCAATAACTCAAAGGAAATAAGTATTTTGTTCGTGTTTGAGGACTGCTTTACAAAGGTACAGGGGGTCCAAGTCTGGGGTCAAGTTTTTCCTTCTGTGGAAGATCGTGTAGTGGGTTTTCTCAAGATTTAAGGTCAGTTTAATACGTATTACCCAGGTCCTTACTTTAGTCAATTGAGTGTTCATAGTTCTCATCAAGGAATGGAGGTCTGAGTTGCTGGCGTAGAGATTACTATCGTCTTCAAATAAATTGTATTTTATGAGTGTGCTGGCGTGGACTATGTCGTTTATGTACAACAAAAACAGTACTGGACCGAGAATGTAACCTTGGGGATGCCATACAAGATTGGCGAGGAGTCAGATTGGTGATTGTTATAGCATACATACTACTTCCTGTTGGACAGATATGAGGTAAACCAGTTGTGGGATAAGCCCCTAACGCCGTAATGTTCAAGTTTTGAAAGGAGGATGGTATGGTCGACAGTATCGAAGTCTTTAGAAAGGTCCAAGAATATACCGACTGTGAACTGACTGTCATCAAAGGAATTTAAGACGTCATTAGTAACGATAAGCAGAGCACTCTCAGTCGACCTTCTAGCTCAAAATCCAAACTGGGAGTCTCTAAAGATGTTATTGGCATTGTAGAAAGAATTTAGTATACGATATGCTAGCTTCTCCAGTATCCTACTAAAGGTTGGGAGGACTGATATGGGGCGGTAACTCTTGATGAGACCTTTGTCCCCAGATTTTTTATATGCTGGGTGAAGTTTAGCAATTTTCAGTTTATCCTGAAAGACACCACTAGTGAAGGAAGAGTTAGAAATGTGTAGGGGAACAGGTAGTAATAAGCGGGCTACTTTCTTAATGATGCTCATTGGTATATTGTCTTCGCCTGCTGCTGCATCTTTGGCCATTTTTATGATGACCAGTAATTCATCTGCTGTGACAGGGGGATAAGAACAGCTCATTTTACTGTCTGTTTTGCAAGTAGGCTCTAAATTCCTCATGGTGATCAGGGATGCTCTCTGCAAGATTTTTGCTAACATTAATACAATATTCATTGAGGTGATTGGCAATGGGGGAGGGTTCCGTTACAACTGAATCAGTTATCATAAAAGCTTAGTGGGGGGCCGATGGCTGAGTGTTCCTGTTCTGAATAGAATTTACGACATTCCAGGTTTTCTTGCTATCTCCTGATGCTGAATTGGAAATCAGTTGTAGAATAGCTACGTCTGGCATTTCTAACTGCTTGAGTTACTCTATTTCTGGTACTTCGGTAAGCATCACCGAAAGTTATGAGTCTTTTTGCAAATTTTCTTTTGGAGTTTGTGTTTTTCTTTTATCATTATCTTAATTTCGCTTGTGATATAGGGTTTGGAAATGGATACAGTTTTCACTGACTTAGTCTTGAGCGGGAAGCATTTATCAAAGCAAGCATTGAAGATGCAAGTGAGTTCGCCCTTGGCAGGTGTTAAGTTAGGTTGAACTTTTGAATACACACTTTTTAACACAGTTGCCATAACTACGATAGTATCCCCTATAAAATACAGAGAAATTGCGGAAAGACGCGGGCCCCCCCCCTCCGTCACAAGATGGAGCCATCCACATGTGCAATATCCGTGAACGACTCTGCCGGACCCGTTTCGGCCTCTTTAGCCACCTCACAACTCACCAACAAAGGTGACATCATTAATAACTCTTCTCATTATCTCATAGCTGGATGATCGTCATACTCGATTCCGAGTGACAGCAAAGTATGTAGTATTGTGTATGTGTGTGTCATTTGGTGCAATTTTATAAAATGCTATGTTGCTATTTCAAGATCAGGTTAGGTTAGATTAGGTCGAGTTGATTATGCATATTAGAGAGGTTAGAGTAGGTTATGTTGAAGTGATTATTTGTGTCAGGGAGGGCCTGCTGTAACAGTTAAGGTTATATACCGTAGCTAATCTGAACAAAGCGGGACACTTTTGTTTGCTTATTTGAAAGTTTACCATTTGCATCAATAGTTACCTGTTAAATTTTGTAAATATTTGCTATAACAACACAAAGCTATTATTACGAAACACTTTAATAATTCGATTACTGTACTTGTAATGCAGTACAAAATTGAACTATATCTGAGCATTGTGTTGCAATTTTATGCAAACTGAAGTGTTTAAAAAAAAAAATGTGTCAAATTTTCAGCTCTGATGGTAATGGTCAGTGGCCTCTTTGAGCTCGAATCATAGACATGTTTTGTTTGTTTTTATATTTGCTAGAATGTCACAAGCACGTCGGCAGTAATATAGGAGGACAAGGAAAGAACATAGATGATTTGTTACATTGGGGTCGTTGAAGGTTCCAGTGAATAGAAACAGTTTATCAGCTCACTGCTAACATGACATGTAACTCATAGTTACTGTTCGTTTGGAAACAGCACATGATTCTAAGTAATTTACAATATGCATTGAAAATTCCATTCTTATTTTTCTAAGACAATAGAATTAGTTAATAGTAAAGTTGATAAATATTATATATGTAATTGGTTGATAATTTGTTTTAATTATCTTGGATAAAGGCCGTTGGAGGCAGTGTCAAAAAGTACAACAACTGTACTGTATGTGATGGGGTTTATTGATTTACATATTTCTTGTAAATGAACTAACAAATGTAAAAAATTATTTCTAACATGCTCTATGGTTTTACAGGTTATAACTTCAGAAGCGTCTGTGGTAAGTACAAAGTCCTGATTATTTGAAACTTCATCATATTTTGTATCAATTACGCTAGGTAAGGAAGGTCATTATAGGGTGCAGTTTTAAATACGCACATCCAGATTTATGATTTGTGTGGGATGAAGATTTACCAAAATCTAATAAGACAAAAATTTTAATTTACTTTGAAATAAATATAAGAGTTAATGATCTTTAAGATAACAGTTAAATTTTTCCTTCATTATATTATAAAGTGGAGAAAATTTGATTCCTGAGCCTTGCTGTCTCAGGCAGGAGACTATTTTTTTTATTGCATGCATCTTAGTAAGCCTGCAGATTGTACAGTTCTGGATACCTAGCCGTGTTAACTTCATGTACCGTGATAAATGAAGGCTAGTAACACTATTAGCTTTAAGTTGAGGGTATGTTAGGTTCGGTTTATTTAAAAAAAATAAGTAATTCTTAGAACGAGGTTTATAGAAGTACTGTAGTGAATGTTTTTCAGATGGAGGTAAGGTTAATGTGTTTATTTACAATACAAATGCATTTTTTTTTCAAGTGTTTATCTTCTGGCTACATATTATTATGATATTTGATTTTTTTTTTTAAATGCAGTTACGGGGAATGGTCAGGGGATAACACCTTTTTTTCATTTGATTTGCCTGAATTTTATAGTGTATATGGGGTTACGTAAACCATAAGATCTGTAAGTTTCATTGAAATTAACCAAATAATTTTTTCAGGAAAAATAATATATGAAAACAATATAAAAATAGTGACCAAATGAAACAAAACAACTCATTCATTTTTCACGAGATACGTAGCTATAAAACTTCCCGATTAGGTTTGTAATAAATTATTTAGTTGCCGAGAAAATTTCGCTAATACGGAAAACAAAAATTCTACCATAAAACAAAAAAAAATAATTGTATAATTTTAGTTATTCAAATATAAAACAAATAAGCAGATATTAAATTTCTGCTGTTATTTACCTTTTTTACATGACTGTTTTTTATGTTAAAATATAATGGAGTAGACATGTCTCAAACAACGATAACTTTAGTTTGAGATATGGCCCGTTTTCTGTGGAAGTATAATTACGGGTATAAAAACAAATTTGGGGGATGATACGATATTTTATTAGTTAGCATTAGGGTTGGTTAGGATTTTCTAATCACATCTATTCCTAACTGGCACCTGTTCCCCTCCTGTAGAGGATACTATTTACTTGCCGGGAAGGTTTCAGAGACGCCATCTTCCTCTTTGTCGGCATTTTTTTTCTCATAAACTACCAGACCTACTGTATAATCTTTGCTGGACATTTTAGTCGGCATTTTCTTCTTCTGTTATGCTTTGGGGGTTGTTCTCAATGGTTCCTGAATGTCCAGACCAGCAAGAGTATCAAGAGAGACACCAAATCCAAGATGGGTGAGCAGTGATGCGTTCCTTTAGTATACATTCTCTCCCCAAATCCGACTCAATATCACTGATCCCAACTCTCTTACACACCTCCCAGACCGCCACAACAGACTCATGTTGCCTGATGCTCGATGATGCAGTTCTTATGTAAAATAAAAAAAAAATGGATAAATAGTATTTCTGACAGGGTGGATCTGATGACATCCGAAATTATACGTACTCCTCGTGATGTCTCGGGAGGGTTGGTATGGGTGTCTTCACCCTCACGCATTCAGTATCCAACACACGGGGTGATTTGGCATCTAGGAATTAAATAAATGGTTAAGTGATTACTATCATACAGTATAAGGAGACAACACTCATATCCCAATACCTATCGTCCGTGATCTCATATTGTTTCACATAGAGAATATATACACATACTTTTTTTACCTACTGTACATAATAATTCCAATAAAAAATGGACATTGTTCAAGGGAAGGGCACTCAAAATAGATAAATAGATAATAGTTTTCGAAGGAGAAAGAATCGTCATATGATGGCAACACTTTCACAGAAGAGGGCCACATATTCAGGCAGACTGAGATATTTTTATATAAATTTTGGTGTCTGAGTCGAAAATTCAAAAGATAATGTACAGTACCTATGTATTTATTTTCTGTTTAAATTAAATGTAAAGTTTATTTTAAATTGATGTTAGGTTCATGCACTTAGTACTAGTCATTGAAATTGTCGCCCAGGAACACGGCGACAATTTCAATGGCTAAAATCGACCCATTCTGTTTATTTAGCCAACTGAAGTTACTGTTCAAATTGGTTATGCTTTTTGTTTTATCTGGCAACTGCATTTGGGATCAGGGAGACGTGGAGAGGTGACAAAATGTAGGTTAGTAGCCTCTGCAGTTTCCTAGAGTGAGAATCATTGTTGTTACCCTCCCCACCTGTGACCCATGATTTTATACGTTTGTGCAAGCAGTGTGCTGTCTCATGGAACAATGAGTGCTTACAATGTCTCGCCAAGGGATGTACTAGTACCTATTGCATTCCTACAAGAGGCAGGATTTCCAACAAAGTACATTTGTGAGCAGACTGGCATCAATGCCATTCAATTTAATTGTAGTGAAGCAGATTAGAGACAGTGGTGGAAACGAAATTCCTGACAAGAATAAATACCCTGGTAAGGCCCGTAAGGCTTCTCCCAGGACTTTGCAAGAAGTTCAGCATCAACATGTCCTTAAAAACAGGTGTAGTACCAGAATCCTGGAGGATAGCGAATGTAATACCGATTTTCAAGAAGGGGGATAGATCACTATCCTCTAACTACCGCCCAATCAGTCTAACATCAATAGTAGGCAAATTACTGGAAGCAATCATTTCAAACTCTATTCGAAATCACCTGGAGAAGTACCGATTGATCAATGATTCCCAGCATGGCTTCACAAGCGGACGTTCTTGCCTAACTCATCTATTAACATTCTTTTCATCAGTTTTCGAATCGGTGGACGAGGGGCACAATTATGATGTGGTATATCTCGACTTTAGTAAAGCCTTCGACAGAGTCCCCCACGAAAGACTAATTAGAAAGGTAGAAGCTCATGGCATCAAAGGTGACATCCTTAAATGGATTAGGGCGTGGTTACAGGACAGGAAACAGCAAGTGAGCATTAACGGCACTAAGTCCCATTGGAGCAACGTCACAAGTGGAGTTCCCCAAGGCTCAGTACTTGGACCATTATTGTTTATTATATACATAAACGACATAGATATCGGCATAGACAGCAACATAAGTAAATTTGCTGATGACACTAAAATAGGACGTGTTATCAAATCTGACGAGGACTCGGCAAAGCTACAGGAGGATCGAAACAAATTTTTCGAATGGTCTGAAAAATGGCAGATGAAATTCAACGTCGACAAATGTAAAGTACTCAGTATAGGAGATGTAAACAGGGAAACCAGATACCAGATGAACAACGATGCCATAGAGAAATCCGACTGCGAGAGAGATTTAGGAGTAATGATAAGTAGGAACCTTAAGCCAAGTAAACAATGTGTTTTTGCTCGTAACAAGGCTAATAAAGTACTTGGGTTCATACAAATGAGTGTTAGTTACAAGACTAGCGAGGTCATCCTAAAACTGTATCTTGCTCTTGTGAGACCACACCTGGATTACGTAGTTCAGTTCTGGTCACCGTATTACAGAATGGATATAGAATCCTTGGAAAGAATTCAGAGGAGAATGACAAGACTAATCCTGGGCATTAGGAACCTTGAGTATAGAGACAGGTTAAAGCATCTTAATTTGCACTCCCTTGAGAGACGTAGAGCGAGGGGCGACCTGATAGAGGTGTATAAGTGGAAGGCAGGGCTAAACAAAGGGGACATTACAAAGGTACTCAAATTATCCAACCAGGAGCGAACTCGTAACAATGGTTTTAAATTAGACAAATTTAGATTTAGGCGCGAAATAGGTAAACACTGGTTTGGAAACAGAGTAGTGGATGAATGGAACAAGTTACCAAATATCATCATTAACTCGAATACGCTGAATTGCTTCAAACATAGGTTGGATACTCATATGAGCAATAGGGGTTGGGTGTAAACGGGACTGCCCAGTATGGGCCAATAGGCCCGCTGCAGTTTCCTCCATTCTTATGTTCTTATGTTAACTTGAGGCCAATCCACGTTAGTCTGCATGACAAAAAAGGAGCACAATCTGCTTGGTGGCGTGTTTGTTAGGACAGTGCCCCGCCGTATCCACGACGACGTTTAATATTGTTTCATGTACCACTGAATTTGCAGGACACTGACGCAGGTTTACTCACAAATGTAGTTTTTTGATGTCCTTCCTTATTTAGGGATGCAATAGCTACTAGTACATCCCTTGACAAAACATTGTAATCACTCCTTGCTTCGTGAGACAGGACAATTCGTGCACAAGCATGTAAAATCCTGAGGCACTTGTGGGAGGGCAGCAACAGAAATGCTTACTCTAGGAAGCCACACAGGCTTCTAACCTACATTTCCTCGCCCTTCTCTGCCTCCCTGATCCTAGACACACTTACCAGATGTAAAAAAATATTCGACCAATTTGGACGTTAAATAGACTAAATGTAGTAGGTCGATTTCAGCCATTGAAATTGTTGCCACATACCCTGGCGACAATTTCAATAACTAGGACTTATATATTATAGTGCAAGGATCAGCTAATGAATTATTTGACATATGAATTTTGGTGCAATACCTATGCACACATATTTTAGGTGAAAAAAAATAATACTCAATATCTTTCTGTTTTGCAAAAATGTAATTTTTTCCAGTTCAAATGTTCCTCAGATCTTAATAAAATGTATGTATTTTAATTTAATGCAGCTGAAAGTAAAATTCTATTTTTTTAAGCTCCTTGGAAAAAGACTCCGAAGCATTTCTTTTGTCACATTCCATTTTCACTTTCATCAGTTCGAAAGCCTTCCTCTTTTTTTTTTTAAATGTGAGTTTTCAGTTTAACATGTAAGCTCAACACAAATTTATATAACCTTCAGCTCAAAGATGTAATCCTTGTACAGTAATGTTTTTAACTTTCTCAAAACAACACCTGTAGTTTTTCTTATCGATATAAATACGCTTCATTTTAAAAAACATGTACGGAAAATGCGGTTTATTTTGAGGGCTTGCACATCGATTGAGAGTGGACTCAAAACTGGCCCTGAGCAATGAAAAGGTTTCAGTCTTAAAATGCATAAGACTTTTTTACAACATAGTGGCAACTTTTTTCTTGTGTATAGCTTTTTGGAAGTTATTACATAATTATTACGAAGTAAAACTGACTTTTTTTTTAAAGACAGCCTCTGCAAATCTTCACCAGTTTGCCAAAGTCTTCAAAATTTTGCCAGTTTCACCTCAGTCTACAGTAAAACATTATCCATGTTAGTGGAGGTTTAAAATAAAATAAAAATTTAATAAATACTCCAGTGGATGTCGCCAGTTTCATTTTGTCACGAGCAGATTCTTGTCAGTTCAACCAGTCCTCGTCAGTTCCACAGGCCCTTGTCGGTTCCTCAGGCCCTCATTTGTTCTACAGTTCCTCGTATGTTCAACCAGTCCTCGTCGGTTTCACAGGTCCTCTTCGAATCCACAGGTCCTTGTTGGTTCCACAAGGACTTAGAAAATCCCACCCGTCATTTGTGTATGCTGGTCTGGTCAACATGACTTCCAGAGAACATAATTCACCATGTCATTGCCTTGAAGATTGTTCTCGTAGGATCATCGATGTGCATAGGACTACCTGCCTCAGAATATTGACATCTAGACTATTCTAGAGAATAAGCCTAATTTTTTCAAATAATTTTCACAGATCACTTGGCATTTCTACCAATGTCTCAAACCAGAGGTCCACTTCCCGAAGGTGAGGCCGGATAGGAGGCGCCAACTGTTCTATATAAAGTCCTGGATAGCCTCCCCCTATTTTACTGTGTATCCGTTCTGATAAACTTTTCTGTGATGATGTGAGTTATAAGACTCCGTCATCTCCTATCACAATATTATGCCAAAGACGGCTGCTTCCAGCGTCTCGTCTGTGGTGATGGTGGTCATTTTGGAGGATATGGCTACTATGGTGGTTATGATGGATATGGTGAATTGTCATAGCCTGTTAACTGCAAGGTTCTGTCGAAGTTAACTAGGCTGGAATGTTTATATTTTATTGGGTATTAGTAGCAAAACCCAAGTTGTCTGTTATCCATTTATACAGGAACAACTAAGACAATTCCAAAGTGTAAATCAACCGTAACTTATCACTGTAACTATGAGTGTTAAGAGAAGGACGGAGGCTATGTAAATAGACCTGCTTAAAGGCGTCCTTTCTATGTGAGGCGTTGAGGGAGAGTAAGGCCTCAGGGCGTCAGTACTCCGATTGGCCGGCCCTTTCAAATGCTGACCTAAGCTGTGTCTGGCCACACCTTATAAAGAAGGGTGCCGACCAGATGCCATCAAGATGACTCCTCATAGCTAGTGGAAAGTTACAGGGGATGATTATGTATATAAATCAATATGTAATTAACCCATTTATATAATCTTTCTGTTGATGAAACAGGGGCCATTACAGAATAATGTGGAGGATACGGTGAATATGATAAAAATGAGTCTCAAATGTGACATGTTTTGAAAGTTTATCAACTTGCTTGAAATATGTGTAGACTTACCCCATTATAGCTTGACTATGTGCGTGGATGCGTGAGTGAATTTTTAATTTGGATTTTGTTGCGGACAGCAGCTAGATTATTGTGCACCCCACACTCATCCTGTGAGTGATAGCGCAAAAAGGATTACAAAGTATAGGCCATAAAGGGCGATAATCGGACCCCAGTGATTTTGATATTATGGCAATGAGTGTTACAGAGTATTTCCAGTACATTGTTTGTTTAAGTTGGTACATAGAATTGTGGTTAGGTGCTAGAAGCGAAGTGTGGATACAGCCTTAGTATGTCAGCTATCTTGTCATCAGAGATAAAGTGTTGTACATACACAGTGTGCGTGGATCTGCCCCTCTAAGGATATATTTTTTCACAATCTAAGACGTTGTGTTGGGGTGTTTGGTTATATGTCTGACCGCACACTTTACATTTAGTTTTGTTCACATCTGCCTGAGGGGCGTACTTATATCCTAACCGTAATCTAGCAGTTACAACATCTTGTAATCTAGTGATCTTGCTACTTGCTACATATACATGTTTCACTTGATACATCTCATCATAGAAACAATGGATTGACAAGTGCCTGTTTGCACTTGTTCACTGGCTTCAAATTCATCAACAAGATCTTTTCTCATTACAGTTTTTAAGGTTCTGTTTGACAGTCCCAGATTGTACTCAACATTGTCATTGTTGGATGCGAGTTTAGCTAAGGCATTAACCCTATCGTGTTCTCGAATGCACATAAGAAAGGGGATCCACAACAGCTTGATCCTGATACCCTCGTCAACAAGACACTATGCTTGTGTCTGGCTTCAGAGGCAAGCCGGTGACAACCTAAGTTTAGGGTATCAAGAGCAAGTAGTGAGGATAAGGAGTCAGTGATGATGATAATGTCAGTGGCAGCGTTTTCAACAAGTTTCAGGGCTGTGAGTATGGCAAATAGTTTAGTCTGTAGAGTGGATGACCTGTTACTAATTCTAGCTCCTTTCTCTATTACATTACCGTTAGGCTGAGTCACAATGACAGCACTTCCAGCCCTCCCACAGACAGCAAGAGCTATCACTTTGACAGTGTGTTGGAGGTATGGGTTATGAATGGTCAGTCGTTTAGGCGGGTACGTAAGCGTTGTGATGTCGAAGGGAACTGTGTCAGTGTGGCAGTAAGGACTGCTGTGTCTCAGCTTTGTACAGATGGTATAGTCCAAAACTCCTTATATGAGTAGCAGTAGTTTTTATCCATTTAGATTCGCCAGTGTCTTGACTCAAATATTGTCAGTTTCTTAGAAGCAAAGTTATCTGGATCACCACGCAAGAAAGAGCCTCAGGGCTGTGATGAGGTTGACTTCATTTATTCTATCTTTAACACTGGGTATACCTAGTTCTTTCCTCATATTAAGTACTTTAGTGCTCGTGGGACATCCTAGGATAATTCTAAGGCCTTTATTTTGCATTTTGTCGAGTTTGTTAATGCCTTTCCCGTCACGAAGGACCAGTGCTGGTGCGTGGTAATCTATTAGATATCTTACTGTATGTATATAGCCTATGTACATTTTTTTAACAATTCTGATATTAGCGCCATAATGTGGGTTGTACCCCGCTACATATTTAAGGGGTTTTAACTTATTATACAATGGCGGGCTAGCTGCTGTATGGCAGGTAAGGTACAGGGGATAGGGACACCGAGATATTTAAAAGAAGAGAGATAGTCAATAGTGTTGTTACCGATCTTAAGTTTTGGCGGTCCACGTTTGCGGTTACCAGCTTGCTTGTTGAATACTTTAGTTTTCTCAGTGGAGATGATGAGACCGTGGTTCTCACAGGCTGACTGTACATGGTTCAAGGTGGTTTTTATTTCACGGTGAGTTTTAGTATGTATAAGAATGTCATCTGCATAGCTAACAGTAATATTGCTGGGGCTGTCTGGGATTGGCTTTAATAATGCGTTTATAAGAACATTGAACGAAGTAGGACTAAGTAGTCGACTTTGGGGGGGGGGGGGTATCAAGTTAAATATCTTTAACTTCACTTTTATAACCATGAAACAGTGCATCAGTCCTTCTGTTAGTGAGATAACCACTTATCCAGCGTACCAACCGACCTCCTATATCCATTTTGGCCATTTCGCACAATATAAGTTGCCCATTGGCAATATCAAATGCAGCTTTTAGTTCCAAAAATGCGGTGTACTATATATGTGCCCGTCATCCCCATGCGCAGCTAGGAATGTGGTAATGCAATGATGTACACCTTTACCATGGGCGAAGTCATTTATGTTAGGAGACATGTGTTCACTGATTCCAGTTGACCTCTGACCCAGCTCCAGTTGACCTCTGACCCACCTTGGAGAAGGTTGTGCCCGATCGTGCTCCCGTTAGAGACCAAGGAAAATGGCCGCTTTGGATCGTTGTGTCGTGGGGGAAGAGGAGGGGAGTGTGGGGAAAGACGACCTCCTTGCCACGCTCTAAGGCAGCTGGGGCAGTTGAGGAGTGAGGTTGACACTCTAAAGGGGGAAAATGAAGCCCTCAGGACGGAACTCCTTCAGGTAGGTGTCCTGCCTAGCAGGACACCTGCGAAGGAGGAGCAGGCGTGGAGAGTGGTTGTCTCCAAGGGGACTAGGGTCAGGCTTAGGAAAGCTGACCAGGGTGTGGAGTGTAGTAACCCTTACCAGGTGCTGCAGGAAGCTGGAGAGGAAGAGAAGAGGCAGGACAGTATGGATCAAGGAGAGGAAAGGGCAGTTGTACAAACCCTGCCCACAGGTAAGGTCGTGGTAGTTGGTGACAGCCAGGTGAGGTTTATGGATAGGGCTTTTTGTGCGAGGGATAGGAAACGTAGGACTAGGGTGTATTTTCCTGCGGCTGGGATAGGGCATGTAGCCGAGAGGTTAGACAGAGTTTTGTCAGGGGAGGGTACCAATCCAGTAGTGTGTCTTAGTGTGGGAGGAAACGACATAGGTAAGGTTAGGAGTGAGGAACTTTTCAAGTGGTATAGGGAGGCTCTGGGGAAGATTAGAGATAGGGGAGGGATCCCGATAGTATGTGGTGTCTTGCCTAGAAGAGGGGTTGGTCGTGAATGGCTGTCCAGGGCAATTGCTATTAATTGCCGACTGGAAAAACATTGTGCAAACAATGGTTGGGCATTCATTGATAACTGGCAACGATTCTATGGCAACGACTACCTGTACTGTCGCGACGGAGTACACTTGTCTCGTGAGGGGGTAAAGACGTTGTCTGCATCCCTGGAGCGTGAAATTGTCACTCCGAAGGGGGGGGTTTCGCCAGTAGAGAGGGGTCGCGGAAAGTGGGAGTCAAAAAACAAGCAGGTCCTGGGAAGCAAAATTAGTTGCTCAGGACAAGGGGTAAAACAGGACCAGGGAAGAGTAGGTTTAAATGTGTACTATACAAACAGTAGGAGCGTTAGAAATAAAATAGTCTTGCTGAGAGCGGTTGTATGTACCGAGAATGTAGACGTCATAGCAATCACCGAAACTTGGATGAATCTGGCGAGCAAAAATTTTTTATCAGAGTACCACATAGAAGGGTACAACCTTTTTCACAAGGACAGGGAAGGTAGGAAGGGGGGAGGGGTCGCACTCTTCGTCAAGGATACATTAAAATGTTGTACTAATAATTCAATAAAGGGTGAAATAGGAACCGAGTCTGTGTGGGTAGAAATCACGGAAGAAAGAGAAAAAATAATTATGGGAGTGATTTACAGGCCCCCAAGTCTTAGCAAAGATGCAGCTCAGCCCATATGGCAGGAAATGAGTAGGGCAGCAAACTATAACAACCTATGCATTATGGAGGATTTCAATTTCGGGAATATTGACTGGGACATCATTGTAGGCGACTATGAATCTGAAGACTTCATAGACGCAGTACAGGACAATTTTTTGAAACAACTAATTACAGAACCTACTAGAGGTGACAATATATTAGACCTAGTAATAACAAATAAAGAAAATATTATCAGAGATATCACAGTAGGGGAAGAACTAGGTAACAGTGATCACAGAGAAATCAGGTTCACCCTAAATTGGGAAACGAAAAACAATGACAATATGGTCAGAGTCCCAAACTTTCGGTTGGCGGATTATCAGGGGTTAAGAAGGTACCAAGGTGAGGTCACCTGGGAACAGTCACGTCAGTTCCCAGTAGGAAGTGGTGAGGTCATAGATGACACAACAATTGATCATGACTATAATATATTCACCAGTATACTACATAAAGCACAAGAACAAAATATACCACAAAGAAAAATTAGGTCAAATAAGAATGAGCCAAGGTGGATGACCAGAAAACTTAAACATGACATATGAATAAAGAAAGGAATATATAAGAAATTAAAGGGAGGGGAGGAGCAGCTCAGTAACGGGTATAATGAACTATCTAGGAATGTTAAGAAAAATGTAAGGAAAGCAAAGAGAGACTATGAAATCAAAATAGCAAGAGAATCCAAGGCGAATCCCAAGGGATTTTTCCAGGTATATAGGACAAAGGTCAAGGACAAAGTTGGGTCTTTAAAGTCAGGGAGGGGAGAATTGATAAATGGCAGTGAAGACATGAGCAAAACATTGAACAGCTGCTACTTATCAGTTTTCACAGAAGAAATTTGCGATGAAATTCCGGAGGTGGAACTGATATTTAAGGGAAAGGAAGAAGAGAAATTAAAGAATATCACTATCAGAAAAGAGGATGTTCTTAAGAAGATAAATAAACTAAAGAACACAAAATCCCTAGGGCCGGATGAAATTTTTCCTCGAGTCTTAAAAGAGTGTAGGGAACAGATTAGCGGACCCCTCGTAAACTTATTTACAAAATCATTAGACACTGGAGTTGTGCCAGAGTTGTGGAAACAGGCGAATGTAGTACCCATATTTAAAAAGGGAGACAGAGCATCAGCGTCAAATTACCGGCCGATCAGTTTGACGTCAGTAGTAGGGAAATTTCTTGAATCAATTATAGCAGATAGCATCCGATCGCATCTAGAGAAAAGCAAATTAATCTACGACTCTCAACATGGGTTTACAAAGGGAAAATCTTGTCTAACAAATCTGCTAACGTTTTTTAGGAAATTCTTCGAGGTAGTAGATAATGACGAAAATTACGATGTTATTTACTTAGACTTTAGCAAAGCATTTGACAGAGTACCGCATCAGAGGCTTCTGAGAAAAATTAAGGCTCATGGTATCGAGGGGAAAGTTTTAAATTGGATAAAATCATGGCTCACCGATAGAACGCAGAGGGTCAGTGTAGATGGTGTTAAATCTGAGTGGGGCCGTGTAACCAGTGGGGTTCCCCAGGGGTCAGTACTAGGCCAACTCTTGTTCATAATCTACATAAACGATCTAGAAACTGGGATCAGCAGTGACATAAGCAAGTTTGCGGATGACACCAAAATAGGGCGGCAAATTAATTCAGGGCAGGATGCAAATGCATTACAGGAGGATCTGAATAAACTGCAGGGGTGGTCTGAAAAATGTCAAATGAAATTCAACACCAGCAAGTGCAGCGTACTTAATATTGGAAGAACAAATACTTATAATGTATACAGCCTGAACAACATCAACCTAGAGAAGTCGACTTGTGAAGGAGACCTAGGGGTACTTGTAAGCCCGGACCTACGGCCTAGAAAACAGTGCGTTAATGTTCGAAATAAGGCAAACAGAGTATTGGGTTTTATATCTAGAAGTGTAAGTAACAAGAGTGCAGAGGTCTTATTGCAACTATATCTTGCGCTAGTTAGGCCGCACATCGATTATGCGGTTCAGTTCTGGTGCCCCTATTATAGAATGGATATAAATTCACTAGAGTCGGTGCAGCGAAGAATGACAAAATTGATTCAAGGACTTAGAAACCTTCCATATCAGGATAGGTTAAAGAAACTTAACTTGCATTCCCTAGAAAGACGAAGAGTGCGGGGAGATATGATAGAAGTATTTAAGTGGGTGAAAGGAATCAATAAAGGGGATTTAGATAACGTTCTTATAATATCCGAGCAGGATAGGACTCGGAGCAACGGATTCAAGTTGGATAAGTTTAGGTTTAGGAGGGAGATAGGAAGAAACTGGTTCACAAATAGGGTGGTGGACGAGTGGAACAAGCTTAGCAACTTTGTAGTAAGTGCGGGAACTCTGGAAAGTTTCAAAAGGAGGCTAGATAGTAGGGTGTGTCAATTTTGTCAACATGTTAAAAATCAAATTTGGTAGTCAAAATATTGTGCCTCTTTATGTCTAAACTTGAGATTAGCAAACAAAAATGAATTGAAATAACCCTCACCTACATCAAATATACCTTAAAGTTTCAAATATCAGTATTTCAACAAATTAATGAGACTTGGTTAGAATTATTCACTTGATATTAACTAATCTCATGTAAGCATATGGATTATGGAGTATTTTATGGTTCTATAGCTTGTGTACAATATGCATGTCAGAACGAACATGAACAGGCTCTCCGTGTGGGACAATTTAATTCTTGTTTTGACTTGTACCAAGCGTGAGGATAAGGCGCCCGGCTCACTCTCCTTCTAGATATCATAGACGGTGGTTTGCTCTCATTGCACTTGCACCTACTCTACCAGACGAATTCTACATTTTAATTATTGTAAGTAGGGCATATTGATTGTCGCAGTTACTTATATCATTGTATAAAACATTATGTTCTAAGAAATTATTATGTTATTTCTGTTAGAGCATTTTTGATAAACAAATTGATATTTTTTGAAACAACAATTGAATTATGAAACATTGAAATATTTTTCTATTTGTCAGATAGTGTGAAGATGTCAAAATTGAAGACAAGAAGTCAGTTGTCAACCCACTTGAGCCTGCTAGTTGGTAAAGGGAAGGAGCTTCCTGTATCAGAACTTCCAACAGTGAGAGACATGCTAAGATTAGGGTTACTCCTTCGAGAAAAAAATGCAAAGGACAGAAGGAACTATACAGATAAAGAACTCATAAATGACATGATAGTCCCTCTTCTGCATCAATGGACAAAAGCTAATGCACTATTCAAACCACCTGTGATTAATCAGTGTCGAACTATTGAGCTAAAACTAACGAAATTATGGCACAAAGCAGTTGAAACATCACTTGGTAAAGGAAACTTGGCCAGGAAAAATGAATTTCTGCACACACTTGATACTCTGTTTGACATTTTGACCTGCAAGTGCTCCATACAATTATGTTCTGAATCCAACTGTTCTCACTCAGGTAAGAGAGAAAATAATTCCCACATTGATTGTGGTTGTCCTCGTGAAAAGAAGATCCCTGTTTTAGAGCTTGAATTTATAAAGGCACAGAGGACAAAGGCAGAAGGCCAAGGAAGTATGCAAATGGGTTCAATAGATTATTCAGAAACAAAGAAGCAGATTGCTAATGCCAAGAAGAGAGAACAAATCCGAGAGAGGGAACAAAAGAAGAAAATGAAGAGTGAAGAAGCCATCCAAAGAGAGGAAGAGCTGTGTCAAGATGTTTATCACTTCTTTGATAGTTCTTCTGATGAACAGGAAGCAACATCAGATGATAGTTCCAAAGAGCCATCTGAACCTTTACCAAAGAAAATGAAATACAACACAAGAAATATTTCAAACATTGCTTTAGCTAGTATTCGCCACCATGCTGGACTTCGTGAGGCTGCAGAAATTGCAACTGCCGCTTGGATTGATGCAGGCCTCATCAGCCGAGAGGATGTATCTTTGGTGATAGATCATAATAAAATTAGAAGAGCACAAGAAAAAATAATGAAGGAAATATCTGATCAGCATGAAAAAGATTTAAGCGAGGGAGGGCTCTCCTGTCTTTTGTTTGATGGAAGAATAGATGACACAAAAGTTTTGCTAGAAGTAGAGGGAGTGAACAGAAAGTTTCCAGGTCTCTTCAAAGAAGAACACTACTCTGTCTGTTCTGATCCTGGTGGTCGGTTTTTGTTTCACTTTGCTCCCGAAACTGAAGTAGAAGGGAAGAAACATGCAGAGGTCATTGCTGATCATATTTTATGTTGGGTTCAGGAGAGAGGACTTGGCAGTTCACTGCAGGCTGTTGGTGGAGATTCAACTGCAGTGAACACCGGATGGCAGGGGGGGTGTAATGACGCATTTAGAGAAAAAACTAGGAAGAAGACTTGTTTGGATTGTATGTGATTTACATACAGGCGAGCTACCTCTTCGTCATCTCATCCAGGAACTTGATGGTCCTACAAAGAGCAACAACAAGTGGTCAGGTCCCCTTGGCATCATGCTGGATGAAGCAACACAACTAGAAATAAATACAACCTTTCCAAAGGTCGAAGTTGGCCCTCCCCTTCCGGCGTTGTCTGAAGGAGTCATCAAAGATCTCAGCACAGATCAATCCTATGCTTATCGTATTGCCCAAGCAATAAGATCAGGAGAAGTGCCTCAGTCATTGGCTCTCTTGGAGATTGGACCTGTCAGTCACAGCCGTTGGTTAACTACAGCTCTTCGTTTCTGCAGGATTTGGATTTCCAAACACGAATTGAAGGGCAAAGTGCTGAAGAATTTGAGGCTAATTGTTGAATTTATTATTGGAGTTTATCTTCCCCAGTGGTTTAGTGTGAAACTTAATCCTATGTGGGTGGATGGGCCCCATCACCTTTTGTTTCAATTGCAGCTAGTAAGAACACAGAGGAAGGTAGTGAGGGACATCGTGTTACCTGTGGCAAGAAGGTCCGCTTGGTATGCTCGATCAGAAGCAGTTTTGCAAGCAATCCTTTGCAGTCAATGTACCAATCTCCGAACCGAGGCTGTAGAAGTCATTCTAAAGATTAGAGGAACGCTAATAGATGACGACCAGTTGGGAGACTGTTCGTTTCATTCAAGAAAAGTTCCCCCAATAAACGTCAATGCCACCAAATTGTCAGAATTGGTTGACTTGAGTTTGGAAGTCTTAGAGCCACCATTGACAACAAGTCTAACTAGCCAAGAATTGAGAAACCTTAAAGAGACTCCAATGCAGGTGCCGAAGTGGCCTTCCCACACTCAAAGTGTGGAGAGATGTGTGAAAATGGTCACAGAAGCAGCGGGCCATGTTTACAGCCACGAGAGGCGAGAAGGTTACATCAAAGCACAAATAGCAAGCAGACTACTGATGACAAGAAACCAAAGCAAAGAGAGTATGAAGGCATTGGTTACTTTCAAATAGACTACGGATAATAAAATATAATAATTTGAAACTTGAAACAGTAACATGTGTGCAAACGCTGGTTATGTTATAAATTCACAAATATGTACATTTAAAAATCCATTTGATGTAGGTAGGACTTATTATAAAAAAAAATTTATGCCAGAATATTGTTTTGCATGCTTAAAGACTACAATAAATTGCTACCAAATTACTCGATTTTCAATTTAGCCAGTTCACCCCCTAAATTGACACACCCTACTATACAGGCGCCAGACGCCTAACACTTCGTATCTTGAGAACTGCTGTACTGTACGAGTAGTTATGATTATAGTATATGATGAAGATATGTTCAGGTGCAGTTTATAATACACAAAAATTAATGTTGGAAGAGACAAGTCCAGGTGCAGTAAACCTTGAGTGGGTGAAAGTAAGAAGTTAAAAATTAGTGTCAGTTAGGTGAATAATTCTTGACAAAACATTGAAAGGTGCAGAAACTAGTGAAATTAACTTAATTTATTATAATATGTACAATTTGTTTATGTGGATAATAAACCGGGATAGCAGAAAAAGGAATGTTGGGTGATGAGTGGCAAGGCCAGGCGGGCCAATACGGCCAGGCAGGGATACAGATGGCCCAGCATGGCCAAGCCGGGTCACAAGTGGGCCAGCACAGCCTGGCGTGTCCTGCTGGGGAAATACGAGTAACTGTGTTGTCGAGAAAAAAGGAGGGTCGCCACCACCACCGCGGGTGTCCTGACACGGCCAGTGGCCACCTTGGGTATCCCGAGAATATCTGGCTCTTGATATCAGAGATCTCTGTGTGTGTATGTATGTATGTGTCTGTTTGTGTGTTTACGTATGCATGTGTTTTTGTTTGTTTGTGTGTGTATTGGTACTTTGGAAGGGATGAAAGTGGGAGTGTGGTGTGGTGTAGGTAGTGAGTGAGAGTGGGTGGGCAGAGTAGGGGCAGCGTTGGCCCGTGGCGTCACACAAGGGCGGCAGTGGTCACCACCGCCTCAACCTCTTCGTCCTCCCCTTTAACATGAACATTTTGTTATGCAGGATGTGATGCTGAAATGCCGCTAGCACCCTGGTAGCTGGTTGAGGTCCACATGTATAGCTGGTCAATGTACTTCATGCTACCAACTTGTTGGTCGTACCGTCGTCCGCATATCATATTAATAGCAGGAGTACCTGCAGCCTCATTCAAGCCAGCCAGCCTGTCTCTTACCGGTGATGACCGGAACGCAAAACATCACCTCACCAACCAACATTTCTACACTTGGGAAGCTCGTCTCTGACAACGCCCTCTCTGTGCCTCCTGATCAGAGGCGGCCCAGATTGGGTGCTCTGCGACGGTTTCCTGTAGCGGACGTCGGCCGCGACCCCACTTGTGTCTCTTGCACCACTGGCTATTCTTCCTTTATTCTTCCTTCTATTTCGCTCTGGCCTGGGGACCTGCATCCTAGAGGTGTATTCGTCCTTGGGAAAGCCCTGTAAATGTTCACCTCCCTCCCAGGAGTTAGTGAACACGAAAGGGAGAAGGAGCAGAACCATCCCTCCGCCGAGCCTTCCTGGGAAACCGTGATCGTGCGGGTCCACCCGGGAAGGGGGTCGCATATCCTGTATCACCCCCCCCAAGTAGGTACACTAGGGCTCACGCCTATAAGTGAGCAGATTAGATACACACTAGGGAAGTAGGCTCCTCTGACGGGGCTCTGGGAGAGATACACGGGAACCACCTTTCGACCATTCGACCGACAAAAGGCGGTGGGAGGTGTTGTAATTCCTGTGGTAGGTTAACTCACCCAGACTAGGTAAGCTACCTAACGTATTTCAATAGGTGGCTTGTCCACCTTGCCCCCTCTACAATGAGGGCACATAGGGTAAGGATACGCCCCCTTGATGGGGATGTAACCGAATCACGGAAGAGCTCACAAGCCGAACTGCTCGGCGCAAAACTTCTAATAAAGATCACGAGCCTTATAACAACCAAGGATTCATTCATCGCCCTCTGCCTGACAGAAGAAGACGTTGACTCCCTACTGTCGAACGACAGCCTAAAGGAATTGAAGAAGCAGCGATTCGAAGTGTAATCCCACCACAACTAAGAGCCAGGAAGACTGTAGTAGTTAAAAGACTGGACAAGACCATCACAGAAGAATCGAGCGAACAACAATTGAAACGTGACCAGGAACAAAGAAATCAATGGGCCAAAGTAGAGGAGGTAGTTAAACTACCTAAACTACCATCTATGCTGAAAATTAGGTTTCAGGACATAGGAATGGCACAAAAAGCAATACAGGAAGGATTCTGTCTCTCCTACTACCATATAGGCAGCAATCAAGTTGAAGAAGAAGAATTTTTTCCCATCACGCCTTGCTGGAACTGCTACGAATATACCCACTTAGCCACGGACTGCCTGAACAAAAACACAAAATACTGCTCCGAATGCGGGGAGGAGGGACATACATTCCGGGAGTGCAAAAGCAATGTAACTCCTCGGTGCCTGAACTGCCAAGGGGACCACAGAACACTGGCGGCACGCTGTCAAGCAAGGAAAGCGATTGTAAAGGAAAGGAGGAAAATTGAAAAGGAAAGAGCACAGGAAAAGCAAAACAGGACCTACTCGGCTGTAACCAAATTAACAAAGGAAACAACTAAAGTCCTTGAAAAGGTAGCCTCACAACCCCCAGCTCAACCTATAGTGCTCAACCTGGGAAGTCAACTATGGGTTAAAATCGTGACGGCAATAATACACGCCCACCTCTTGAATATTGCCAAACCAGGATGCTTTGCTAAAAGGGTAAAGGAAATGTTTGCGGTAAATAACCTCCCAGACATGGAATTCCCCAACGACGTTCCCTCATCAGAAATCTTTAACCTGATCTATAAACCAGCGGAAACCACCAGTCAGGCGCAAGTCACCAAATCACAAGCCACTACCGACAAACCCCCCCAATCAGAAAGTAGCGAAGAGGGAATGGAAGAAGACGAAGAGGAGCAGGAACCCATTTCACAACATGAACCTGTTATACAACCTGTTATAGCACCCCTAAAAAGATCAAAACGGGAATTGTGGCGCCACCACCGTCTCCAAGAAAAATGACTGAGAATCAGGACCTCGGGGAGGAAACCGGTATCAGGTTTTACACCTGCTCAGCCCCCCAAATACTCTCAACCGAGAGACTACTGGCGGAGATAAGGGAAGGAAAAGTAAACTATACATATACAGATACGAATATGGAAGATCACCATATAGAAACACTAATAAGGAGAGGAAGAATCCTGACCAAATATAATAGAATAGAAAAGGTGGAACAATCCAAATACAGGAAAATTCGCCTCGGCCTGCACACGGAGAGGAGGTCTTCAGGAGAACATCGTTCATCCAAAATGCCGCAAACAAGCTCGAGACATCACCATTCATAATCAACAGACTTAAAATAATTCAACATAATGTCCTGGCCTGGACACATACAAGAGCTCACGAATTATACAACATATATCGTACCCTAGACCCAGACGTCATCATACTAAATTCTCACGGCAGGGATAATTCAAATAAAATCAAGATATTTAATTACACAGTATACCAAAAAAACAGCCAGAATCCTTTACAAGATGGAGTTGCCATAGCAATTAAAAGAAGCATAAAACATAAAATCCATGATACATTCCAAGAAAACTTTCTGGCAATAGAAATTAACAGCACAACGGGTCCAATCATACTTGGCACCTGCTACCTCCCTCCAAGACGACCAGTTTTTTCAATAGCAGACATGCTCAGATTGATGAGGAGGAACATACCTGCATACTTTCTGGGTGATCTCAACGCTAGACACCGCATACTAGGACACCATACCAACAACGCAGTAGGCCGGGTCCTGAACACACTAGTGAGCCACGGCAACGTGGTACACCTCGGACCGGAATTCCCCACGTACATCAGAGCAGGCCACACAGTATACCCAGATCTCGTGTTAACAAATCAACACCACCACCTATACATACTACTCGAACCCGGCCCAATATCCACTAGTGATCATCTCCCTATCATAGCCACACTCTCCACAGCCCCAATACAGATCCCGGCCAGGCTAAGATTCAACTATAACCGAGCTAACTGGGAAAACTTCAAACAAAAATTAAATAACCCGCAACCCATACAATTACACAACGGGCATACTTCTCTAATAGACCAATCACTGGATATATGGTATGAGCACGTCAGCCAGGCCATGGAACACAACATACCCAAGACCACTTACCGAACATTACCACACCCTCAATACTCACACCAATCAAGAATCATACAGGCACAATTTAGCAACCTAATTAAACTAATCACACAGCAAGGATGGACACCGGAACGCAGAAACATTTACAACATAATACACGAACAGCTAAAAAACATATCAAAAGAAGCATGCAACAGGAACTGGCAGAAGCTGATTTCAGAAACGGAAGGAAACTACCATAAACCGAACCAGTTCTGGCAGAAAATATAGCACTTAATGGGATCCTCAAGCAACGAGTCAAACTATATAATAAATAGTAATCAAGTCAAATTAACAGAACCAACCCAACAAGAACCGGAATTTAGATCTTTCTGGAGTAAGATTTTTCAAATCACCAACGAAGAAAACTTAAACTTTTGCATGACCACAGAGAGGGAAGTATCCAACCATATGTCGCAAATAACCCATATTTGGCAACCGAGTCCCAAGATCGACCTGAATACACTGGATGACATGTCCCCACTAAACAAACCAATCACGGTGGACGAAAGAGTAAGAACAATCAATAGTTTTAAGAACAAGGCTCCTGGAGTCAGTAAAATAAATAAACTCATTTTACAGCAATTACCAAGCAACATGGTACTACCCAAAGAAATTCAAGACAGCAATTATCAGACTGATACCAAAACCGGGAAATGCCCCCACGGCAGTAGAAAACTACAGACAATCTCCCTCTTAGAAACATCGAGAAAAATTTTGGAAAAATAATTAACCAACGATTAAGAACACACCTGGAACTGGAATACAAATACAACTCTAGACAACACGGATTCAGGAAACACAGAGGAACAAACACAGCCATAGCCCTTATATACGAAAGCATTGCAAACGCAATGCGTAATAGAGAACAGTGCAACATAGTTTTAAGGGACGTGGTAAAAGCGTTCGATAAGGTCTGGCACTTGGGACTTAAATATAAAATAACCAATCAAGAACTCCCTAACAACTTCACTTCTCTACTGTGTAATTTCTTAGACAATAGAGAAGCACACATTATAATAGGCAATCATAAAGGCCCAAGCTTCTGACTTTATAGTGGAGTACCACAAGGAAGTAACTTATCCCCAACTCTTTATACAATTTACACTTCAGACATGCCGCCACCAATTCACGGTGAATACATCCCATATGCTGATGATGTCACCCAGATCATCCGCCATCCAGGCAAGGCCAAACAGATGATAGCATTAAAAACAGCTCGCGCCATAATATAAATAAATAATTACGAGAAGAAATGGAAAATAAAAACTAATACACAGAAACTAAAAATCCTACACATTTCAAGGATAAACCCAGCACCAATCACAGTAAACAACGAAGAAATACAATACTCAAACGAAGAAAAAATACTGGGGCTAACAATAACAAGAACCGGAAAAAATAAACACATAACAGAGCGCAATAGACTAGCACAAATACAGCTTACCAAATTAAGAAGATTCGGCAAAATGGAAGAGAAAATACAACTACACCTATTTAATGCACTTGTCCGCCACCATCTTGAATACCCGCCAATACCATTAAACACGATCAGCCTTACCAACCAATTAAAACTTCAGGCAACTCAAAACAAAGCCATCTGCAGAGCCTCCAAACAACGTCCCCAATACACAACCAAAATTAAAGAGCTTCCCGAAAAATACAATATTTTACCACTGAACATAAGAACATACAGCCAAGCACAGGCAGTATGGCACAAACTAGAAGTAATGGAAGACGAAATATTCCATCTACCAAAAACAGAGGAAACCAGAAGATCACACAGCTGGTGGCCAAAAAGCCTTCTCCATAACCCTCAACATAAGAACATAAGAATGGAGGAAACTGCAGCGGGCCTATTGGCCCATACTGGGCAGTCCCGTTTACACCCAACCCCTATTGCTCATATGAGCATCCAACCTGTTTGAAGCAATTCAGCGTATTCGAGTTAATGATGATATTTGGTAACTTGTTCCATTCATCCACTACTCTGTTTCCTATCCAGTGTTAACCTATTTCACGCCTAAATCTAAATTTGTCTAATTTAAAACCATTGTTACGAGTTCGCTGCTGGTTTGATAATTTGAGTACCTTTGTAATGTCCCCTATGTTTAGCCCTGCCTTCCACTTATACACCTCCATCAGGTCGCCCCTCGCTCTACGTCTCTCAAGGGAGTGCAAATTAAGATGCTTTAACCTGTCTCTATACTCAAGGTTCCTAATGCCCGGGATTAGTCTTGTCATTCTCCTCTGAATTCTTTCCAAGGATTCTATATCCATTCTGTAATACGGTGACCAGAACTGAACTGCGTAATCCAGGTGTGGTCTCACAAGAGCAAGATACAGTTTTAGGATGACCTTGCTAGTCTTGTAACTAACACTCCTTTGTATGAACCCAAGTACTTTATTAGCCGTGTTACGAGCAAAAACACATTGTTTACATGGCTTAAGGTTCCTACTTATCATTACTCCTAAATCTCTCTCGCAGTCGGATTTCTCTATGGCATCGTTGTTCATCTGGTATCTGGTTTCCCTGTTTAAATCTCCTACACTGAGTACTTTACATTTGTCGACGTTGAATTTCATCTGCCATTTTTCAGACCATTCGAAAAATTTGTTTAGATCTTCCTGTAGTTTTGCAGTCCTCGTCAGATTTGATAACACGTCCTATTTTAGTGTCATCAGCAAATTTACTTATGTTGCTGTCTATGCCGATATCTATGTCGTTTATGTATATAATAAACAATAATGGTCCAAGTACTGAGCCTTGGGGAACTCCACTTGTGACGTTGCTCCAATGGGACTTAGTGCGGTTAATGCTCACTTGCTGTTTCCTGTCCTGTAACCACGCCCTAATCCATTTAAGGATGTCACCTTTGATGCCATGAGCTTCTACCTTTCTAATTAGTCTTTCGTGGGGGACTCTATCGAAGGCCTTACTAAAGTCGAGATATACCACATCATAATTTTGCCCCTCGTCCACCGATTCGAAAACTGATGAAAAGAATGTTAATACATTAGTTAGGCAAGAACGTCCGCTTGTGAAGCCATGCTGGGAATCATTGATCAATCGATGCTTCTCCAGGTGATTTCGAATAGAGTTTGAAATGATTGCTTCCAGTAATTTGCCTACTATTGATGTTAGACTGATTGGGCGGTAGTTAGAGGTATTACATTCCCTATCCTCCAGGATTCTGGTACTACACCTGTTTTTAAGAACATGTTAAACAACTTTGCTAAGGGCATACTAAGCTCTTCCTTACATTCCTTTAATACTCTGGCAAATATTTCATCGGGACCAGGTGACTTATTAGGCTTTAATTTGTCTATTTGCTTAGTAACATCGTTGCTAGTCACTACTATCTCACTTAATTTGTTTTCTTCACTATCTCTGAATAGAGTCGGTGCCTCGGGTATCATGTTTAAATTTTCGGTGGTGAAAACTGTTGAAAAATATTTATTCAAATTATTGCTCATTTCTCCGTCGTTATCAGTTAGCTCGCCGGTGTCTGACTGTATTGGTCCAATCTTTTCCCGTGTTTTAGTTTGATACATTTGGTATAATCCTTTGGGGTTTGTCTTCGCCTCCCTTGCTATCCTTACCTCATTATTTCTCTTTGCTTTCCTTATCTCGGTTTTAACCCTACTCGCCAATACCCTATAATAGTCCCGGAGGTGAATTTCGCCAAGATCTATCCTTCTACCTATAGCCTTCCTTTGGCCAGTGATGTTCTTTAAATAATTATTTATCCATTTAGGGTCATTGTTGTCTGATCTGAGTTTTTTGTATGGTATGTTCTGCCTTTGTGCATTAAGTAACTCACTATTTAAATTGTCGTGGAACTCGGCAATCTCAGATCTCGTTATCAGGTGGGTGTCATCTGTCAGGTTCACGGCCAAGCGCGACACCCCCTCTCTCAGCTGCCTCTTTAAACTGTCAAAGTTTGCCCTTCTGAAATCTGGTACTTTAGTGAAATTTTCCTTACGTCTGCCCTGATAATCTAACTGGAATCGAATTTCTTTGTGATCGCTGTTTGCAAGTTCGTTCCCTACCTCGACATTGCTAATGAGGTTTTTACTGTTCGACAGAAATAAATCCAGTATATTATTACCCCGTGTGGGTTCGGTTATATGTTGACTTAGGAAACAGTCCTGGATCGTCTCGAGAAAATTCTCTGATTCTGAGTTGCCAGTATGGTCAGTCCACTCTATTTGGCCAAGGTTAAAGTCGCCTACTATACAGACTTTGTTGTGTATGGAAGCCCTGCGCATTTCATCCCAGATAAGTCGCCGATTGACGCTTTATCAAGATTGGGGGGTCTATATATTACTCCTGTGATTAATTTTTCCCGACCGTCGCTTAATTCTATCCAAATTGTTTCTGTGTTCCTCTCAGTTTTTATTTCCTTATTTATTTCACACTTCAGATTATCCCTAACATAGATTGCTACTCCACCTCCTTTCCTGGTCTGCCTATCGGTATGGAACAATTTGTACCCCGCAATTTGGTATTCGACTGGTAATTCACGTGTGTCTAGGTTGATCCATGTTTCAGTGAATGCAATTATATCGATTTCTTCGGTACATACCAAGGCCCTAATATCATCCATTTTGTTTCTCATACTTCTACTGTTCGCGTAGTATACATTTAAGTTAGTCGTGTTCTGAGTCCTCCCCTTACCGCGTTTAGTTTTAAACTCTCTGTCTATTTTAGTTTTGTCATCATTCCTAACACTATTTCCCTGTAATCTTTCGCCTTGTTTTCCCGCTCCCACTGCAGTCTCCTCCACCCCCGTGCCCCGAGCGAGAACTATTGTACACTAAATAGTACACAAAAGATGAGAGTATTCTACTAGTTCCACAAGGACCTAGCAGACCTCTCCAACTTACACAATTATATACCACAGCATATATAACTTTTTGATGCCAATAAGATAAAAGATGAGAGTTTTCTACTAGTTACACAAGGACCTAGTAGACCTCTCCAACTAACACAATAACTGTCACATGCCTGTGGCGCTCGGGAACGCGCCTGGCGTGAGGCTTGTGTTCACGTTTCCATTTCACGCAAGCTATTAATAATTTGTTAATTATACTTATTATATTATTATTGCTCTTAGTTATTTAGGTTAATTGTATATTTATGTATGTTATTAATATGCATCATTGTCTTACTCTGTTAAGTTCAAATCAAGAGAGTATTAATTAATTATATAGAAAATCTAGCAAATGTCTGGATCACGCGAGTTGGGCGCGCTCCTCTGCCCCTCTCTGCACGTACCCACCCCACGCCACCGCAGTAGTGAAAAAATCCGTGGCATAGGTTAGACGTGTCCATTCGTTCTCCAGCCTTGACCCTTGTCTAGGGCATTATCCAGTCTTCTGCAATGCCCTAGGGGTATCAGGTATTAGTGACATGTTTAGTTAGGCCTAGGAAGGGATCCTGGTGGTATGGAATCTCCTGTTTGGTAGGGATAATCATTTTGTAGTGATTGTTGTATGTACGTGTTTCGTATGTCTTGTGTAATATAGTAATGCTAAGTAATATTTGTTTGGTCTAACTCCTTACAGTATATCTACGTCCTTCCGGCATTACTCTTATTTTATTATACAATTACTTATTCCCTTAAATTCAGGTTTGCTAATCATTACTCCATTTAAAACATAAATTGAATTAATTAATTATCTTCCCTTTTGTGATTCACTTATTTCAACTGTTCTTACTTTTCAAGTACACTTAGTTGAGTAGGTTTTTTGGTGAGGATAATTATTGCCGTGTTCCCTATTTGTTCCTTTAATTGTTAGTAACTTGGGGTAGGATTCTCTCCCCAAATATTAAGGGTAGTTGGGATCACGACAAGTGGGGGCCTGTGTCCGGGAGTTAACCGCCATTGTTGTCATATCAAGTGTTGTTACTCGCCAGGTGTTGTTTCATCGCTAAGTATTTTTGGATGCAAGTTGCTGTGTTCACAGTGTTCATTTATATTGCTCCTGTTATTGCTTAAGCTACTGGTGAGTTAACCCTTATCTTGTGTACCAGGTGTTTGGTTAATCCCTTGCTGTGTTTCACAGTTTATTGCATTTTGATATTATTAATTAGCTAGCTAGTTAGCTTAGCTGCCACGGTTATTTTTTTCGCTACTCGATTTTGAGTTCAACATGTTTGACCTGGAAAGATTTTTGGCTTCACCTTCAGCCGAAGTACTGAAGGGGCTTACTAAGGCAGAGTGGCAATCCCTCGCTGATTTTTATGAAGTAGAAGGCCGCTCTTCCATGAATAAGTCTAGGTTAGAAGAGGCTGTCCTCAAGTACCTTATTGACAATGAAATCATAGCCCAACCGTCGGGAAATTCAGAGGAAATTGTTACACCAAGTAAATTGGCCTTACAAGTTGAACTCAAAAGACTCGAGGTGGAGCTGGAAACTCTCAAACAACGAGGTTTGGCTCAAGGTAGTAATACTTCAACATTCAGTTTAGACAAATGTCTCAACAGTGTTCCTAAATTTAATGAGGAAGAACCAGACAAATTGCCCGACTTAACAAGTGGCCTGTTTCTCAATGGTCTCAACTTATTTATAGATCTTTCACTGGTAAGGCATTAGATGTGTTTTCTGCCCTCTCTGAGGATCAATGTCTAGACTATGCCCTTGTTAAGTCTGCGGTTTTGAGCGCTTACAAACTTGTTCCTGAAGCCTACCGGCAACAGTTCCGCAACTGCCGGAAGACTGACAAACAAACATTTGTGGAGTTCTTCAGGCAGAAACAGGTTCTTTGTCGGAGGTGGATTGAAAGTCAGTCTGCCCATGAGGAACATGACAAGCTTGTTGAACTAATCCTGCTAGAGGAGGTGAAAAAGTGTATCCCAGGCGACATTCGAGCACACTTGGATCAGAGAGGTATCTGTACCCTGGCTGATGCTGGTCCAGTGGCTGATCATTATTCCTTAACTAATAGAAATGTAAATTCCAGGTCTTATGCTCCCCTGTCCCAGTCCTTCACTTCCTTCAAGCGGCCCACACCAACATCTACATCGGGGTCCCTGCCTCTTGTCATACCGACCCGACCCTCAGGTTCTGCATCATCTACCCCGGGTGAGCCCATGGTCCATGGGACAGGTGGATCCACTCCTACTGGTGAGAGAAACTCTAGTTGCAGGTACTGTAAGAAGCCAGGACATGTCATCAGCGACTGTCTCAAGTTAAAGAAAAGAAATCCCTCTCACCAAGAATCCCCCACTCTTTTGGTCAGGGTGGCCGAGCAATCTGAGGAATTATTGGAGCCCTGTGTCACTGCCCTCAGTCAGACTGTTGCCCTGAATGCTTCCCCCTCTTCTATGATATCAACCTTTGAACCATTTTGTTCTCCTGGTTCCTTAGCTTTGGATCAATTCAGTCAATCCACTTCTGTTAAACTCTTGAGAGACACAGGCTCAGCCTTATCTCTTGTTACTAAAGAAGCTGCTCCATTCCTGGATTCATGCTATACTGGTAGCTGGGTGCTTGTGAACGGTTTGACCGGTGGGTCGCGTATTCCCCTTTGTCAAGTGTACTTGCGGTCATCCATAAAGTCAGGTTATGTCACGTTAGGAGTAGTAGATAGCTTACCTGTAGAAGGGGTCTCTCTATTGATAGGAAATGACCTCGTTGGCGACATGATGTTCCCTAATGTTGTGATCTCATCTTGTCCCACTGCCGAGAATAATACTGTGCAGTTAGAAGTAGACCTTCCAGGGTTGTTCCCTGCGTGTGCTGTGACCCGTAGCATGAGCCGCAGTACAGAGGTAGAAGAGACTAGTGAAGTTAATGAAGTTTCCCTTCAGGACTGTGAGAAGTCCGAGGATAATCTTATCCAGCCGGACCATACTGATCTTGGTCTCAGTGAATTTTTTGAGGATTCCCCACCACCAGATAACCTCCAGAGTAGTTCTGATGGAGATAGGAACCCAGATGTCACTAGTTTTGGTTCCTCTCCCATCACTAGGAGTAAGCTTATTGAGCTACAAGCAGGGGATCCTGAGCTAGTAGGTTTTCTCAATAGGTCAGTTACTGAGACCGAAGCCGAGCAAGAATCAAATTGCTACTACACTAGGTCTGGTGTATTAATGCGGAAGTTCCGTCCCTCCAATTCTCCTGCCAATCACCCTTGGTTAGTTCATCATCAAGTTGTTATTCCCAAACCTTTGCGGCAGGACATACTTAGTATCGCTCATGATGGGGTGGGTGGTCATTTAGGAGTTAGGAAGACTTATGCAAAAATTTTATCCCAGTTCTTTTGGCCTAGGATGAAGAAAGACGTCAGCTCTTACTGTCGCACTTGCCATGATTGTCAGGTAGCGGGGAAACCGAACCCCAGTGTTAAACCATTCCCTCTGCAGCCTATCCCAGTCATTGAAGAGCCCTTTAGTAAGGTGGTCATAGATTGTGTCGGTCCCTTACCTAAGACCCCTCGTGGTCATCAGTTCTTGCTAACCATTATTGATTGTGCAACCCGTTATCCTGAAGCCATTCCCTTGCGCCGCATCACAGCGAAGAATGTTATCAAAGCCTTAACCCACTTCTTCACTCAAGTAGGCCTTCCTACAGTGGTGCAATCAGATCAGGGTTCCAATTTTACTTCCCGGTTGTTTAATCAGGTAGTGCAAACCCTGGGAGTCCGGCAGTCGAGGTCTTCGGCCTATCACCCTCAGTCACAGGGGGTGGTAGAGAGGTTTCACCAGACACTAAAACTCATGTTGCGCACCTTCTGTCTGGAGACTGGGAAGGATTGGGACGAGGGAGTTGACCTGCTTTTGTTTGCTGTTCGGGACAGTAAACAAGAGTCGCTAGGATTCTCGCCCTTCCAGCTCGTCTATGGACATGAGGCACGAGGGCCTCTTCAGGTGTTAAAAGAGTGTTGGTTGAGTGATCAGAGCGCGACGCCCTTAGCTTCATATGTGGTCCAATTCAAGGAGAAGTTGCGTCTGGCTGTAGAACTTGCCCAGTCCAACTTAAGGTGTGCTCAGGTGAAAATGAAACTGCATTTTGATAAGGCCCATAAGGCAAAACCTAGAGAATTCCAAGTGGGGGAGCAGGTGTTGGCCTTCCTGCCCTTACATGATCACCCTTTTAAATCCAAATATAGTGGTCCATATGAAGTACTAGAAAAACAGGGGTCCGTGAATTATGTGATTAGCACCCCTGAACGGCGTAAGAAAAAACGCATTATCCATGTCAATCTCTTAAAGTCATATCATGTTCGTAACGAAACCCTGGGAAAAGCAGTTGCTTGTGTTGATCAATCCTTGCCAAATTGTATCATTGTGCCAGAGTGTCCAGATGATAAGGATCAGTGTTTTTCTGAAATAATGAATGGGTCTAGTGTAAAAGTTGAAAACTCGACTATCTTGGAGGACCCCAGTGCTAAGTTGTGCCATCTCTCTAGTGACCAAGCCAATAATATAAGGTCTCTATTACAGGAGTATCCTGTTATAGTTGGTGATTACCCACTCTCTTGTTCAGTGCTGGAGCATGACGTTGAGACCAGGGGAGCCAAGCCAATCCGACAGCGTCCCTACCGTCTTAACGCCTTCAAGCGGGAGTGTGTGCGAGCCGAGGTACAGCGTCTTCTAGAGCTAGGCCTCGTCGAACCCAGCATCAGTCCATGGGCATCCCCTGTTGTTCTAGTTCCAAAGCCAAGTGGGTCAATGCGGATGTGTGTGGATTATCGCAAGGTGAATGCTGTCACTGAACCCGATGGTTATCCCTTGCCACGCATTGACGACGTGATCGACGATCTTGGACAGGCAAGGTACGTGACCAAATTGGATCTCCTCCAGGGCTACTACCAAATAAGACTGACTGAACGCTCCAGGGCCATCTCTGCTTTTGTCACTCCTGAGGGGCTGTACCAATTCACAGTCCTTCCGTTTGGCATGCGGAACGCCCCTGCAACCTTTCAACGCCTCATGAATTTCATCACGTCTGGTCTGGAAGGTGTCCGCTGTTACCTAGACGACCTTATCGTCTTCAGCAGTTCCTGGGAAGATCACATGAGTCGTCTACAAGCCCTCTTCTCCGTACTGGCTGCAAGCAAGCTGACGGTGAACCTTGTCAAAACTGAGTTCGGCCATGCCCACGTCACTTTCTTGGGGCATGTGGTCGGACAAGGGGAAGTCCAGCCTATAGCAGCCAAAATTGAGGCAATTCAACAGTATCCAGTGCCAGGCGATAAGAAGAGTGTGATGAGGTTGCTGGGTATGGCGGGGTACTACCGCCGTTTTTGTCCAAACTTCTCCTCCGTTGCCTCTCCCATGACTGACCTGCTGCGTGGCAAGAAAACCTTCAAGTGGACTACGGCTTGCCAGAAATCTTTTGAGAATCTTAAATCCCTGCTGGCAAATGCTCCTGTACTACTTGCACCTGACCTCCAGAAACAGTTCACTCTCCATGTCGACGCCAGTGAAATTGGCGCCGGTGCTGTGCTTCTGCAAGAGGGTGAGAGTGATCAAGTGCTTCATCCGTTGTGCTATTTTTCTAGAAAATTTAACAAATATCAGAGAAACTATGCCACCATTGAAAAGGAGGCATTATCACTGATCATGGCACTAGAAAACTTCAAAGTATATATTGGCAGCACTGCTTATCCCATTCAAGTGTTCACTGATCATAACCCACTTACTTTTGTTGACAAGATGAAACATACCAACCAAAGACTTTTGAGGTGGGCTCTATCACTTCAGCCCTATAACTTGAACACTTCCCATATCCGCGGAAAAGAGAACGTGTTGGCTGATGCACTTTCTCGAGTCTGATTATTTAGTAACTGTGTCTATATGCAAATTACTTTTTTTTGTGTTATTGTCATTGAGTACCTTGTGTTTATATTATGAATTATTTTGCTTCATATTGATTTAAACCAATTGTGTTAGTTATCACTTTCGCTGTGTAGCTGTACATCCATTTTCGCTTCCAGTTGGTTGAAAGCTCACTTTTTTGGGGGGAGGTGTCACATGCCTGTGGCGCTCGGGAACGCGCCTGGCGTGAGGCTTGTGTTCACGTTTCCATTTCACGCAAGCTATTAATAATTTGTTAATTGTACTTATTATATTATTATTGCTCTTAGTTATTTAGGTTAATTGTATATTTATGTATGTTATTAATATGCATCATTGTCTTACTCTGTTAAGTTCAAATCAAGAGAGTATTAATTAATTATATAGAAAATCTAGCAAATGTCTGGATCACGCGAGTTGGGCGCGCTCCTCTGCCCCTCTCTGCGAGTACCCACCCCACGCCACCGCAGTAGTGAAAAAATCCGTGGCATAGGTTAGACGTGTCCATTCGTTCTCCAGCCTTGACCCTTGTCTAGGGCATTATCCAGTCTTCTGCAATGCCCTAGGGGTATCAGGTATTAGTGACACGTTTAGTTAGGCCTAGGAAGGGATCCTGGTGGTATGGAATCTCCTGTTTGGTAGGGATAATCATTTTGTAGTGATTGTTGTATGTACGTGTTTCGTATGTCTTGTGTAATATAGTAATGCTAAGTAATATTTGTTTGGTCTAACTCCTTACAGTATATCTATGTCCTTCCGGCATTACTCTTATTTTATTATACAATTACTTATTCCCTTAAATTCAGGTTTGCTAATCATTACTCCATTTAAAACATAAATTGAATTAATTAATTATCTTCCCTTTTGTGATTCACTTATTTCAACTGTTCTTACTTTTCAAGTACACTTAGTTGAGTAGGTTTTTTGGTGAGGATAATTATTGCCGTGTTCCCTATTTGTTCCTTTAATTGTTAGAAACTTGGGGTAGGATTCTCTCCCTAAATATTAAGGGTAGTTGGGATCACGACAATAACAAACAACCCCTTGCTAGCTAGATTAGCCTCCTCCCCCCCTGTTCCCTGAGCTCGGGCGACCTCTTAGTGCGGCCTTCACCACAGCCAATCAAATCGTCTCTGCTAGGTGGATAGCCCACCTGCTCTTATTCTCTACTACTTTACTTCCCGTTTCATAACTTTCCTTCTACCTTACCTCTTCTCTCCCTTCCCATGGCAAGCCATTGCCATTTGATCTCCATTATCATCATCATCATCCTGCAGCCTAGACAATAAACTTGAAGGCTGTAGTTCGTGGATGAGACCGGCACCCCCGCGGCCTCTTTTAATGACTGGGTGTTTTTTTTTTTTTTTTTTTTTTTTTTTTTTTTTAGAGAAAGGAGGGGTGAAAAAAGATTAGAGGTTGGGGAAGGAAGTTATAGTTCGGAAATTTAAGAAATTTAGGAAGAGGTAGGAGACGGCGGGCTGACCGCCTAGCTAAGCTAATAACGTGTTAGGGTTGTGTCATGGGTTAGTTATTGTCGTTGGTACAGGCACTAGGTATCCTACCCTGTCCCATATATAGGTGTTTCAAGGGCCTTATTTCATATTCCGCCAATCCTACTGGCGGATGCTGGTCTAGGGAGGCTGTCTATTGCCTGGCCGTGTAGATCGGGTGTGGTAATGGACCTTTTGAGATTTGGTAACTTTTTGAGAACCATGTATGGTTGTTGTCATTATCTGGTGGGAGTCTTTGAAGGAGTTCTTGCTCTGATCGTTTTCTGTTTTGCCAGATTCTGCTGGACAGGGTGTGCAGCTGCTGGTTGATGGGTTTTATTCTCAGGTCTCTATGTATCTCGGCTGTGGTTCTGGTGAAGGGGTATCTTTCACCTGTGACGAATCTTAGGGCTTCATTTTGGACCACCAGTAATTTTAATATTTGAGTGGTAATTTTAATATTTGAGGTAATGCTGCGTAATTTAATATCGGTGTGATAAATGATGTATGTCACCAGGCGGAGTTTTATTTTCTCAGGAAGCGCTTTAAAGCGGTGTAGTTTTCTCAGCTCTCTTCTTGCCTTTTCCTTCCTAGTGTGGACATGATGGGAGTAACCTGTCGTTGATATATGATATATACAGGCCCAAGAGGGTGCCTCTGCTTTTGTATTCTATCTGGGCATTATTGGTTACTAATGGATAGGTTTTCCTTCTGCATAAGGGTTAACACTGTGAATTTCGAGGGGACTGGTTTGGAATTTCCATTGTTTTTCGTAATTATTTACTCTTTCTAATTCCCGCCTGGTGTTGTCGACCTGTAACGCTCGCGATTTTCCTGCATGTGTTGTTATTTGAGTGATGTTATCTGCATACATAATATCTTCGTTACCTATTTTAGTGGGAGGCGGGGTGTCACTTGTGTAGATAATATATAGGATGGGGGAGAGGACGCTCCCCTGAGGGACTCCGCTCATGAGTGGGAAGGTCTCTCCTGTGTGTTGTCCTACCCTCAGTCTGGCATTTCTGCCGTCAAGAAAGTTGCAAAGCAACTTTTCAATATTGGTGGGAAGTCCGAGTTGGAGGATCTTATATTTTAGACCGTCATGCCAGGCTTTGTCAAATGCCTTCGCAACATCCCGGAGAGTTAGATTACATTGTCTACCACTCGCCGCGGCTCTGGCTATGTTTTCACATGCCAGGGCTATCGCTGTTGTGGTGGACTTCCCTTTCCTGAACCCGAATTGTCTGCAGTTGACCCTGTTTGTTGTTTCCAGGTGATTTCTCAGACGGTTAATGATAATTTTTTTCTAGGATTTTTCCAGGTACTTCGAGGAGGGAGATCGGTCTGTAGTTTAGTGGGACGGCGGGGTTCTTTCCTTGTTTTGGTGTTAGGGTAATAATGGCCTCTTTAAATTTAGTTGGGAAGTAACCCGAGGCCAGGCAAGCGTTCATTGTGGTTCTCAGTCTCTCCATGGCCGGGTTGTTTATGTGGCTGAGGATCTCCTCGGTGATGCCTGAATAACCAGGGGCTTTATATTTGGTATTGGAGATGGCTGTGATGAGTACTTCCTAGGTGATTGGTTTGGACAGTGGGCTGTCCACTCTCAGATCCTCCAATATGATTTCAGGGGAAGGCTGAGTGCGGTGTGTCTGGCCCCGGAGTTCATCAAGGACGAGCTCCTCGTGGGTACCATCAAATCCCCTATTCTCTTCATTTGTGATTCGGAAGATGTTCCTCCATATGTCCCTGAATATGGGTTCTTTGTCTTGGTCGTCATATATTTTACTTCCTGCGTGGTCAGTTATATATGATGACTCATTACGGCTGCCAGAACTCTCCTGGATCGTTGTATGTATGTGAGAGTTGTTCAACTAATTCGGCCTATTTAAGGTAGCTTTGTTCCAGAGATTTTGCTTTTGTTTCCTTCCGTATTCTTCTGTATGTATTGTAGCTTACGATGTCCCAACCATGGGTCTCGACTCTCTGTTGTAGCATTTGGAACTGGTTTGTGAGGGCTATGAGTTCTGGAGTCTGTTGTGGGTGTGGGAGAGTTATGTTGCGTTTCAGAGGCGTGGCCTCCTGGTAGGCTGTTCATATTGCTTCACACCATGTGTTAATTTCTTCGTTTATTTTGTTCACTGGCTGAGTGTCTATGGTCTGCAGGATTGTCATGTCCTGGGCCTCAAGTTCGGCTGTAGCTTTTTCGTTGAATAGTTCCCAGTCGGTCTGCTTGGCGATCCTCCGTGGTGGAGCTGGTATAGTTATTGGTGTTGCTGAGATGGTCATGATTATAGGTAGGTGGTCGCTGGAGGTTACAGGGCCTTGTTCAAAGAGATAGTTGTGGAAGCATCTGCCATTTGTTATTGCTATATCTGGAGTAGTGGCTGAGTTCCTAATGTAGAACGTGGAGATGTCCGGGCCTATTAGCTGGGCTTTATTGTCTGTTATGAAGCCAGCGAGGCCGCTTCTAACATTGTTAGTTGTCCTCTTATCATCTAGTAGAGGATGTCTGGCGTTAATGTCCCAATGATGTAGGTTGGGTGGTGGTATGATAGGAGTCTATGGAAGTCCCCATAAGGCAGGTAGTCCCTGCGTGGTGGGAGGCAGGTTGTGGCTATTATGATTGGTCCTTTGGTCAAGTTGATTTGAACAGCGAGAGTTTCAGAGGTGAAGTCGTCTACGATTCAGTGGTGGACATCTCTTTTTATAGCGATGGCCACCCCATCATTTGGCTCCTCTGATAGATTGGATTTCTGGATCCTGTAACCAAATATTTCTAGTTCTTCAACCGCCTTTTGGCCGTGTGAGTTTATGAGTATAATATCTGCGTCAACTTGGTTGTATTGGCTGGACAAACTGAATTTATTAGTTCTCCAGTGGAGGACGTTATGTTGCATTATTTTCACTGCCTTACGTAGCGAGTCCATTGTATCTTGTTTTTGGTTTTGGGGGGATCCCTCGGATTCGTGGTTTGTTCACTGTGCGTCCATTCCTCAATTTTTTTATCATCCGAAGGGATGACTTTGGGATGCAGTTTGTTAAATCGACCTGTTTTTGTTTAATGGCCTCGAGGATGTCCGCCTCGGAAATGGGGTGGAAGTACTTCCATTTCATCTTGTAATCAATTACTCCTTTAGCGACTTCACCACGTGAACAGTCCTCGCTGATGTGGTCTGGTACGTAGATGCGTAGCTTCAGGTCTTTACCTGATAGATCGCTTGGAGTCTGAGAGACAGGTATCATCTCCGGTGTGGGTACTTGTTCATCCACATCAGAGACTACTTTTGTCTTCTCTGAGCGAGTTGGAGTCTGAGAGACCTGTATAATCTCTGGCGCGGGTACTTGTGCACCCACACCAAGGACTACTGTTGTCTCCTCCGAGGCTGAGGATGTTGCCTTGAACAGTTTTGGGATGGGCAAATCGTGGTGGCGTAAGCATTTTTCGAGTATTGTTTGAAAGCAGCCTGGGTGCAGAACATTCTCCTCATGGGAGTTTTTGACAATCATGTTGGCTAGTATGTCACGGTCATAGAGGTATTTGTCTCTGGCAGTCAACAAGACTGTAGTCTGTAGTGACTGCAGACGTCGGGGTCCCTACCATCACTGCATCTCTGTATGACCGTGCAGTGACTGCAGGAGTCGGGGTCCCTATCGGCAGCACAGCCTTGTATGGTGATAATGATGTTTTTGTGGCTTTTTGTTGTGCTTCCTTGATTTTTTCTTTTCTTTTGGGACAGTTCATGGACATAGTGCTGTGAGGCCCATCACAGTTAAGGCATTTTAGTGGTGCACTACATTGGGTCCAAGTATGTTCCCTAGAGGTACATTTGGAAAAAATCTTGTATTCTCTGGGTTTGGGGCAGTTCACACTATCATGATCCTCAATAACATAGCACCTGAGGCAGGTCCGTGTGTTGTGGTACTGTTCCTGTTGTATTTGGTGGTACGGTATACTATAGGTGAATGCGAGGAGACTTGATTTGGTTGCTTTATCAGCAACCTCGGTGCTTTTGAACTGAATTTTGATTATGCATTTGCCTTTTTTACTGGTGAATTTTTTGACATAGTCCACCTTGTTATTCGCCCAAGCGTTTTCTTTTTCAATCGCTGCTTTTATTTCCACTTCAGACTCTTCGTGCACGGATTCATCCGTTTGGAAGCAGAGAACAGTTCTTTTAGCCTTCAAAGCAGAAGGCAGGATTGGGTCATAGTACTCTTCCCTAGATTGTCTATACATCTCTGGGACCATAGGTTATCAAGGTCTTGGTCTTCAAGCATGAGCATGATGAAGCCATATTTTGCTTCTATTACGTTCTGGTACCTGACATTGTATTTGCGAACAATTTCTGTCAGCGTCCGCTTGGTAGACCTGTCTAGTGGCCTCTGGTCTGTGATTAGTATTTTCGCTTTGACAGTCATTATTGCTTCTTTGAGTGAAGCACGATAGATCGGCGCAAGTTATGTGCGTAGCCTAGGACAGTGAATAGCGCTGTCAGTCCTACGTTCCCTTTGCCGGCAAGAAAGAAGGCCGGGATATCAGTTGCCCCACTGTCTTGGTTGAAGGTTTTAAAGACCACAAGGGCAGTTCACTCCCAAGAACAGCAGTTTGGTATGGCGAAAAGAAGAGATTAAGATTCAGATTTGAAATGGTGTACAAGTGTGTGATTGTGGAATTGTCGCAGCGTTTGGCACATGGCACTGGCTATGCGTGGTGGTGGAGCGGGACGGAGGGTGAGGAGGAAGGACCCACAACTCCTACCGCCACTGCCCCCCCCCCCCCCCTCACCCCTACTCCCACAAGGCGCGACCCCACGTCACCCATTGACCCACAGGCGCCAGTAGGGTCGGCGGAATATGAAATAAGGCCCTTAAAGCACCCATATATGAGACAGGGAAGGATGTCTAGTGCTTTTACCGATAGGCAATAACTAACCCGACACAACCCTAACACACTATTAGCACAGCTAGGCGGTCAGCCCGCCCTCTCTTACCTCCTCCTAAATTTCTTCAGTTTCCGAACTATAACTTCCTTCCCCTACCTCTAATCTTCTTTCACCTTCCTTTCTCTACAAAAAAGGGGCAACACCCACACTCACTCTTTCTGAACTGTCCCACGCCTCCTCCTCCTCCTTTCTCAAGTCCCACCACATGTTCTACAGAGTTAGAATATACTGTATGAACCTGTAGCAATGTTTTATAAGAATGTAGTAACGTGAAAGTCTTGGTCCACAGTCGTTGTCCTCAGCAGTGTAGAGGTCAAACAGTTAAAGTTAAATAATTTTTTGTTTCCCTGCAGCGGGTCTGTCCATACACGTGTGGGCAGGTCATGGAAATGTCCCTCACCCCTGTAGTAATAATAATACATTAATCGTATATAAGTGGACTTTAGAAGTAGTTCAGGATATAGAACAGATTGGAGTGTCTGTCTAGTTGCAAGAAGTCTGGTGTATTTTGTGAATCTGGTCTTCTGGAAGTTGATAATTATAACACTAACAAAAAGCGCTCTCTCTCTTTCCCTCTCTCTATCTGGTGATATTTTGGGGACTGTAAAAGATTCTTTATATTAATAAAAGCTGGAAGATGTAGGAAACATAAGATGAGTTCTGGAAGCCCCCACACACTCACACGCCCCCTTTCCCTGCTGGACCTGATTAAGTATTGTGGGTTTAAAACAACGCTGCAGAGTGTGTAATGGTTAAAGCCGTGTGTGGAGTTGAGTCAGAATGCTGGTCGAAGGAGGAAAAATAGGATCGGAGCTGACAGTAGGACGGGGCGTGGAGGGTGGGGGGGTGAGAGGGTAAGGTGACTGAGACCCGCACCTTCCGGGAACAAGTAGGTCAAGAAGGTGTAGAGGTGGAGCCTTCAGTAATATCGTGATGAGGGTGAAGGTGTAGACTGTGGGATGGAGGTGAGGATGGTCCACCACCTCCACTTACTGCAGGACAGGGCAGTGTGCAGGGACAGGAGAGTATAGCCGCTTCATCTTCTCTCTCTAACTTTCTTTCCCTGGTTTTGATTCTCACACACACACACACACACACCTTTCCTCGCTCTTAGTCAAGGTCTATCACATCAGCTGAGGTGAAATTTAAAATAAATGAAAATCACTTAAGAAATATTTATGCTTCAGTAGATATCTTCACCTCGGCCACGTTGTTTAATATTCCATCGGTGTCTAGTAGTGTCTAACTTATCATCAGTCATATTCAAACGATTGGACAGTAGTTAGAGTCTCTAATTGCTGGGGGAGGGGGAGGGGGAAGAGGTACTGACCACAGCTTCAGCAAGTAAAAGGTAGTGCAGCGATTGGATTCTTGGGGGATACAATCTTAGGGACGACGGCTAGTGAGACCAACACCCACTCACAGCTGACGAACCTCCGTTGTCACTACTGGAAGAGATACACCGTCATCCACCACCACACTACACCATCCACCACACCACACCATCCAAGACACTACACCATCCACCACACCACACTACATCATCCACCACACCATCCAACACACTACACCATCCACTACACTACACCATCCACCACACCACACCATCCACCACACTACACCATCCACCACACCACACTACATCATCCACCACACCATCCACAACACCACACTACATCATCCACCACACCATCCACCACAATACACCATACACCACACCACACCATCCACCACACCACACCATCCACCACACTACACCATCCACCACACCACACCATCCACCACACTACACCATCCACAACACCACATTACATCATCCACCACACCATCCACCACAATACACCATACACCACACCACACCATCCACCACACCACACCATCCACCACACTACACCATCCACCACACTACATCATCCACCACACTACACTATTACAGAATGGATATAGAATCCCGAGAAAGAATTCAAAGGAGGATGACAAGAATAATCCCGGGCTTTTGGAACCTTAAGTACAGAGACAGGTTAAAGCATCTTAATTTGCACTCCTTCGAGAGACGTAGAGTGAGGGGCGACATGATAGAGGTGTATAAATTGAAGTCAGGGCTGAACAAAGGGGACATTACAAAGGAACTCACACTATCCAACCAGGAGCAAACTCGTAACAGTTGCTTTAAATTAGACAAATTTAGATTTAGACTCGAGATAGGTAAACATTGGTTTGGAAATAGAGTAATGGACGAGTGGAACTAGTTACCAAACATCACCATCAATTCGAATACGCTGGATAGCTTCAAACATAGGTTGGATGGATATATGAGCGATAGGAGTTGGGTGTAAATGGGACTGCCCAGTATGGGCCAATAGGCCCGCTACAATTTTCTTCATTCTTTTGTTCTTAATTTAGTCGGCGGAGTGGACATCCAGTTCCGGATAAAGGGACTTTTCAAGATAAGACAATTCCAGGTAGGAACAAAGGAAGCGGCAGCTTCCATTACTGAACTTCAGTGTATAGACGAACTGACCCTCGTCGCTCGCACTGAACGCGATATACATGAGATCCTGAACACTTACGCAGATGAGTATGCACACTTCGGCCTTGAGGTGAATGCATTAAGACTCAGATTCTCCTTCAGCCTGCCCCTGGTTCAACCACACCTTCACCATCCATCCAGTTTAATGGTAACTACCCTCTAGTGCAGTGGTTCTTAACCCTTTTTGAGTAACGGACCCCTTTGAGAATCTGGTGAAAGCTCTGGACCCCCCTCCCTAGAAAAATGCACATAAGCACATAACACAACTTTGCATGCAATGAATATACTTTATTTTATTGAAAATTCATTGCCTCATACAGTGTGTGACATACACAAAGTATGAATAACAATGAATTATGTTTCACACTTCTTATGCAAAAATTAATGACCACTCGATACAAAAGTGAAATACAATCATCTTGTGCAAATTATACAAAACAAAACTTTAATTCTGCTGAAAAGTTCATTTCAATGAGAAGGTTGTTGTTGTTTGGCTTGAATAAGAAGATGAAACTGTGGAGTGTTCTTTGACAAGGTAACACGCATGTCATCTTCGACATCCAATCGATTTCGACTTTTCGTTTTGATAGAAACAAGTGCTGAAAACCCTGACTCACAAAGGTATGTAGTAGCAAAAGGAATGAGAGTACCCATAGCTCGCTTTACCAGACGAGGGTAGACTTTTGTCAACGCAGACTAGAATTCTCCAAGGCTCTTTGAGTTGAATTCATTTCGTAACATTTCCTTTGTCTTCAGGTCAATGAGGTCATCTTTGGCAAGGTCTTCATCACTGATACAGTCTATGTCGGCAAGGAAAGGATTACGAATCCATGTTTCAACTTTAAGGTCACCTGAACAGAAGTAACCTTTGAAAAGAGTTCTGCAGAGTATCCAGATGTCTGCAGAATTCTGCCTGCAGAGAAATTGACAGGGCCTTGTCACTCTCGATTCCATCCTGCAGAAGCACTTCCTCTAACATTGGAAAGTTTGCATAGTTGTCTGCCTCCAACATCCTCTTCCACAGTGGCAGCTTGGCCGGAAAAGCTTGCTGTCTTTCAGCAGCATCTATAATGGTGACTTTAGGGCCTTGAATCGCAAGATTCACCTCATTCATATGGCCAAAAATATCCGCCAAGTAGGCCAAGCCATGAATGAACTCCTCACTGTCAAACTGTTCTGAGAGTGGGCTTTCTTTTTCTCTCAAAAAAAGTGAAACTTCTGCTCGAAGTTTAATCAAGCGCTTCAAGATTTGCCCTCTGGAAAGCCAGCGAACTTCTGTGTGGTAGAGAAGAACTTCATATTCTGCTCCCATTTCTTGACGAAACCTCTTGAAAACGCGATGGTTCACAGCCCTGGGTCTCATGAAGTTGACAACTTTCACGCCAGTAGACAAGACTTCTTTCAGAATTGCTGGCAGTCTTTGACGCCAATGCATGCCGATGTAGAAAACAATGGGTCACGATGACCTGAGGAGTTTCTTTCTTCACCAAAGCAGCAAAACCAGATGGGTTGCCAAGCATCGCAGGTGCTCCATCTGTGCACAGAGTACCAAGATTTTTCTTCCAGTCGAAGTTTTGCTTGGCAAAGAAACTATTCACCATTTTTAAGATGTCGATGGCCTTTGTAGTTTCCAAAAGGGGCTCACAAAATACGAATTCTTCTTTGATGGCATCAGCATGCATATAACGGACGAAAACCAGGAGCTGGCTGCACTGAGAGACGTCAGTAGTTTCATCCAGTTGCATGCTGAACAGAAATGGCGTAGCTGCCAATTCTTCCATTACTTGCTTCAGAATATTAGAAGAAATGTTAACAATTCTAGAGTGGATGACGTCATTTGACAAAGGCACTGCTGCAATTTTCTTCCTCTGCTCCAAGCCACAAACCAGCTCGACCATTTCCAGGGCACATGGCTTTACCAAGGTCTCTCCAATCGTATGTGGCTTCTTTTGCTTGGCAATGCGATAAGCAACCTTGTAGGATGCTTCAAGACAAGGCTTTTGTGTTGGGGCAAATCCAAGTTTTGGTAAAGTTCCAGCTTTCTCAAATCGAGCCTTCTTTGCACGAAATAGATCAACACTGCCCGCTGCATTTCAGGATGGACAGACATGAGGTGCTCCTTCAGCTTTGTTGGCTTCATGCTTCCATTGGCAAGAACCTTGCCACACAGGAAACACTGCGGCTTTTGTGTCCTATCACGTTCAGCGATGAAAGTAAAACCAAAGAATAAGTAAGCTTCGTTGTACTTCCTTTTATTTGACATTTCCAAATTGAGCAATCCCCCCATGTTGGACCCAGAGGAGGCTCGCTCACATGCTTAACTCCCATACTACATCAATCAATCTATGAAAGCATAGGTAAACAAAGAAGCATATAAGACATTAACGTTGCTGACACATGTAATAAGTAAAATATTATCACGTTGCTTTGGGCTACCGGTAGACAAGGTAAAACACTTTGGCTGCCAAGTTCATAACGCTCATGGAATCTTCTAACTGAATCGTTTAATAGACTTTCATAAATGTCATAGTTACGGAATATTATTGAATACTAATTTTCCTCCTGCCATGGCTCTGGGAGAGGCGAGGATGAAGTTATAATGAGTTGTGAGGATTGTCTCCAACATTCTAGCAAGTTTTAACAAGACGCAGAGGTCTCCAAACACACTTACTTTTAAAACAAATTTGCCTGTGTGTCTATGAAGTAACTTCCATGGTGTTATGTTGAATAATAATATATTTACCTGTATGGTGCCTTGCTAAACGTGAACCTGCACTAAACCATAATCAGAGAGTGACCTGTGTGTGGCTACCACTACTGATCAACCTGTAAATGAGAACAAGCGTAAACCGCTCAATAAATAAACGGAGTAAGCTAACTGTATTAATACTATACCCAAATAGGAAATTCTTGCAACAGGTGGACCAACTGCAAGCGGTCTTATCATTGGCATTCAAAAATGTATTATTATTTAAAATAAACGTAGTTTACCTCCTACTTTGCTATGTGTTTTTTTTAAAGTTACATAAGATTAATAATTTGAAGCGTATGTAAATACTGTAGAACCAAATACATCCGTTATTTATTGGGACTTGAACGTCACCCTGTCATAAGAGGACACCATATTGAGACTCCAGTCTGTCCGTCCCCCTTTCACCCCTAGATTACGTGGGAGTTGCATAAAAAAAAAATAATAATATGCATAGAATCACCCCGACCTGTAGAACAAGCTGGCAATACTAGACTAATGTGCGGTAATACATTCTAAGCATAATTTGTGTTTTGCCTTATGTACTTATATCCTTGTTTAATACATACTGCTTTGTAACTACAGAAGTAACTCGTTAAACCTTTCCCACCCCTTTAGCCCCAAACACCCATAACCCACCATCTGCATGATCTGCATTTGGACTGAAGTATGTCGGAAAATCTCTAAGATTTTAGTGATGGTTATTCCTACCCTGATATGATAGCGTAAAATACGTTATGTTCTACTCACACAGTTAACGTGTAAGGTAATCTCTATTATTGCTTCTTACGTCTGGCATGTGATTCTAGTTACTTGTCATCTTAGGTAATGTGTGTTCTGGGCTAACATCATCGTGATTCGCCTTAGTTTAATGTTCACACAAGAGTTGATCAAAGGATAAAAGTTAAGCATTTATTATTAATTCAATGAAAATCGTCGACATTTAAGAAATTACTTTATAACCTTCCACGCTAGTACAATATAATGTATACTGTGCGTGGCGATTATTAATAGTAAGGTTTACTTCGCTACTAATGCGTATTTATATATTAATCTCGGTGAAGTGGTATTGAACACTGCGTGATGGAAGCGTTCTATGACCCCTGACTTGGAGAGTGGAAAGCAGTCGAATGACACTGACGGACTCCCAAGGTTTTCATTACCTACCCGAACAACCTAGAGGTAATTAACCCCTGATCCGACTGCACAGTGGGCATTAGAAACACTACCTTAGGGAACCTGTCTTCTTTTTAACCCGTTCACTATTGGATGTAACTTTTAACCCTTTATTGCTCTAACACCATACAATTTTATTCAGCACAGAGAGACCCCTCGTACCCAAGGGTTTAAAAACAGAATATGAAAACAAGGTTAATGTATATGAAATAGGATAACGTTGCGGTCAGTGAGGATGTCCTATATATCACACAGTGTTAAAACAGGGTCAGAGGTGGTTAAGGAGGATTATTTCCTGCAGATAAGTGTCTTACTTACTATTGACTGACGCCATAAGATTGTATTTATAAAAGAAGGTACTGTACTATAAAGAGAAGTATACCCAGCAGCTTGACCGATTACTGTTATCAATTCAATTTCAATTGTTTATTCCTTGATAGAGGAAGCGGGATCCTAGTGCTGTCACTAGGTACCCCTGTACTATAACACCAGAAGCATCTGGCAAGTGTGACAAGTATATACAGTATAAATATCATAAAGGGGCTTACTAAAGCCGAAGGAAGGAAGGATATTCCTTTAACACATAATCAATGTTATTTACAAAATATCTGGCCAGTATGGGGAGGATCATCGTGTCTCCGTCAGGGGGTCGTGGAGTGGTGGTCCAGCAGGCGTCACGGAAGCGTTGTGTGCTGGGACATCTTAGGAGGTAGTGGATAAGGGTGCTGCTGTCGGGTCTTCTGCATAATGCTTACTGTTATCTAAGGATTATTTGCCCCTACCGATTGGGACAGTTTCCCATTGCGCTACTATCGGGTTAACCCTTCGTAGGGCAGCAATTTCTCTCGACTTAATAACATCATTTGACGTTAGCCAGAATAATATATCTAAGTCAATGTTTCATCCGCTATCTTCTGCCATCACAGCTGACCTTCTAAAGCCAACGAACCCAACGGACAGGAAAGAGAAAACAGTTAGTATAAGTTAAGGAGTGAAACTAAAGAGGATTATTGTAAGTAAGAAGGATAACTGTTACGACCTTTGTCCTCTTAGGTTGTAACAATGCACAAATTCAACTTCTCTTTGTATTATTCTTAGGGTTGAATTATGGTTATCTTTGTATCGAAGGTCCAAGCAATAGATCCCACCAAAATCATCACCTCATTCCTATGGGCTATATTGAAAATCATGAAGTACACATATTAACAAATAAACAACAAATATATCAGTTATGTACAAAGATAAAACAAGGACAAACTAAATCTGATCAAACATAAAAAATCCTTATATAATATTTGGTGTTCTTAAAAGTCGAGCAAGGTTTACACGTTATACCACTATAAATATATAAAAGGAGAGGAGATACTTATCTTACGACTGCCAGCCCAATACTAAAAGCCACCAGGCTCTTGGGAGGTAAAACTAAGCGAGCAGAGGCGGGCGGAAATGACGTCGCAAACAAAAGACGTTCACGTTGCGAATCCGCAAACAACCACTGAACGCTCACTCGTTCATAAGTATTCGGGATAATATAATAAACATTACATTGTTTTACTTAACACATAGAAAAAAATGTTACATTTCAAGCATAACATAAAATATCTAAATTTTAACTGCTTCAGTGTCCACACAGCGAATCATTCGAAATTCATTTGCCTTCCAGTAATCTATTCATTGGTTCTTATTTCCGACACTCGTAACAATAACTGATTAAGATCATCTTAACTAAAGGATCATTTGGCATAGGCTGGATATTGTTTTCATAGGTATTTGTACAATCGTCCCCCTAACGAAATAATGTCACGGTTTTTAATAGGATTTCTTCAAACAGCGGTATCAAACAGGGAGGTACATTGTGGATATGGGATATTTGTGTTCTCACTCAGGATGGGATGGAGAAAGGAAACTCACAATGTGCTCTCTGTATACATGTTGTATTGGATGTACAATGCAGCTTGGTGCTGGGAAGGCAGCATGGTTACAAGCGTGATGTAGAGAGAGCTGGTTGGTGAGGATGCTCAGAGGAGGACAGCTTGTGGGTCGCCATGCTCGCCGACGGGAGCGAGGACCGCCAGGCAGGCGGAGGAGGAGGAGGTGTTGCTGGCTGGTTGGTGTAGGTAGAAAGAGAGCGGTCACCACGAGGTCAGGTCTTAAATAGCGGAGGTAGGCGTGGCTTAGAAGTTGACCTCCGTCATGTAAGGCGGCGCTGGTTGACCTAGACCAAGAGGCATACACTGGGGAATTCTCGGGGTCGGCTACCCAGCGACAAACAGCGTTTGTAGGGGAGAAATCCACTACAATACTCCATCCTTCCCTCCAGGCGGTGCAGGAGACTTGTTGTCTGCAGGGTTGCATGGCACATGTGAGGCAGAACGGGCGGTGCATGCCACATGTGAGCCATAAAAGCGATGGCGTGGATGAGCCGGCGGCTAGAGACAACTGTCTAGATACACAATATCTGTGGGAGTAGAGAGGGAGAAAAAGGGTGTGTGGGGGCGATGAATGTTGTGCTTCCCTCACGGCAGGTACAGAGTCGTCAGATGCGCCTGCTGGGGTGTGTGGGCCTGGGTCAGGAGCAGGGGCTGCGTCAGCAGAAGCGGATGAGGGCTCGTGACAGCAGCTGGGTCCACGACAGCAGCAGGGAGAAAAGAGGGGTGTGTGGGTCCGCGCTCAGGCGCATGGGCCGCGTCGGGAGCAGGGGCTGCGTCAGCAGAAGCGGCAGGGGGTACTGCTGGGCTGGGGGCGGCGTCTGAGGCAGGACGGGTGTGCTGGGGTCGGTAGGATGTGGTGCTTGGGCAGGAAGAGGAGCTGGTGTCTGCTTAGAGAAGCAGTGCTGCTCTAGGGTGTCTAACCTGCGGTGTAGAGACAGTAGCTGTAGAGCGGATGATATCTGCTTCTGGGTGGACAAGCCAGTCTTCCATGTTGCTTGAAGACTGGGAGCGTGATCTGTTTCTCCTCCATCCTGTGTGAGTGCGAATCTCCGGGGGTCACCATTTGTGGGGGTTATGGGATATTTGTGTTCTCACTCAGGATGGGATGGAGAAAGGAAACTCACAATGTGCTCTCTGTATACATGTTGTATACATGTACAATGCAGCTTGGTGCTGGGAAGGCAGCATGGTTACAAGCGTGATGTAGAGAGAGCTGGTTGGTGAGGATGCTCAGAGGAGGACAGCTTGTGGATCGCCATGCACGCCGACGGGAGCGAGGACTGCCAGGCAGGCGGAGGAGGAAGAGTTGCTGGCTGGTTGGTGTAGGTAGAAAGAGAGCGGTCACCACGAGGTCAGGTCTTAAATAGCGGAGGTAGGCGTGGCTTAGAAGTTGACCTCCGTCATGTAAGGCGGCGCTGGTTGACCTAGACTGGGGAATTCGCGGGGTCGGCTACCCAGCTACAAACAGCATTTGTAGGGAGAAATCCACTACAGTACTACCGCCTGGGAAGATATTGGAAGCATAATGTGTTGTCTAATGGGAGACCCTGCTGCCATATGTGACCAAGTCCCAGGTTGCTGATCTGACTTTCTGCCTCATTTACACACAATTGCAGGGTTTCAATTGTTTCTGTTACTATTGACAACACAACATACATACTGTATATTGTTTCTCACTTGATATATTTTTTCGTTTGTGTATTTATTTATGGATATTTTTAGTATTTTTATTTTTGGGTTATAATTTGTATCTATTTTTATTAATTATTATTAAATAATAATAATATATAATAATAATAATAATAACAATATTATTATTATTATTATTATTATTATTATTATTATTATTATTACTATTATTATTATTATTATTATTATTATTATTATTATTATTATTATTATTATTATATTTTCGCCCCCAGGCCTTGATGTGGGTCAGTGACCTGTGTTCGGGTAGGCTAATCCCCGCAAAAAAAATAAATAAATAAACACCCGTACCTGGCAACTTAGAGGGAGCCCAGCGAATGACTGACCTTGACGCCGACCATTGCGCGACTGCAGCAGTGTCACTGCGACCAGTAGGCTTAACGCTGTTGTCATAAGATGGCATATTAAAGAACTCCTGAGCCAATTTTCTCGCTACCTAGCTATTTTTTCTCTGGCATTCCCTCACATTTGTGTAGGCAAAAGGCTTCAAGACAGGTAGCATTAGAAAATGAGTTATATCCCAATCCCAAGCTTGAAAGATGCGTGCAGAAATAGACAACCAGAGATGATACAGCAACACAAGCCGATAACACTTATAGTGTTCCACATGACTTATTTCCTTACTTACGGCAGGGTTAGCTCCGGAGGGATAATTATCAGATATGGCCAGAGCAAGGTGCGGTCTTGGGTATGAGAGTTTGTTGACCAAACTGGAGTGGTCCACTGAAGAATTGGCGAAGGCCAAGTTAGAAATTGAGAGGGCCACGTTGGAGAACTTGAAATTAAGGGAAGAGCTGGCGATGTTAAAAGGAGAGGCTGGACGAGTAAAGCCAGTGGCTGACGAAAAATCAAGCGAGTGGAAAATTGTGAGTAGTGGGAAGACAAAGCTTTTGGTGAAGAAGCACACCAAGGATACGACAACAACGACAACAACAGCTAAGTGTACCAACCCGTTCAGTCCCTTGATAGACGAATTGGACGTTAGTACAGTCAGGGACAGGGATGACAAGGAAGGTATAAAAACTTTAATTGTTGGTGACTCACAGGTAAGGTACATGGACAGGGCCTTTTGTGGTAAAAACAAAAATAGGATGAGGGTGTGTTTGCCAGGAGCTGGGGTGGGGGATATAATTGACAGGATGGACAATATCTTGTCTGGTAATGGGAACAAACCCATTATCTGCCTCAGTGCAGGAGGCAATGATATTGGCCGGTGTAGGAGCGAGGAGCTTCTTGATAAGTTCAAGGCAGCCATAGATCGTATTAGGACTAAGGGAGGGATCCCTATCATATGCGGTGTCCTGCCTAGAAGGAGAGTTGGCAGTGAATGGTTGTCAAGGGCAGTTGGTGTTAACGACCGTCTTGACAGATATTGCAAGTCAATATCAGTCCCATTCATTGACAACTGGGACAACTTCTATGGCAGAAGGGACCTTTATGCTAGGGATGGGGTGCACCTGTCTAGGGATGGAGTAGCAACCCTGGCTGGGGCTCTAGAGGGGGCAGTTCAAAAGATATCGAAGTCTTTAAACTGCTAAAAGAACATAGGGGCACGGGGGTGGAGGAGACTGCAGTGGGAGCGGGTAAACAAGGCGAAAGATTACAGGGAAATAGTGTTAGGAATGATGACATAACTAAATTAGACAGGGAGTTTAAAACTAAACGCGGTAAGGGGAGGACTCAGAACACGACTAACTTAAATGTATATTACGCGAACAGTAGAAGTATGAGAAACAAAATGGATGATGTTAGGGCCTTGGTATGTACCGAAGAAATCGATATAATTGCATTCACTGAAACATGGATCAACCTAGACACACGTGAATTACCAGTCGAATACCAAATTGCGGGTTACAAACTGTTCCATACCGATAGGCAGACCAGGAAAGGAGGCGGAGTAGCAATCTATGTTAGGGATAATCTGAAGTGTGAAATAAATAAGGAAATAAAAACTGAGAGGAATACAGAAACAATTTGGATAGAATTAAGCGACGGTCGGGAAAAATTAATCACAGGAGTAATATATAGACCCCCCAATCTTGACAGAGTCAATGAGCGACTTATCTGGGATGAAATGCGCAGGGCTTCCATACACAACAAAGTCTGTATAGTAGGCGACTTTAACCTTGGCCAAATAGATTGGACCGACCTTACGGGAAACTCAGAATCAGAGGATTTTCTCGAGACGATCCAGGACTGTTTCCTAAGTCAACATATAACCGAACCCACACGGGGTAATAATATATTGGATTTAGTTTTGTCAAACAGAGAAAACCTCATTAACAATGTCGAGGTAGGGAACGAACTTGCAAACAGCGATCACAAAGAAATTCGATTCCAGTTAGATTTTCAGGGCAAACGTAAGGAAAATTCCATTAAAGTACCAGATTTCAGAAGGGCAAACTTTGACAGTTTAAAGAGGCAGCTGAGAGAGCGGGTGTCGCGCTTGGCTGTGAACCTGACAGATGACACCGACCCGATAACGAGATCTGAGATTGCCGAGTTCCACGACAATTTAAATAGTGAGTTACTTAATGCACAAAGGCAGAACATACCATACAAAAAACTCAGATCAAACAACAATGACCCTAAATGGATAAATAATTATTTAAAGAACATCATTGGCCAAAGGAAGGCTATAGGTAGAAGGATAAATCGTGGCGAAATTCACCTCCGGGACTATTATAGGGAATTGGCGAGTAGGGTTAAAACCGAGATAAGGAAAGCAAAGAGGAATAATGAGGTAAGGATAGCAAGGGAGGCAAAGACAAACCCCAAAGGATTCTACCAAATGTACCAAACTAAAACACGAGAAAAGATTGGACCAATACGGTCAGACTCCGGCGAGCTCACTGATAACGACGGAGAAATGAGCAATAATTTGAATAAATATTTTTCAACAGTTTTCACCAGCGAAAATTTAAACATGATACCCGAGGCACCGACTCTATTCAGAGATAGTGAAGAAAACAAATTAAGTGAGATAGTAGTGACTAGTAACGATGTTAGTAAGCAAATAGACAAACTAAAGCCTAATAAGTCACCTGGTCCCGATGAGATTTTTGCCAGAGTATTAAAGGAATGTAAGGAAGAGCTTAGTATGCCCTTAGCAAAGTTGTTTAACATGTCCTTAAAAACAGGTGTAGTACCAGAATCCTGGAGGATAGCGAATGTAATACCGATCTTCAAGAAGGGGGATAGATCACTATCCTCTAACTACCGCTCAGTCTAACATCAATAGTAGGCAAATTACTGGAAGCAATCATTTCAAACTCTATTCGAAATCACCTGGAGAAGCACAGATTGATCAATGATTCCCAGCATGGCTTCACAAGCGGACGTTCTTGCCTAACTAATCTATTAACATTCTTTTCATCAGTTTTCGAATCAGTGGACGAGGGGCACAATTATGATGTGGTATATCTCGACTTTAGCAAAGCCTTCGACAGAGTACCCCACGAAAGACTAATTAGAAAGGTAGAAGCTCATGGCATCAAAGGTGACATCCTTAAATGGATTAGGGCGTGGTTACAGGACAGGAAACAGCGAGTGAGCATTAACGGCACTAAGTCCCAATGGAGCAACGTCACAAGTGGAGTTCCCCAAGGCTCAGTACTTGGACCATTATTGTTTATTATATACATAAACGACATAGATATCGGCATAGACAGCAACATAAGCAAATTTGCTGATGATGCTAAAATAGGACGTGTTATCAAATCTGACGAGGACTCGGCAAAACTACAGGAGGATCTAAACAAATTTTTCGAATGGTCTGAAAAATGGCAGATGAAATTCAACATTGACAAATGTAAAGTACTCAGTATAGGAAATGTAAACAGGGAAACCAGATACCAGATGAACAACGATGCCATAGAGAAATCCGACTGCGAGAGAGATTTAGGAATAATGATAAGTAGGAACCTTAAGCCAAGTAAACAATGTGTTTTTGCTCGTAACAAGGCTAATAAAGTACTTGGGTTCATACAAAGGTGTGTTAGTTACAAGACTAGCGAGGTCATCCTAAAACTGTATCTTGCTCTTGTGAGACCACACCTGGATTACGCAGTCCAGTTCTGGTCACCGTATTACAGAATGGATATAGAATCCTTGGAAAGAATTCAGAGGAGAATGACAAGACTAATCCCGGGTATCAGGAACCTTGAGTATAGAGACAGGTTAAAGCATCTTAATTTGCACTCCCTTGAGAGACGTAGAGCGAGGGGCGACCTGATGGAGGTGTATAAATGGAAGTCAGGGCTAAACAAAGGGGACATTACAAAGGTACTCAAATTATCCAACCAGGAGCGAACTCGTAACAATGGTTTTAAATTGGACAAATTTAGATTTAGGCGTGAAATAGGTAAACACTGGTTTGGAAACAGAGTAGTGGATGAATGGAACAAGTTAACAAATATCATCATTAACTCGAATACGCTGAATTGCTTCAAACATAGGTTGGATGCTCATATGAGCAATAGGGGTTGGGTGTAAACGGGACTGCCCAGTATGGGCCAATAGGCCCGCTGCAGTTTCCTCCATTCTTATGTTCTTATGTTCTTACTCTGAAATGACCTTTGAACTGGGCCCAAATTCTTAAAATTCAGTTGATAATTGTAATTAATGATCCTTGAAATAATTTAACGAACTGAAAATATTTAAAGTGTCTTTTATGCCGTGTTCATACATTTTAATTCTAAGAGCGTGGCCCTGTAGACCGTCAACAGGGAGGTTATCAAATTAGGCCACCTGAACTAATCTCCTGTGCTGGTGCGTGTATTGTGTCCCGGCGAGATTTGAGGCCAGGGTCGCAAACTGCTATCCCCATGATGATACAGTCGGCTTACCCTACTTTTCGTATTTTTTCGCGGGGTAATATGTAGTCCTTTAAAAGCTTTTAATATCGTCTTAGGTCAACTAACAAGCTACTATGTAAAATGAAACCAAGAAAAAAAAGGCAACTCGTTTGACCCAAGGCCATCAAGAGTTTGTACAAAACAAACCCTTACTGTGTATAGTTTTACCCAACACTGAATCAGCCTTTATTGGACAGACAAATTACTGCAATTAATTAATTCCTAGGTGTTACCTCCTTTCTGAAGCAGGTAAAGCGAGAGTGTATTATTATTATTATTATTATTATTATTATTATTTTTATTATTATTATTATTAATATTATTATTTTACAAGGAGTAGCCCACCTGGGCATAGATCACGGACTCACATCATGGCCTGGGGGCGAAAATGTAAAATCAATAACAGTACAATATCATGTATCACACTCTTGAATCACTCACTCTGCAGCAATGAAAGAAATATGTTATGATCTTGTTTACCAACACTTGATACACTGTCACACACTATGGGAGGCCTCTGGCTCTACAAAAACACAACCCCTGATCACTGCACAGAAGAGAGTTGTGAGGACAACTTGAAAAAAACACATTACACTAACGAACACCAAATTTAAAATATTAAAATTCGAGAATATTAGCACCTACTGTTGTGCCCGATTTGTTTATAAATCTCTCAATCATTTGATTGACAATAATTATTTCTAGTTCCGGAATAATCAGAGATACAACTTAAGGCACCCTGAGCTACTAAGACCATCCCCCATGCGCTCCTCTCACTCCCAGACCTCCATAAGATATCACGGTGTGAATGTGTGGAACAACTTACACCCACCTATCATCGTTAAAAAATACATATTGTCTAAGAATTAATATTTTTTGTAATACATACTCTATTTTTACCGTTATTGTATCACCAAAACCATTATATCAGAAATGGTCATGTAGACAGATAGAAATTACCATTGCAATTATCCTATTTGCCGACAACGGCGACAAGACATATGATACTGACAGCTTCTGTCCTCTTGTTCTACCTTATACAACCCAGATATCAATTCCATTGTAAAATATGTATATATTCTTTGCTGACAACCACATAGGAAACAAGAAAACACGAAGTTCCCTCAATGTTACGTGTACAGAACTATTCCAGATGATACTCAATGTTTCATAAAACTTCTTGAGATAAATGTATAGAGTATATCAAGTGCCTAAAAGAGAGCTCAGGTTCTCAACTGGCTCAGCCATGTTAATATTGTTATGATTATCCACTCTGTATCTATATTTTTCTGACTAAATAAATCGTTTCAATATCAATTAATATTTCAACATTAATAGCGGATATGTAGTACAGTACTGAAAAGTTAAGAGTGATATCCAGTCAACCAAAAATAGTAAGTGATGAAGATGGGAGTGTGAATGACCGCTCGTGCATCTATGCGGGTTTTATGTCACTTATCATTCCTAATGAATGATTGGTCGAATTTTCCCGCAAGGAGATCAGGCGAAGCTAGGAAGGAGGAGAGAGAGAGGGGGTGGTAGGATAGCCGGGACTGTGGCGGCTCGGTTGGTGGTTTTCCAGAGTAGGCTCATGTGCTAGCGAGGTTTTCGCGATATTCTAAGGCTATCTGAATACGTGACAACTGACTACAAGACCTTTAACCACTAGTTTTATCCACCTGACCTTTTTTTTTTTTTATTGGGCACCCCCCTACACCCTGTGTAAGGTGAAGCGCAGAAGCGTTTACAGCGCCCAACAGGGAAGCATGCTAAGTTCATGCTTGCCTTTATGTCTCATGAGTTAAGGGCGTAGAAGCCTGAAGTGTCAAGAGCGCAGAAGCCTGAAGAGTCAATCGTTTTTGTCATGAAGTTATTGGAAGCTCCAACAACTTTCCCTGAATACTAATTCGCAACTTTCTATTTACAACAGGTACCTACGTTACTGCTAGGTGAACAGGGACTAATTGGGGCTAGGAAGTATGTTCAAACAACTTTTCCATCGGCCCGATAATCGAACCCGTGACATCTCGCTTGCGAGGCAAGAGCGGTACCGCTTCTACCACCGGCGTCTCCACCTATGACCTTAGTGAGTCTACAGAACTCTTCGTCCTAACTAACAGAAACAGAAAAAGAGGTAGTGGGTATTATCTTAGCAAGATTTTCGATGATGCTCAGTCTCCCATTTCCTTAATGAGTAAGACACTAAAAATTGCAAAGATGCCATTCACTCATTTCCATGAATATATAAGCGGAAGATGATTAGGTGATTCCATAAGCTATCATGTCTCATTCCCTGAGCATTCGGTTGGATATTCTTCCTTAAGGTATCGTAGTGACAGACCGACCAGGCAAGCAGCACACCAACGCATATTATTTATCACGATTTACTAATCATGGAAACAGGAGAGAGCGCCACTGCTACTGAATCGGTAGCGCCTTCAACAACAGCCTTGCGATTTGGCTTTTATGCAGATAGGTATGAGAGGTGATCCTATTGTCCCATCAAGAGCACTCAGTGAAACATTATATATCTCCAGATGACTATAGAGTTCAACATATGATCAGTGATCTCCCGCAGTCACTTACAGTAATATTCTCTAGAAAGGCAAGCACGCTAGGAACATTATACGTTCTGTATCCAACCAACTGGCGCCTGGATCATCAAAGATATCCCCTTAATGTCTGAAACTAATCCAAGACCATCATAATATGAAGTGATCCTATGCCTCCTTTAGGTCAAGGAAACAACCCTCTGCTATACCTCTTCTCAGATAGTGGACATTTTCTGGGTACATCTAAGTAGACCGCTCTATGTGTCCAAGCAGAAGATTGGATACGTAAAGTTATTACGTTGGAGGAACTAGCAAGGTGGCAGGCAGAGGATGAGATGCTCGCCAGCATTAAAGAGGTTGTGGTGGGAGTCCCTGTCCTCGTGCTACTTACGCCTCAGTGCTATGTTGTTTTAAAGTTCACAGATGAGTTCTAAGCTGCAGTGAGGAGAATCGATGGATCTTCATTCTTTCTTCATTTTTCCAAGTTTGGGAAGTAGTTATGACTTTCCCTTAGGACTACATTATCCAGAAATGAACTAACTATATGTACTCATCAAATAAAGTTATTACTAGCCAGAAGTTCAGAACGATCATGTTCTTGTCGCGATTACCAGACCGTTAAAACAGTAACCTTTAATATAATGGTCACTATACTAACTCTCACACCAGATAATCCATAAAAGATACAACATGTAGACGTTACATGTAGTCACGACAAAACTTATAATTTTCAGATCCAGTAAGTGGCCCATGAATAGTTAAGTGTGCCACCACATTATTATCTTCTACAGCCTTAATATAATATCAGGGAGAAGCCAAGGGAGCACCAGATCACCTAAATCGATATGACATCCTCATTGTCTGTCCTACATCATACTTCCCCCAAAAAGTCATAAACTGTTACGTACATCGCTCTTTAAAGGCCATTGTTTCCCTGAATGTGTGGCAGAAAAAGTGTACGGGGCAGCGGTTACTTACAGCCTGACTCTCATCCACACTACAGGACAGGTTCTGGCTCTTCCTAATATCAGGGTCGTCTCATCTGTTATTTGTTTACTAATGCATCTCTCTAGTGCCACCAGGCTCCTCTACATGGGAGGGACACAAGCTGTTGAGAAATGAGAACGTCCCTTAGTGTATGGTGCTGGGTAAATAATTTTAATGGATTGTAGCCGTGAAAGATAGACTATAAAATGCAGTGAGTTGAACATGATAATATTTTTTTACTATAATGGTAATACAGAGGCCATGAAACTATCACGATATTGCCAAAAAGATACTGTTATTGGCAGTAATTATATATTGGCAATTATTACTAACACTGTATAAGTGTACACACAGTTATTTACAAGATAATAAATAGAAGCGTATAAAGAAACTTACTATATAAATATACTGTAGGTCAAACTCGTGGGCTGCTGTCAAGGTTTAACCTACACATTGGAAATTGACAAACAATAATAGTAGCATAGTAAACATGAAATGAAGCCCTCACACACACACACACACACCACTAAGGACAGGATACCTTTAACCGCCCTGACAACACTTGAGGGAGGTCCTCTCTCACGCCGGGTGTTGCCTTTTCAAAGCTTGACCTCAATTTTTAACCTTTTACTTTACGGTGTACAAAAATATGTGGTATAAACTCTCTTTTTCTTTTCTGGAGTTATATTGTGGTGAGGACCTTGGCCATAACTTTTTTTGTTATCTTAAAATTCAGCAGCCGTAGGTTTTTGTCATGGTGAATATGTACTGTACACCAAGTATCAACACTGTGACTGTTTCCTACTATGCTACGGGCATACAGTACTTACATGTCTTGCAATGCCTTTTTCAAACAGTGACAAAACATTTTTCGACCCAAGAAATATAGCAAACTAGAGGTTGTCATGGTGCAAATGTGTACTAAAAATAATTTTGAAATAGAATTTTGCCACAGAGAGCAGCTAGTTTTTTGTGCATCTCTTACTCATCTTGTGAGCGGTAACGCCAAAAGGGTTACAGAGTAGAGGCCACAAAGGGTGTTTATCAGACCCCAGTGATCAGGATATTATTGCACTGAATGTTAGAGTATTACCAGTACATTGTTTGTTAAGTCGGGACTAGATGCGAAGTGTGGATACAGCCTTTGTATATCAGCTGTGCCATTGCATAATTGCATACACAGTGTACACTCGCAACAAAAAGTATCGGTGCATACTGTAGTGTGAACAATTTGAGACCAGTGGCGTTAGGTATTGGGAAAGGCAAGTTGTTCCAGCCCTGATTGTCAGCCATATGGCAACACCTAGTGGAGGGGGGGGGGGGGGGGGTTATGAGGATACACTTACCAACCTTCCCGACATATCACAGTGTATACGTATCGTTTTGGAACTCGTCGATCTCACCCTGCACAGATACTTTTTGGTGCGAGTGTACTTGGATCTACCCCTTTAAGGTTCTACTTTTTCACAGTCTAAGATGTAGTGTTGGAGTGTGTGGCCACACACTTTACATTTGGTTTTGTTCACATCTGCTTGAGGGGCATATTGCCAGAGGTTACTTGCTCCCTATACATGGTTTATTTGATACATCTCATCATGGTAAACAATGGATTGACTAGTGCCTGTTTGCACTTGTCTACTGACATCAAATTCATCCTCAAGTTCTTTTCTGATTACAGTTTTCAAAGTTCTGTTTGACAGTCACGCACTGTATTCAACATTGCCATTGCTTGACGCGAGTTTAGCTAAGGCACCATGCCTACAGTATGAGAGAGGGGATCCACAGCAGCTTGATCCTGATAGCTTCGTCAACAAGCTACATATGCTTGTGTCTGGATTCAGAGACAAACGGATGGCAATCTGATTTAGGGTATCAAGAGGATAAGGAGGTATAATGAGGATAAGGAGTCGTTGATGGTGAGACTGTCAGTGGCCGAGTCTTCAACAAGTTTCAGGGCTGTGAGTATGGCAAATAGTTCAGTTTGTAGAGTGGATGACCTGTTACTAATTCTAGCTCCTTTCTCTATTACATTACCGTTAGGCTGGGTCACAATGACAGCACTTCCAGCCCTCCCACAGACAGTGTTAAGAGACCCAGTAGAGTAGATGGCCTGTGTGATGTTATTTTTAGTCTGTAGGTTATGTATGTGGTTAAGAGCTCTCACTTTGACAGTGTGTTGGAGATAAGGATTGTGTGTGGGTAATCGTTTAGGCGGGTACGTGGGTGTTGTGATGTCGAAGGGAACTGTCCGCCAGGGCGTCAGGAAGCGCTGCTGTCTCAACTTTGTACAGATGGTCTAGTCCAAACATTCTCATGAGTGTAGTTGTAGTTTGGAGCCATTTAGATTTACCAGTTTCTTGACTCATATATTCTAGTAGTTTCTTATAAGCACTGTTATCAGGATCACCACGCATGAGCCTCAGAGCTATCATCAGGTTGACTTCAATTATTCTATCTATGACACTGGGTATACCTAGTTCTTTCCTCATATTAAGTACTTTAGTGCTCATGGGACAGCCTAGAATAATTCTAAAGCCGCTATTTTGCATTTTTTCGAGTTTTCTAATGCCTTTCCCGTCACGAAGGACCAGGGTTGGTGCGTGGTAATCTATCAGAGATCTTATATAGCTTTGACAATTCTGATACTAGCGCCATAAAGTGGGTTGTACCCCACTACACATACAGTAAGTGTGTCTTGCCAGGCATGAACTTGGTAGTTCATCTTCATTAAGTGATACATAATATCTACAGTTGGTGATGAAATATAATATCAGCCGTTTATTGAAGCAATTCAAAAGTTAGGTTGGAGGAAATTTAATCATGTTATATTATTTGGTGTCAGTGTCAACTCCCTGTTTACATTTTTTTATTTTTTTACTTTCTTCACTACTTCGCTCCAGGTATATCTCCACTAGGGGAATACTTAGTTAATTTTATATTATTTTCAATTTAAGTTAACTGAGCCAAATTTCAAGAGTTTTTGAAGACATGCCTGAAATCTTTGTTAAGACTAAGCAACAAAATATTATTCAATAGTTGAACAAAAAATGTTACCGTCATATGCCAGGGAAGATGTGGTGACAACTGATTTAGACGTCAATGGATGGTGAACCAGATCTATGACTATCAGCTGAGATGTGTAGCAGCCGGACTCCCTAATCCAAACTCACATCTCAGAATCACAGTCACTGTTACCTTACCTCTCAGTGTTGAGTAACAGGGATATAAGAGGTCTGTTTAAGTAACCTCTATTTTATACAGAATCGCTAGACTGCTCATGAGGACACAAGGACAACTACCATTTGTTGCCAGGGTTGGCTGGTGGCCGCCTGATTTTAGTTCTCATTTGGCTTCAAACATCGCCATTAACTACTCACTCGTCATGATGACAATGAACATATTCTTATCCAATAACCAACAGTCTGGCGGGAAGCAGGGCTGTAAGTATGGGCTTGACGTCCTATAAACTTAATAGACTTCACACTTTTATTTGAAACTATACATATAAATATTGCGTATATCTCCATTCACAACCCAGCTACTACACAGGTACGTTGTTTCCTGGCCAGTTTCAGATTCCCGTTCTTGAATAATGTAGTTCTGTGGTGTGTCAGGTGTGAGCGCTGTGTGTGGTTTTATTGTAATGTCGTGTACATTTTTCAGCAACCTCGGATACAATGCCTCTGGCCCTTGGGGTATATGAACCTCAATGTTAATGAGATTATCTGGCAATTCTTCCTCTAAAATGATGATCCAACAGAATGGCCCCTTTAGTGTGTTCCGGCGTGAATACACTTGGGAACCGTGACAACACCCAGCCGCTTCCTCTTGCCCTGACTCGAATCATACTGGTTTTATTTTTTCCTTCTTCTGAGGCAACAAGTCTGCTATGACAGTATTGGTGTTCATTTTATTCTTCATAGGTTTGCACGAAATGTTGCTTAAACTTTATAATTAGTTTAATAATCTTCTTTGTTAAAGTCCGAGAAAGAAAATCTCTGCCTTGTGAATTATTTATACTTCTCCTGGTTCCTCGCGTTTGTTTAAAACACATATATTACTTCTTCCTGGCGGCTTGAGTTGTCTCAACAGTAAATCTTCTGAAGTACTGTCTTCTTGGTTGTTCGTAGTGTTTCCTCCGACATTCTATGTCTCTGTGTAAAATATTGTATTCTACTGTACCTCAACATCGTCGGCGTCCACACTATCTATCTATCTATATATATATATATATATATATATATATATATATATATATATAGATATATATATATAGAGAGAGAGAGAGAGAGAGAGAGAGAGAGTTCATCCATGAATGATTAGTAAACATCGATGCAATATAAGAATTCCCCGTATGGTTTGACCTTGGTGATTTTTCAATATAGTAAAGCAGTTGTCATATTGTTCAATGTAGAGTGATGTTCTCAGTAGTTATGGCCCTTATATACTGTGCATAGACCTTTGCTGATACGGTCAACAAAAGTAATTTTATCATTATGCCTTGACCAATTCAAGCTCACTAATCATTAAGAAATACTTGCGTGTCGTTGAAGATATTTGCCTTATCTCAGGGCAATTCAAATAATCCATCATCTGTTAAGGGAATATTTCATTATTGCAGTCATTTCCATTAACTTGTTTTCTAGGACGTGTAAACCTTTTTATTTATCTTTTATAGTGTACCCAACAGAAGGTTTGGTTCTCATTGGTTTGTTGGGTAGGTGTTGTATAGTTCCATCAGCACCCTTATCCACTTATGCGAGGATAAGGAATTCTTTAGTTTAACTTCAGTAATATTAACTTCGCCTGAAAACGTCTCAATTTGTAGGATGGAAATTTCAAATCAGCAAATTTACTATTTAACCATTTATATTCATACCCCAGCAGCAGAAACTGAGTTTTGATTCTGAGATGTCAGGATTCTTCTTGCATATTTTCACTGTGTTTATTGAACTTGGCACATTATATTATGATAATGAGCTTGGGGTCTAAGGTATACCAGTTATTACCTGTCCCCTAGATGTACAGTCACCTCAAAAAGTCCATGTCCTCGGCAATCAGAATGGACCGTTGGAGTCCTCTAATTGAGTTACAATTTTCAACCCATATATAAAGCACGAGTTAAACAACACGCCGCCTAGTATAGTTGCCGGGAGTGTCCCAACAGGTGGAGCTATTCATGCCTGGTAACTTTATTACACTAATACTGCATTAAAATGTTTGGTTACTTTGCGCCTATACTCATCTTGTAGCTGCAGTCTATGTATAGAAAAACGTTACCACTCAAGTTTCCACGTTATGTTGGGTCATTGTTTGGAATTACATATTGATTGTAGTTTTTTTTGTAAATGTCAGACCTGTCAATAACGTTATGTTGTAATGTATCAACATGTTACCACATTTTACATCATTAACATTAAGTGAGCAAAACCTGATGACTGTATCTGTAAGTTCGAAACTTGGGAACTAACAATTATGAAAGGTTAACCAAACAATGATCAGGATAAAATTGTTTACCGAATCTTTCACGACTTCAGGTGTTATGATGCCTCATTATCTGGTGGCGTTAAGCTACAAGAGGACACAGTGTATGGGGCCCCACCATAACCCCTACACTGTCGGCCTCGAGGGTATGTTGATTTTCATCCAGGATTTACTGTATAATTATCAGCCCCTTCCTTTCCTGCAGTTGTGTGCAAGCTATCATGATATGGCACACACACACACACCCACACACAGACAGGGCTGTGTGTGTGAACCACCTGTGATATCTTATAATTACATAAGAACATAAGAACATAAGAAAATAAGGAGTCTGCAATAGGCCGGTTGGCCTGTGCATGGCAGCTCCTGTCGAGAGTTACTACCACTCTCTATCATCCATGAATCTATCTAGCCTCCTTTTGAAACTTTCCAGGGTTCCCGCACTTACTACAAAGTTGCTAAGCTTGTTCCACTCGTCCACCACCCTATTTGTGAACCAGTTTCTACCTATCTCCCTCCTAAACCTAAACTTATCCAACTTGAATCCGTTGCTCCGAGTCCTATCCTGCTCGGATATTATAAGAAATTTATCTATATCCCCTTTATTGATTCCTTTCACCCACTTAAAAACTTCTATCATATCTCCCCGCACTCTTCGTCTTTCTAGGGAATGCAAGTTAAGTTTCTTTAACATATCCTGATATCGAAGGTTTCTAAGTCCCGGAATCATTTTTGTCATTCTTAGCTGCACTGACTCTAGTGAATTTATATCCATTCTATAATAGGGGCTCCAGAACTGAACCGCAAAATCGAGGTGCGGCCTGACTAGCGCAAGATATAGTTGCAATAAGACCTCTGCACTCTTGTTACTTACACTTCTAGATATAAAACCCAATACTCAGTTTGCCTTATTTCGAACATTAACGCACTGTTTTCTAGGCCGTAGGTCCGGGCTTACAAGTACCCCTTGTTTTGAGGAGCAGGATTCTCGCAGTGTGTTACTGAATATTAGGTATCCTTCCTAACAGTCACTTGAAGAATTACCTAAACCGTTAGGACAACAACTAACTCGTGGCTTGGGCACTGTAGAGCGTGTAGGTGCCTGTGAGGCAGACCTACCCTCGTGGTCACTCCCTGGCCCAGGTGGTGAGAGATTGTAAAGGTGACTTTGACACCGTATGTAACCAGGAAACAAGTGAGCAAGAATAACAAGTTTAATCAAAGTGTTAATAATCTGAGAATACTCCTGCTCCCTTTGTACAAATACCGGGTTTTGCTCTACACCTCTCACTCCCTCGCCTCCCGATATACTGTAGACGTCAGTTTGCCTCCCAGCCACCGCTGACTTCTTAGGAGTGCCACGCAGTACTCAGTGCCCTACTGGGGCACTGAGTGAGTCAGATGATTACGGTGCTGACACCAATGGAGAGGGTGACTTTCAACTAGTACAGTCCAGAAACAAGAGGAAGGCAGCAAAGGCAGAAAACATTATAGACCAATAAATACAACCTCAATACCCCTTGAGAGCAAGACTAAACTTCCCTGTAGGTACGATACCTGAAGGCGAATATTGATGGCTGAACGTGGCGGAAAGGAGATACTCAGGCACTGACTTTTTTTTTTTTTTTACTGGGATTAGCAGACCCGGGGCTTGGGGCGAAAATGAAATAATAATAATAATAATAATAATAATAAACCATAAAGAAATACAAAAAAAAAAGATCAAAAGTGAGAAACGATATATTTTGTGTTATCAATAGTAAGAGAAACAATTGAGACCCTACAGTTGTGTGTAAATGAAGCAGAAAGTCAGATCAGCAACCTGGGACTTGATCACAATTTTTATGATGCCATATGGCAGCAGGATCTACCATGAGACACACGATCATGTTCTAGTTGGAAACGACCCAGCAACCATACGAGATCTCACCAATAGAATAGACGGAATAAACCATGGAACAACCATCCCAACCATTGAGCAAGAAAACCATCTTAATCATAGGGCACGACCAGTACCAGACCCCTGAAATACTAGAAGTGACTCATGGGCAAGAACGCTGTCATTGCAGACTGGATTGGCTCCGGTGACCCACCCAAGACCGGATGAATCCGTGGTGACTATCTGACTCTCAAGGTAACTCTTTATCAGCCCCCTACCTGGAGGTGTTACTACACAGGTGTTACAACACAGGTTTGCAGAGATAGATTTGATCAAGGAGGAACCATTCAAAAGAGCAGGAACCCTGGCTGTCCTAGAGCTCCTACAGCGCCCAGACCCGCCAACCAGGCAGGTATCAAGAAACACAGTTGTGTGTTGACCTCACTGGAGGAAAGGTCATAGCCGATTTAGTTCCCACGGATTAACTGTCAGTGCAATGGCTAGTGTTATTTGTGAGCAGCTCTGTGGCCCTGTGAAGGCCGAGTTAGTGAAGGATGTTAGGTTCTGAATAATAAGTTCTATATACAGGAGAGAACACAAACACCTGTATAGTTTTGTAGGTTCGGTTTACTGGATAAGAGTATGTACACAAAGGGGAGCAGCACTCTCCCCGGCTAGGCTCCTGCTGGTCAACTGCTATAGACGACGTATGGCAAGTGATACATTAGCAGCTTCCATACGTCGCCAGGCACATTAATTAAGCATGTGGGATATGGTAATAACATTGCCACACGCTGCTAGCTACATAAATGGAGCACATACATAATATATAATCCAGCATACATAATATACATACAAAGGACAAGGACGAAAACTTGAAGTTAAAGAAAGGGATTGCGAAGACGAAGGAGGAAGACACGAGACAGGGAGAGTCTGACAATACACAGATCAAAGGAGGCTTGAGGAGAGGAACGAGCAAACTGGTGGTGAAGAAAGACAAAGAAACGGCTACAGCTAAGCGTACCAACTTTTTTAGCCCTTTGGTAGACGAATTGGACGGTAACATAGTCAAGGACAAGGCTGACAAGGAAGGTACAAAAACCTCAATTATTGGTGATTCCCAGATACTGTTCCTAGATAGAGCGTTTTTCGCCAAAAAAAGAAATAGGATGAGAGTGTGTTTGCCAGGAGCTGGGTGGCGGACATAGATGACAGGATGGATTATATCTTGTCTGGTAATGGGAACAAACCCATTATCTGCTTCAGTGCAGGAGGCAATGATATTGGCCGGTGTGGGGGTGAGGAGCTTCTTGATAAGTTCAAGGCAGCTATAGAACGTATTAGGTTGATGGGAGGGATCCCTATCATATGTGGAGTCCTGCCTAGAAGGAGAGTTGGCAATGAATGGTTGTCAAGGGCAGTTGGTGTCAACGGCCGTCTTGACAGATATTCCAAGTCAATATCAGTCCCGTTCATTTACAACTGGGACAACTTTTATGGCATAAGGGACCTTTGTGCTAGGGATGGAGTACACCTGTCTAGGGCTGGGGTGGCAACCCTGGCTGGCTCTCTCAAATGGGCAGATCAAAAGATGTCAAGTCCTTAAACTGCTTGGGGAACATGTGAGCACGGGAATTGAAGAGACAGCAGTGGGCGCGGGTAAACAAAGTGAAAGGTTACAGAGAAGTAGTGCTAGGAATGATGACAAAGGTAAATTAGGAAGGGAATTAAAAACTAAATGCAACAAATAGAGGACTCAGATAACGAGTAACTTAAATGTCTACTACGCAAATAGTATAAGTATGAGAAATATAATGAATATATTCAGGGCGTTGGTATGTACCGAAAAAAAATCGATATAATAGCATTCACCGAAACATGGATAAAGTTATACTCACGTGAGTTACCTGTCGAATACCAAATTAAAGGTTATAAATTATTCACTACCGATAGGCACATTAGGAAAGGAGGCGGAGTAGCAATCTATGTCAGGGATAATCCGAAGCGTGAAATAAATAAGGAAATAAAAACTGAACTGAATACAGAAACAATTTGGATATAATTGACCGATGGTTGGGAACTATTAATCATAGGAGTAATATATAGACCTCCTAATCTCGATAGAATTAATGACCAACTTATTTGGGATGAAACGCGCAGGGCATCCAGACATGAAGCGGTAGATAATGATAAGTCATATGATATAATTTATTTAGATTTCAGTAAAGCATTCGATAGAGTCCCTCATGAGAGATTGATAAGGAAGGTAGAAGCACATGGAATAGGTGGATCATTATTAAAATGGATTAGGTCATGGTTAACTGGTAGGAAACAAAGAGTCAGCATAAATAGATTAAAGTCAGACTGGGGTGCGGTCAAAAGCGGAGTTCCCCAGGGATCTGTATTAGGCCCTCTGCTGTTTGTTATATTCATTAATGATCTTGATTTAGGCATAACTAGTAGGATTAGTAAATTTGCAGATGATACCAAAATGGGGAGAGTGATAAATTCAGACAGTGACTTTGAACACCTTCAAAGAGATCTAGATACCTTACATGAGTGGTCAGTAGACTGGCAAATGAATTTTAATACTGATAAATGCAAGGTACTACAGATAGGGAAGACGAATACAAACGTTTAGTATAAACTAGGTAACACGGAAATAGAAAACTCAGTTTGTGAAAAAGATCTAGGTGTATTTGTTAGCAACGACTTGAAACCTAGAAAACAATGTATTAGCGTTCGCAACAAGGCAAACAGGATTCTTGGGTTCATATCTAGGTCTGTGAGTAACAGAACTGCTGACGTTATCTTGAAACTTTACCTAGCATTAGTGAGGCCACACATGGATTATGCGGTTCAGTTCTGGTGTCCTTATTATAGAATGGACATAGATTCTTTGGAGAGAGTACAAAGAAGAATGACAAAAATGATCCATAATATTAGAAACCTTCCATATGAAGAAAGACTGAACAGCTTAGGCTTACATTCATTAGAGAGGCGTAGAGTTAGGGGAGACATGATAGAGGTGTACAAGTGGGTAAGTGGGATTAATAAGGGTAAAATGGAAGATGTTCTGAAGCTCAGTAATAACGAAATAACTAGAACAAATGGCTTTAAATTAGATAAATTCCGATTCAGAAAGGATATAGGCAAGCACTGGTTTGGTAATAGAGTTGTGTATATGTGGAATAGGCTACCGAGTGCTATAGTAGGATCGGGGACGCTAGGGAGCTTCAAGACGAAGTTGGATAGGCACATGGAAGTGCTGGGATGGGTGTGAAACGGATCTGCCCTGTATGGGCCAGTCGGCCTCCTGTGGTATCCCACTTTCTTATGTTCTTATGTAATGGGTAACTCAGTGTCAAGGTATTCGTCAAAGGTTGTTAGATCTTGACACCAATTATGATTAACTCTGCATTTATCTCTCAACTATGAATGATTATACCACAGGAAAAATAAAAATAAGATAAAACAAAAATGTATTAGCAATAATAAATTAAGAATAGTGGCAGCATATTAAGGAGACCATACAAAATATGAATCACGGCTGGTCGAGGTGGGGCCTGGTGTCACCTGGCGACTCGGGCCAACTAAACTTCATGTACACAGGGTTATATCGAGGGTGTGAGCACTATGTTGAAAAGTTTCTGTAGTGGGCAAGTGGCACACACAAATCCTAGCGAGGTAACACGCAATACCAGCTAGCTAGGTCGGTAGCAGCAGGCCACACCACCACATTGCAGCATCTCCGCCACTCCATATATAAAAAGCTGAAGCATTGAACACATCCTTAGTTTCGTACTAACTAAACTATTTACTTGTAACACCAGTTAAGTATACCACTTCCTTGCTCAACTCACTATATACATACATTTTAATTACTAATCGTACTCACAGAATGGACGAGTGTCAGCGGCGAGGCAGGTCCCTCCTAAGTGACATGGCCTGCCTGCCGGCCTCTCACAACAGCTCGTGTAAAATGAATCTTTAATTTCGAATTTAAGCAAGATGTGAAATAAGACAGGGTAGTTCAATCACACTCAGTAACGGAGGATTTTCTTGAAACGGTTCAGGACTGTTTCCTAAGTCAACATATACCCGAGCCCACCCGGGGTAATAATATATGTAACTCAATTTGATTCTGTCAAACAAAGAAAACCTCATTAGTAATGTCGAGGTAGGCAACGAAATAGCTAACAATGATCACTAAGAAGTGAGATTTAAAGTAGAACTTAATATCAGTCACAAGAAAAACTCCATTAAAATCAGAGATTTCAGAAAGACAAACTTTGATGGGTTGAAATGGCAGCTGAGAGAAAGGATATTACGTTTGGGGTTGAATTACATGACCTTATGTTAGGGACCTTACACAATGTACCCACAGAGGGCGACCTCACTTTACCTGGTGACCTGACAATGGTAACTTTTACAATATATGACTGTTGAGGGTGACCTAACCACGAGATCTGAGGTCGACAAGTCCCTTAACAATTTAAATAATGAGTTACTTTATGCACAAAGGTATAATATGCCTGTCAGGGCTGTAACGAGCAGGATGGTTGTTCGCCGCCCGCTTGCTTGTTCGCGTCCCTCACTTGGGGGGTAGACAGAGGTGAGAATGTGACTGCTGCCTCGACACAGAGAGCAGACACTACCCAGCTAGCACCACAGTTGCACTTCCCTCCTGCTCGTTCGAATTCTGGTTGTGTTCTCATCTGAGGCTCTGGACTCGTGGGCTGTTTCACCAGACCTTCACAAATCGACTGTCAATCGCCGGACACCCACCCAAGCTACTACTGCGGCTGCCACGTCATCGCCAGTTCCTTCACACCGTCCGTGCACCTGGCCATCTCTCTTGTGGGCAAGGCCTCACCCACCAACGCCAATTGAGGAACTTGCCTTGACTTTCCTCCTGAGATTGGATCCCCGCTTTACAGAACCTTCCTCCGGGCCACCTCCATAGGAAATATTCTATATATTGTTTGATTCTCGTAATTTTTTGACTCCATTAATCGTTGACTCCAGTAATTGTTTGACTCTCGATAATTATTTGGTTCCCTTAATTGTTGACTCCATTAATTGTTTGATTCCCTTAATTGTTTGACTCCACCAATTGTTGACTCCAGTAATTGTTATTTGATGTTTGTGTGAGTGGTGTCAGTTTTGTGGTATTTTCATAGTAAAGAGATGTCAATCTCGAACGGTTGTTTGTTATCCCCCGGAAAACCATTGTTCTTGACTTTCTTCTTATAAGATCCTGATTAGGCTGGCAAGGGAATTCTATCCCTAAGTCCCAGGCATTTACAATGCCATACAAAAAAAATCAAAGATAACAATGACCCCAAACGAATAAAGAATTTTATTGAAAAAAGGAAGGCTTTAAGTAGGAGAATAAAAGGTGGTGAAGTTTACCTATGAGATTATTATAAAGTATTGGCCAGTAGGGTTAAGATCGAGAGAAGAAAAACAAAGAGAAATAATGAGCTGAAGGTACTATTATACCACCAGCAGAGGCGAGAAATATGACACCGAATACCTTCATATTTCTCGCCTATGCTGATGGCCGTGTACTACTTCAATGTGATTCTGATCTTTTAAAATGTCAGTTTTTGCATATTGTAGTATTATTGATACTTAATTTGTCTAAGTATTCCTTATTGTGGGTAAAAAAGGTATATATTAAATGCGTCCTCCGAAAGCGTAAATTTGCTACCAAAGTTTAACAGTTAATTCATGTATAAGATTTCTGATAAATTTCCGACGTGCTCATGTTTGAAATAATGAATGTACTGTATGTATCTTTATATAATTTAGTTAAATATCTTTCTCGACAGAAACGGACATCCCAACGATCAGGAATAAACTCATTTAGAAATACAACATTACTTCAGGACGAAATCGGACAGATTTGCAACAGCCAATCCACTGTAACTCATAAAGAGGGGGCGGGGCATCTCTTCTCAGCTGGGAAAAAACGCATTATAGTAACGATCTTAATAGACAAACTAAAGCCGAGTAGGTCATCAGGTCCCAATGAGATGTTTGCCAGAGTATTTAAGGAATGTAAGGAAAAACTTAGTGTGCCCGTAGCAAATTTATTTAATATGTCATTAAAATCGGGTATAGTAACATAATCCTGGAGAATGGTGAATGTGATACCGATATTCAAGAAGGGAGATAGATCAATATCCTCTAACTACCGACCAATCAGTTTGGCATCAATTGTAGGCAAATTACTGGTAGCAATAATTTCAAACCCTATTCGAAATCACCTGGAGAAGCACAAGTTGATCAATGATTCCCAACATGGCTTCACATGTGGGCGTTCATGTCTGATAAATATATTAACATTCTTTTCAACTGTTTTCAAATCGGTGGATGAGGGACACGATTATGATGTGGTATACCTCGATTTTAGCAAAGCCTTCAACAGAGCCCCCTAGAAAAGACTAATACGAAAAGTGGAGGCATATGGAATTGGAGGTGATATTTAAAATAGATTAGGGTGTGGTTACAGGACATGAAACCGTGAGTAAGCATGAACAGTACGAAATCCAATTGAGGTAAAGTCACTAGTGGAGTACCCCAAGGCTCAGTACTTGGACCATTACTATTTATAATATACATAAACGACATAGATATCGACGTAGACAGCAACATAAGTAAGTTTGCTGACGACACTAAAACAGGGCATGTAATCTTACGAGGACTTCGCAAAATTACAAGTAGATCTCAACAAATGTTTCGCATGGTCTGAAAAATGTCAGATGGAATTTAATGTGGACAAATGTAAAGTACTTAGTCTAGGAGATGTAAACAGAAAAACCAGATATCCGACTGTGAGAAAGATTTAGGAGCAATGATAAGTTTGAATCTTAAACCAAGACAACAATGTGTATTTACTCGAAACAAGGCTAACAAAGTACTTGGGTTCATACAAAGGAGTGTAAGTTACAAGACTAGCGAGGTTATCCTAAAATTAAATCTTGTGCTTGTGTGACCTCACGTGGGTTACGCATTTCAGTTCTGGTCACCGTACTACAGAATGGATATAGAATCCCTTGAAATAATTCAGAGGGGAATGACCAGACTAATCCCGGGCATTAGGAACCTTGAGTACAAAGACAGGTTAAAGCATCTTAATTTGCACTCACTCGAGAGACATAGAGTGAGGGGTGATATAATCGAGGTGTATAAATGGTAGTCAGGTTCAAACAAAGGTGATATAACAAAGGTACTCAAACTATCCAACCAGGAGCGAACTCGTAGCAATGGTTTTAAATTAGACAAATTTAGATTTAGGCGCGAGATAGGTAAACATTGGTTTGGAAATATTGTAGTGGATGAGTGGAACAAGTTACCAAACACCATCAATAACTCGAATACCCTGGATAGCTTCAAACATAGGTTGGACGAATATATGAGTGAAAGGGGTAAGGTGTAAACGGGACTGCCCACTATGGGCCAACAAGCCCGCTGCAGTTTCCGAACGAACGAACGAAAATTGCTAGTGACAGGGGGGAAGGAGGTTCAGGGGAAGAATAAAGGGAGGATTGAAGTGAATTTTAGAAGGAGAGAACAGATGCAGTGGCTAAACACCGCTTGCGTGAGGGATTATAAGATGGGGGCAGCAGGGAGGCGACAAGACAAGGCCAGGCTAGCGTCAGGTCAAGCGTCAGGTGCGTGTTGGGTTGGGCAATGGATGTTCAGTGCTTGGTCGGCTTGATTGTGTCTTGGTTTCTTGTGTGGAGGAGATGTCTTGGTCTTCTTAGCTTGAGGTCGATTTTCTTCTCACTCTCCTCCTCTTCCTGCTTTCTTGAAGTGTCCATTCGTTTGTGTTTGGGTCTTGTTGTTCGTCTTCCTCGTGTATTAAGTTCTCCTGGGTGTGGAAGAAGTCAGAGAGGGTGAAGTTGACCACGTGGGCTTCAGCTCCACGGGCCACGTTTTTTGTTCTTATGTACTGCTACAAGGAAATCCCCTACCGCCACACCCTGACCCACCCTCCCCATCAAAGCTCCAGGATCATCACCAGCAGTCAACAGAAGATCAACACAGACGTACTGACACAACAGGTAAACACACAAAACGAAGAGGTCAGTGATATGAAAAATGTAATTGAAGAACTTAAAGTTCAATTTGCAGCTTAAACTGATACATTAAAGAGCCTCTGCGATGCTCTACAAAAACAGAACACCACCAACATAATGCAGCAACGAAAAGATTACAATCAGATTAAGACATTCAAATGTCAGTATCAGATGTGGAAACTCAAGATCCGCCAGGAACTCGTGTCCTAGCAGAAGTAAACAGTGATACTGGTAACAGTTTACTGATACCTCTGTGGACATAGTCAATGAAGAATAACAAACACAAGCAGAAAATGGTGGTGATGTAGAGTGTAACCAAAGTGTGTTGATGTTTGTCACTGAAGCAGATCAACTGGTGAGCAGTACATGCTCCAGAAATGTTTAAAAAAAGTAAAAAAAACCTCCGCCGGCAGGAGGAACAGGCAACACGGAATAAAACAGTATCAAGGCTTCTTTCAAAATGTAGTACGTAATGTATCGCCAGTTTTAATACCAGACAGAGATGCAGAAAAGTGAAAGTGATGAGTTGGAACCTTTCAACCCTTAGGAAACAATACCCAAACCTCCACCACAAAGTCGGAGGTGTGTCTGCAGGAGTGTCTCACACCTAATGGTAAGCCCCCACCCAGTCTACCCAATTATGTGTATTATGATCCTAGTTCTACTCACACTTGTTTGATGTATGTTAAGAAGTCACTCCCGCATGTACCTCTTGTATCCAAAAAGACTTTCAGTATCATGGGATCACTATCCACCTGGGCAACTCCACACTCAACGTGAAGAACGCTATGCTCCCTCAGATAAACTTCAATACACAGAGCTCCCAGGCTTTGTACACACTGAACCCTTTGTCCTAATTGGTGACCTGAACACCAGACGCAATAAATGAGGTGACCCCACCACTAAAACCAATGATAGGAGACTTATCTCACTTCTCAGCGCATATGAAGATGCTCAAATTATAGGTAATAATGAATAAACACATCCATGGCGGGGCTCTAGACAAGTGTATTGGCTTTAATCTATCATACACAACTCATAACTCGGGTGTAGTCTCTGATCATATGTCTGATCACAATCCAATCCTAGCCAGTATACATGTAGCCAATGACACCGCCACTGGCGGTAAGCTCAACAGACGTAGACTCACTGTCTAGCAAGAACACGAAAGCCAGTCCATAGTTTTCTTCCATGACTGGTACGAGGATTACAAGCCTGACAATTACCATAGTCTCCATGATGATCTGATAGATAGGACTTATACATACTTCACCAAAAAAAGGAGAAACGTGGTCAGCATCATGGGAGCAGGCAACAGCAGTGCTATGATGACCCCAAACTGAAAACCTAAGGGCTAGAATCAGTAGGGTGGGTAACTTGGTAAGGGTTACAAACAAGTTAGAACACCTCAAATGGTATCAATCCTTCCTTGCCGCCATCAGGAAACGTGCAAACAAACTCAGACAAAATGCATGAGAAACATATGTTAACAGTCTGTACCAACACACGCCTCTCAGCCTGGGAAGATACTGTATAAACACAATCAGAGGTAAAAACAGTGGTCACGTCTTCCATCCAAATCCGCTGCAAAAATCTAATGAGCTCATAACAAAGTGGGCTCATGTCTCTAGCTATGACATGTTACCAACTATGACTCGAGGACTTCTTGATGCGAAGTCTGTAGAGCTTAACGCCGCCCTTGCCAGGGGTAGGTCTACTGCCCCTGATGAGGAAAAGTCACCTACAATATCGTTAGACTACTAAGGCGTGTGCCGGGCAATCCATTATTGGAAGTGTACAATATGAGTCGTGCTGAAGGCCAACTACCCGCATCATGGGCTAGCAGTATTGTTGTACCAATGCCAAAGCCATTCGTCCCATATCACTTACTTGCTGCCTTTGCAAAACCTTTGAGAGGAAAGTTCTTGGCAGACTCTTATATAGAATCAGAAAACACATGTCCCCTAACATATATGGCTTCACTCATGGTAAAGGTGTACATAATTGCATCACTGCATTAAGTGTACATGGTGGTGAAAAACACAGATACACCTCATTTCTTGACCTAGAAACTGCATTTGATATTGCCAATAGGCAATTTATAATACACGAACTAGCCAAAATGGATATAGGAAGTCGGCTGTTACACTGGATAAGTGGTTACCTAATCAACAAAAGAGCTTTTGTATTGTTTCAGGGTTACAAAAGTGAATTTAGAGATATGAAACTTGGTACCCTCAAAGGTAGAGTACTTAGTCCTATTTCGTTCAATGTTGTTATGAATACATGATTAAATTCAATACCAGATAGCCCCAGTGATATCATAATCCGCTATGCTGATGATATTCTTGTACAGAAGTTCGCTATACACCCGTGGTAAAGGGTGAATAGCCTTTTGTACTCTTCCTGGACGGCAGGTCACTACGCCGACCCTCCCACCAAAACACAGAGTGAAACTGACAACGGAGCAATTTGATTCGAACGAAGACTAATTCAGAAAGAGATGGGGAGAATATTAATGTGAATATCGGACAACGTTAGTACTGATGGGTGATGAAGATATGTTAATATCCTACTTACGAGAAGAACACCATAGTGATAGGGGTATCCACTCCAATACCAGAATAAAATGGGGAAATCGGTTTCTTTTGAACATTATAAGAAGTAGTTGAACAGAATTCATACTATATGGAAAGTCTTCAAACCAGGTGTGTTTTGCTGTGTCAGGTTACCCTTCGCTGCCATACATAGTTAAACTCAAACAGCATAATTTCTTCTTTTATCTGTAGTCTGAGAGAGCGGTCCTCATTAATGGCCCATTATATTTCTCCATCACTGTTATAACCAACACTAATATACCAAACGGATAAAACAAGAAACTTTCTAAGAAATGGAAACATGGATGTGATTAATACTGGGTAAATGTTTGCATATCAGTTTCTAAGATAAAATCTGCAAGATGTAATGTGTATAATGAAGTTAATCAGAGGATGGTAGCGCACGATCTATATAAAGACAAACACTTTATAAACGAGTTGCAGAAATTGAAAGTGAAATTTAAATATTTTATTAACAATCAAGTTCAGAGAAACTAGTTCACTAGCTTCAGGTTACTCGTTGGCGGTCGAAATGGTGCTGGAACAGGCCTATTGCCTCGGTTTAGGAGGGAGATAGGAAGGAACTGGTTCACAAATAGGGTGGTGGACGAGTGGAACAGGCTTAGCAACTTTGTAGTAAGTGGTGGAACGCTGGAAAGTTTCAAAAGGAGGCTAGATAGATTCATGGATGATAGAGAGCGGTAGTAACTCTCGACAGGAGCTGCCATGCACAGACCAACCGGCCTATTGCAGACTCCTTATTTTCTTATGTTCTTATGTTCTAATACAATCTGGGTCTGTCAAAAAGAACCCATAAAACTGTAACTAGGAAAGAACTTGTTGATGAATTTGACGCAAGCAGAAAAGTGCAACCATACATTAGTCAACCCACTGTTTACCATGATGAGATGTATTAAGTGAAACATGTATATGGAGCAAGTAACAAGATCACTAGATTACAAGATGTTGTAACCGCTTGACTAAGGTTAGGGTATAAGTACCTCTGGCAGTATATCCCTCAAGCAGATGTGAACAAAACTAAATGTAAAGTGTGTGGCCAGACATATGGCCACACACTTGAACACTACGTCCATGACTTTGCGAATATAGAACATTTTAGGGACAGGTCCAAGCACATTGTTTGTGAAATGGTACAACACTTTATGTGTAATGCCAAGATAAATGACATATTAAGATTTTAGCCACTTTTTGCACTCAGTAGCTATAAAATTTCCCATATAGAACCAAACACACAATGTGCTTGAATAACTCTTGCGCAACTGCCTCACACTCCTGTACTCACGCAGTTGTGAATAAGTTACCCTCTATGTATAGAACTAAACAGTGAATTTATTTTAAATACTCTGTAACATTCCATGCCATAATATCCTGACCACTGGGGTTAGTTATACAGACCCAATGTGAACGCTACTCTGAATGAGAACAACCATTACAGTTCCCTTCTCAACCAAATCATCCGTGAAATGCGCGCTGCAAAGAACTCCCACTACACAACCAAGCTGCAACACATGAAGCAGACCAGCATCAGTTAGTGGCATGGTAAGCTTAAAGAATTTTGTGGACAAACCAATAAGACACACTCCTCCCCTTCCTTAGCCATCTTACTAATAGTAACGCAGCTGAGCAATCAAACAACCATTTCGCAACTATATGCCAGACGTTCACCCAGCATGACACATTTGACACAAACAGTCTCCCTGTTCACCTACCAGCCCCTCTCCCACTGACTTGGTGGAGGAATTTGAAGTAGCAAGACGTTTTGACAAACTGAAGGTAAAGCGCTCCACCACCCCCATTGACTTACCAATGAAAATCTACGACTAGTTCTCCTCGGAACTAGCTAAATCCCTCTGATCCATCATCAATGCTTTCCTCAGTCAAGCAGGATGTCCAGCTGACTGAAAGACCTCATATGTGTCACCAGTGCCAAAGTCAACGAACCCACAATCCTTAAATGAGTTACGACTCAGTGCCATCAGCCCAATACCTAGCTTAATCTGTGAAAGTTTCGTTTTTGACTGGGCACCATAAATCCTCAGCAATTTGAGGAAATAAAAACTTCCTCCACCACTCACTGCCTTGTCAGCTTTCTCGGCTACATATACCGCCATCTGGAAAAACGAAAGACGTCTGTGGATGTCGCCTTTATTGACTTCACCAAGGAATTCGACTTAGTCGACCACAATAAGGTTATCGAAATCGGGTTTCGGAGGTTTTATACCAATGGCTTACTGCCTTGACGCCAAGCCGTACACTTCCGAGGGGTTGTTTCCACCTTTCAGTCACTCACCTGTGGCGTCCCCCAAGGCACCAAGATAGGACCGCTCTGCTTCCTTACGCTTATTAATGATGCCCAGAGAAATTCCCGCTTGTTGGAAATGTGTCGACGACTCCACCATTGGAATCAGTGTCAAGAACTCTGCTCCCGACTACAGTGCCTTCCAAAACACAATGAAATCTCTCTAAAATTGTCACCATCAACCAAACTAAGACCATGGTTATGCACATCAACCTCTCCTCTGACCTTGTCCCACCTCCCTCCATTACTTTAGGCCCCAAGACAATCCAGGTTGTGGACTCCACCAAGCTCCTCGGCGTCACTATAGATAAACTAAATTGGAAAACACACATCAGTCCAAGTGTCAGTATTATTGCATAAGTCATCCGGTGCGGAGTACAGGGAATTTGGTATGTGTAATCAATAGTTTTAAACAATTCTTAGACACTTTTCTTCTATGACGTTTCCCTCGCAAATAACTTAAATATACCGGGGGATCCAGGGGGCATACGCCCGTATTATTAAACATCTTCCTTTGAAGAGGTGTCGTCGTGTTTCAACCCGAGTTTTAAACTAAATGAGTCCTGAGGGACACCGCATTACAGTACTTAACGGGGTGGTGTGGCGGTAAAATTAACTAATTCATAGATTATAAATTAATTTTATTGGAATTAGTTAATTTTACCGCCACACTCGGGTTGAAACTGCTGGCACAAGCAATGGCCAGTACACGTGAATTTCGTCGTATTAAACTCACTACAAATGATGTACCTGGAGCACGATTTATCCACAGTGATATTACACAACACTCTGTTTGTCAGCTGAAGAGATGGCTGGAATGTAGAGGCTTGCCAGTAGCAGGAAATAAGCCAACATTAATGCAAAGACAAGGAAAAATGTGCAATGAAAATGCCTACAAATTAGTACAATATATATTGCTGTTTGTGTTGTTATGTCTTCGATTTATAAAGCCATCTCACACCTTGCATATCTTCACGGTCTGCATACCTGCTATCACTGCTACAAAGGCCGTAACAACACTTGTACTTAATTTCATTGTCTCCAGATGTCCTTTGTTACGGTGTGGTGGTCGTGCTTTATCATTCAAACTGGTGCAGTGAACCAAATTATTTGTCCTACTTTACAGCTGACATCACACGCATGCGTAAGGGCGGATTCTATTTATAGCAACATTCGGGAGTCGCCGATCAGTGCTATTGTAAAAGCGAACCAGCCACTCTGAATTGTTAAAAGAACGTTTACTTACATAAAAATGAAGAACTATGACTATATTTAACATGCATTCGACCACACTTGGAATATTGTGTACAGGTGTGGACGCCGTATCACAGAGGTGAGATTGATAGTATTGAACAAAAGTGCAGAGAAGAGCAACAAAAATCGTACCCTCACTGACCTGACCTTATCATAAAAGACTGGCAAAATTGGGTTTATCCACTTTGGAAGAGAGAAGGAGTATAGGAGACTTAATTGAGACATACAAAATAATGAATGGTTATGAAAATGTAGACAGATATAAATTTTTCCAAGACCGAATATATCAAGGAAACTTGAGAGGAGCTAAACACACATTACAGAAGCAAAGAGCAAATAGGTGCATGCCGACCCTGGCACCAGGATACTAATACTACTACTACTTTTTTTTTTTTTTTTTTTTTTTTTTTTTTTTTTATTTTTAACGCGGCCTCCAGCCTCCCCCAATAGCCACACCTTCGCCACCATTTATTTACCTTAATATTAAATATCCTAATACATAAGAAGCTATCCTATCTGTGTTAAGTTAGTTGAGCCGCAGATCCATGCGGCATTCAGTGACTGTTGCCTCATAGTCAATATCTGCAGCAGTTGTCGGAGTAGGGGCAGAAGCTCTCGTTCCCCTGAGGCAGAGCAAAGCCGACCGAAGGAGAGAGAAGGACAGTCGACATCTCATCCAGGCTGTGACAAAACTTCTGGGCTGCTGCTTCTGTTCGGAGATCAGCTCCACGAGTCTGGCGTAGAAACATCTTGCACTTGGGCCCATCCCACCAGAAGTTGTGAACACTAGAGGAGTGAAGCTGCCTTGATCAACATTTTGAATTCTCTCCCCATATGCCCTTCTCTTGTCGTTCTCGTTCCTCCTATGCGCAGCATCGAGAGCTAGGTTACGGTGACAAACGGCCATGGGATCAAAAATCCTGATGTCGAAGAAAGCTCGCTGTCCCGGCGTCCAGAATCCTCGAGCACTGACGTCCACACGGGCTTCGTTAGATGTGTTTGAAGTCCTGTGTTGGAGGATCTCGCCATCCAGTGGAAGGAGGGTCGGTTCTACCATGACGTCCCGGCAGATTTCCTTCAACATATTTGCTGTGAGATCCCTTACCTCGTCATGCCTCATGCATATGAAGCCCCCCTTCTTGCAAACCATGGCGTGATCGCCATCATAGGAATAGCCACACTCGCATTGGGAGGGCAAACCATCTACTGGCCAACCATACCTTAGAGCAATGGCATCTGTAAATTCTTGTTTGTTAAGGCTGAAACCATTTGCCCTTATCGGTAACGTAGTTAACCAGTTCGAGGCGCCCACCTCCTGCGCTATAGCTACTTTTTTTGTCAAATTTTCTGGAACCTGCAGCAATAGTTGCTGCAACATGTCATTTTGGCAGTGCTGCCGATCTGTTGTAATGGACCCACGGATCTTATTAACTTCGCTGGCGTCCACTTCCCCTGTTGCATTCTGGGCTATTATGTGGTCAGTGAGGGCTGCCGTGAGCTTAAGTGAATTTTGATGTTCAGAGTCAGCAATCTCCTCTGGATTGGTTAGTCCCATCCCTCCCAGTCTTGGTGGAAGTGCAAGAAGTGTTCTTTCTACTGGGGTTAAGTCGTGGTGTTTCACTAGTGTGGGAATGAGCTTGACACTGATTGCTTCTTCCAAAGGGTGGAGGAGGGGTCGGATCTCAGGGATGGTACGCATCAGGTAGTTCCAACGATGCTTGACTCCATGTGTGAATGCTGCAAAGGCCGCATGTGGCTCTGTGTTAGCAATCTCCGATAGAGCATGGATTTCGCTAAGCCACTCATTCACCTTTCCCTCTACGAACTGGGTCTTGAAGTCCGTAGTGCCAATTACTGCGCCTAGATGTCTTTGGCCGTCCTTAGTTATTTTGACCTCACTTTCGCCGAAAACCTCCACAGCCCGATCATAATGATCTGGCTTCACGATGAGGAAGGATTTGCTGGCGTTTGGGTGGTACCCTATTTGTGGACCTCGCGATGTTACCAGGTCCCACCACTTTTTGATGTCCTCCACTTTTCCTGCTCCTTTGAGGTCATCAGCATATGCCACTTGTTTGACCCCAGTTGTTTCATACTTTATTTCTTGTTGGAGCACTGATAGGCCTATTGCATACATTGCCATTGCAACGGGGTCCCCCTGTGTTGTTCCCTCGGTCGACTGTAGGATGGTATCACCTCGTAGAGCCTTGTTGTTTACTATGTAGAGGTCTGAAGGATTCCTATACGAATTTTCAACATACATCGCAAAGCTAGGACACTTGATCTTGATGTTGTGCAGTGCCGCCTTGCGGTTAAGTATGTTGAATGCGTTTGAAGCATCCACCAGGAGAACGGCCTCACAATCACGCTGCTGAAATATCAATCTCATGGCGTGAATGGCCGCCTCCCCACCAGCCTGGTGGCCAGCACACACTTGTAGGTTCCCTGCTGCTGCCCTGACATCGTCCTTTACCACCTCCATTATACACTTTCCGATGATCCGCCTCAGCACTTCCCCCACCCCTATAGGTCTACATCCTGGTTTCTTTTCCAGAGGAATAAGGCGGCAGGCCGTCAGAGCCTGGAGGTGATGGCAGCAAGAGGATGCAAGCTTTCTTGCAAGGGTGGCAATGGCAGTGCAGAGATCGATTGCTACAGGGCCAAACTTGTTTGTGCTGAGGATGACTCTCCAACCGTTTGCATCCAGACCTGAAGGGCCGGCTCCTCCTCGAGTCTTCAGTGCCTTTTTCCACACCATCTCTCCTGTTATTTTCTCGAACAGGACAGCATTTGGTGGGATATAGGCACCCTGGAGCCTGATGCCTTCATCTTCACTTGCAGGGGGATGTTTCTCTTTCAATAGTTTTAATGTCGCTCTGTTTATTGGCATCACTCCACCGGAGGATTCATGTGTGAGAGATCTTACCGCGAGAGACACTTTTCCCACACGCATTTTGTTTCCAAATTTTCTTGCCACGTCATCGGTGTTTTGCTTTCCGTCACCCGTAGATTTTAGTCTCTCCTGCAGTGTTCTTGCTTCACATAGGAGATCATCTAGGGCCCCAGTCCGCCACATTGTCGATCTTCTCTTCATTGCTGCCACATTTTCTTTGTGCTTAGCCTTTGTGTGTGTCCTCTGACAAAATAGATGTGGTATTTGTATGTATATTATGTATGTGCTCCATTTATGTATTATTTATTCAGCCTAGCTAGCAGCGTGTGGCAATGTTATTACCATACCCCACACGCTTAATTAATGTGCCTGGCGACGTATGGAAGCTGCTAATGTATCACTTGCCATACGTCGCCTATAGCAGTTGACCGGGAGCCTAGTCAAGAGAGAGTGCTGCTCTCCTCTGTGTACATACTCTTATCCAGTAAACCGAACCTACAAAACTATACAGGTGTTTGTGTTCTCTCCTGTATATAGAACTTATTATTCAGAACCTAACATGGCGCAGTGCGTAGTCTTACTGGATAATTACGAGTGATAGCGCAAAGTTTGTAGAAAGCCGGCTAGGGTCCCCTCCCGTCTTGGGTCAAGCCTTGGGTCAACTCCCGCGCCATCTCTCCTCGAAGAATTTCAGCAACTTTGAGCAGTGTCAGTGACAGTGATTTTCTGTGAAGTGTTTAGTGCATTGTGTGTTCGTGCCATTCATGTGTGACCTTGTTCTAAAGGATTCCCAAGGTATACGGCACGTTCTGGGCATTTGTAAGGAGTAAAGTTCAGTGCACCCGTCTCTGACCGCGTCCTGAGGGTAACTAGACTGACTGGGAGTCGCCGCGCCTCTCCCTCCACCCCCCCTCACAGCGCCGCCTCCACCCCCCCTCACAGCTGGGGCGAGACGCTCTACCGGCCCAGGACACACTCACTCACACACATACATGTACTAACACTCGCTGACCGCGCGGCTTCCTTATATATATTTTATATATATAACCTACTTATCTGTGTATTTAATTAATTTTTTGTCTGAAATCTTGTTGATACGACGGGCTGACCGGTCAACACTGATTTAAGACATAGTACACAGAGGAAGTAGTTATGTCTCACGCCTTACGTAGCCGTGGACCCAGCGTCTGGATGACCCAGGCGGGTGATAGCCCCGCAGAGACGGATGACCAGACCGGCCACGACGCTTCAGCCCCCACATCGTGCAGTCCCTCACCTCAATATTCAGCGTTGTCTCCAGAGATAATTGCTTTACTGAAGTTTATGAGAGATGAGAAACGCGAGGATGAAGCCCACAGACGTTTGGCGGATGAGCACAGAAGGCAAGCAGAGGCAGAACGAGACAACCAACGGAGATTGGAAGACAGTGAACGGTTTGAAGCCTTGATATCTCGCCTCACTGTTAACCAAGCCCCTGGCTCTAACACTGCCTCGGTACTGACTGGTTCAGATACCTCATCCATGCTTCCTTCACACCCCCCAGCCCCACCTAAAGCAGCAGCTCAAACGCCGCCCATCTTGAAGCCTGATGAGACTTTCCAGACTTTTCGTGAATGGCGGCGACGGTGGACTGACTACTCTACAATGGTGGATCTCCAGAGTTTGTCACAGCCTAAACAACTCATCCAGCTGCGTATGTGCCTGTCCTTGGAAATTCAGCGTGTCTTGGAACATACGTTGCAGGTACCCCCAACCTCTTCGCTGTCTGTAGAGGAGGTACTGGACGTTCTACAACGGCACATCAAAGGACAGCAGAATGAAGCTCTGCGCAGGAGGGAATTGTTTAGCTGCAGACAGATGGAGGGTGAGTCTTTTGATGCCTTTTACGTGCGTCTTAAGAGAGCCTCGGAAGAGGTAGATATATGTCCAGGCCACCACCAGCAGTGCGAGGAGACCCAGTTGAGGCAGGTGATCCTGATGGGTGTTAAGGACGAGGAACTTGTCCAACGCCTCACCTCCCTCGACTCTTCCTCTTCTCTTAAGGATGTGTTGACGATATGTCGCTCCTATGAGGCTGCCAGGTGTGACACCTCTGCCATCCGTGCTCCCCCTACAGCTGTACGCGCTGTGTCCCGGTACAAGAAGGACAAGAAGTCCGTTCCTACGCCTTCGCCCACCACGTCCACGCCCGGTTTATTTTGCAACAACTGTGGTAAGCAGCACGGAACACAGGTGTGTCCAGCTGCTCAGTCTACCTGCAACAGTTGTGACCGTAAGGGCCACTGGTCACTCACAGTACGGTGCCCAGCCAAACGCGTCCAGTGCAATGTGTGTGGTCGTCTGGGCCACTATGACAAGTGTTGCCCTTCCAACATACCCAAGGGACCGCGTCGGCGGAAGCTTCAGCCCCCCTCCACCAGAGAGGGCCGCCCACAGTCTTCCAATCAGAGGTACGACGACTCCTGACAACGCTCGAGCCACATTAGGAATGTGTGCTCCCCCCAGCGTCCCAGGACCAAAGTCCCCCAGTACATCAGCGTCATCGTGACCTACGGCGGTGTGTCATCCCGTCTTCAGATGTTGCCCGACACCGGCGCTGATGCTACAGTCATCGGTCCCCAGCATTTGCAATGCTTGGGGCTCTCTCCAAGTGATCTAGGACCGCCCCCCAAGGATCTCCGCTTTATGGCAGATGGTTCACAGATGACCCCGGCCCTAGGTTCACTCTATGCACACGTCACCTTTGGCAACAGGTCGTGTCAAGCCTGGATTGATGTGCATAATGGCGTCCCGACTCCTTTGCTGTCCTACAGACATTGCCAAGAGTTGGCCATCATCTCCCAGGACTTCCCAACACCGATTCTCGAGGTAAAACACGCCAACAGGGTGCACGAAGGGAGCAGCAGCTACCCTACTGCCGCCCTACCCCTACCTCTGGCCAGTGACACCTCTCCTTCGGTAGTTGTCCCTGCTGCTTCAAGTCTCCACGCCTTGGCTCGCCTCCACGACAGTCACTGTGGAGCCGAGGCCACCAAACGGCGTGCAAGACAGACTGTGTTCCGGCCTGGCATCGACCCCGACATCTCCAATGCTGTCCAGGTGTGTAAGCCCCGCCACGTATTACAACCCAGCCAGCAGCAGGAACCCTTTATGAGTGACGACAACCCCACCCGCCCCTTTGAGTCTGTGTCGGCCGACTTTTTCTGTGTGTCAGGAAAGTCCTTCCTTGTTATCGTCGACCGTCTCTCTGGTTGGCCGGTTGTCATCAAGTGCGGTAATGACACGACGTCTGCCGCCACCATCAGCAAGTTCCGCCACTACTTCCGTGACGTGGGCGTTCCTGTACGCCTGCGAACCGACGGAGGGCCTCAGTTCACAAGCCGGGACTTTGCTGTGTTCCTTGACCGATGGGGAGTCCGGCATGTGTTGTCATCGCCCCATTACCCGCAGTCCAACGGCCACGCTGAGGCTGCTGTCAAATCCCTGAAGCACCTCATCCTTAAGGTGGCCCCTTCTGGGAACATTGACTGCGAGGCCTTCGACAGGGGTCTTCTTGAACTCTGCAACACACCTAACTACACCGGACGCTCCCCTGCCCAGGTTTTGTATGGACGCCCCCTTCGTTCTTGTGTCCCTGCTCACCCTCAATCCTTCTCCAAGGAGTGGCAGGCCAAGACAGAGGATTGTGATCGCCGAGCCGCCGAACGTGTTCAGGACGTCGCCGCCCGCTACAATGACCACGCCCGTTCTCTCCCCAGGTTGAGTGTCGGCACCCAAGTCCGTGTTCAGGACCCGACCTCCCTACGTTGGGACAAAGTAGGCGTAGTTATGGGTCTCGGCAGGTCACGGGACTACCAGGTGCGGTTACCCAGTGGTCGTGTGTGGTGGAGGAACCGCCGTTTTCTCCGACCCGTAACAATGCCTTCTGCTGGCCCCGCCACCAGTGTTGAGTCCCATATCCCTTCCCAGTGATGAAGTCCCTCGACGCTCAGAACGGATCCAAAAGAAAAGGTCCGCTCAAGACTTTGCTATGAGCGTATAGGGGGGAGGGAGGTGTATGTATATTATGTATGCTGGATTATATATCATGTATGTATATTATGTATGTGCTCCATTTATGTATTATTTATTCAGCCTAGCTAGCAGCGTGTGGCAATGTTATTACCATACCCCACACGCTTAATTAATGTGCCTGGCGACGTATGGAAGCTGCTAATGTATCACTTGCCATACGTCGCCTATAGCAGTTGACCGGGAGCCTAGTCAAGAGAGAGTGCTGCTCTCCTCTGTGTACATACTCTTATCCAGTAAACCGAACCTACAAAACTATACAGGTGTTTGTGTTCTCTCCTGTATATAGAACTTATTATTCAGAACCTAACAGTATTATTGCCAGTATTTGAAGAGCTAGGGGGGCGAGGGAGCGGTCCTGAGTGTAATCAGTCATGAAGCAAGTCATCTCCCGAATCATTTCTTTGGTGGCCGCACACTTGGGTGGTTCAAATAAGTTAGCTGGCGACCACATGACAATTTCTGAGTAGGTTTCTGTGACCCATACGCCTGCATTTTCCATCGACATGCCTTTCCACTGAGGCGGCTGTCTCTCATTCTCCTCCTGGACACCTGCTACTGAGGGAGCAGCATTTATTAGTACTACATTTTCGGGTTGAGTAGACTCACTGCTATCATTTCGGATATCATCGGGTGGTTGGATCCCGGCGATATCCACTGTGGCCGCCTGTGTCGGCTCCCTGCCACGTGGGTTCCGACACTGGTCTAGCTTCCTGCAATCCACACATGATCGGTTGTTTCTCGCACAAAGACAATTTGTGCAGTTTTGGTTTGGGCTAGCACAGACACAGCAAAGACTGTTGCCAGGCAGAGTGACCAGCAACTTAGGCGACATATATTTCCGCCTCCGACCTCTGCTATTGGGCCCATACGGACGAAGAAACTAGATCTTATGCGTATGAGGCACAGTGGTGACAGCCTGGCCTTCGGTGTCCGGGTAGTAAGGGCATACGCGCGCGTGTGGTTGTGTCGGGCACCCCCCATGTGGGCAATAATCCACAAATGAGAATAATCCACTGGGAGCAAGAATTGTCACACCTAACACTTGATTATGTCACTTTGGTAGAGATAGCTACCATTTCTATGGTCTCGCTGATGTAACATTAGTTATATATACTCACTGGGTCAGCCGACACTACATGGGGTGGCCGTTACTTGAGGCACTTGGCCCCATAGGGGCGAGAGTCGCGATGCCACCCTTGCTAGGGTAGGCCTATCGACGCACTGGCACTGACACTTGGCAACTCCAGCCACCCACCATTCAAACACTCACAGGCTTACTTGAAGATCGCCGGTGAACACGAGCAATATTTGCGTTTAATGTCGTAAGGAATGAGACGAGCCGTCGGCGATGATGCTCAAGGTGACATCCAACGTTCATCAACACACTGTGAAATTCTCGCTCCCACAAACTGAGTATATCTCCACCAACAACACTTTAAATCTGGGAAGGCACCCCAACACACCCACGCCACCCGGGCCCACTACTACTACTACTACTACATTACCATGCTCAGCATTTATACTACACAATCTCACCGATGCTTCTCCTGCCTGGTCTTCTAACTTAAATACCACACAACGGAAACATTTAGAAAAAAAGTGCAAGAGGGCTTGCAAGATTATCCCCCCCCCCCCTAGTCCATATATGAAGAAACGCTCAACACATTAACACTTTCGGCTTTCTCTGGTCATCTCCGCGACCTTATCTGCACATTTGGGGAGAAAGGTTTGCGCCATCCTCGACACCGGCTCCTGCATCCACCTGAGATCCCTCGTCCGACAATTGCTGTTCAACACCACAACCGCGTCCAGCCCATACGAGCACGCATTGATCGCTCTAAGAACAGCCCAGTCTCAACCATAGTTAATATTATCAACAACTCTTAGTTCACCAGTGTGTTCAATCCCTGCCATTCTTACTTTTACACTGTTACTATGTAGAAATTCTCTATTGTATGACCTCACCTCGTTATTATATATCAAATTTGTACCACTTATGTTACTTGTACGTTATTTGTCAATCAAGTGACCCATTACCAATGATGTAAGGGTATATTTTCAGACTTTTCGCAGCCATGTTCTTTCAATAAACCGTTAATTATTATTATGAAACTGTATCAAATAAGTCCAAATGCCCGCGGACCTCAATATTCATATAATACGTTACTAGGCAGGAGTCGAACCCAGGACCTCCAAGTGAGAATGGGGGGCACTACAATGGCACCACAAGGGCTCCAATGGCTGAACTAGACTTTGTTGGTTTTACATACAAAGTCAGCTCCTTCGCCTTACCAAGAAACGTTTGTGTAATCTAACCTAGTTCATGAACTGTGCAATTTATGTGAATGGAAAGTAAATAAAATGCATAAATGCAAAAATCACTTTCATTTAACATTAACAAGAAACGGTAGAGATTCGGAAACTACGGAAACACCTAACAAAAATAAGTTTTCCTATTGTATTTGTCGGGTAAAACCACGAAAAAAACAATAGAAATGAAACCTAACGAAACCTCCTAAACAGAGAAACCAGAAAGGACCTGACCTCCCTGGACACCCCAGGCCCCGTTGTGAAAAAAAAAAAACTTACCTTAATTAACAGACGCTGGAGGATAGAGTGATGCTATTTGTAGGAGGAAGTGGTGGAGTATAGTCTTGTGATCGTTGTATTCGGCTTGGAACATGTTCACGGAGAAATAGTGTCAGCTCTCTAACGGAAAATGCGACGGTAACTCTTTGATCATAACAGAATCTGGCATCTGATTCTTAGATGAACTCTTTGAATCGAAATGTGAGCAGAACTTTGTCTTGGCCACTCTTTATTATGGCTGTTTGCCGGTTGATCCTTTCAATTCAAACTGTGTTCTTGAATACTTTTGCCCATTTATGTTCTTTTGTATCCACAAAATAGTTGGATGATAATTGTTACCGCAAGCGGTACATAATTATGATGACATATAAACAAATGTTATGTTAAGCTGTAACTCATGTCATGTTTATTACAATGTAGAGTGTTGAGATGGTGGAGATGAGAGGCCCAGAAGGAGGTTGGAGGGTGTGAAGGGAGTTGTTTATGTATAATTATAATCACCTGACTCAGCCATAGCTGACCAGCCAAGGGGCCAGGCTATAGGGTGGGCATTTCAGTATAGCTACCCATATCATAGAGTCAACACCTACCCTGGCTTCTCTCTAGACTTTCAACACGTAAGTTTAACTAGTACTTATTGTGTACACAGGTATACCGTGTCATTGTTTTTGTGTTAAGATTAGACTAATTACATAGCCATGATTGTTATGTAAATATATATTGGATTAAACATTTATGTAGGAGTGCCTATGTATGACTTATTTGAAATACTAAATGAATTGTATTCAACAGGTTTGACCGAATTATAATGTTGTGTACGAGGTGAGAAGCATTATTCACCCTTTAACCGTCTGATTGGCGGTTAAAATAATGCTGAGTACACAATATTAACTACATTACTATTATTCCGATGCGGGTATAAATCACACTGAACATGGGTCTAAAACTTGAGCAGGTCGATGGATGACTATTTGATATGATTGTTGTTACACTCTTTGAGTTCTTCATAGTATAAGGACCAAATATGATCAGTGTTCAATAATAATATTCCAAATTATGCTGAAATTTGCTATGCACCATTGAAATCAACGCTCGTTCTGTACATAGCCGTGTTGTCTTTTCATTAAATACTTACAAAAACAGTACAAATAATGCCATTACTCATCATAAATCACTGTATACAATCTTCTATAATCTGGAAATATTGACTATCGTCACTTGAAGTCACTTTTTTGGAGTTGGCAGTTCTGCGCACACACACATTAATTTCGATTGAATTGTCTGACGGTCATTTTGGAAAATGCTGCCACAGCCGTCAGGGGCCAAGCTTGCGATGTCTCAATATCTGTGTCTGTTCAGAATACAAGTGACTATATATGTGTCAAATTTGGTGCTTTTATCATAAAATTGCACAATATGTTTGCTCTACCGCCCCTCAGTGTGAAGTTCAGGATCTCAACATTGCCGGCGCTGCATTATTTTATTTAGTATCTACACTACTCGTTCGGAAGGAGACGCGAATTTTTTGAAGTGACTCTACTAGTTCCCAGTTGTTTACACTCGTGTTCCCTGGGTCCTCCTCAACCTTCTTTTTGTTTTAGTATTAGAATCTTCATCGACACTCGTTACCTCAGTACCATATCCATCAGTAAAGAAATGGTGCCCACTTTTATTTCCTGCCACAGTATTCTCACTCTCTCTTGGCCCAGTTCCCTCACCCACTGCATTGACTCATATGAGCTGATCTGGCACTGTATCCTCACTTACGATCAGTTCCTTTTTATAATTCCATGCTGCATCTCTGGTGGTTTAGATTCCATGCTATTTGGAATACTGATGAGTCATTAATCACTGCCACTGTAAGTCATTTGCATATATTAATCTATTTCCTCAACCATCACAAGTTACCTTGATTGCCTTACTCATAAAGAGGATGATGAATAATGGGAACACTACACTTCAGTTCTTGCTGTGTATCTGGATTGGTTTTAGTAATTTAGAAGAGACCATTCTCCCTGTTACAGTCAAATACCTTCTCTACGACAAGGAGATATTATATACTGTACTAACTAGTGTTCCATTCAAAACTTTTCCCGATGAATATTATTTTTTTTTTACGGTATTAGCTCACTCGGGCACACGTCAATGGCCTACATCAGGGCGAAAATGTAATAATAATAATTAATAATAATAATAATAATAATAATAATAATAATACTAATAATAATAATAATAATGATAATAACAATAATCATAATTATAATAATAATAATGAAGAACCACAAAAAAAGATTAATAGTGAGAAACTATAGTATATGTATGTTGTGTTGTCAAAGTAAGAAAACAATTGAGACCCAGCAATTGTGTCTAAATGAAGCAGACTTCAGATTAGCAACCTGGGACTTGGTCACAATTTTTGTGATGCCATATGATAGCAGGGTCTACCATTAGACATTATGCTTTCAATATCTTCCCAGGCGGTAGTACCTCCCTGTTTGATAGCTGCCTTCTACCTACTAACATGAAGCACGTTGCTTCATGGCTTAAAATCATACTGCCATTCTCCTAGAAATCTTATATATTTCAGGAGCCTTTCATATATCTTGCTAGTAAGAAGAAAAAGTGAAATACTTAAAAAAATTATGCATTCGAATTTATTACCCAATAACCTTAATGTTTTATTAACTTACTCCAATACTCAGGTACTTTTTTGTGATCCAGATGACGTTGAATGTTTACATCAACCATTCAGTTGTTTTGATATTCCGGAAGGTAAGTACGTACACCATTTACTCCACCAGGCAAATGATGGTGTTTTCGTGATGCCTACAGTGCTACCACCTCTCTTTCCTGTTCCATTGAGCCACTCCTGACTTTGGTCTGGGTCTTCTTGGTTGAACTTCTGCTTTGCACGCTCACTAAAAGGATTCTAGCTTCAAATTCAGCTTTGACCTCTTCAGGATGCTGATGCATTTCTCTCATATCGATTGATCCCCAGCGAGCACAGTTAGTGTTGTCGTACCTCATTAAGTATGGAAGCATGGAAGTGAATGCATGCAGGTGTAGTTTCCACTCGTCCTCTCTGTTAGCTCTGGTGAACAGCAAAAGGTTGTCCACCATTTCCACTAGAACTGAAAATTAGGTCTATCATTGGAAGCAACAAAATACTCCAAAAATCTCTCAAACTCTTGGTGGCAAAAAGAGAGGGCAGCACGCCTGTGTCCTCGCTGAACAGTTTCTCCTTAATCTCTTGTCTCAGTTCACTATTTTCATCGCAGCAAATGTGGAAGGATTCTCCGCATGTGATCTCTTTCCTCTGTTGTACTATTTGCCTGTCATCACTTGGTCTGCGTATTCCGTTCCAAGGAGATTGCTCTCCAGCCTTGCCTCCAGTATATCAGAGCACTGCAAGTATTTTCCAATGACTTTCAGAAAGTTCAAGGTTATGTGACGACCCTCAAGCCTAACCAACGGCAGGTTCTGGTATTCTTCTTTCACCCATTTGAGTTCCAAGACTGCAGTATAACGCCTCATGAACTGTAAACACAACATAACGTTACCCTAGTTTTTGAGCCACATACGAGTATTTGCACCTCAGGATCACTGTATTGAGAGTAAACAGTTCATGGACTGGTTCTTAGATAATAGCCAACACTTGTTATTTCTGGGTCAGCTTTAATGATGGTTTTATTGAATTGTGCCAACTTGTCTCGCTGTCCTTCTTATTGCTTCGCTTGAGGATGAATGTCAAGTCCCTTGCAACTGCCTGAACAGCTCTTGAGTTTCCGGATGTTGTTTTGGACCATTCCAGTTTGTTTTCAGACATAAACGTTGACTGTGACTGTCCTTCAATTATCTGCACAGGGAAGATTTGTTCCATGACATAAGGCACTTTGAGGGTAGCTTCTTTCTTTGAAGGTTCAGGAGTTTTCAGTCTCATGTCTTCTTCGGTACCTCTTTGCCAGACAGTAACTTGAGTGGCGTCAAAGGTGTTCATTCCATCAAAGTGAAAGTCGTTAATGTCGATATAGTGCGGTGTACAAATCTTCCATGCAGAAAGTTTGGTATAACCTCAGCTCTTGTTTCTTGATCTATTGCCTCGAGAATGCTTTCTGCTAGTGAGGTGTCAACTTGCTTGACATTGTGATAACTCAGTGTGTGCCCATCACTGTGAAATAACTGAACCAGATCTTTTGATCGGGTTGTTTGTACTCACAAGACCCAGATGCTTGGGAATCAACTGGCATTATAGACCAAATCCTGTACAATGCTCGGTATTCTTGTTTGAAACTTACTCTCCCTCTGTGTCATTCCTTCAGCCTCTGAGGTCTCATCATTGGCATCCTCCAACAATTCATGGCCGAGGAATCATCAAGCAAAGAAGCATGAAGAGGTTGTCAGGAACACAAGAAATCATCTCCTCTTCATTTACAGCAAATCTTCTGCAGCATAAAACAGCAACAAATATAATACAAGCGCTGTAAGCTGTAACAAATGAAAGCACAATGTGGCAATAACATTTTTCGGTATATTGTCAACCTTTTTAAATTTCGCACTATACCAGACAAAGCAAAAGCTTTTTATTTTGACAAACAACATAAATGGATTTACCAAACCCAAATTCACTATAAAACGTTCTCTGGCAACTTTTACCTCAAAATGCCTGTCTGGGGGTGTTTGGTTTTCTGAAATTTGGTTCAGTCATCTGTGTTATACAATCACGGCCAAATAAAAGGCAGGGTAAACAGGGTAGCTGCCCACACTCCTCCAGGTTATCTAAGGACCCCAAGATGTTCAAAATAAAAATGAGTTTGATAGAATTAAAAAAAAAAATAGTGTCCCCTAATACAAAGTCAATATGTTTTTTTTTTTATTTCTTTTTTTTTGTTTTGTTTACGGGGATAAGCCCACTCGGGCACAGTCCACTGATCCACATCGGGGTCGGGGGAGGGGGGGGGGTAATAATAATAATTATAGCAACAATAATAATAATAATAATAATAATAATAATAATAATAATATTTATAACGAACTATAAAGAAATGTAATTATGAAAAAAAGTGAGAAACAATATTCTGTATGTTGTGTTGTCAATAGTAAGAGAAACAATTGAGACCGGCAATTGAGTGTAAATGAGGCAGAAAGTCAAATGAGCAACCTGGGACTTGGTCACAATGGAAGAGTTGACAGTCGCAATTGTTTTGTAAGATGGCAAGTCAATGGGGAAAGAAAACCGTTAAATTTACTATGGTGATGACATTTTAAAATAAATTTGGCTCAAAAGTCTAAAATAAAAGGGTTAAAGTTGCTAAAAAGTCACGTGACTGCGAACAGCTCTGTGATTGGTTGTGACGTTTCTGGTTGGGGGGCGTTTCCCAGCTGGAGGCAGCCAGCTGTAGTTGTCCAACCTTCTCGGCTGATCGGCTCTGTAAATAAATATTGTTTGATAATTATCAAACAATATTTATTTACAGAGCCGATCAGGACAACAAATTTTTTATAATTCCCAGTTGCATGAGATTTCTTTACTGTTTCTTACCATTTTTGATCTGCTGATTTCATATTTGAAACCAGTTTTGTTCTGCATGCTCCAGTTTTCATGTAATTTGAGGTTTTACATTCTAGCCGTTTGCGGTCAAATTAATTAATTACACGATTATGGTATCAATAGGGAGATATAATTTTGTCTGTTTTTTCTTTCAGATTTGGTCATGGCTACAAAGAGAAATCAATGTGTGAACAAACCTGATGCCTTCTGTTATATTTGTGGATACTTCACGCTTATTCGTCAGAGGCGCAATATAACATCGTTTGTGAGGCGCGGCTATAAAGCGTACTTCGGACTTACTCTTGGCGACCAAGACAAAAAATGGGCTCCACATGCTGTGTGTCATAACTGCGAAGAAATGCTGCGTGACTGGACAAAAGGAAAACGTAAGGGCTTACCGTTCGGAATTCCCATGACCTGGCGAGAACCGAAGGACCACACAACTGACTGCTATTTTTGTCTGATCAATACGAAGGGTGTTGGCAAGAAAAACAGACATAAAATATCGTATCCTAGTATCCCTTCAGCAATTCGACCTACTTTCCACTCTGATGAGCTACCAGTTCCAGTTTTTAATGGGTTGTCTCCAGCTGAAGAGGAGGGAAGCGACAAAGACCAAGAGAGTGAACATGAAACTCAAGAAATACTTGCAGATTCCGACGATTCTTCTGATGGTACACCAGAGTCATCAACCCCTCAGAAGTTTAGTCAGCCAGAGCTGAATGACCTTGTGCGTGATTTGGGTCTCTCCAAAAATGCAGCAGAAGTTATAGCTTCTAGATTGCAAGAAAAGGCTCTACTGAACCAGACCACAAAAGTTTCAGACTTCAGAAAGCGGGAACAGGATTTTGTGCCATTCTTTACAGAGGAGAATAAGTTTGTTTACTGTCATAATATCCCGGGTCTTCTCCAGGAATTAGGGATTCCATTGTATAGTCCAAATGACTGGCGATTATTTCTAGATAGTTGTAAGCGTAGCCTGAAGTGTGTGCTACTACATAATGGTAATATCTATGCAGCTGTTCCAGTGGGTCATTCTGTGTGCTTACGAGAGGAGTATAATGACATTAAAACTGTGATTCACCTGCTAAAATACCATGAGCACAACTGGACAATTTGTGTTGACCTCAAAATGGTGAACTTCCTTCTTGGCCAACAAAGAGGATTTACAAAGTATCCCTGCTTTCTTTGCATGTGGGACAGCCGAGCTAGAGACAGGCATTGGAACCTGAAGGAGTGGCCCTTACGTGAGACTCTGGAAGCTGGTATGCCAAACATTGTCAATGATCCAATCGTCAGTCGAGAAAAGATCATATTTCCTCCTCTCCATATCAAGCTGGGCCTGATGAAACAGTTTGTCAGAGCATTAAATACTGATGGTGAATGCTTCCAACACATAGTCTCTGCTCACCCTGCTTTGTCATTTGAGAAGATAAAGGCAGGTGTGTTTGATGGACCACAAATTCGTGCACTTGTACGTGATCAAGACTTTGTCAGAAAGATGGACGACAAGGAAAGGGGTGCATGGCTTTCATTTGTGGCGGTAATGGAAAACTTTCTTGGTAATAAAAAGGCTGACAACTATGAAACCCTTGTAGCAACCATGTTGTCAGCCTTTCATGACCTTGGATGCAATATGAGTGTCAAACTCCATTTCCTATATAGTCATCTTGATAGATTCCCTGAGAACCTAGGGGCAGTAAGTGACGAGCAAGGCGAGCGGTTTCATCAGGATCTCAAGACCATGGAAGACCGCTACCAAGGGAGATGGGACAAACATATGATGGCAGACTACTGCTGGAGCATTAAACGAGAGTGCCCTGAGACATTTCACAAACGCAAGAGCTTCAAGCGCAAATTCCTACCTGGCTAAAATGTGATTGGACTTTGTCTCCTCATAGTAACAAATTTCTTACCTAACAATGAGTTTTATACAAATTTCAACCTTTGTTTTAGATGGAACATGTTTCAAATTGTGTTGTTGAATAAATTTAGAATATGTAATATTTTATTGTTTATTACCCAGCTAATTTAATGACAGTTTAATGACATATTTTTCAAGATAGACGACGAGGTCACTAAGACGAAGACGAAATTTTGAAATTTCAAAATACCTTGATTGCAAAAAAACTAGAGCTTACAGAAAGAAACTAACTTCAGATATGAGATCAGCACACCCAAATTAGGTAGAATCAAGTGTTTATAGCAATGCAACAAAAACTTTGTTGACCAGTGTATAATTAATTGTGCTGTACTGTGCAACACAGTAATACTATTATGAACATATAAATATTAATAAGCACATAAACTAATTTAATGGATATTCGCTGCCCATACAACAAATTTCAGTGTAAACATTCCAAACAATATTTATATTATTTTGGTTTTGGTCATCTGAGGGAACTTAAAATTCTAACTACAGGAATTCTGTCGCAAAACATTCTTCAATCTCATAAGAAAATACAGATCACATGTTAGGTTAGGTTAGGGTATGATGAGTTATAAGAATGTGTCATGGGTTAAGTTAGGCTTACCCACGCAACCAACTCCAAAGTTTGTTTTACCAGAGATAAGAGGCCCGGCGAGGCATAACTGGGACATGTATTTTTCAATTAGTGTATGTTAGCCAGCCTTTAGGGGGGTGGGCAGTGGAACAGTGTTGTACTGTTCATCGCTTCACACTCAAAAACCTCATTTTAAGTAGTGTCCCCTGAGCCATGGGTTAGTTAAGACGTCGTCTCCATCCTCTCCCTTCTGAAATGGAGCGGGACACCACAACACACAGAGTCCTCCACCGCCACTCCGTCCTGTGAACCGTCGTCGACACGAGACTAAGTGTGTTAACCTAGGTTGTTATCCCGTGGAAATATCACGTGTGGATGCCTGGTTGCGACAAGAGCAATCCAGGCTGGCCTATCAAACCTACAGTAAATGGTTAATTAATTCACGCTTACAGAGTTCTACTGCACGACACCCGTCTACTGTGATCGTGATCTACACGAGACTAAGTGTGTTAACCTAGGTTTGTTATACCCGTGGAAATATCATGTGTGGAAGCCTGGTTGCGACAAAAGCAAGCCAGGCTGGTCTATTGCACCTAAATGGTTAATTCAAGTCACGCTTACCAGTTCTCCTTGCCGCGACAACCGTCTTCCGTGACTGTCAGTGACGTGAGACTATGTGTGGTAACCCAAGAGTACCTTTTGTTGTTATGGCCGTGGAAGGTCGACACGAGACTAAGCGTGTTAACCTAGGTTGTTATCCCCGTGGAAATATCAGGTGTGGAAGCCTGGTTGCGACAAAAGCAATCCAGGCTGGTCTATTGGTTAATTCAAGTCACGCTTACAGAGTTCTCCTGCACGACACCATGTGCGGTAACCCAAGAGTACTTTTTGTTGCTGTGGCCCGTGGAAAGAAGTTCTTGTGCTGAAGCCTGGTTGCAACAAAAGCAATCCAGGCTGGCAGTTAATGTATCACTTGAAGAATTAAGGCTCTGTTAAGTTATACCCATAGTAGAGTAATCACATGTGTCCCCAAGTTAAAATTCTCTTTTAGAAGATTAATTTTATTACAGCGTGAACGTGAGTGAATCATATAGCCATGCAAATTGTAAATTATTGTATGAAGCTTGACAAATAAATGTAAGTGCAATTATCTGCCCGCATCTGTGATCCTATCTTATTATTACTAAAGGTAATGACTGATTGGTTATGACAAAGTATAACCAGTAACTTAGATGGATGTTGAAAATTTAATGAATTCATTAAATCATCATTTATCAAGTATAAATCATGGAATGTCGAGTGGTGGAGTGAACTTCTACGTAGATACTCCATAATCTCCTGTAAGTAATCAGTGTGAAGGTATCTGACTCTAAGGTAAGAAATAAGAAATACGATATATTATTATCTTTATATAATATAATCCACTCCTACTGCCACCAATTCATTTTGGTGGACTGATCCACCCCAAAACCATGACAGAATGTAACCGCCATCCGGGCAGTTAAAGGATCAATTAGACTTGTCATGTTAAACTCTAACGTTATAATTCGATCAAACCTGTTGAATACAATTCATTTTAGTATTTCAAATAAATCATACATAGGCAATCATACATAAATGTTTAATCCAATATATATTTACATAACAATCATAGCTATGTAATTAGTCTAAACTTAACACTTACAATGAGTACTTAATTTGCCATATTTTTATGTGGTCACAATGATAAACGATGCAATGGACACAGTCTACCTGTGTACACAATAAATATAAGTTAAACTTAAGTGTTGAAAGTCTTCAGGAGAAACAGGTTAGGTGTTGGTGGTGTGATGGGGAAGGCTACAGTGAGGCACTGGCGGTGCCCTGCCGGGCATCACGTGATCAGGCTGGCTATTCAGACTCGCTGCCCCAGGCGTATTATATACAAACAAGCTCCCCTTACACCACCCCAACACCTCAACCTACTCTGGGTCTCTCATCTGCTTCCATCTCAACACTATATACTGTATACTGGCAGGCACACCCAATAAACATGACATGACTTACAGTCTAACATAATGTTTGCTTATGTGTCATCATAATTCAGTACCGCCTGCGGTAACAATATGTTAGGTTAGGTTAGGGTATGATGAGTTATAAGGTTAGCTTAACATACATAGATAAGGGGGGGGGGGTAGTAGCTTAAAACTAGTGATTTCCAATAGAAATGAAGGTCTAAATCGTTCATTACACATCGCAAACCATCAGAAAAGAACATAGTTTGCAAGTCTTAGTACAGGGATGACCAAAACATAAAATTTACCCCCTATAGCCTATCTTGAATCTAAACATCAAAATACTTATGGTAGTTATAGTCAAATTTTACCCATTAATTAAAATAAATGATGATATATCCCAGTGGTTTATTAGTGAATCGTCAAAACAATACCATGACTATGTTGTCATGATTACCTGGCATCAGGCATTCTCAAAACTAAGTCCAGACAATGTCATTACTTCTAAATTTACTCGTATCTCCATCTAGTACTGATATACTCTGTAAATGCACTGAAAAAAAAGAGAAAGTCTACCAGGTAAGATTACATGAGAGCTGAGCTGGTGTGAACATGGGAGTTTTTATGCCCAAAAGAGCATAAGAATGGAGGAAACTGCAGCAGGCCTATTGGCCCATACTGGGCAGTCCCATTTACACCAAACCCCTATCGTTCATATATCCATCCAAACTATGTTTGAAGCTGCTCTTCACGGCACATTTCTTCACTTACGAAATGTCCATGACTTAGGCCATAAGAAAAGATACCCTTAAAACTTACCTGAACGTGGCATTTGTGGTCTGAAGAGGCCATCCTTTCTACTACCTTGGACTGCAGCGATGAGTTTGAGACTAGTGACGTCGTTGCAAATGGCGGCCCTGTTTCTAAAAAATAATCTTATATCGACTATTATAGCAGGACTTAAAACTTTTATTACAAATTATATGTTCTGTATCACTCTACGAACGTGGCAGAGAGTGTTTCTTGTGTTTGCCCAGAACCGTCAGTTCGTCCATTTTTGTGATGCCATATGGCAGCAGGGTCTACCATTAGACAATACATTATGCTTCTAATATCTTCCCAGACTGTAGTACTGTACCTCTCTGTTTGGTAGCTGCCTACTAATCTGTATAATGAGTGATATTATAATTAGGTATTAGTTTTCCATTTTTTACCACACTTACCATACCAAAAGAAAAAAAATCCATGAAATTTAGGCGAAGTAGATGATATGGGCAGTAACACAAAGAGTAAAGAATACCCACAAAAAAGAAAAAACAACTCTAAAATTAACTCTTACCTTTTGTTCCTTTCGTCCCCAATTCGGTTCTGTACACAATAATCACTCAGCTTAAAGTCACCTGAAGTAAGAGGATATTACGATTTAGAGAAACTTATACTTGTGTTATTTTGGCTGATATGATGTCGTCGATGATCTGGCAATAATCTCCAGTGTCATGTAGAAAAAAATTATACTCTACCTAAACAAAAATTCCACCATATTATCGCTACCACTAACACACCCAAACCAGAGCTGTTTACTGGAGACTTGATGCGGTGTATATACTCGTAAATATCCAATGAGCTTCAAGTTTAGGGCAGCCAATTTAGATTTCACGTCTGGGTTTGTGATCCTTCGAGTTCGTTATCAAGAAGGGAATCAATTTCCGTCACAATTTTCCAGTGAATTGTGATTCTGTCATCCGAAAAAATGAATGGGGCTTTGAGGAAGAGAAGAGAAAATTAAGACACATTATATAAGGTTTGAAAATATATAGGATAACATTATTCTACGGTTAGTATGTAATTTAAGAGTTATGTATTAAACGTAGTAGCCTAATGTAGTCAAGCACAACCTACAGTAACATAAACCTAGTCTCAGAAACAGTCTGGTTTAGCTTTATGTCAAGAAAAATAAACGGGACTGAGTTGTTAGATATCTGCTCTGGCCAAGCTGGGTTAACTTGGTACTGTAATACTTATGCTTAATCCAGGATCTTCTCCCTCACTCCCACCCTACCAATTTACATCCCTCACCCCCTGTTTAACCCCTCCCCTCCCGCCCTCCCTTCTTTCCACCTCAAAACATAATGATATTACTAGTAGGACGAATTAGGTAGCCTTAGTCTAACGTTCTCTCTCTCTCTCTCAGAGCTCCACATTAACTTACATTTTATAGTTACTCAGCTTAGTTGGGCGACTACGAATGACCAGAAGAGAAAGTTAGATATAAAGTCCGTTTTCCTCTAGATTCTAGAACGTGATAACACAGTACCCCGATGAGTGGGATCTTACCTAAGCTTATCATCTATTTCTATATTACACGTTTGTAAGACATCAACTTCAAAAATTATTAAATACAGAATAAGAGAATAATCGGATCACTTGAAGATTAGACATGTCACCTTATTTCTTCTGATAACATAAGGTTAGCTTATGTTAAGTTAGGTTAAGTTAGGTTAGGAGGAAACTGCAGCGGGCCTATTGGATCATACTAGGCACTCCCGTTTGCACCCAACCCCTATCGCTCATATATACAGTATATCCAACCTATATATGAAGTTATCCTGTGTGTTCGAGTTAATGATGAAGTTCGGTAACTTGCTCCACTCATCCACTACTCTATTTTAAAAACAATATTTACCTATCTCGCGCATAAATCTAAATTTATCTAATTAAAAACCATTACTACGAGTTCTGTCCTGGTTGGATAGTCTGAGAACCTTTGTTTATCCCTGACTTCCATTTATACACCTCTATCATATCGCCCCTCACTCTACGTCTCTCGAGGGAGTGCAAATTAAGATGCCTTAACCTGTCTCTGTACTCAAGGTTCCTAATGCCTGCGATTAGTTTTGTCCTTCTCCTGTGAATTCTTTCTATGGAGTCTATATCCTTTCTGCAGTATGGAGACCAGAACTGAACCGCGTAATCCCTGTAAGGTCTCACAAGCGCAAGATATAGTTTTAGGATAACCTCACTAGTCTTGTAACTGTTATGCCATTATTTAGCAACTTAGGTTAAGTTAAAGTTGAATACAATAATGAGGGCTCATATGGCACAACAAAAAACAAATTGGGAACTCAGCACAAGTTAATTCTTAATATTTATCACTTAAAATTAATGTTATTTCAATACACGACAAACAATGTTAAATACGAAAGGTATAAACACAAATAAGGACGAAATTGTGCATCATGGGTTCAACCACAGCCCTCTTACTTTATCACAACAGTTCAGGAATGAAGGTTTGGAATTACACACGACACGAAATATTTAAATAAAATTTAATAATAAAAGTTTACAATAATAAAAATTCACATTGAATAATGGATGGATAAATTAATTCAAGAGAATAAATAATAGACATGGTTATTGGACGATGGAAATATTTAACATAGGACAAACCATCATAGGTAATAATGACTCCTTACCATGTACTGCCAGATTCTGGGGTCACTAATTCTAAGGGGGATAACTTAACTATAGTCTTAATTTTAAAGGTTGCTGCCACCAGACCCCCTCTGGGCAGTATGTAACTCGTTAGGTAGCGGGCAGAGTGAACTAGGCATTGGGTTGGGTTTTTCATTGACCAAATCGATAAGGGGAAGAAGGGTGAAACAATAGCATGTCTTAACTAATTTATTCCTTTTAAAACATATTGCATTCCGTCAAAATACCAGAAGAGTTAGTCATCCTCAGAAGAACAACTATGATTTTAGTTACACTGCTCAACAACAGACGTCTTACATTAATTGCGTGTCATTAACATACTCATTCCTCATAACAATCATTCCTTGGTCATTCCTGCTAACTTTTAACACCAAACACGTCAGACTGCACCACCTGTTAGAGTATAACATCACCTGTCACCTTACAAAAAGAGTTGGCTTCATCAGAAGAACAACTATTATTTTCATTACATTTCTCGTGATGAGCAGATGGGATACTGCCCAGGTAATTATACCAGTACTGGTTCCACGCCTGGTATTATAGATCGCTCCACGTAGCGACAGCGAAACTTCTCAAGCATACAGTGATTTTCTCCTATCCTGGGTGGTGATATGTAGGATATCTACAGATTCACAGTAAAGGTGCAGGACCACTGTGAGCAGACGACCCCCCCCCCCCCCCATATGGTGTGGCCTTCACAGTGTGGTCATGGCTGACGCCCGAGAGGCGCTCAGAACGCGTCCTGTGTTGGGAAAAGTCGAGGCATCACTAAGAATAATGCCTGAGGGGCTGTCGTCACCACACACTAGTACACTATGACTTCACTTTATAGCATCAGGCAAGGTTTTAAGATGTACAAACTGCTAGATAAGTCTTTTTAGGGCTGAATAAAGCATGATGAAGGGCACTGACCTGTGTTGGGAGAAGTCGAGGCATCACTAAGGGTGATGTGACTGATGTCCCAACTCCCGCGCTCCTCTCTGTCTAGGCCTACAGTTTCCAATCTTTAATTTTCACTTTGAATTCTTATGGTTCTCACATCTCCATTTTCATATCTATTGTGATCTTATGCTATATAAATACATATCTTAATCCTAAATTACACACTAAGGTAAGGTTCTGGTTTGTTAGTTCCTGGGTAAATTCATTGGGTTATAATATCAATGCGGTATGCCCGAGGCGGCCTAGGCGCCAACCCGAAAAAGGCCTAGCGTCGTATTTTCATGGCTTGGGTATACAAGATATTTTCTTTGAAGCATAGTTTCTGGATCACTTCCAACACTTCACATTTATCCTTTTTCCAGATCATTGTTCTCATGTATTTTCATGATATCTGCAGAGGTTATGTTCGCTAAACGTTCACAGACGTAAATAGTATGACCTTCAAACTACGATCTACACTTAGCCCGGATAGTACACTCGCCCGGATCAATTGGACTCTCACAACCATCCTACAGATACCTTGAGTTCTCCTTAATGCTATGAATACATACAATTAATATTATATAACCGTACCTGGGTACACTTCAACAAATGATTCAGTAACATTGAGTAGGTGAGTTATCCTTTATCAATGTTTCCCGTTTTCTGAGATTCTACAAGCGCGGTGGATTTTAATTTTATGTAGCGTAATATGAATTAAAGGGTTTTTTTAGGAATGACAATGATGTGCGCAGTACAACCAAGTTAAACTGCACTTGGCTTTCCATCCTTAATAAACAATTAATATGTACATAGTATATAAACCATAAACTACATTATAACACAATAATTGATTGCATTATACACACAATGCATAGTAATAAAGCAGCACTGAATATATAATACCTAACTAAACCTTATTAGAGAAGGTGTCCACCACTGACAGACCCAGACGTCCTATCAGCACCAATGCCCAGCTGTGACTCCCAGAAACACACCGGTGCACCGGTCAACTCCAAGACTAAACAGTACTAATATAAAACAATTATTACATTAAGGTGTAGAAATAGTTAAACATACATACATTTTAGGACATAAGTTAGGTATTAAGTATCAGTTTTACTCACAAATAACTATATCAAATATTTTATGCACAATTCACCATGACACGTAGTCATCCCGACACCAACGCCACCAGCACACGGAAGGGGAGGGTATTGGCATTTTCCAAACTAGTGTTTGGAAATGCTTGTTAAGTACATAAGTCAAATATTTCGCTAGCTGTAAGGCAATGCATTACTGTGCATTACACTATGCATAACATAACTATCACTCCTTTATATGAACCCAAGTACTGTTTTAGCCTTGTTTCGAGCAAATACACATTGTTGTCTTGATTTAAGATTCCTACTTATCATTTCTCCTAATTCCTTCTCATAGTCAGATTTCTCTATATCAACGTTTTTCATCCGATATCTGATTTATTTGTTTATATAGTCCTAGACTGAGTACTTTACATTTGTCCACATTAAATTTCATCTGCCATTTTTCAGACCATGCAAAAAATATATTTAGATCTTCCTGTAGTTTTAAGAGTTATAGACAGATTTAATTACAGGCCATATTTTAGGGGCATCGGCAAATTTACTTATGTTGCTGTCTACGCCTATATCTATGTTGTTTACGTATATAATAAATAGTAATGGTCCAAGTACTGAGCCTTGGGGAACTGCACTACAGATGTTACCCAAATTGGATTTAGTGACACTAATGCTTACTCACTGGTTCTTCTCCTATAACCACACCCTAATCCATTTTAGAAAATGTCCTCCAATTCCATGAGTCTTTACCTTTCGTATTAGTATTTCATTGGGAAATCTGTCGAAGGCTTTTCTAAAGTCGAGGTATACCACATCATAATCGTGTCCGCCATATACTGATTCAAAAACAGTTGAAAATAATGTTAATAGATTTGTCAAACATGAATGCCCACTTGTGAAGCCATGTTGGGAGTCATTGATCAACTTGTGCTTCTCCAGGTGATTTCGAACAGAGTTTGAAATTATTGCTTCCAGAAATTTGCCTACAATTGATGCTAGACTGATTGGACGGTAGTTAGAGGATAGTGATCTATCTCCCTTCTTGAAAATCAGTATCACATTCGCTATTCTCCAGGATTCTGGTACTACATCCGTTTTTAATGACATGTTAAACAAAATTGCTGAGGGTCCACTAAGCTTTTCCTTACATTCCTTTAATACTCTGGCAAATATCTCATCGGAACCTGGTGACTTATTAGGTTTTAGCATATCAATTTGCTTACTAACATCGTTACTAGGCACTACTATCTTGCTTAATCTGTTTTCTTCACTATCTCTCTATATAGTTCGTGCTTAGGGTATCAGCTTTAAATTCTCGCAGTGAAACTGTTGAAAAATATCTGTACAGATTATTGCTCATTATTTTCTCTACCTTTATCAGTTAGCTCGTCGGTATCTGAGGGTATTGGTCCAATCTTGTCTCGTGTTTTAGTTTGATACATTTAAAAGAATCCCTTGGGGTTTGACTTCGTTTGCCTTGCTATCTTTAGGTCATTATTCCTCTTTGCTTTTCTTATTACGTTTTTAGCCTTAATGGCCAATACTTTATAATGATCTCGGAGGTAAACTTCACCACGTTTTCTTTCCCTATATATAGCCTTCCTTTGTTCAAAAATACATTTTAAATATTTATTTATCCATTTGATCTGAGTTTTCTGTATGGTGTATTCTGGCTTTGTGCATTAAAGTAACTCATTATCTAAATTGTTATGGAAGTCATCAACCAAAGATCTAGTGATTAGGTCACCCTCAGCAGTCATATTTTATCATGTTACCATTGTCAGGTCTCCAGGTTGAGTCAGGTCGCCCTCTGTGGGTACATAGTATGAGGTCACCTAATGTGAGGTCATGTAATTACCCTCAGCTGCCTTTTCAACCTATCAAAGTTTGCCCTTTTGAAATCTGGGACTTTAATGGAATTGTCCTTGCGACTAACATTTAGTTCTACTTTGAATCACACTTCTTTGTGATCACTGTAAGCTAGTTCTTTCCTTACCTTGACATTACTAATAAGGTTTTCTCTGTTTGACAGAACAAAATCGAGTATATTATTACCCCAGGTGGGTTCGGCTATATGTTGACTTAAGAAACAGTCCTGAACTGTTTCAAGAAAATCCTCTGATTCTGAGTTACCAATAAGGTCGGTTCAATTTATTAAACTCGCCAGCTATATAGACCTTCCTATGTCTGGGTGCCCTGCGCTTTTCAACCAAATAAGTTGCTCATAAACTCTATTGAGAAAAGGAGGTCTATATATTACTCCTATGATTAATTTTTCCCTATTATCAGTTAATTCTATCCATATTGTTTCTCTAGGCAGTTCAGTTTTTATTTCCTTATCGATTTCACACTTCAGATTATCCCTGAGATTAATTGCTACCCCGCTTCCTTTCCTAATTTGCCTATCAGTTGGGAATAATTTGTAACCTTTAATTTGGTATTCGACAACTAACTCACGTGAGTCTGCATTTATCCAAGTTCCGGTGCATGCTATTATATTGATTTTTTTCGGTACATACCAACGCCCTAATTTCATCCACTATATTTCTCATATTTCCACTGTTTGCGTAGGATATATTTACGTTAGTCTTGATCTATTTCCTCTCTTTGTCGCATTTTGGTGTTAACTCCCTGGTGAATTTATCTTTATCATCATTCCTAGCACTATTTCTCTGTAACCTTTCGTTCTTGTTATCAGCACCCACTGCCGTCTCCTCGATTCCGTGTTCCTATGTTCCCCTAGCATTTTAAAGACTTCGACAACTTTTGAACTACCCTCTCGAGAGAGCCAACCAGAGTTGCCACGCCATTCCTAGCATAAAGGTCCCTTCTGCCGTAAAATTTGTCCCAGTTGTCAATGAATGGGACTGATACTGACTTGCAATATCTGTCAAATCGGCCGTTGACACCAACTGCCCTTGACAACCAATCATTGCCAACTCTCCTTCTAGGCAGGGCAATATATGACAGGGATCCCTCTCTTCATCCTAATATGTTCAATAGCTGCCTAGGTACTCTACCTGGGAATGACCAACAATTAAGTTTTTTGGTACCTTCCTTGTCAGCCTTGTCCCTGACTCTGTTACCGTCCAACTCGTCTACCAAAGGGCTAAAAAAGTTAGCAGACTTAGCTGTTGTCATTTCCTTGTCTCTCTTCACTACCAGTTTGGTCGTTCCTCTCCTCACAACCCTCCATTGGCCTGTGTTTTCGTCAGGCACCGACTCTCCTTGTCTCGTGTCTTCCTCCTTCATCCTCGCAATCACTTCCTTTTACTTCAAGTTTTCGTCCATGCCCTTCACTAACTCGGCCCTCAGATGGGCACAGAGCTGCTCACAACAAACACTAGCCATTGCAATGACAGTTAATCTCTAGGAGCTAAGTCGGCCGTGACCTTTCCTCTAGCAAGGTCAGCATGCAAGGTTAGTTTAGGTTAGGTTAGGTTAGTGTAACAGTGGAAGATGTTGTGTGGCCCCTGCGGTCGGTTAGTGACCCCTTTTTCATGGGCCTTTGAGCACTTGAGTTTAAACATTTTGTACATGTTATACGTTTTCGACGCCTTCCCGTGAACTCCACCTCTTGTAGACATTAACACTAACCAATTAGAAAGTGAGGAGGAAGACTTAGAACACAGATCACGCCTCTTATATTTAATCACATAAACAGACATATTAGAAGCGTCGTGCGAAAAAGAAGACCAAGATAGAAAAAAGAAGACGGCAGTTCTAGCCAAAATACTGAGATCCCACAGCAAAGAAATAGTTGATAATGTAAAAAAATATAATTAAAAAAAATCATAAAGTTAAACTAAAAAGTATTATTACTTCATATAAACAAAACTAAAAATATTCACTACATACAAACTCTGCCGATTACTAAAGCCATATATTCATTATACTCAGTTAGGTTAGGTTAGGTTAGGTTAGGTTAGCATTAAGGTATTTGAAATTACCAGTTGAAATAAGTTAGGGTGTCTAATTTTTAGGTGGTCTGAATATTAAGCATTGCTCTGTAAGACTGAAAGGGAGAGAATGATTAATATCCAAGGAGTTGTGCTCTAATGTGAAGGTGAGGGGTAAGAGAAGGAACGACATTAGGGAAGATAATGAGTTAGGTCAGAGAAAGAGTTTATGTGAGACTTACATAAGTGAAGGATATATTCTGGAGAGACAGCAAACAAAAGAAACTTGTTTTAGAGTCATCTGTGCTCGGGATAAAAAACGACTTGTGTCAGTATGTTCTATTAGTACTAATTGATGACCTGCACCAAAGTGTATGAAACTCTTTGAATGACTAAATGAAATTCGGATATTCGGTCTCAGTTTTGCAGGTTTGAGCAAGAGTCAGAGTGTTAGTCCAATATAATGCGTATAAAGAGAATATAAGTCAAAATCGGTCCCACCTGGCCTCAGCTCAAGAAAATTTTTGCACTGGTGTTTTTTATGTAATTGTTGATTATTTCATTGTAACACTGGCAGGAGTGAGTATTTCCCACCAAGTGTGAAACAATTTCAGTGACCTGTGAGGGTGAATGCCTTTGGCCTGAACCGACAAGAGAACCTGTGAAACGTGGCGCCCGACTCGGTTTGAAAAAGACAGTCCGGTTTTAGAGAGAGTGAAGTGTGGGCGTGTGTGTGTCATCTCCCCACATGGCAGGATATAATTTTATATGAGTACCTTTTAGGTTTTATCCGTTTCACGAAATGCATTGTGGTTTGTGTGATCTTTGTTTAGCTAGCTAGGACGATAGGTTTATTATTTTGAAAGTGTAACAGTTCATTTTGAGTAACGTGGTTAATAAACGAAGACCTGTTATGAATAGTCCTCACTTTCCTTGTGTATGGAGTAGAGTATTGTCCTTTCTAAGTGTCTGGTGTATGCAGTCATAAAGTGAGCCACAAGAAATAACATTACCCTATCACCTCAGTTATCCACCTCCTAGCCTCTTCCCTTGGTGTGAGAGCCTACTGTAGCCTAACCACTACCCCACAACCTCTCCTCCCTCCCCAACATTCCTTAACACCCCTCAGCCTAACCACAAGCCGGTCATTAGCCCTCTCTCCTTCACTGCCTCCTTCCTCAATCACTCCACCTCCAACATCTCACGAGTATACAAAAAATGAAATAGATAAAGAAAAGAGATTTAGAAAATAAAGAAAGGGTTAAAGTAAAGAAATAAAAGAAAAATGAATAAAAAAAGGAAAATATAAACTAATTATTGTTTTCATTGCTGAACTCGACCATGGAAAAACTGTGTACTCATCCCTCAATGATAGGTGTAACGTGCTGACTGATGTGAAAAATTACGAAAAATATAATGACACCAGTGATATACGACAAAGAGCTGTCAAGCTGCAATAAGCGTATCCAGAGGATCTGGAAGAATGTTTTCCAGAAGAACTTCTTCAATACTACCAGTATGCAAAAGGGATGCCAGAAGTTATGAAAAATCCCCTGTAGGCCCTTCATGAATTGTGCACAACACAACTGGTTATGACATTTCTTAATGTTTGTGTAACATTAAGAATTTATGTTACTATCATGTCTTCAAATGCTGAAGGAAAGCGCTCTCTCTTCTCGTCCTTAAGGCGAGTGAAAAATTATCTAAGGTCAACTTTAAGCCAGGAAAAACGTGTAGACTTGGCAGTACTAAGTATTGGGTGGGATATCACTCGGAGGCTAAGCTTTGAAGACATAATAACTCAGTTCTCTAGAAAAAAGTCAAGGAAAAAACGAGTTTAAATTTGTAAAAGCGACAAACATTATTAGTTTTGACAATGATTTTTTTTTTCACTCATTTATAAAAAATACATTTCGTTTTTCTTAAATATTTATTTTTAAATTAGACTATAGTACATGATAATATTTGCCCGATTGCCAGTAAGTACTGTCTCACTTACACATCTGCCTATCAATTAATTTTAACAGACAAATGAAGGCGATTAAACTTAGAAAGCTAACAGTTTTCTCCAGGCAGATTAGTCCAAGAAAACCGCGTTTCTTTTTGGCAAGGAAGGATGCACATTTGTTTATTTCTGATAGGTTCCTTTAATTATGAAAGAGTAGACTAGTATCTATGGAATGTTAATATGTTGTATCCCTATGAATTTGACTTCACAGATAACCCTACTTATCAGAATGTTTCATCATAATATTGTCAATCTTCTATTACATTGAATAGATGACTTATCAAAAAAAAATTAATGCAAACATAAATTAGTTTCAATAATCCATCTGAGTAGTTAGATTTGCATAATGAAAACCAGTATTGAGTATGGCAACTTCCAGAGGAAACTGTCTGTACACACACACACACACACACACACACACTTCTTAAACTTAGAGCTTAAAGGGCCCCGCAACTCACTATGTGCCCTGGGCCCTGCTCAAGCTAAACGTGCCCCTGATTTCGATACAAAGAGTGTGGCATACAGATGTAAAGCGATTTCATCTAAGAGTGACTAGTTCTGAAGACTATCAACCATAGAATTAAAGTTGAAATGAGGAGAGAGAGGAGACAACAGCCCAGAGTAAAATGACTGCAACTGTCAAAGCTTTCGTCAATGAGTTTCATGGTTTGGGCCTGGATACGGGTTATGTTTTCAAATTAAAGATGGTGTACAGGTTTACCATAGACGGAAATATAATACTCAACCACAAGCATCACCTTAAATTTGCAATGTGAGGAGGTGACTAAGAATGAAATATATATTTACTCGGGATAATGACAGGTTGAGTTGACTGCAGAGAGGAGGTAGTGGTCTCGTAGGAGTTAAGATTAGGTTGTATCTGGTCAGATGAAAATAACGAAGTTGTCAGAACCTAAGGTCAGGGATGGAATTAATTTTAGAGTTAAGAGAACGGTCCGCAGTGTGTGATTGGAAGAAACCAGACGGGCATTCGTACTGTATAGACTTAAAGGTTAATGACACAGGTAGGAAATTTTAGCTTGGAAAAGAGTTATGGGTTGTCCATTTACAAAGCAAGTTGGTGAGATGGATCCATTTTCCATCCCTTTAAGTAATGCTTTTCACAGGTCACTTACAGATGATAACTTGACTAAGCTCGAAGTATGCGGTATGAACCTCATAACTAGTTAAGTAAATCAAAACATCGTCTGGACAGTGGATAAAGACGTTGGACAGAAAAAAAGGGTGTTTCTAAGAGTGTCTGCATTAGTGAGGCAGTCTGTCTCAAAGGACAATTGAAAAACATTAATTACATTTTGGTAGAGGTGGAGGTTAGTCGACAAATGCAGGCCGTCAGGGGAAATAAGGCAGACGTGTACAGGTGAATGTCTCATTTCTAAAATTTGATACGAGGAGAAAACAGTAATCAGAGGAAATGTCACAGAAGTAATTTTGATTATTGCTTGGGTTAGTTACAAGGTGTATAAGGTCAACGGTGCGCGTAAGAATCAAGAGAAACTGGGAACGCTGAAAATAGTTGCAAACGTAATTTGTTGTAAAACTTATATTGTTATTTCGATATAATTAAGGTTATAAGTTGATAAGAGTGTGGAATGGTTATCGCCACTAAAGGTAAAACAGTAAATGCAGCAATTAAATTTGAAAGTGTCTTGAAGATGAACTGTAAGCTATAAAATATGGATCTATGTGGATGGAATGTGTGATCGGAGTCAGGCATATATACCAGCCACGAAGAAAAGGTTAGAAGAAATGGTATCTAGAGTAGAATAAGCTGGTGACATCTGATGGTTCAGCAATTTGGAGAGCAGCAGCTAATAGTGAATCACTTGGTTTATTATGAAGGCAACTGATTAAACAAAAGAAGATAACCAAAGTGTGGGTTATCGTGTGTTGATGGAAGGGCAGCAGGACAACGTCTGTTATTTGATTAACATACCATCATCCAGACAGAGGCGGAGAGGGGAGAGGAAAACTTAAATAAGAACTCAGACCCAATAAGTGAAGCGACAATAAGAATCAATAACACATTGCAGTGACCTCGGGTAGACCCATGGAAATTCCATCTTCGAGCAGCTATCAGTTGCGGTGTGACAAAGAAAAGGAATCGAAATGATACAGCAACTGGTAAGGCAGCCTCCCTAGGCATGACACCAGAGGTTCAGAGCTCATGTTAGTTGGAGGCAGGCTTGTGGAGTATACCGACTCGATGTGCACAAGCCAAGGTAGGTAATCTAAACCACAAATCTTACACATTATCCTAAATATTGAAAATGTTCCATCACTGTGGGTAAATCATTGAAAGGTTGCTGATAGGAAGTACCGCTCACTCGTTTTTATTCCTAGGACTATCAGTTGCAAGAACATATTTACCAAACCAAAGACTAATTTCGGAAGTTTTTCAAGAGTTTTATGTGTTTTATGTATTTGTGGTTCTGGAAGTTTTCAAGCTAGAATAGTAGCCAGCTTCGTAGGTCGTATCTACGGAGTAAATTTAATGTAAAAAAGTTTTTATGTGAAAAAAATGTCCCAATGTGTTGCCTAATTTTTTCAACATTACCACAAAAAAAATCATGACCTGAGAAGGAACCTTCGACTTTCTATTTGTCATAAAACCAAAAAAATCAGTCCATTCGAAAAGGTTATGAAGTGAACGGTCAGGTCCAGTGAGAATGTATTAGTGGTGGACCTCCCAATACTTGTCTCAAGTTGTGTCATTAATCACTGGGCACCACCAGCATCCCGCCAGGGCCCACTTCTCTATTTCTTCTGCCCATCCTCCTGCCCAGATGAAATTTGTCGAGTAAAATGACCACACTCGTCTTCTCCACAGTGACAGCGAAGACACAAGTTTCTCTTTGCTTTGGATCTAAGCTTCGGATAAAAGAGTTGGTGAGCAAACTTCACGTCGGGTCCGGATATTACACTTGAAAATATGTCCAGTCCAATATTATGACTTGAATTGAATCTTTTTTTAATTCGTCTCTTACTATATTTGTTTAAATTTTTTTATTTGTATAACCAAATCACATAAGCGTTTGATAGATTATTGTTTTACAAACTTTAAGTAGCGGTCACCTGTCACTCAGCAGTGTCCGTTGAGTCCAGCACCTAACCTTATAATTGATAAATATTAAAACAGAAAAGTGAGACCAATTCCCCATAATATGTGACCATGGTTCTCAGCATAAATAGAGACTCGCTCTTCTTTTCTATTTTCATCTGAGAATATAATAGATGAAGAATGTTTATGACTTCATCTGACAAGGTCAACCACCCCTTTTTGACATGGGTCAGATGGCTGTGGTAACAAGCCATCACTTGATAAGTCTATAAATAATTTTTGCTCAAAAGTTGTCAACACAATTTTTTTTTAACATTTACCTCCTTAGAATTAAATGAAAACTACATCTATGAAGCGCTTAATTGTTCAATTGTTGGCTTTCATTCAATTGTTACAAAAAATCTTTCTGATTTTGGGAACATGTCAACAATTCTACTTTCTAAGTTTATTCCCCTTAATTGTAGTTTGTTTGTATATATATTCACCTTATCCAGTTGAGGCAGAATATTGAATATTGCACCGACCTATTCTAGTGGTCTAATTTAAAAAAAATGTCTCATAATATATATATATATATATATATATATATATATATATATATATATATATATATATATATATATTTTTTTTTTTTTTTTCTTTTTTAATGCGTGTCATGTGAAAGTTTTCATTCAATAAGCAGTTCAGAGTCTGAGAGTGATGGGGTCTATGTTCATTGCGGCCACGGCGGATATAAATGATGGTTGTCAAATGTATATGAAGTGACTTGTTCATATTTCTCATAAATTTTATTCAATATTAGTTTTACAGGACGAGATAAAAAAACAAAGCAGTAAAAATATCTCAGCAAGAGAGGAAAAAGTACATAACCTTTAAAGATTAACGCATACATACATGCATACATACATACATACATACATGCATACTGTTATGGAAACTGAGCAGTCAATAAGGCAAATGTCTTAAGTTACTTTACTTTAAGTTTTTCTTCTATTTTAATCACAAAATTTAAATCATCTCTTTACCTGTGTGTCTAGTGGTTTTTTGGTCGAAATGATTTAGTTATAATACCTTGTAAAACTCATGCCCAATTACATAACAAATGACAATCTGTTTGTATTGTTAACTTTTCTAGTTATGTTTTAACTGTAGGTTAAATTACACTGGTCTACAAAAAAATATTTTTTTTTCTGGCATGTAACCTTTTAACTGTTTTTTACTAACTTTAAGGTGCTGAATCCAAATCTGATCTCAGATTTGCTCCATCACGTAACGTGCCAGAATTTACTGAGCTACCAGAGATTGAGGATATAGACCGGAATTCACCTGTTTCTACTGATGAAGATGAAGAGACTGATCTTTTCAAGCCATCGACAGGAGCTGCTATGCACAGGCCAACCGGCCTATTGCAGACTCCTTATTTTCTTATGTTCTTATGTTCTTATGGTGAAGATTGTAAAAAGCCAACGTTGTTTACTCAGTCAAAATTGAATGATCTGGTCAGAGATCTAAATTTGCCAAAACAGTCTGCTGAATTGTTAGCTTCCAGGCTTCAAGAGAAACGACTCTTAAAACCTGGCACGAGTGTCTCCTTTTATCGTAACAGAGAAGAGCAACTGCGGAAGTACTTTCATTCATATGACCAGCTTGTTTTTTGTAATGATGCAGAAGGACTTCTTCTCTCTATGGGACTACCAGCATATGATAGTAAGGATTGGAGACTTTTTATTGACAGTTCTAAAAGGAGCTTGAAATGTGTTCTTCTTCATAACGGAAACAAGTATGGTTCAATTCCAATCGGACATTCTGTACAAATTAAAGAAGAGTATGAAAACATTAAGACTGTTCTAGAGAGGTTGCAATGCCATGCTCATGAATGGTTAATTTGTGTGGACTTGAAAATGGTAAACTTTCTATTGGGCCAGCAAGGAGGGTACACAAAATACCCCTGTTTTCTGTGCTACTGGGACAGCAGGGCTACAGCAGACCATTGGGTGAAAAAGAATTGGCCACCAAGACATAGTTTGACGCTTGGTGACAAGAATATCATTAACGATCCTCTGGTTGACAGGGAAAAACATTGTCCTTCCTCCTCTGCACATAAAACTTGGTATCATGAAGCAATTCGTCAAGGCTCTTGATCATAGTGGAGAGTGTTTCAGATATATATGCTCAACCTTTCCAAGTCTTAGCGACGAGAAGAAAAAGGCAGGGATTTTTGATGGACCTCAAATAAGAACACTACTCAGAGATCCACACTTCCTTGCAACAATGACTGAGGCACAGGCAAGAACTTGGAATGCTTTCTCTAATGTGGTGCGGAACTTCTTAAGGAACAAGAAAGCGGACAACTATCAAGAAATTGTGGAAGAGCTGCTCTTGAGTTTACAAGCACTTGGATGCAGAATGAGTATCAAGGTTCACTACTTACACAGTCACTTGGACGAGTTTCCAGAAAATCTGGGAGAAGTGAGCGAGGAGCAAGGGGAGCGCTTTCATCAAGGCATTAAAGTAATGGAAGAACGTTACCAAGGTCGATGGGACTCGAACATGATGGCGGACTACTGCTGGAGTTTGATGAGAGACATTCCAGAAGCTGTACAAAAGAGATCGGCCAAAAAGAGGAAGTTTATGTAACTGTAACTTGATCTTAATACTTGCACTATTTCTACCGTACATTAATTGTTTTTTTCACCCTTCAATGTTACATTTAAATATTATATGTGCATTAACTTTCCAATTTGATATTAACAAATTTTGGTTATAGAAAAGTACAAAATATAATGCTGAAAAAATTTATGTATACATGTTTAAACCGTCAATTTTGATCCAAAAGTTTACGTTTCCCAGCAAAAGTGCAATATGGTATATCTCAAAAACCTGATGTGATAGACAAAAACCAAAGTCATATTTGGATTCTGCACCCCAAATTTACTTAAAATCCGTTTAAAAACCTTGTGCCAGAAAAATTGTGTTGACCGGTGTTATTACAGCATTACTTTTCTTAATTAAATATTTGACACCACACTCATGGTTGACATGACAACACCCAACACAGTATAAATGGTAGGACGTGAAAAATATGCAAATGGATTTTTTAATAATATTATTAAAACAAAATCAACACAAAAACACATATACAAGAGTGAAAAATAATGTACTCAGCTGTACTGATACATATTACATGTTGTAGATTCCGCGGTGTACAGGGTAGTGCCGGTAACAGTGGGTCACACCACGACAGAGCCAATGGGGATGAGAGAAGAACTGCCGGTGACTTCTTGGTCAGAGCAGACATCACCTGTCATAGATGGCGCCCCCAAAAGCCGGCGAAGTTTTCCACCAATCAGAAGCCATCTCCTGGCTGGCATTCTTACTAGTTGCCTCGGGTAACTAGTGGTTTGGTGGTCGTGTGGAGTATGCCGTGCAGATAGAGGTGAGAATGTACATGAAAGTGTGACCCTTATATGTTATAATACATACATACATGCATACATACATACACCAAAACCGTAGTCATGCACATCAATACCGCCACCACTTCAGTGCAAGCTCCAATAGTTACAGTGGGTGTCCATCCTCTCCAGTTCGTGCAGTCTGCCAAACTCCTGGGTGTAACTACAGACCACAAACTGGATTGGAAGGCCCATGTAAACAACACTATCAAGGCAGCCTCGTACCGACTCTACAGTCTACATGCTATGACGACTCAGGTCACTTGGGGAACCCACGCCAGAGCTGAGGACTATTTACAACGAATTTATTCTCCCTAAATTAACGTATGCGTCACCAACCTGGTCGTCTTCTTTCAACTCTACCCAACAACGTCAGCTAGAGAAGGTACAGAAGAGGCCCTGCAGAATCATGCTCGGCGTAGACTACTCCAGCTACAACAACGCTCTCTCCACTTTGAAAATGCCATCCCTCAGTGACCTCCACCACCACGCACTAGCAAGCTTTGACAGTGGAATACTGCACCATCCTCATCATCGCCACCTTCTGCCACTGGCAGTCCCCCGCCCACCTCGTACAGTCCACCACTACAACAAAATTCAGCCCATGAGAGCCCACATGCTACGAAGACTAAGGTCACTTGGGACACCCACGCCAGAGCTGAGGACCATCTACAACGCCTTTATTCTCCCCAAACTAACATATGCGTCACCAGCCTAGTCGTCTTCTCTCAACTCCACCCAACAACGTCAGCTAGAGAAGGTACAGAAAAGGGCCTGCAGAATCATGCTCGGCGCAGAATACTCCGGCTACACCAACGCTCTCTCCACCCTGGAAATGCCATCCCTCAGTGACTTCCACCACCAAGAACTGGAAAGGTTTGGCAGTGGACTACTGTACCACCCTCGTCATCGCCACCTCCTGCCACCTGCAGCCCCCCACCCAACTCCCTCAGTCCGCCACTACAACAAAATTCAGCCCATAAGAGCCCGCACCGATAGATATAAAACAGCATCATCCCATCTATTGTTAAAATAATAAATAGCTCCTGATTTATGTGCTGTACAGCCCTGTAAATGTATTGAACGTATACTGTATTATTATGTCTAAATCACACGTAAGTCTGTATATTTTCAGCCACCGGCTGCAACTCTATTAATAAACCGTTTATTATTATTATTTTGTTTACATACATACATACATACATACATACATACATACAAGTAAATCACGAAAGCGTTTGGGAACTTCGTGTTTTCTTGTTTCCTTGTAGTTATCAGCACATACATACATACATGCATACATTGATATGGGTCCCTTAAGCATGGCTGCCCGTTAGGGACAGGGTGGATACAGCACACTGTATACTATTTACTAAGTCTTCAGCACAAAAGGAGGCAGCATGGCTGGGACTACATTCGACCGCATTCACATCCCTGAGCTGTAAACTTAGGCAACCATTTAAAGGACGCTATCATTCTGCCAAATTCTAAAATAGTTTAGGCCTCACCATTTCCTTTAATATGTCATGGAAGCCACACATCCTGAACATTGCTAGAGCTGCCTCCCGAAAGGTGGGAATGCTGTATAGATGCCGCAGCTGCTTCACTCTTGAGCAGTTGCTTCAAGGTAGAGCTGGGAGTGCCCGGGGATCTAACCAACGACCAATGGAACATGAGGTGAGCACTGCATCCACTCGACCTCCGCACGTATATAATTATATACTTAGACATACAAGTATGCACACATGCACGCCCACTAACTTACTGCCAGACAAACACCCACACATGCATTCTCTCTCTCTCTCTCTCTCTCTCTCTCTCTCTCTCTCTCTCTCTCTCTCTCTCTCTCTCTCTCTCTCTCTCTCACAACATTTCCAAGACATTCTGTATCAGGCACCGACTATCATGAAATAATAATAATAATAATAATAATAATAATAATGATAATAATAATAATAATAATAATAATAATAATAATAATAATAATACAGTATAGTGAATCGATTATGTTTCCACGTATTAAAACGAGAATGTGTCGACAAATATGAAGATTTACCACAAGGGACGCCAGAAGGGCAACAGACTAGAACAAAATAACAGAAAACGTTAATGAAAGCAGGTGACACGACATTTGTTAAGGGCTGGACAACAGTGTGAGGATGTGTGTCAAGTCTTAAGTGGTCTCTGGGATTAATTCTCTCAAGGCAAAGGATGCACTTAGGAAAATATGGTGATGAGGGTGTAGGGTGGAGAGGAAGTATGGTGGCGAGGGTGTATCGTGATGAGAGAGTATGGTGCTGAGGGTGTATGGTGGAGAGGAAGTATGGTGATGAGAGAGTATGGTGCTGAGGGTGTATGGTGGAGAGGAAGTATGGTGGTGAGGAAGTATGGTGGTGAGGTTATATGGTGGTGAGGAAGTATGGTGGTGAGAGAGTATGGTGCTGAGGGTGTATGTTGGAGAGGAAGTATGGTGGTGAGGTTATATGGTGGTGAGAAAGTATGGTGGTGAGGGAATGTGATGATAAGGAAAGTGCTGAAGAAAGAGTATGATGACGAGGAGAGATGTTAATAAAGAAAGCTTATAGAGAGGGAGTGAGGTTGTACATATTGTTTTTGTATCAGTCTCTTCAAAATTACTTCCTATTCTCTTCACTCTTCCGCCACTCATCTTTCCATTCCATTTCACTCTTTTCATTCTTCCATTTTTTTCTCCTATACCACTGCACTTTCAATCTCCTTCAAAATCTCTATAAACTTCCTTCCCTCAAGATCCTACTTTTATTCCACTTTTCCTTATCATTACTTGACTAGCTTCTATCTCATGTTTTTCTTTCCTTCTTTCTTCTCTTCCATTCACCAATGTCTTGTCATCAAGTTTCTCACACTCCTCTGTTTTTGTTTTTTCGTAATACATCAATTCTTCTTGTTTTAGTCTAAGTTTTCCCTCTCCTTTCTACCCTTCCTTTCATCTCCCGTCATAAGAATTCTCATTATTTTTACCCCTTCTCTCCCTCCTCACAATATCTTCCTATGGCCTCTAACCTTCCTCGTTATTATTTCTCTATGTTCTTTGCTAGTCATCCTCCATCCCTTTCCTCATCTCCTCTATCATCCTCCACTTTCCTTTTCCTTTCCTTCTTACTATTCCTTCTTTATCATCTTCTTTTCCGCCTCGTTATTCCTCCATTTCCTATTACTCTTCTCCATTCTCTTCATTCATTATCGTTTAACTGTCTTTCCCTCCCTCCCCCCTTTATCGCCCCTTCTATCCTCACCCCCACACTTTCTGACGGTCTCCAGGGCACTCTAAGTTCAGGGTTGCACGACAGGTGGGGTTAATTTACCATGAGCTACCTGCAGGGAATACGTTGGTGTGGGGACCAGCCACCATCATCTCTACTTAAGTGTCTGATGGGATCATTTTTAATGAGCTTACGTGAGGTCGTGGGGATGTGTTAGTGTTCGGTGGATGGGTGGAATATTGGGATGTGGGCAGCTGCAAGTGCAGGAATGTGTAGGTAAGAGTGTATAAAAGGGAGCACTTTGTTGTGTTGGAGTGTGGTGTGAGTGTGCATGGGAGTACGTAGGATTTGTGAGAGCGTGGAAATCTTGTGGTATAGATGTGTGGCTACGTGTGAAATTTTGAGTGTGGCTGTATATTTCCATTTTCAAAATACATACGAACAAGTATATAAAACCCAGACCGGGATACGAACCTGACACATCGAATCCAGCTTGGGAATACAAGTTGGAGGCGCTACCAGCTAACCAACACCCGACAAAAGTTACATTTGGCTAATCTTTTTTGATGATCCTCGCTTTACTGCTGAGCACATCACGTGTATCACCAAGGTCGAGTTACAGGAATTTATGCATAAAGTGTCAAAAGTGGGTCGAGAGCAAGTTGTCCGCCCTCTTATATGGTGAATTATTATGCGGCAATTGTTCATACTCAAGCAAACCAAGCATTGTATCCCTGCAAGTGTGCGAGTTCTTTTAGATGAGCGTGGGTTCCGTACCTTGGCCACAGCCTGTCCTGCTGCAGATTATTTCTTTCTCACTAATTATGATAATTTTCACAGAGCACGGGTGCTGTTATTCCAGTCCTCTCAACCTAAGTCTGTTAATAAGCCATATTCAAGTTCACACAGGGAACCAGCTACCAGGACTGCACTGCAGGATGCCCAGGGGATCTCTTCACGACCTGCCTTGTCAGGTTCAGGTGGGAACACTGCATTGGAGAGGAGGATAGCTGATGTAGAAATTTGGTCATTAAACGCAATTCCTTTGGCCAATGCAGACCTGTTCTCCATGTCAGTGCTGTCCCAAATACAGTGGAATCATTTGACCCCCTTGCCAGTAATAAATTTGATTCACTGCGATCACATTCTGGAATTGCCCCTCTTATCGTACCACCTTCGCTGAGACAATTTTGTTCCCAAGGTTTCCTAGCTCACAAGGAATCAGTCCAGCCCTCTCTTCCTGTTACTGTTTTACGAGACACACGTTCGGATTTATCTTGCATATTTAAGAGTGATGTTCCCAACTTTGATTATTATAGGAGTGAGACTGTAATTTCTTCATGTTTACCTATAACTGCTAGATGTCCATTGTTTAAAGTTTACATTTATTGTATCTACCTCTGATTGTGTGACCTTAGCATTAGTCGATAGTCTGCCAGTCTCTGGTATCTCAGTCTTGATAGGAGACCCTGCAGCCTTCGCCAAACCTACTTTTGAGAATAACACTCAGGAATAAGAAAGCATATTTTCTATTTGTTTTCCTTCTTGTGCTATCACTCGCAGTACGAGTCGTAAGGTGCTCGAGACCCTCGCAAATGAGCAAAATCAACTTAACCATGTGTCTGAACCAGTCGATGAGCCATGTGATAGTCATCATGGCCTCTCGGAGGATGATTTTCTCCATGATTTCTTTGATGAGAACATGCAGGAGTTAAATTCTACGCAACCAGGTCCAGACGATACTTCCAGTCCTAAATTAATATCATCAGCTTTAGGGATTATCCCATCACTAGAGCTAAACTCATTCAAGAAAAGTCTCGTGATTCCGATTTGAAACGGCACTGCGGACACCTTATTGATGAATCTCATATGGATAATATCCCTAATTGTTTTTATCTGACGTCGGGCCGGCTATTGCGTAAATTTAGACCCTTAACGGTCCAGGCAGATCACCCCTGGGAGACCGTCCACCAGATAGTCATTTCGAAGCCCTTACGGCGAGAGATCCTTAGTACCGCCAATAATGGTGTAGGCGGTCACCTTGGTGTACGTAAAATATACACCAGAAGTAGGTAGTAGGCAGCTACTAAACAGGGAGGTACTACAACCTGGGAAGATATTGGAAGCATAATGTGTTGTCTTTTGGTAGACCCTGCTGCCAAATGGCATTACGAAAATTGTGACCAAGTCCCAGGTTGCTGATCTGACTTTCTGCCTCATTTACACACAATTGTAGGGTCTCAATTGTTTCTCTTACTATTGACAACACAACATACTGTACAGTACATACTGTATGTTGTTTCTCACATTTTTCTTTTTTTTCATTTTTGTATTTTATTATTATCATTATTATTATTATTATTATTATTATTATTATTATTATTACTACATTTTCGCCCCTGAGGCCCCGTTGTGGGTTAGTGACCTGTGCCCGGGTGGGCTAATCCCCTTAAAAAAACCCCACTAAGATTCGCTTATTTTTTCTAGCCAAAGTTTAAACAGGATGTTAGCTCCTACTCTAGGATCTGTCACATTTGTAATGTTAAAGGTGAATCTGACACTGTCACCAAACCAGCTCTTCTTCACCCGATCACCGTCGTAGAAAAACTTTTCAGTAAAGTAATCATAGATTGTGTGGGGGGGAGGTGATACCCAAGACTAGACAAGGACATTAATTCCTGCTGACATTCATTGATGTTGTTACCCGATATTCTGAGGCCATTTCTCTTCGGAATATTACCACGAGAGTTTTGTTCGGGCCCTGATCAAGTTTTTAACACAGGCTAGTCTGCCTGCTACCCTGTTCTTAACTATAAATTTGTTCCTATCTTCTTCCGTCAAGGAGGTCTCAACCACCCTTGATCTTGTCAGCTAAACTAGAAGTATGATCTGCTTTGTCTTAAGTTTTCACTTTCTCCCCGAACTTACCTTTACTCTGTTATATATATTGCTCCTCCCATTTTGCTAATCATACCCTTGTTTACTATTTTAACTTGAAAATTTAAAGGTATTGTTTCCTTCAAACACTCTGGTGAAACTAACATTCTTGGTGTCTGTATCCTTTAGTAACCTTCCAACCCCTGTGAATATGACGATGTTCTGCCCGATAGGTTTTCCCGAACATTATCTTGTTTCTTCATCTTTCACTCTTTTTTTTTTCTCTCTCACTCAAGTTCTTCCCCTCTTAGTCACGTACTGCCTGGCAAGATAATATATCCGGGACCTTATTATGGTTCTGTCTACTGCTGACATTTCACAAACCTTAGTAGGGAACAATTTATCCAATATTATACCTGTACAAGAACTTGGGTCCCCGTCCTTGCCCAGCCTTAAACAATACCAAAAACCAATAAACTTACAATACTTAACATAACTTGCTGAAAACATGCTGAACACGCTATGAACAAAATAGTTCCGTAACAAAATCCTTCATTCTGAACCCAACTATTGCCATATCCCTCTGGCCATTGGCTAAATCTTTACAGCATATTGTCTAACTCCATTTAACCTCATTTTTTATCACCCATCTGCCATTACAGCCCAAGATTAAACCAATCCTCTTGATTCAAGATTTGGTTAACATTGACCAAATTCCATACAGTCACATAATCATTTCTTTACTGGAGTACCTCAAGTCTCAATCCCTCCCCTTACCATTTTTTACTCCATCTTAATAACTGACTCAACATTACTTGTAGCACCACACACTCTTTTACTAATGCTATTAACTTACACAAAAGTTAATAATCCCACTTCAATGCCCAAACTCAGTTAAGTCTTCCAAAAGGTCACTTAAATACCACAACTACACTAAGTTCGGGCTTTGAATCCATAGTACGATGGAGCACAAATAACCTCTTTTTTTTACGGGGATTAGCCAACCCGGGCACATGTCACTGACCTACATCGGGGCCTGGGGGGGGGGGGTCGAAAATGTAATAATAATAATAATAATAATAATAATAATAATAATAATAATAAAGAACCATAAAGAAAAAAAATCGAGAGTGAGAAACAATATACAGTATGTATGTTGTGTTGTCAAAGTAAGAGAAACAATTGAGACCCTGCAATTGTGTGTAAATGAGGCAGAAAGTCAGATCAGCAACCTGGGACTAGGTCGCAATTTTCGTGATGCCATATGGCAGCAGGGTCTAATATTCAGTGTTACCAAAACACAAACTCTTACTGTCTCCTGCAAACAGTACCATTTTCTCTCAACTCTCATTCAGTAACACCCTGATTATATAGTAAGTCACAAATATCAGTATCCTTTGTTTTACTTGAACTATTAATTTCTCCTGTAATCAACACATTTCCAATATTGAAAAAAAAAAAAAAAAAAAAAAAAAAAAAAAAAAATATATATATATATATATATATATATATATATATATATATACACATATATATATATATATATATATATATATACACAATCAACACCTCAACCCGCCAGGATTCGAACCCACGGCCCACAAGCCTATGACTATGACCGGGGAACGCTAACCGCTAGACCACCAGGATACTAAAAGCAGTTCTAGACTTTGTTATATTTCACACAAAGCCTGTTCAACGAGCTTATGGCGCCGTGAACCTCTAATGGGGACCACCCGTACCACTTAGGTGGTCAGAGTAACGTTTTACCAAATCCCGCTTCGAAACACGAGGATCCATATATATTTCATTAGCCCAATAAAGCACGCGGACTTCTACATACAATCAACACCTCAACCCGCCAGGATTCGAACCCACGGCCCACAAGCCTATGACTATGACCGGGGAACGCTAACCGCTAGACCACCAGGATACTAAAAGCAGTCCTAGACTTTGTTATATTTCACACAAAGCCTGTTCAACGAGCTTATGGCGCCGTGAACCTCTAATGGGGACCACCCGTACCACTTAGGTGGTCAGAGTAACGTTTTACCAAATCCGGCTTCGAAACACGAGGATCCATATATATTTCATTAGCCCAATAAAGCACGCGGACTTCTACATACAATCAACACCTCAACCCGCCAGGATTCGAACCCACGGCCCACAAGCCTATGACTATGACCGGGGAACGCTAACCGCTAGACCACCAGGATACTAAAAGCAGTTCTAGACTTTGTTATATTTCACACAAAGCCTGTTCAACGAGCTTATGGCGCCGTGAACCTCTAGTGGGGACCACCCGTACCACTTAGGTGGTCAGAGTAACGTTTTACCAAATCCCGCTTCGAAACACGAGGATCCATATATATTTCATTAGCTCAATAAAGCACGCGGACTTCTACATACAATCAACACCTCAACCCGCCAGGATTCGAACCCACGGCCCACAAGCCTATGACTATGACCGGGGAACGCTAACCGCTAGACCACCAGGATACTAAAAGCAGTCCTAGACTTTGTTATATTTCACACAAAGCCTGTTCAACGAGCTTATGGCGCCGTGAACCTCTAATGGGGACCACCCATACCACTTAGGTGGTCAGAGTAACGTTTTACCAAATCCGGCTTCGAAACACGAGGATCCATATATATTTCATTAGCCCAATAAAGCACGCGGACTTCTACATACAATCAACACCTCAACCCGCCAGGATTCGAACCCACGGCCCACAAGCCTATGACTATGACCGGGGAACGCTAACCGCTAGACCACCAGGATACTAAAAGCAGTCCTAGACTTTGTTATATTTCACACAAAGCCTGTTCAACGAGCTTATGGCGCCGTGAACCTCTAATGGGGACCACCCATACCACTTAGGTGGTCAGAGTAACGTTTTACCAAATCCGGCTTCGAAACACGAGGATCCATATATATTTCATTAGCCCAATAAAGCACGCGGACTTCTACATACAATCAACACCTCAACCCGCCAGGATTCGAACCCACGGCCCACAAGCCTATGACTATGACCGGGGAACGCTAACCGCTAGACCACCAGGATACTAAAAGCAGTCCTAGACTTTGTTATATTTCACACAAAGCCTGTTCAACGAGCTTATGGCGCCGTGAACCTCTAATGGGGACCACCCGTACCACTTAGGTGGTCAGAGTAACGTTTTACCAAATCCGGCTTCGAAACACGAGGATCCATATATATTTCATTAGCCCAATAAAGCACGCGGACGTCTACATACAATCAACACCTGGCGGGTTGAGGTGTTGATTGTATGTAGAAGTCCGCGTGCTTTATTGGGCTAATGAAATATATATGGATCCTCGTGTTTCGAAGCCGGATTTGGTAAAACGTTACTCTGACCACCTAAGTGGTACGGGTGGTCCCCATTAGAGGTTTCACGGCGCCATAAGCTCGTTGAACAGGCTTTGTGTGAAATATAACAAAGTCTAGGACTGCTTTTAGTATCCTGGTGGTCTAGCGGTTAGCGTTCCGCGGTTAGCGTTCCCCGGTCATAGTCATAGGCTTGTGGGCCGCGGGTTCGAATCCTGGCGGGTTGAGGTGTTGATTGTATGTAGAAGTCCGCGTGCTTTATTGGGCTAATGAAATATATATATATATATATATTTATATAAATAGATATCTATATATATATATATATATATATATATATGCTGATAACCACAAGGAAAGAAGAAAACACGATGTTCCCAAGCGCTTTCGTGTAATTCACATCTTCAGGGGTGAGTACAGACTTGTCTGTACTCATCCCTGAAGATGTGAATTACACGAAAGCGCTTGGGAACTTCGTGTTTTCTTCTTTCCTTGTGGTTATCAGCATATACCTAGATCACGCGCACCTACAGTGATTTACTTGCATATATATATATATATATATATATATATATATATATATATATATATATATATATATATATATATATATATATATATATATATATATATATATGCTGATAACCACCAGGAAAGAAGAAAACACGAAGTTCCCAAGCGCTTTCGTGTAATTCACATCTTCAGGGGTGAGTACAGACTAGTCTGTACTCACCCCTGAAGATGTGAATTACACGAAAGCGCTTGGGAACTTCGTGTTTTCTTCTTTCCTGGTGGTTATCAGCATATACCTAGATCACGCGCACCTACAGTGATTTACTTGCATATATATATATATATATATATGATGACAATACAAAAATAAACAATGCAACTGAAAGTCGAAACTTTCTCTTTCAAACTCGTTCATATTTTACACAACATCTTGCCCTTTTCAACAACCACAATCTCCCTCATATATATATATCGTTATCGAGTGAGAGATAACGATTCGCATTCTAACTAATCTATCACTGTAAGACGAGCACAATCTAAAGTTATTTATGTTTACCTCTCCCTCAATACCTCCTACCCGTAGACAGTCCATCCTTATAGGGTTTTTTCTAACAGTTATTTCCATAGTTAAAGCATTAATGAAATCCGTTCCACTATCCCCCTTTTTTTCGACGTTAGTCGAGACACGTGCTTGGTAGTAGGTATTAGGCAGCTACCAAACAGTGAGGTACTACCGCCTGGTAAGATATTGGAAGCATAATGTGTTGTCCATGGTACTCCTTGCTGCCACATGGCATCATGAAAATTGTGACCAAGTCCCAGGTTGCTAATCTGACTTTCTGCCTCATTTACACACAATTGCAGGGTCTCAATTGTTTCTCTTACCATTGACAACACAACATACATATATTGTTTCTCACTTTTGATCTTTTTTTTTTCATTTTTATAATTCTTTATGGTTTATTATTATTATCATTATTATTATTATTATTATTATTATTATTATTATTATTATTATTATTATTATTATTATCACTATTATTATTATTATTATTATTAATATTACATTTTTGCTCCCAGGTCCCAATGTGGGTCAGTGACCTGTGAACAAGTGGGCTAATCCACGTAAAAGAAAAAAAAAAGAAAAAATATACCAAGTTCCCCAGTATCATTATCTGTCAACAGGTTCAATCCTAATAATTTTCCACTGTGGATTCCTTCCCCTTTTATACCATTCCAACAACCCACAAGCTACAGCTTTCATCAGAGGATACACTGCCATGTGCCCCTCCTTAGCTCATCACAATGTTTCAGGTTACGGGACCAGGCACACGACTCTGGTGGAAGCAGTGGGACATTCTTCAGCTGGCGGAAAAAAACAGGTGTACTTGTACAGCTCGACTCCCTTCGTGTATATAGTCTTTGAGTTATTGTCATCTGCAACAGTCATTTGGTGATATTAATAAACTATCTTCATTAACCCCTGCATTGCTGGCTGGTGCCATTTTTAATCATTTATTTACCTAACACAAACGGTTTTATTCAGCACAGAGAGATCCCTCGTACCCAAGAAGTTAATACTGTAAGTCCAAAACACCGATGTGTTTTTTTTTTTAGTGACATCCCCACCTCTAGAGCAGATCTATTAAGTATTGGGAAGTGGGCATGCTTGTTTACTTAACCCAAGGGTCTGTGAGGTAACCAAAGACGAATACTACTGTCCTTTAAATTTACTGGGACCACAGCCTAGGTCCTCGTATCAATGGAGTGTTAAATCATTCCAGCTTAGAGCAGCTTGTGTCCAGGTACCCGAGTCTCCCTGGTTGAATTTGAGGGTTCCCGTGTCGAGGCGTTGTTTTGATAGGTTCGTGAAATCCTATATCGATATAGATAGGTAAAGTATCAGTCACTCCTAGGTCATTAAGACCGTGGAGCTTACAGCTGAACATCAAAGGGGTACTTTTTCTGAAGTAGATTGCTCAGCCAACACTAAGTGAATTAGGTCAAACAGTTGTACCTCTTAGGGAGGCATCTGTACAGGATCCCCCAAATTTGCTGATTTTGTATGTAATACTCTAGAGTCTAGAGACTTCTCGGACTCCATCTGGTTAAAAGGCTAGCTTAGTCTTTCCGAGATTGTGTAGGGAATTTGCCGTTTCGACCATATACAATGCCTCGAAGGCAACCTGGGCTCCGTGTTCTTACGAGTCTTCGACTGACTCAACTGGCTACAAAGTAAACTCATTTATGTTTGATTAGTACTCTTGGATTTCAATACTCTTTGTTATACTTGGAGGAATTAGGCTAGAGGTGGCTACATTTCTGAAATGAGAGGGACTCGACTCTTCACATCCAAATTATGCACAGCACGTCCTATTCCCTTCTCAAATTAGGGAATTGAGGTGTAACAGCATCAAAATTAACTAGAAGATGGAGAATCTGGGAAGGCGGTTCTCAGAAGAGTCAGGTTTCAAGTTTATATTGCTCAACATCAGGTTAGGGCTTTCCTTAGCCAAATGATTAAGGCAGTATAATGCACGTATTATACCTTTGGATGGGTTGAGCAAACCTTTATGTTAGGTTCTGAATAATAAGTTCTATATACAGGAGAGAACACAAACACCTGTATAGTTTTGTAGGTTCGGTTTACTGGATAAGAGTATGTACACAGAGGGAAGCAGCGGTCTCCCTGGCTAGGCTCCTTGTCAACTGCTATAGGCGACGTATGGCAAGTGATACATTAGCAGCTTCCATACGTCGCCAGGCACATTAATTAAGCGTGTGGGATATGGTAATAACATTGCCACACGCTGCTAGCTAGGCTGAATAAATAATACATAAATGGAGCACATACATAATATACATACATGACATATAATCCAGCATACATAATATACATACACCTCCCTCCCCCCTATACGCTCATAGCAAAGTCTTGAGCGGACCTTTTCTTTTGGATCCGTTCTGAGCGTCGAGGGACTTCATCACTGGGAAGGGTATGGGACTCAACACTGGTGGCGGGGCCAGCAGAAGGCATTGTTACGGGTCGGAGAAAACGGCGGTTCCTCCACCACACACGACCACTGGGTAACCGCACCTGGTAGTCCCGTGACCTGCCGAGACCCATGACTACGCCTACTTTGTCCCAACGTAGGGAGGTCGGGTCCTGAACACGGACTTGGGTGCCGACACTCAACCTGGGGAGAGAACGGGCGTGGTCATTGTAGCGGACGACGACGTCCTGAACACGTTCGGCGGCTCGGCGATCACAATCCTCTGTCTTGGCCTGCCACTCCTTGGAGAAGGATTGAGGGTGAGCAGGGACACAAGAACGAAGGGGGCGTCCATACAAAACCTGGGCAGGGGAGCGTCCGGTGTAGTTAGGTGTGTTGCGGAGTTCAAGAAGACCCCTGTCGAAGGCCTCGCAGTCAATGTTCCCAGAAGGGGCCACCTTAAGGATGAGGTGCTTCAGGGATTTGACAGCAGCCTCAGCGTGGCCGTTGGACTGCGGGTAATGGGGCGATGACAACACATGCCGGACTCCCCATCGGTCAAGGAACACAGCAAAGTCCCGGCTTGTGAACTGAGGCCCTCCGTCGGTTCGCAGGCGTACAGGAACGCCCACGTCACGGAAGTAGTGGCGGAACTTGCTGATGGTGGCGGCAGACGTCGTGTCATTACCGCACTTGATGACAACCGGCCAACCAGAGAGACGGTCGACGATAACGAGGAAGGACTTTCCTGACACACAGAAAAAGTCGGCCGACACAGACTCAAAGGGGCGGGTGGGGTTGTCGTCACTCATAAAGGGTTCCTGCTGCTGGCTGGGTTGTAATACTTGGCAGGGCTCACACGCACGGACAACATTGGAGATGTCGGAGTTGATGCCGGGCCAGAACACAGTCTGTCGTGCACGTCGTTTGGTGGCCTCAGCTCCACGGTGACTGTCGTGAAGGCGGGCCAAGGCGTGGGGACGTGATGCAGCAGGGACAACTACACGTGCTCCGTACAGAACAAGGTCTCCGTCGCAGTAGAGTTCATCGCGGAGTTTCCAATACGGGAGCAGGGTGTTGTGAAGATCGTAGCGGTTGCTAGGAAATCCATTCCTCACACACTCGACAAGTCGGACGTAGGAGGGGTCATCTCGGGCCGCTGTTCGAAGGTCCTCCATTGCCTTGTCGTCATCTGGTGACAGGTCCGAACGAAGGGATTGGACGGCATGGAGAGTGACCACAGTCCTGACGGAAAGAGCGAGGTCGGCGTCGAGTACATGGTCTTCTGGAGTAGGGCGGCTGACAGGAGAGCGGGATAAGGCATCAGGGATGCAGAGCTCCTTACCAGCACGCCACACTGCAGTGAAGATGTACGCCGAGAGCTTCTCTTTCAGACGCTGGAGGCGAGGGTTCTCAACGGCGTCTAGCGTGTAGTGGTTGAGGATCGGGACAAGCGGGCGATGGTCGGTCACTAGGTGAAAGTGTTGCAGGCCTATGAGGTAAAACCTGCACTTGGACATCGCCCAAACCACAGCCAACAGCTCCAACTCAATAGTGGCGTAGCGCGTCTCAGTGTCAGAGAGGAAACGCGAGCCACACTGGACGAGCCGGAACTGCCCTCCACCATGATCCTGCAGTAGGGCGTATCCCACGCCATACAAGCGTGAGGCATCTGTCTGCAGAACTGTCGGCAAGGCTGGGTCAAACGTGGCGAGGACAGGTGGACGAGACAGGGCCTGTTTCACTTGCTGGAAGGCCTTGTCGTGGTCGGGGGTCCACAGGAATGTCCTCTTGGGGCTCATCAGGGGGCGAAGTGGTTGAGCAGCTGCGGAGATGTCCGACGAAAACTCTGCTAACTGGTTGACGAGACCGATGAAGGACCTCAAGTCGGTCAGGTTAGCAGGGGTGGGAAAATCCGTAATGGCGCGGACCTTTTCCGGGTCAGCTGAGATACCATTCCCTGAGAGGGTGTACCCACAAAAGTCAACTGAAGAGCTGGCCAGAACAAACTTGTCGGCATTTAGGGTAATGCCGTGCTTCCGGCACCTGTTGAGTACCTCGTAGATACGGCAGAGGTGATCCATATAATCCTCGTCGTACACGAGTATGTCGTCGACCACTTTCACGCAGTTTGCCAGACCTTGTAGAGCCATATCACCTCGAAGACAGAAAGCGTCTCCTGTAGCGGCGAATCCCATGGGGCCACGGCAATAACTGTAACGTCCATGCGGGGTGATGAACGTTGTGAGTGGTCGGTCTTCCTCGGCAAGCTCTATCTGCCAGTATCCACACAGGGCGTCCATCGTCGTGAAGAAGCGCGCCTTCGGGTTCACGCTGCGTATGGCTGCAAAGGGCGTGGGAGAAGGGTGCGCAGGACGAGACACCTGGTTGTTGAGCTTGGAAAGGTCAGTGGTGATCCGAACACCACCTTTAGGTTTTGCGACGACAACCATCGGGTGACACCATGGAGACGGGTCATCGCCGGTTGGTACAATAATTTCTTGGGCGACCATGGAGTCCAGCTCGTTTTTGACCGCCTCGCGGAAGGCCAGGGGAACCAGTCGAGGGGTGTAAATAGCGAATGGCTTCGCGTCGTCCCTCAGGTGGATCCTCATGGGGGGGCCTGCCATCTTCTTGAGAGGCTTGGATTCCAGAGCGGACTTGGTCACCAGAACGTCGCTGAATTCCTTCAGGAAGTACTTCCGAGCATCCGAAGGAGAGGTGTCACTGGCAAGAGGCAGGGGTAGGGCGGCAGCAGGGTCGTTGCTGCTCCCTTTTTGCACCCTGTTGGCGTGTTTTACCTCAAGAATAGGTTTGGGGAAGTCCTGGGAGATGATGGCCAACTCCTGACAATGTCTGTAGGACAGCAAAGGAGTCTGGACACCGTTATGCACATCAATCCAGGCTTGACACGACCTGTTGCCAAAGGTGACTTGTGCTTGGAGTGAACCCAGGGCCGGGGTCATCTGTGAACCATCTGCCATAAAGCGGAGATCCTTGGGGGGCGGTCCTAGATCACTTGGAGAGAGTCCCAAGCATTGCAAATGCTGGGGACCGATGACTGTAGCATCAGCGCCGGTGTCGGGCAACATCTGAAGACGGGATGAAGCACTGCGGTAGGTCACAATGACACTGATGTACTGGGGGACTTTGGTCCTGGGACGCTGGGGGGAGCACACATTCCTAATGTGGCTCGAGCGTTGTCAAGAGTCGTCGTACCTCTGATTGGAAGACTGTGGGCGGCCCTCTCTGGTGGAGGGGGGCTGAAGCTTCCGCCGACGCGGTCCCTTGGGTATGTTGGAAGGGCAACACTTGTCATAGTGGCCCAGACGACCGCACACATTGCACTGGACGCGTTTGGCTGGGCACCGTACTGTGAGTGACCAGTGGCCCTTACGGTCACAACTGTTGCAGGTAGACTGAGCAGCTGGACACACCTGTGTTCCGTGCTGCTTACCACAGTTGTTGCAAAATAAACCGGGCGTGGACGTGGTGGGCGAAGGCGTAGGAACAGACTTCTTGTCCTTCTTGTACCGGGACACAGCGCGTACAGCTGTAGGGGGAGCACGGATGGCAGAGGTGGCACACCTGGCAGCCTCATAGGAGCGACATATCGTCAACACATCCTTAAGAGAAGAGGAAGAGTCGAGGGAGGTGAGGCGTTGGACAAGTTCCTCGTCCTTAACACCCATCAGGATCACCTGCCTCAACTGGGTCTCCTCGCACTGCTGGTGGTGGCCTGGACATATATCTACCTCTTCCGAGGCTCTCTTAAGACGCACGTAAAAGGCATCAAAAGACTCACCCTCCAACTGTCTGCAGCTAAACAATTCCCTCCTGCGCAGAGCTTCATTCTGCTGTCCTTTGATGTGCCGTTGTAGAACGTCCAGTACCTCCTCTACAGACAGCAAAGAGGTTGGGGGTACCTGCAACGTATGTTCCAAGACACGCTGAATTTCCAAGGACAGGCACATACGCAGCTGGATGAGTTGTTTAGGCTGTGACAAACTCTGGAGATCCACCATTGTAGAATAATCAGTCCACCGTCGCCGCCATTCACGAAAAGTCTGGAAAGTCTCATCAGGCTTCAAGATGGGCGGCGTTTGAGCTGCTGCTTTAGGTGGGGCTGGGGGGCGTGAAGGAAGCATGGATGGGGTATCTGAACCAGTCAGTACCGAGGCAGTGTTAGAGCCAGGGGCTTGGTTAACAGTGAGGCGAGATATCAAGGCTTCAAACCGTTCACTGTCTTCCAATCTCCGTTGGTTGTCTCGTTCTGCCTCTGCTTGCCTTCTGTGCTCATCCGCCAAACGTCTGTGGGCTTCATCCTCGCGTTTCTCATCTCTCATAAACTTCAGTAAAGCAATTATCTCTGGAGACAACGCTGAATATTGAGGTGAGGGACTGCGCGATGTGGGGGCTGGAGCGTCGTGGCCGGCCTGGTCATCCATCTCTGCGGGGCTATCACCCGCCTGGCTCATCCAGGCTCTGGGTCCACGGCTACGTAAGGCGTGAGACACAACTACTTCCTCTGTGTACTATGTCTTAAATCAGTGTTGACCGGTCAGCCCGTCGTATCAACAAGATTTCAGACAAAATATTAATTAAATACACAGATAAGTAGGTTATATATATAAAATATATATAAGGAAGCCGCGCGGTCAGCGAGTGTTAGTACATGTATGTGTGTGAGTGAGTGTGTGTCCTGGGCGGGTAGAGCGTCTCGCCCCAGCTGTGAGGGGGGGTGGAGGCGGCGCTGTGAGGGGGTGGAGAGAGAGGCGGGGCGACTCCCAGTCAGTCTAGTTACCCTCAGAACGCGGTCAGAGACGGGTGCACTGAACTCTACTCCTTACAAATGCCCAGAACGTGCCGTATACCTTGGGAATTCTTTAGAACAAGGTCACACATGAATGGCACGAAACACACAATGCACTAAACACTTCACAGAAATTCACTGTCACTGACACTGCTCAAAGTTGCTGAAATTCTTCGAGGAGAGGTGACGCACGGGAGTTGACCCAAGCGAGAGAGGAGTCCGTACGCCGGCTTTCCACAGACTTTGCACTTTCACTCGTAATTATCCAGTAAGATCGGATCACTGCGCCATGTTAGGTTCTGAATAATAAGTTCTATATACAGGAGAGAACACAAACACCTGTATAGTTTTGTAGGTTCGGTTTACTGGATAAGAGTATGTACACAGAGGGAAGCAGCGGTCTCCCTGGCTAGGCTCCTTGTCAACTGCTATAGGCGACGTATGGCAAGTGATACATTAGCAGCTTCCATACGTCGCCAGGCACATTAATTAAGCGTGTGGGATATGGTAATAACATTGCCACACGCTGCTAGCTAGGCTGAATAAATAATACATAAATGGAGCACATACATAATATACATACATGACATATAATCCAGCATACATAATATACATACACTTTACATGCTACTAACACTGTTGGTTGTAGGTGCTTAGGCGCAACTGAGAATATAAGGTTCTTAGAGGACACCAACGAAACCTGGCATCCAGTGTTCAATACTGCATCCACCTGCACATGGAGATACAGATGGACAACAATATCCCGACCACTACTCACAGGACCATTCCCCATCCTCACACTAGTCACCAGCTGAGGCAGCTCAGTGTCCAGTACGATCACATGAGACAGCTAGCCAATATCCGCGAGTGGACGCAAGAGCTGAGAGACTGGTACCGAGAGCTACAGACGGACATCCAGCACGAGAGCAAACGTCTACATGAACAAAAGTGGGCCGCCTTGGTGTGGGAGGCAGCCGACAATTACCACGACTCCGCTGCATTCTGGAAAGGGATGAAGCGACTGATGGGTTCTACCTCTAGCACGGTCCCTTACCTGCTCGACCAAAACAACGTGAAAATATTCGAGGAGGAAAACCAAGAACAATTACATCAGCGATATTTACGGAAGATCTTTACCATTAGTAAACAGGAGAACGAGGGCTTCGACAGGGAGTTTGAGGAGAACATTTTAAGTCAGGCAGGACCATCAGCACCTGCTCCAGCCGCTCCCACGGAATGACTTCACTAGACTGGTGGACGGAAGCTACCTGACGGAGCGCATAGTTCCTGCAGATGTGTCAGCTGTCATAAAAGAGTTTAAAAACAAGTCACTTGGTCAAAGTCACATTAACAAGAAGATCCTGGCTCAACTCCCCGACAACATGATAGAGAGGCTTGCGACGCCTGCCTCGCCTCTGGATACTTCCCTAAGGTGTTCAAAATCGCCGTTATTCGCCTCATACCAAAAGTAGGGAAGCCTCCAAACAAAGTCGAAAACTTTCGACCAATATCGCTGCTAGAGGTACCTGCCAAAATCTTCGAAAAAATAGTCAACAAGCGATTGCGGATGTATCTGGAGGACGAAGACGTGCATAATTCCCGCCAGTTCGGCTTTCGCCACCGCCATAGCTCAGGCCTACTAGCAAATCGCCAATGCCATGACTGGCCGCCTGCATTGCAACATAGTACTGAGGGACGTCAGCAAGGCGTTTGACAAAGTTTGGCACGTAGGGCTGCAGTATAAGATCATACAACTGGTGCTACCCGAAAATCTGACGCACCTGCTGTGTAACTTCATTACGGACCGCAGAGTCAAAATCAAGAAGCAAGAACATTTTGGAGAAGAATTCTCACTCTCGAGCGGCGTGCCTCAGGGCTCTTGTCTCTCACCAACCCTTTACACGCTCTACACGGCTGACCTGCCAACCCCAATCGTCGGCAGCGAGTACGTCATGTATGCCGACGATGTAACACAGATCGTCACCTGCCCAGGAAGGTCCACAGCAAGGATGGCGCGACTCACTGCTCGGGCAATAGAGGAGATCTCGGAGTATGAAAATAAATGGAAAATAAATACAAACAAAACGAAATTCGAGGTCCTACCCATAGCCAAATTCAAGCCGGCGCCATTGATAAGAACATAAGAGCATAAGAAAATAAGGAGTCTGCAATAGGCCGGTTGGCCTGTGCATGGCAGCTCCTGTCGAGGGTTACTACCACTCTCTATCATCCATGAATCTATCTAGCCTCCTTTTGAAACATTCCAGAGTTCCCGCACTTACTACAAAGTTGCTAAGCTTGTTCCACTCGTCCACCACCCTATTTGTGAACCAGTTTCTTTCTATCTCCCTCCTAAACCTAAATTTATCCAACTTGAATCCGTTGCTCCGAGTCCTATCCTGCTCGGATATTATAAGAACTTTATCTATATCCCCTTTATTGATTTCTTTCACCCATTTAAATACTTCTCTTCATATCTCCCCGCACTCTTCGTCTTTATAGGGAATGCAAGTTAAGTTTCTTTAACCTATCCTGATATGGAAGGTTTCTAAACTCTAAACAAGGCAGGCTGCTCGGCCTCATCATATCTCGGACGGGCATCATTTCTCACGTGAAGGACAGACTAAATAAAGGCAAAGTTGCCGCAGCCAAATTAAAACGTTTTAAACTGATGCCCGAGAAGATACAAGTTCACCTGTACAAGGCGCTGGTGAGGCCTGTGTTGGAGTACCCATCTATACCACTCGTCACACTCGGGAAGACCAGACTACAGCAACTACAGAGCTTCTAAAACAAGTGTCTGAGATCAGCCAGTGGCCAAGCGCCACCCTACCAGGAGACAGTGGAAGCCATCCACCTAAGAAATAAAACAGAGGCCCTCAACGTCAGGTTCCATCGCCTAGGGAAGAAGGTTTGGGACAAGCTCCTGGACGACCCTCACAGCCCAGACCACCTTCGCGGGGAAGACATCAACGGAGGGCGACCCCACGCCTGGTGGACCGCATTACATCAACCCAACCCGCGACCCATCTATGTCCGCCACGGTGATCCACCTTAGATTAAAACTTAGGTGATATAAGTTCACATTTAACAAGTCACAATCAAGTGAGTCCATAACGTAAAACAGTATAAGATTTTAATAAACTTGTAATTGTAAAATCAATCTAGTCATTGTCTACTAAAGTAACCATTGTACAACCTTATCCTAAATCCTAGGTTAGCTTAGTTAGCCAACAAACTCTGTAATATGTAAAACAAGGGGTGTCGTCCCCCTCTGTTTAATTCATTAAACTTCTTTTCCAACCTTTCCCCCCACGACTATCTGTTGTGACTTCTCTATCCCTCATGTCTGGCTGTGCCTTGAGCCCCAGCATGCCTTCCATCCATTCCCCACCTTAACCTTAAAAAAAAAAAAAAGAGAGACACAGTACAGACCATACAACAGTGTCATAGTTTAACAATTGCCTTATTGGGATATTGACCATTTTGGGGGAAGGGTTTTGTTTGTCTCACGAATATAAAGGCGATATTTCCTATTTTTACATTCATATATTATTTTTTTTAATTATTCACTAAAACAATTTGAGAATGCTTGTCTTAGCCAGGGTCAGAGGGTTTGGAGCCTTATGGGGCTTCGAATAAATATCTCTGAACCAATGTAAAGTTTACCCCATAAGGAAGAGAGTGGGGAGAGCAGATTCGTTCTGGTGCTTGTGCTGACCCGTGTGGTGTCTGAGTCCTCCGCTCTGAGTCCTCTGTGTGCTGCTGAATAGTCGTGGCCGAGATTAGAGTGATATATACACCCAGGGTCTGTGCCCATGGTCTGAAGTTGGTGCCTTTGTGGAGTGTTTTCATGTTGTGATTTGTGCGGGAGAACACCGTGGCTCCGGACGGTGGCGTTCAGCGGCAAGTCGTATTTGTACTTCAAGACATACTTATGTAAGGTGTTATAGTCAGTACCATTAGTGCTGCGAAGTAAATTTTCATGCAGTTCATAGGAATACGGTGATACAACAGTATTCACCATACAACAGTACTCACCATGCAACAGTACTCAAAATACAACAGTACTAAACATACAACAGTACTAAATATACAAAAGCACTAAACATACAACAGTACTAAACATACAACAGTACTAAACATACAATAGTACTAAACATACAACAGTACTAAACATACAACAGTACTCACATTACTACTACTACTATTTTGCTGTCACTTGGAATCGAGTATGACGATCATTCAGCTATGATACAAAGATATGAGTTACTAAGGATGTCACCTTCGTTGGTGAGTTTTAAGGCACATGTGGATGGCTCCATCTAGTGCGGGAGGGGCAGCGGCAGCGTCTTTCCGGAGTTTGCGCTTGTTTGCCTCGGTATGCAGTCGGGCTAACTCGAAAGTTTTGACACGTTCTTGTGTGGTGCTCCTCCTAGCGTTACGGTGTGGAGTAATCGTCTCCCAGGTGAGGGGGTTAATTTGGCACTTTTTCAGGTTTGTCTTGAGACTACCCTTATACCTTTTCAGTTGCCCGCCATCGTTAAGTTTACTATTCGTTAGGTAACTATAAAGTAGCCGCTTTGGCAGTCTACTGTCGTCCATGCGGGTACCATGGCCAGTCCAGTGTAGTTGTTCATGGATAATGATAGCCTCGATGCTTCTACATTTGGTGTCAGTGAGAATACTGGCAATTGTTCTCTTGTCTTCTCAACGAACTCGGAGGATGGAACGTAGACTACGTTGGTGAAAGTTTCCAAGTGCCTTGAGGTGCCTCCTGTATGTGACCCATGTCTCGTTGCCATATAGCGAGGTGGGGAGGACCACTGCTCGTTATACTGTATGTGCAACTTTGTAGATGATTTCAGCTCTCTACAGCTGAAGACATGGGTACGGAGTCTGCCAAGGGCTTCAAGTGCACATCTCATCCGATGTGGTGGACAGGTGGGAGCAAAGATGCCGAAAATGGGTAACATTAGAGAGGGTAGTACCATTAAGCTGGATGAATGGTGGAGGTGTCGCTCAACCAGGGGCAGGTTGAAAGAGAATCTGAGTCTTACGTACATTCACCTCAAGACCGAAGTGTGCAAACGCATCCGCGTAGGTGTTCATGATCTCCTGTAGGTAGCGTTCAGTGGGAGCGACAAGGGTGAGGTCATCTGCATACTGAAGTTCAGTAATAGAAGCTGTCGACACCTTTGTTCCTGTCTGGAGTTGTTTTGTGTTGAAAATATCCTTCATCCGGTACTTTATGTCCACCCCGCCGACTAAATTGGCACTGGCACGAGTCAGGAAGGCAGCCTAGAGGATGAAAAAGAGTTGGTGACAGTACACATCCTTTTTTTACTCCCGTTTAGATGGGGAAGAACTCAGACTGGTTACCATTGTGCAGGGCACTGCGATGGCGATGGATTTTGGTGGGCAGCCAAAACGGCCGAGGGTCCGCCAGAGGGCTTCCCTGTTGACCGAGTAGGAGGCCTTCGTTAGGTCGATGAAGGCCATGTACAGGTCACGACGCCGTTCTCTGCAATTTTCTTGTATCTGGCGGGCAGCAAATATCATGTCAGTGGTGTCACTTGAAGGTCTAAAGCCACATTGAGATTCTTGAAGGAAGTTTTCTGCCTCAAGAAGAAATCTGTTAAGGAGGACTCGGGCGATAATCTTGCCAGCTACGAACATCAGCGAGATCCCGCGATAGTTGCCTCAGTCTGACCGGTTTCGCTTGTTCTTAATTATATTGACGATGAAGGCGTCTTTAAGAGCTTAGGGATTTCATTATTTTCCCACATTTTCTCCAGGAAAGAGTGGAGACGGCTAGAAAGCAAAAGTCCTCCTGCTTTATACACCTCGGTTGGAATTCCATCAGGCTCGAAGGGATGGAGGATAGCTGTGATGGCTGGATGCTAAGGGAACTGCTGGGTAGTCAGGACATCCACATCGGCGTTTCGGTTGAGCAACGAATGGTGGATGCTTTTTCAAGCGCTGACGAATGCCTTCTCGTCTTTAACTCGGGAGTTACCGTTGGATGCGCGAAGGGGGGCTGTGCCACGATCGATTGCCCCTTGAAATGTTCTAGTGGAATTCAAAATTCGCGAATCTTGTGTTGATCTGCACAATTTTGTGTTTCACGTGCATTATTTTTAAACCAGTCGTTCCTTAGTTTGCGAAATTCGTGCTGGAATGCTGCTTTCTCTTGCGGAAGGTATCACAGCCTTAGTCCGAGACTGAGTGCTGTTGAGACAGTCAGTTAAAGCAGCACGTTTATCATCGATGAGTACATTGATTTCTGGGTAATTTTCATCAAACTAGTCCTAGTGTATTCTTTTGATCTGGCCGAGGGTCTCTCTGCAGATTTTTATCAAGACAGTGTCAAGAATACCCCATTCGGCACTGGGATTTGGGTTGTTTGTTGTCGGGTTGTTTATCAGTCCATGGTCGAGATGCTCTCTGAAAGCATGTGCTACCGCTGGATCCTCCAGACGCTTTAAAACTTCTTCTGGAGACTTGTTGCCTTCGTTGTTTTGGGGAGACGTGAAGTGAGGGCTTAGCACTGAAGAGCCGATGATCAGTGTCACAGTAGTCTGAGCCACGCATTGCTCGGGTGATGGGGACACCTAGGCAATATCTCTGACAATGATGTAATAAATGAGATGCCAGTGTTTGGATCATGGGTGTTGCCACGAACCCTTGAACTCGTCGGCCTGCCTAAACAAGGTATTGGTGATAGTGAGGTTGTGTACAGCATACTTGCTGAGGGGGAGTAGGCCGTTGGGATTACACTTGTCTAGTTCATTCCTCCCTATGATTCCCTGCCAAATGTCAGCATCTCTGCCAACTCTGGCATTGAAGTCACCAAGGAGCATAACCTTATCTTCTCTGGGATAGAGGTTAGCACCCTGTCAAGGTCGGCGTATAAGGCCTCCTTGATGTCATCCTCTGCATCCATTGTTGGGTCGTATTCACTGGTGAAAAAGTGATTCCCACTGAGTGATTCAGTGGGACTCTAAGTATCATTAGGCGCTCGTTAATCCCAATAGGCATTTCTGCTAGCCTGTGTAGGATGCGTTGGCGGATGGCAAAGCCAACTCCATAAATGCGGTTTCTCTCTGCAGAAGGCTTACCCCTCCAGAAGAAGGTATAGCCAGATCCCAGTTCTGAGTCAACGCTCGTCTGCGAGTCGAGACTCACTAATGGCTGCTATGTCGATGTTATACCTAGCCAACCCCTTTGCCACAAGGGCGGTTATTCTTTCAGGACGCTCATTTGTGTCAGTATCCAGAAGGGTCCTGACATTCCATGCAGCTACCATAAGTGGTTGTACAGTTTGTTTGTTTTTTAATATGAGATTGTGATTGTGTTTTTGACCGCAAAAGGATGACCTTACTGAGTGCGGTTGCCCAGTCAGGTTGGCTTTTTAGGCAGGCTATGTGTAGGGAACCTTTTATAGCCCCTTCCCCATGTGGGGTGAGCAGGGTGGCTCCTCGAAAGGGCTGCTCAGTCACACAATCAGGCCCGGATTAAACTGCTGCCGAGATCCCAGTGCATAAACGACCATTTTATCTATGCCACTCGTCCGTATGATGAGAAGGATGATGGCTGCGTGTGAGTTGATTTATGTGGTGCGGCAGGAGCGCAGACTATAACCACACATCTTGGCTCTCCCTTTTCCTGATCCAGTGGTGCAAGTGTTGCAACGAGTGGGGAGAGGGATGGATGCAATGGACTTCCGAAAGCCCAGTTTGTTGGGTTTCGCCTTAGTAGCCTGTCCTTCATGCATTGTTCTTTATCCACTGGAGTAGTCGTTGGGTTAACATGTTGGTCACCTCTTCTACCCATATCGCCGTTGGGGTCTTGTTGGAGCTCTTTAAGCATGTTTGCCTGATGCGGGGCTCCACGGCAGATTTTTTCGTTCAGGTGTTTACTCCCGTAGCCATATACCTACCAAGGTTGATCTGCAAGGCAGCGGGGCAGTATTTGGTAGGCGGCAGGACATGTCCACATGCCAGTGGGCAAATACGCCGTCCCTCTGGGGCTCACTACTACTCCGAGATAACAGAACTAAACATAGAACAGTTCTCCCAATACAGCAGTACTAAACATACAACAACGCTAAACCTACAACAACGCTAAACATACAACAGTACTAAACATACAACAGCACTGAACATACAACAGTGCTAAACATACAACAGTGCTAAACATACAACAGTACTAAACATACAACAGCACTAAACATACAAAAGTACTAAACATACAACAGCACTAAACATACAACAGTACTAAACATACAACAGCACTAAACGTACAACAGTACTCACAATACAACAGTACTCACAATACAACAGTACTGAACATACAAAAGTACTCACAATACTACAGTACTGAACATACAACAGTACCAGCATACAACAGTACTCACAATACAACAGTACTCACAATACAACATCACTGACCGGTTGAGATTGATATTCCTCTCTGAATCATTATCATCACCGCCACACTCTTCTCTGGGAAGCTCCGGGTGATCCAGTAGATTGAGAATTTAATTTGTAGTTGGACTGAAATGAAAAACTAACACGATTACTTCACGTAACAGACGGGTGGTAGAATTTTCTAGCAGTCATTTTGCAAAGACAACTAGATAGGAATAAAAGAAAACTCAGCTGTGAATAAAATAATTTCAGCGTAAAGATTTTGTAGTAATCTTTTGCAAACAATAAAAAAAAATAGAAATATTTCATATGGCCTTTTTGATGTATGTTGAGACGCTCAGTAGGAATTTAGTAATGCAAATTTTGTACGAACTTTCTAGGCTGGGGCTAAAAATAGAGAGTCGTTTAAGTAATTAGGGACCCGAATGTCAAATACAGGATGAGGTTTAGCAAAAAGATTCAGTTTTACCCAGGTAGCTGCCCCGAACACAGGTCCTAATACTCCTGCTTTTACGGGACACAAGTTCAGAAAGGCTCTCTTCTTTGCTGGTAATTACTACGTGGTCAAAAGTGCCCTCCAATTCCATGGTAAAGGAGACAAGTTTAGGGGAGTGCCAGGAAACTTTTTTAGGTGTGTCCCTTTTTGCTGACTTTGTAGTACAGGTGGCCGGTAGGGATGAGTTAGTCTTATATCACTGACGTGGGACTGTTCTCTCAAATAACGAAACTGAGAAGGCACTTCACCAATATCTGGGTCGGTTCCTGGCACCACAAAAGTGACGTTGCTTAAGCGGTGTTTTCTACTTCACAACGTCTATCGAGGAAGTTCACCTTTGGGCTAATTAGTTAATAAATTAATTGCCGGGACTTTAGACAGCTGCATTGGTCACTGCGTCATGATTAGGGCGTTGGTCTGCTCCTGGCATGACGTCAACCGACGCATGTCTGGAGTTCCCTAAGGACTTGATTGCTCGTATTCAACATCCTTCAGTGGACAGTTAGCGGCCCGTATTACTGATCGTCTACTGTTTGTACAGTCGGGGTCGAAAGTCTTGAACACTTGACATTATTTGGCATGTAGGTACCCTAATAGGGTGTGTCATAGGAGGGAAGATCAGCTAAAACTAATGGCCCATCACTTTCTTGGTAGATTTTAGTGTATATAAACAGAAAATAATTTCAGTTTCAATATTTTGCAACCTTTTGCTAGGTAAATTTTAGCGTGAAATTTATCGAAAATCTAACGTACAGCTGCATTAGTGCATTACAATTAAATAGTGAACATTGCTTTCTGACTTCATTCTTTAACAACCCAACTAACAATATTTTTTTCTGTTTCAGATTCTGATGCATTTTTAAGTTGATAATATTTGCGATGGCTGCTTGTGTCAGGACGAGGAACCAAAAATCCAGCCATCTCAGTCACTATCTTGGGTCTGGGAGAGAGCTCCTGAAGTCGGAGTTGCCTACATTGAGAGATGCTTTGAGATACGGTGTTTTAATCAGGCAAATCAGTGAAAAGAACCAAAGAACTTACACAAACAAAGACATTGCCAGTGATATGACCAAAGCTGTCTTGGCACAGTACACTCTGGCTAACGCTCAGTTCAAGCCTCCAGTCATAACAAGTCAGAAGAAGATTAGTGAGAGACTGCTAGCCAATTGGGAAAAGGCAAGAGATATCTCTCTTGGGAGAGGAAAACTTGCAGTTAAGGACAACTTTGCCAAGCAACTGGACCAGTTATTTGACATAATTACTTGCAAGTGCCCAATTGTTCTCTGTCCTGAGTTTGGATGCGATCGTGACTGTAAATCCGAGGCTCACATCTCCTGTATTTGCAAGCGTGAACTGAAGATTCCTGTGATCGAACTGGCATTTGTTAAAGCACAGAGAGAAAAGACTGGCAGTATAGGGGCTCTCATGATTTCTAGCCAAGATATTCCGGAGTCCAAGAGACAGGAGGCTGCCACAGAGAGACAGAAGAGGAGAAGCGTTGCCGAGGAAAAGAGACTTGAGAAGGCCCAGGGTGAGGTAAAAAAGGCCGATGATTGGAGTCAAGCTGATTCAGAGTTTAATGACTTCCCCATGGCTGATCCGAGTGCTGACCAGGAGAATGGTGACTTTGTCCCTGACCCAGAAAATAATGAGCCCAAACCTTCCAGGCATAAGATTCGAAATAGGAAAGATATCCCGAGCATAGCTCTGGCCAGCATGCGACACCACACTGGTCTCAGAGAAACTGCAGAGATAGCAACAGCTGCCTGGATTGACGGTGGTTTGATAATACCTGATGATGTTCACCTGGTGATAGATCATAACAAAGTAAGGAGAGCTCAGGAGAAACTTGTCAGTAACCTAGAAGAGGAGTTTGATAAGGGGATAAGAGAAAATGGAATCAATTGTTTGTTCTTTGATGGGTGAAGGGATGACACTAAAGTGTTCATGAAAGTTGGAGATTCTGACAAGTTGTTCCCTGCCATGGTGAAGGAGGAACACTACTCCTGCTGCAGTGAACCAGGAGGGAAGTATTTGTAGCATTTCACTCCAGAGAAAGATGACATCAGGAAACCTGCTGAAATAGTGGCAGATAACATTGTGAACTGGCTCAGAGAGAGGAACGTAGACCAGACCCTGCAGGCCATTGGAGGGGACAGCACCAACACGAACACAGGGTGGCAAGGGGGGGTCATACAGTGGATAGAGTGGAAGATTGGGAGGAAGCTGGTCTGGATTGTTTGTGACCTCCACACCAACGAGTTGCCACTCAGACATCTAAACCAGGAGCTGGATGGCAAGACTCTTTCAAACAACAGATGGTCTGGTCCTCTTGGCAAGATGCTGGACTCTGCCACTGAGTTAGAAATAAATCCGAGCTTTGAAAAAATCACAGTTGGCCCTCCACTCGTTGAGCTTGCACATACTGTCATTGACGACCTGAGTACTGACCAGTACTATGGTAACATGATTTGCAGTGCCATCAAAACTGAGGTCATGCCTGATAGACTTGCTTACCTGCAGATAGGTCCAGTCTCACATTCTAGGTGGCTCACAACGGCTCTCAGGTTCTGCAGAATTTGGGTCGTTCATCATAAAATGAAAGGGAACCAGCTTCACAACCAGAGACTTATTGTCCAATTCATCGTGAGTGTCAACTTGCCAAATTGGTTCAACACCAAGGTCAAGTCATCGTTCTCCGAAGGTCCGAGGCATGTTCTCTTCCAGCTTGAGCTCCTGAGGAGTCAGCCAAGGAAGGTTGTTCAGATTGTGGAGCAGACTGTGAGGAGATCTTCCTGGTATGCTCATCCCGAGGCAGTTCTGCAGACAATGCTCTGCAGTAAGGATGAGGAGGAGAGAAGAGTGGCAGTCAAAAAGATCTTGGATATGAGACTTATGAGAGGGTCTGGGCATGACGAATCAGTTGGTGACGATTCCTTCAGGGTCAGGAAGACTCCTGAAGTCAATCTAGGTGCCAAGACCCTCACTGATCTCATAGATCTGGATAAAATCCAGGCTGGCAGTGAGCCCCCTCTTACCTGCAGCCTCACCAATGTTCAAGTCAGAGCTTTCCTGGACAACCCCATGCATGTCCCTGCCTGGCCCTCGCACACCCAGAGTATAGAGCGTTGTGTACAGTACAGCAAGTGAGCGAGGCCAGCAGTCACGTGTACAGCCAGGAGAGGAGGGAAGGCTACATCCGAGCTCAGGTGGTCAGCAGGGAGGTGATGAGTAGAAATAGAAGCAAGAAAGACATGTTCTCTATGGTGTGCAGCAACACCGGGTCGTAGTAGTAAAACCGGTTTTTGTATTTGATGATTTTGTTTTCTAAAGGAATATTAAATTTAATAAATGTGTCAAGATCATTCGTTTCACTATTCTGGATCATTTTCATCCTAATAAATTAACCTGATACATTTACTTTACTTTAAATAAGCTATTTAGTGGTATTGGTAAAAGGGTGGGAATACTGAATTTTCATAAGATTTCAAGTTAAAATTTACTTAGCAGAAAATAAAAACTTTTCAAATCTGAAGATATCCCATGATTCTGCACATAGAACTCTATCATTAATACCATGGGCCGATTTTTCAAACTCAAAAAAAAAAAAATTCGCCTCCGTATGACACACCCTACCCATGGAGTCAAGCATCGTTGGAACTACCTCATGCGTACTATCCCTGATATCGGACCCCTCCTCCACCTTCTGGAAGAAGTTATCAGTGTCAATTTCATTCCTAAATCAGTGAAACACACTCACTTAACCCCAGCAGAAAAAGCACTTCTTGCACTTCCATCAAGACTGGGAGGGATGGGACTAACCAATCCAGAGGAGATTGCAGCCACCGAACATCAAAATTCACTTAAGCTCACGGCAGCCCTCACGGACCACATAATAGCCCAGAATGCAACAGGGGAGGTGGATACCAGTGAAGTAAATACGATTCGTAGGTCCATTACGACAGATCGACAGCACTGCCAAAATGATAAGTTACAGCAACTGTTGCTGCAGGTACCAGAAAATTTGAAAAAAATAGTAGCTATAGCACAGGAGGTGGGCGCCTCAAACCGGTTAACTACGTGACCGATAAGGGCAAATGGTTTCAGTCTTAATAAACAAGAATTTACAGATGCCATTGCTCTAAGGTACGGTCGGCCAGTAGAAGGTTTGCTCTCCCAATGCGTGTGTGGCTCTTCCTATGATGGCGATCACGCCATGGTGTGCAAGAAAGGGGGCTTCATATGCATGAGGCATGACGAGGTAAGGGACTTCACCGCAAATATGTTGAAGGAAATCTGCCTGGATGTCATGGTAGAACCGACCCTCCTTCCATTGGATGGTGAGATCTTCCAACACAGGACTTCAAACACATCTAACGAAGCCCGTGTGGACGTCAGTGCTCGAGGATTCTGGACGCGGGGCCAGCAAGCTTTCTGCTACATCAGGATTTTTGATCCCATGGCCGCATGTCACTGTAACGTAGCTCTCGATGCTGCACATAGGAGGAACGAGAACGACAAGAGAAGGGCATATAGGGAGAAATTTCAAAACGTTGATCAAGGCAGCTTCACTCCTCTAGTGTTCACAACCTCTGGTGGGATGGGACCAAGTGCAAGATGTTTCTACGCCAGATTCGCGGAGGTGATCTCCGAACAGAAGCAGCAGCCCAGAAGTTACGTTACAGCCTGGATGAGATGTCGACTGTCTTTCTCTCTCCTTCGGTCGGCTTTGCTCTGCCTCAGGGGAACGAGAGCTTCTGCCCCAATTCCGACAACTGCTGCAGATATTGACTATGAGGCTACAGTCACTGAATGCGGCATAGATCTGCCGCTCAACTAATTCAACACAGATAGGATAGCTACTTATGTATTAGGCTATTAAATATTAAGGTAATAAAATGGTGGCGAAGGTGTGGCTATTGGGGAGGCTGGAGGCCAATATTAAAAAAAAAAAAAGTAGTAGTAGTAGTAGTATTAGTAGTAGTAGTAGTAATAGCATAACAAGTATGGTTTGTGTCTCCCTTCCAGCCTTTTATCCAAAACAGAAGCAGTTAAAGACCTGAAACTTTACACACATATTACATAGGTCCTAAGGTTGTGCTCCTTAGTATTACTATTGACCACAGACCCCCTGGTGGTCAGGGCATGAACCAACATTATTCCCAGACGATGATATCACCACGACAATTGTGGGAGCTGGTGACCCGTGTCAGGGAGGACGAACTGTGGCAGTCAAGGTTATACAGTATACCTAACCTGTGGGAAGACGGGTAATTTTACTAATATATAATATATATATATATATATATATATATATATATATATGAAAAAACGGTCCTAGCTGCTTCACGACCTGGGTAAGTATTAACAGAGAAGTGTTGAGATGCATTCGTTAATGGAATTTACAGCGAGTGTCATGAGGTGTCAGAGTTGGCTCGAACTTCTCTCCTAGATGTAGGACACACATCTGTACATCCGTCCTCCTACTATTATAAGTTTAAGGTTTGGTGAACAGCTTGGTAACTTACATGACCGTGTGAGCCTCTTGAGTGTGCCTCGGGTGCCATACTGGAGTAGGGTGTGTCATAGGAGGGAAGATCAGCTAAAACTAATGGCCCATCACTTTCTTGGTAGATTTTAGTGTATATAAACAGAAAATAATTTCAGTTTCAATATTTTGCAACCTTTTGCAAGGTAAATTTTAGCGTGAAATTTATCGAAAATCTAACGTACAGCTGCATTAGTGCATTACAATTAAATAGTGAACATTGCTTTCTGACTTCATTCTTTAACAACCCAACTAACAATATTTTTTTCTGCTTCAGATTCTGATGCATTTTTAAGTTGATGATATTTGCGATGGCTGCTTGTGTCAGGACGAGGAACCAAAAATCCAGCCATCTCAGTCACTATCTTGGGTCTGGGAGAGAGCTCCTGAAGTCGGAGTTGCCTACATTGAGAGATGCTTTGAGATACGGTGTTTTAATCAGGCAAATCAGTGAAAAGAACCAAAGAACTTACACAAACAAAGACATTGCCAGTGATATGACCAAAGCTGTCTTGGCACAGTACACTCTGGCTAACGCTCAGTTCAAGCCTCCAGTCATAACAAGTCAGAAGAAGATTAGTGAGAGACTGCTAGCCAGTTGGGAAAAGGCAAGAGATATCTCTCTTGGGAGAGGAAAACTTGCAGTTAAGGACAACTTTGCCAAGCAACTGTTATTTGACATAATTACTTGCAAGTGCCCAATTGTTCTCTGTCCTGAGTTTGGATGCGATCGTGACTGTAAATCCGAGGCCCACATCTCCTGTATTTGCAAGCGTGAACTGAAGATTCCTGTGATCGAACTGGCATTTGTCAAAGCACAGAGAGAGAAGACTGGCAGTATAGGGGCTCTCATGATTTCTAGCCAAGATATTCCGGAGTCCAAGAGACAGGAGGCTGCCACAGAGAGACAGAAGAGGAGAAGAGTTGCCGAGGAAAAGAGACTTGAGAAGGCCCAGGGTGAGGTAAAAAAGCCCGATGATTGGAGTCAAGCTGATTCAGGGTTTAATGACTTCCCCATGGCTGATCCGAGTGCTGACCAGGAGAATGGTGACTTTGTCCCTGACCCAGAAAATAATGATCCCAAACCTTCCAGGCATAAGATTCGAAATAGGAAAGATATCCCGAGCATAGCTCTGGCCAGCATGCGACACCACACTGGTCTCAGAGAAACTGCAGAGATAGCAACAGCTGCCTCGATTGACGATGGTTTGATAATACCTGATGATGTTCACCTGGTGATAGATCATAACAAAGTAAGGAGAGCTCAGGAGAAACTTGTCAGTAACCTAGAAGAGGAGTTTGATAAGGGGGTAAGAGAAAATGGAATCAATTGTTTGTTCTTTGATGGGAGAAGGGATGACACTAAAGTGTTCATGAAAGTTGGAGATTCTGACAAGTTGTTCCCTGCCATGGTGAAGGAAGAACACTACTCCTGCTGCAGTGAACCAGGAGGGAAGTATTTGTGGCATTTCACTCCAGAGAAAGATGACATCAGGAAACCAGCTGAGATAGTGGCAGATAACATTGTGAACTGGCTCAGAGAGAGGAACGTAGACCAGACCCTGCAGGCCATTGGAGGGGACAGCACCAACACGAACACAGGGTGGCAAGGGGGGGTCATACAGTGGATAGAGCGGAAGATTGGGTGGAAGCTGGTCTGGATTGTTTGTGACCTCCACACCAACGAGTTGCCACTCAGACATCTGATCCAGGAGCTGGATGGCAAGACTCTTTCAAACAACAGATGGTCTGGTCCTCTTGGCAAGATATTGGACTCCGCCACTGAGTTAGAAATAAATCCGAGCTTTGAAAAAATCACAGTTGGCCCTCTACTCGTTGAGCTTGCACATACTGTCATTGACGACCTGAGTACTGACCAGTACTATGGTTACATGATTTGCAGTGCCATCAAAACTGGGGTCATGCCTGATAGACTTGCTTTCCTGCAGATAGGTCCAGTCTCACATTCTAGGTGGCTCACAACGGCTCTCAGGTTCTGCAGAATTTGGGTCGCTCATCATAAACTGAAAGGGAACCAGCTTCACAACCTGAGACTTTTTGTCCAATTCATCGTGAGTGTCTACTTGCCAAATTGGTTCAACACCGAGGTCAAGTCATCGTTCTCCGAAGGTCCGAGGCATGTTCTCTTCCAGCTTGAGCTCCTGTGGAGTCAGCCAAGGAAGGTTGTTCAGATTGTGGAGCAGACTGTGAGGAGATCTTCCTGGTATGCTCATCCCGAGGCAGTTCTGCAGACAATGCTCTGCAGTAAGGATGGGGAGGAAAGAAGAGTGGCAGTCAAAAAGATCTTGGATATGAGACTTATGAGAGGATCTGGGCATGACGAATCAGTTGGTGACGATTCCTTTAGGGTCAGGAAGACTCCTGAAGTCAATCTATGTGCCAAGACCCTCACTGATCTCATAGATCTGGATAACATCCAGGCTGGCAGTAAGCCCCCTCTTACCTGCAGCCTCTCCAATGTTCAAGTCAGAGCTTTCCTGGACAACCCCATGCATGTCCCTGCCTGGCCCTCGCACACCCAGAGTATAGAGCGTTGTGTACAGTACAGCAAGTGAGCGAGGCCAGCAGTCACGTGTACAGCCAGGAGAGGAGGGAAGGCTACATCCGAGCTCAGGTGGTCAGCAGGGAGGTGATGAGTAGAAACAGAAGCAAGAAAGACATGTTCTCTATGGTGTGCAGCAACACCGGGTCGTAGTAGTAAAACCGGTTTTTGTATTTGATGATTTTGTTTTCTAAAGGAATATTAAATTTAATAAATGTGTCAAGATCATTCGTTTCACTATTCTGGATCATTTTCATCCTAATAAATTAACCTGATACATTTACTTTACTTTAAATAAGCTATTTAGTGGTGTTGGTAAAAGGGTGGGAATACTGAATTTTCATAAGATTTCAAGTTAAAATTTACCTAGCAGAAAATGAATACTTTTCAAATCTGAAGATATCACATGATTCTGCACATAGAACTACATCATTAATACCATGGGCCGATTTTTCAAACTCAAAAAAAAAAATTCGCCTCCGTATGACACACCCTAGTACCCTAAGATCTTGGGTATTAAGAAGAGTTTTGTCTCTTTTTGTGGTTCAGAAATAATATGTGATGACAAGTAGTGTTATTTGTATATCCCAATCATGTATGTATAACTCAGAAGTAGATGCCAGATATTGCTAAGTGTTCAAGACTTTTGACCCCGACTGTATATAACAATGAAGTCAGTTTTCTCAACTTCCCTAACAAAATGACTCCGGCCCCTCAGGTTCGTCCACATCATGGGCACGTCATGACTTGTGTTATTTCACTAATTCAAGAAAAGGGAGGAGCCCCAATCCACTAGATTAAAGCAAGAACAACCAGAAGATCGTGGGTTGCATCCCTTCCATGTGTTCACTTTGTTTACTTATTAATATAAAATAATCTGAATGTATCTAATTGCTAACGCAGGTTGGCAATGTAATTAACTTAAGAAGCTGTCCAGATAATGGGTGCGACACTAAAATTTGTACAGTACCTTCACTTATTATTTAAAACTGGTATTAAAGTAGAGGGTGCGAACTCCTTAATGATGAGCGGGAAAGTCTTGAAATTTAATGCTGCTATTTCAGGCTCCCCCAAATTACTCGCTAATAACCGAACTTAGGAACGGTCATCAAGTTTCAACACATGGAGGCTGTCCTACAAAAATTGTGTACATGTAATATAAGTATTTTCTGTATTCTTGGTAAATCCTGACATATAACACCACACAGTTATTTGATACACAATATAATACATTAGTCCTAGAGAACACGATTTAGGAGAGGAAATATTAGCAGTAACTAGACATCTACAAAAGAAGAGAGGCCTATATATCCCGTAGAACAATTTTAACTTCTGACTAATGTAAGACGATAAGGCTTTCAAACGTACTGTAGTCTTAGTTCCAGTCAAGCAGCTGGCTAGACAAGGAAAACAGCCCGGCTTCTGAACTAACCAGTGAGAAACTGCTGGTGATTGTCCCAGCCAATGAGAACAAACGGCATTAGTTGATAACTTTCCTCGACAACAAATTGGATTGAACATAATAGAGCTGGTTGGTGAAGGTTGCCGCTAATGTTGAGAGATTATTTCTGATGAAAGAGCGTGGGTGTGCAAGTGTGTCTCTCAGTCTCTCTCTCTCCCTCTTTCTCTCTCTTCCTCTCTCTCTCGCGTGCTTTCTTTAGAGAAAAAAATATAAAGATATGAAGCCTCGTGCCACATGTACACCTGTATAGTGGATATGAATACTATTAAACTTGTGACCGTCTTTTATCTAACTTGTGTCTACTTATTCTCAATAATTAGTCCAGTTTTTAACAGGCATAATATATAACATTACCAATTAGCTTCTTGTCGTCCTCAGTTAATGATGTTTTTGTGAAGAATAATTTTAATTTCCTCCTCTTAACTGTAACATTGATTAATAAGCCGAAGTAAATAATATGTTATAAATACGTAAAGGCAAGTTCAGATATTGAGTTACTTTTAATGTTCAGAAGTACTGTACTTATATGAAGTAAAACAGACGACTGAGGAAGGTGTTTGTTTACTGTACAAGTTACGGATTATAAGGGGCAGTGACCTGGCTCAGATACTGGGGGATGTATCACCCAAAAGGAAGAATGAGATAAAAATCAGGAAGTTGTGAACATCACCAAGCTAGTTTTCACAAATGAATTATCATATCACTTAAAGTGTAACTGGTCAAAATACCGCCAAGATACTCTCCACACAACACGTAGAGGCACTCAAGAGAGCCAGCTATGAAACATCATCCAAGAAAATAGTCATTGTTGATGGAAGTGACAAAGAACTAATCAGGAAATCATCAGATGGAACCTTAAGCACATACAGACATGAAATGAATGATCAAGAATGGAAGGAATAGTACCTGAGTCATCACTTGCTAATAAAAAAAAATATATACGTTCCAGGATATTTCAAAAGCTGAACAAGCTATAAGAGACAGCTTGAGATTCCTCCATCACCATATGGGCCCAAAGTAAACTGAGCAAGAAGATACTGTGTCATAACCTCATTAACAATTAAAACTAGCGAAGTAGTGACACTATTACTATAAATTAAATTTGTCATCGCTAGAGACTGTCTTATGTCATTGTTATCTTCAGCCCCGAACAACCTCTGTGTTTTAATTGTGAGAAATGTTTCGATGACAACAATCAGTCATTATAGCGGGGTTTGCAAAAGAGTTAATCATACGGGCCTTGTCACATGTTGATTAAACCTACCAAGTTTGGTACACATCCACAAACCCGTTCTGGAACTATTTTGGGTACACAGAAACAGAGAGACAGGAAACAGTTGCAGGCAGGGTAATGATTGCTCGAATCAGTTCATGAATACTGCTGAAACTGTGGTAACGGAAGACAAGTGCTCAAAGAATATTATGATTTACATATACAGTACAACTTGTCTGAACTGTGGTGAAGGTCACCAGGTGAGAAAAAGTTATTATCGATCAGTATAAATCCAGAACCAAGGAGATGGAAGCCGAAAGCAAAACCAGAGCTTATTCAGTCGTGAGTAAAATCCAGAAAGAGCAGTGACGACTTTACCACTCCACCTGACTGCAGTGTTGCCAACGTGCCCTATGCCCGCCGTTAAACGCTGGAAACGGCGGCAGTAGGTGACAGTGATGCTGACGACTTTCATCTTGAAGACAAGTCTTAGAAGCAGAAACCTCAGAAGTCAGGGTCTCCAGCAGGGGCTACGGCTCCCTCTCGCACCCCGTCTGGGGCTGTAGAGGGTGACCTACTTCTGCTGTCAGGGTCCCCAAGTGAGCTTACCTGTGGCTCAATGACTGAACTCCGCCGACGATGGACATAGGGGATTCCCTTCGTCTCCCTGCCCCGTCGCGCCTCCGTCGTCTCGCCTTTCCTCGGGACTTGCCTCTGAGCACACGGACGACCTGGTTCTTCCGTCACTGCTCTCCACTTCAGGACTCAACACTTTGCCTCCGCCGAGGTCATACAGCCGTAATAGTCACCACACAAGTGAGCTTTCCTGCTCCCCAGGGGGAGGTGATGCTGAAGTTCACCACCATCACCCCAGAAACTCGTCGTACCAAGGTAATGGCTCGCCACGTACCCTGGGAGATCCCTATCGACTATCTTCGCCTCTTCTCCCACAACTACTGGACATGGAGCGCCGCATCAACCCGGTCTCCAAACGTCCATCCAACGAACCCATCGTCTGGTGCGTGAGCCCCCTCCCTCCGAAGGTGAATGTAGGACCCATTCACAACTGTCCTCTCGACCGATTTATCGGAACCCCGAAAATCTGTTGTCGTTGCTATTCGTGGAAACGCCGCACCTGGGAGTGCACGTGGATTGTCGACTGCGGTTTCTGTGCAGGTCCTCACGACACAGTGGAATGCAAATAAAAAATTCATAGCAAAATCCCAGTTATTCGACGGTGTGTCAATTGCCATGGCAGTCACCATGCCTGGAATGCCAACTGCCCACAGCGTCCGGGTACTCGCCCGGGGAAAACTTACCTTGTACCACCGCCCTCGTCTCTGACGAAGCCCCTGTCAACCAAACCTCACTCCTATCCACCACCGCCTCTTCCATCCACCAAGGATTTCCCATTGATCTCCTCTCCTCTACCATCCCCCTATCACCCCTACCACCCATCCTTTCTCCCCTCCCTCCCTCTCCCTACCGTTCTTGGAACAAGGTCGTTGCTGGCCCAGCCACACAGTCACCACCACCTCCTGTCCACCTGGACCCCAACTGTCCTTCACCAACACCACCACCTCTTGATCATCTGAACCCTCACCGCCCCTCTCCGTCGCTACCACTGCCCAGTCGGGTCCTCGGCAATCCTCGCCGCCACCTCCAGCTCCTGCACTAGTACACCAAGTTGGTTCTATGGAAACAATCACTCTCCGTTTTGATCGCCACTCCAAGCAAATCAACCTTCTCTCTGTCCAACTCGACTCGTTTGTGAAAACAATTGCGACATTGCAGAGGCAACAACAACTCATTCTGGACACCCTGACCCAACAGGGGCGCACTTTGCCAAGCCCTGGTGACCCACCTCCTTCCTTCTCCCGAGATGGAGGATCCATCCCTCGCTCTCCCACTCCTCCCTCTCCATTATCCTCAACAGAATTTGGTACCTCCTCCGGAGCCCTGTCTAGCCCCGCCAACTCATCTCACACCGGAGGCCGTACCCTCCTCTTCTTATAATGGAACATCCAGGGACCTCGCCCGACAGACCTCGCCCAGTTTGTGCTCTCCCATCAAGTAGATGTCGCTCTACTTCAGGAAACCATCACAGACGATGTTACTCCACTCCGCCTCTCTGGCTATACTGTTTACACTATGCCTCGGTACCGTGGGCAGGCTCGTGGCCTCCTTACCCTTGTGCGAAACACCATTCCATCTGTTCGTCTCCCTTCACCTGACTCACATGGACCACAGTCTGAATTACTTTGTCTCCCTTACTCTTGGTGACCGGACCCTTCGTGTAGTCAATTTTCATTTCAAGAGTGATTCTCTGGACCCCCAGGTTCTACACGACCTCCATGATGGGGTTCCCACTATTGTTCTTGGCGACTTTAATGCCCGCCATCCCACTCTTACTCCAGATCATTCCACTGCATCTACCCTTAACGGATCACATCTCTCACAGTTTCTTAATGGGAATGATGATGTTCGCTTTCTTTGGCCTGACGATCCTACTCTCCTCCCCCATAGCTTCCTTGATGTTGGCTTACTATTGAACGGTCATACCTCTTTTCATCCTACCGTCTGCACCGAGTCTGCTCTGTATAGTGGGATCTTATGTGCGTAAGAAGGTATTGTATTAGACCGGGTATAATGCAAAAGTCGCAATTTCAACAATGCATGCAAACTGCTCTAATGATATGCTACCGTCCTTGTGATCCTCATCTTCTGCGATTGCAATGTTCTGTACAGCATCCTCACATGGACGTAGAAATGTTACAATGTAATAATCATCTTCCGCTATGAACTCACGAATGCGGTCATTCTGCGGCAACACTTTATATACATTGGAAGTGTTAGTAGACATGCTTGAGCCACCTTTAGCCAATGTTAGTTGGGTGTTAGACAACTTAGATGTCATTGGAGGAAAAGAGGATGTAGGAGGGAGAGTAAACTGTCCTAACACACTGGGGTTTAGTGGGTAGGGAGAATGAATTGAACCATAATGAGGTGTGGTGTCATATGTACGACCTGACATAAGTTGGGTAATGTGTAAATCGCCAAATGATTGATTGATTAATTGTTCACTACTTTCAATGGAAGTGTTTCGCTGTAAATTAATTTGTTTTCCATGGAACTCTTCCGTAATACTAGTAACAATGCCATCTCCGGTAGAGGGCACTGCGTCAGTTAGTATTGCTTTTTCTATTTGTTCAGAGGTACTGTTGTAATCTTTCGATGAATGCGTAATGTCTAAACAAGAAAAATGAAATAAAGTATCCATAAATGATAATTCAATAATACAAGATTATACTAAATAATTACCTTGCCCACCCATTTACAGTAACAGTAAATAAAATTACTAAAATTATATTACATTAGTAATGTACAAAGTAAGGCACTTATTAATTAAAAACTAGCCCATCATTACATCTGACGTGTCATAGTATACTGTAGAGTATGTTTACTGTGTGTAAAAAGTCTAATGCATGTCTGTGAAATACCTAGCAAGAAGACTTGATTAAAGCTCTGGTAGGTAGATCCGTAGAGTTCCACGTGTTGCAGTGTTTCAGCTGGTGAGAATTAGATGAGTCGCTTCTTGTTTATAAAAGCGAAAATCCAAGATCGAGTTACATTTTCAATATGGCGTCGATGACGTGATCAAGATGGCATCGATAACGTGGTGGTTGCCTGGGGCTGGCAGATATGATGATCTTAGCAATGTCGAAGACAGCTGTCCAATGTAACCCGGGTGTACTGGGTCACATGGTGGGTCACACCGTGGGTCACTGTGAGCAGCCACTGAGAGTTGTTGATCATGAGTCGAAAGAGGGTTGAGTCAGACGTTGACCAATCAAAACCACATGTGGACCACAGAGACTGGGGTAGGCTCTCCTTTGATGGCCTAGGTCGGGGGTGCTGCTTGATGCTGGGGTGCTTGTTGGTGCTGGGGTGCTTCTGCTCGCTAGGAGAGAAGGCTTGTTGATGTTGTTATGCTTAGTAGCTGGAAACAGTCGTGAGAGGATCTTAAAGTCAGGTTTGCAGAGATGTTCATAGTGGGGCAGCTAAATGCAATTTTTCAAGAGAATCATGCAAATGGTGATACAAACACCAAATTTGGCATGGTAATTTTCTAATGGTAACAAGTCTAGTGTGCCTGATTGACCATTTGAAAATCCAAAATGGCGGCCATTTTTCAAGATGGCCGCCTTATTGACCTTCAAAAGTGTATTTTTCTTATAGAAATAGATGTAGTTGGTCGATCTGAGTGATCTTGGTGTCGATATGTATGTTTTCAAGCATGCCCAGATGATTTTTTTATAGTCTCAAGTCCATTGTAACATTTTTATCCACATAAAATAACACTTTTAGTAAAAAATACAACAAAAAAGAATTTTCTAGAAAAAAAAAGTACTCACTATTAGCACTGGTTCCTGTGACTTCTCCTGACAGTACATCCTTGTGCATTTACTGCTGTTCACATATGCAGCTGCAAAGTGCTGTGCAGGAAAGTCCAAAGCGAAAGCATTTGCATCTCTGCTTGCAGTCTTTCTTACAGGAACATTTGGTCAGCTCCTGACAGCATGTCACAATCGGGGGGAAAAGTCGTCCAACGTATCTGCCATGCCTCTCCCTTCTGCGTCCATCCCCAGTTGACCGGACTGCTGGTTTCAGGATTGGAGATTGTTGCCTGGCCCCAGATGATACCAGCCTGGTAGGCAGCCCGCTTTGCATGTTCCTTGAGGGCTGCCTGGGTTGGTGGAATGGAGTCATATGGTCTCTGCTTGCGGGAAAAGAGATTTAGTCTTGCCTCATCTACACCAGTGGCTGCACTAGATCTGTCGTACATGAGGATAACAAATCTTTCCAGCTTCTGCAGGTCAACACCAGCAACTGTTGTTGGACATTGGCTGAGTTTGGTGAATGTTTCTGAAACTTCATCACAGACAATCCATGTGTGCCATGCAGATTTCTTTCCTTTCCTACGGAAGCCAGACACAACGTCACAGCCAGTGAAAGCATGAAAGCATAGGATCCCACTAGCTTTCTTAGGCCCTATCACAGAAACTACATGCCGACGTAGATAGCAAAAGGTGTCTCATGGTCCTTGGAGTGTCTGTGGATTTGTGTTCCTACCTTGTAGTTGGCAAAGCAGTTGTACTGTAAGAGCTGTGACATAGCAAGGTCATTACTTTGATGCGCAATGCTGGAGTTGGGATTTGATATCTGCACCATGTTCGATCATGCATACAAATTGAAGTAGTGATGGAGGAACAGCCTGTTCAATGCATCCTTCATGAAATGTACTGCTGAAATGTGACTTGTGCTGAAGCATGTCCCGTTGTATCATCCCAGCAGCCTTGGCCAGATGAATCGCGTCACCGTATTTGCTTGCTTGTGCCAGGATTGAGCCAAGATCCTTCTCAAAGGCCAGTAGGATATCTCTTCCTTGTTGATGAGCTTGCAGCTAGGGGATGTGAAAAAGCAGCTGGTCCTTCAGTCGAGTAGCATGAACATCGGGCGATCCAACACCCATCTGCTCAAGTCTCTGTCTGTAGAGTGTGACCAGGTCAGCAAGTCTGAAAATAGGTGGTTCAGTACCTTCACTAGAAGCTTTCATCTGAGTGATGTAAGTGACCAGTTCAGAGAAAGCAGTTGGGTATGCGTCCTTGTTCGGATGAAGCTCTTCTGCTTCTTCTTGCTCATGAGCATTTCGGTGTGTTCTTTCTCGGTTGTACAGGTCTGCCAGGCAGCGAGGGTGATACTTCAGTTCTTGTGCCACAACTTCTCCTGCACTTAGTTTGGCAAGGAGTTTTCCATCGCTAAGTGTCTTCGCACAATCATTCAATCTTTTTTTAAGTTTCATTGTCACTGCATGTCTTATGTCATCTCCCGGAGCTTCTTCCTCACATAGAAAGCATTCTGTTGCTTTGGGGGTCTCTGACCATTCGTGGTATCTTGCTACTGCTGCTCTCCTCTATAGCAACTGCAGAGGTTCGCCTTTTCTGAGCTCTATTTAACTTTGTGTTGTTGAACAGAAGTCTGCAACTCTCATGATACTGTGCCTTGTTTCTCCTCAAGGTCTCCTCTATCAAGCTTGATTGGCAGTGCATTGATTAAATGAAATAGAGGAATATTCCTTGCCATGCTCTTGTAACCGTCATCTCCTTTTTTGGCAGGATTTACATGTTGAGTCTTAAGATCTTCCTTTTTATCCTGTTGACAAAGACAACACTTTGCCCAGTCAGTGAGGAATGATTTGTTGGTAGGTTTTGTGTCCATAACTATTTTTGATCTTCTGGGCCGAGGGTTTATCCTTTTACCACCCTGATGAGCACTTTCTTGTATGGGATACAACTAGGTTCATGCCTTTTGCCCTACACTTAGTCCGATCGTTCATCCAGTGTCATTAGTCCCGTGCGATCTGTACACCATCCAGATAACTAAAAACCCGTTATCCTTGGCTCTGCTCTCCCGCGCTGGCACATCCTGTCAATTCAGGTGCGGCTGCTTAACTGATTTTGGGTTGGTTAAGCAGCATTTGGGACACTAAGCTGTTTCTCTATGACATGCTTTTTCTTAGCTGACACTGAACCCCATGCTGGGTTGCACAGCAGTGATGTCACCAGTATGCCCTGGTAGTGCTCAACAATCACTCCCTCACATGCAGAGACCCTCTGCATGCTACCCTCACCTAGTTGGAAAAAACATAAAACCAGTACACAAAACTAGTCATAAGTAAGACAAATATATATCTGAGAGTATCAGAAATAGAAAAAAATCATCTGAGCATGCTTGAAAACATACATATAGACACTAAGATCATTTAGATTGACCAACTACATCAATTTCTATAAAAAAAATCACTTTCGAAGGTCAATTTGGCAGCCATCTTGGATTTTCAAATGGTCTATCAGATTTGACAAGTAGCCCCTAGGGTATGATCATGCCAAATTTCATGCTTGTATCGCCATTTGCACGATTTTTCCATTATCCACTCTGCTATCAGGGTGTGGCAATCTGTTTTGTGTACTGGTGCCACATATAACGTGATCAAATGTATTAAATCAAACATAAAAATAATAATAGAAACTTCTTCATCGAACTGAAACTCCACAAGTATTTAACTTAAATTTACTGTTCCTCATAAAGGCGTAACAGCAATTTGTATTAAATAAATATATACCCACTGTTTGTTACCCATGTATTCACCAAGTTATTCATCCATGAGTATGAATCAATTGGTGAGTTGACATTTCCTCCATGGAGTTAGCGAGGTCAAGCTGGGTCAACACTTTTCAACAACAACACCCTGTGAGGAGCACTGACAACAACCTGACGTGTATTCTGTAAGGCACAGTGCGTCACAGGATGCGTGTGAGAGAAAGAGACTAAAATAAAACCTGTTACCCAGTGAACAACTCACTTAAGTGTTCTCCCATATAAGTGTACTAAGACACTTCCCTTAGTGTAGAGCAGAAGGTACAATATACTCTCAACTGAACTCAGTACCTGTGAAACTATATTTTTCTACAGTAAAATAAAACCAATAAAGTGTTTACTTCAGCCCTGCCACTTATCAAATCAAGAACTAATATATATATATATATATATATATATATATATATATATATATATATATATATATATATATATATATATATATATATATATATATATATATATATATATATATAATCAACACCTCAACCCGCCAGGATTCGAACCAGGGGAACGCTACCTCTAGACCACCAGGATACTAAAAGCAGTCCTAGACTCTGTAATATTTCACACAAAGCCTGTTCAACGAGCTTATGGCGCCGTGAACCTCTAATGGGGACTACCCGTATCACTTAGGTGGTCAGAGTAACGTTTTACTAGAGCTAGCGTTCCCCGGGTCACAGTAGTGGGCCATGGGTTCGAATCCTGGCGGGGTGAGGTGTTCATTTTATGTAGACATCCGCGTGCTTTATTGGGCTAATGAAATATATATTAGGGTGTGTCATACGGAGGCGAATTTTTTTTTTTGAGTTTGAAAAATCGGCCCATGGTATTAATGATGTAGTTCTATGTGCAGAATCATGTGATATCTTCAGATTTGAAAAGTTTTTATTTTTTGCTAGGTAAATTTTAACTTGAAATTTTATGAAAATTCAGTATTCCCACCCTTTTACCAACACCACTAAATAGCTTATTTAAAGTAAAGTAAATGTATCAGGTTAATTTATTAGGATGAAAATGATCCAGAATAGTGAAACGAATGATCTTGACACATTTATTAAATTTAATATTCCTTTAGAAAACAAAACCATCAAATACAAAAACCGGTTTTACTACTACGACCCGGTGTTGCTGCACACCATAGAGAACATGTCTTTCTTGCTTCTGTTTCTACTCATCACCTCCCTGCTGACCACCTGAGCTCGGATGTAGCCTTCCCTCCTCTCCTGGCTGTACACGTGACTGCTGGCCTCGCTCACTTGCTGTACACAATGCTCTATACTCTGGGTGTGCGAGGGCCAGGCAGGGACATGCATGGGGTTGTCCAGGAAAGCTCTGACTTGAACATTGGTGAGGCTGCAGGTAAGAGGGGGCTCACTGCCAGCCTGGATGTTATCCAGATCTATGAGATCAGTGAGGGTCTTGGCACCTAGATTGACTTCAGGAGTCTTCCTGACCCTGAAGGAATCGTCACCAACTGATTCGTCATGCCCAGATCCTCTCATAACTCTCATATCCAAGATCTTTTTGACTGCCACTCTTCTCTCCTCCTCATCCTTACTGCAGAGCATTGTCTGCAGAACTGCCTCGGGATGAGCATACCAGGAAGATCTCCTCACAGTCAGCTCCACAATCTGAACAACCTTCCTTGGCTGACTCCTCAGGAGCTCAAGCCGGAAGAGAACATGCCTCGGACCTTCGGAGAACGATGACTTGACCTTGGTGTTGAACCAATTTGGCAAGTAGACACTCACGATGAATTGGACAATAAGTCTCAGGTTGTGAAGCTGGTTCCCTTTCAGTTTATGATGAGCGACCCAAATTCTGCAGAACCTGAGAGCCGTTGTGAGTCACCTAGAATGTGAGACTGGACCTATCTGCAGGTAAGCAAGTCTATCAGGCATGACCTCAGTTTTGATGGCACTGCAAATCATGTAACCATAGTACTGGTCAGTACTCAGGTCGTCAATGACAGTATGTGCAAGCTCAACGAGTGGAGGGCCAACTGTGATTTTTTCAAAGCTCGGATTTATTTCTAACTCAGTGGCGGAGTCCAATATCTTGCCAAGAGGACCAGACCATCTGTTGTTTGAAAGAGTCTTGCCATCCAGCTCCTGGATCAGATGTCTGAGTGGCAACTCGTTGGTGTGGAGGTCACAAACAATCCAGACCAGCTTCCACCCAATCTTCCGCTCTATCCACTGTATGACCCCCCCTTGCCACCCTGTGTTCGTGTTGGTGCTGTCCCCTCCAATGGCCTGCAGGGTCTGGTCTACGTTCCTCTCTCTGAGCCAGTTCACAATGTTATCTGCCACTATCTCAGCTGGTTTCCTGATGTCATCTTTCTCTGGAGTGAAATGCCACAAATACTTCCCTCCTGGTTCACTGCAGCAGGAGTAGTGTTCCTCCTTCACCATGGCAGGGAACAACTTGTCAGAATCTCCAACTTTCATGAACACTTTAGTGTCATCCCTTCTCCCATCAAAGAACAAACAATTGATTCCATTTTCTCTTATCCCCTTATCAAACTCCTCTTCTAGGTTACTGACAAGTTTCTCCTGAGCTCTCCTTACTTTGTTATGATCTATCACCAGGTGAACATCATCAGGTGTTATCAAACCACCGTCAATCCAGGCAGCTGTTGCTATCTCTGCAGTTTCTCTGAGACCAGTGTGGTGTCGCATGCTGGCCAGAGCTATGCTCGGGATATCTTTCCTATTTCGAATCTTATGCCTGGAAGGTTTGGGATCATTATTTTCTGGGTTAGGGACAAAGTCACCATTCTCCTGGTCAGCACTCGGATCAGCCATGGGGAAGTCATTAAATTCTGAATCAGCTTGACTCCAATCATCGGCCTTTTTTACCTCACCCTGGGCCTTCTCAAGTCTCTTTTCCTCGGCAACTCTTCTCCTCTTCTGTCTCTCTGTGGCAGCCTCCTGTCTCTTGGACTCCGGAATATCTTGGCTAGAAATCATGAGAGCCCCTATACTGCCAGTCTTCTCTCTCTGTGCTTTGACAAATGCCAGTTCGATCACAGGAATCTTCAGTTCACGCTTGCAAATACAGGAGATGTGGGCCTCGGATTTACAGTCACGATCGCATCCAAACTCAGGTCAGAGAACAATTGGGTACTTGCAAGTAATTATGTCAAATAACTGGTCCAGTTGCTTGGCAAAGCAGTCCTTAACTGCAAGTTTTCCTCTCCCAAGAGAGATATCTCTTGCCTTTTCCCAACTGGCTAACAGTCTCTCTCACTAATCTTCTTCTGACTTGTTATGACTGGAGGCTTGAACTGAGCGTTAGCCAGAGTGTACTGTGCCAAGACAGCTTTGGTCATATCACTGGCAATGTCTTTGTTTGTGTAAGTTCTTTGGTTCTTTTCACTGATTTGCCTGATTAAAACACCGTATCTCAAAGCATCTCTCAATGTAGGCAACTCCGACTTCAGGAGCTCTCTCCCAGACCCAAGATAGTGACTGAGATGGCTGGATTTTTAGTTCCTCGTCCTGACACAAGCAGCCATCGCAAATATTATCAACTTATAAATGCATCAGAATCTGAAACAGAAAAAAATATTGTTAGTTGGGTTGTTAAAGAATGAAGTCAGAAAGCAATGTTCACATTTAATTGTAATGCACTAGTACAGTTGTACGTTAGATTCTCGATAAATTTCACGCTAAAATTTACCTAGCAAAAGGTTGCAAAATATTGAAACTGAAATTATTTTCTGTTTATATACACTAAAATCTACCAAAAAAGTGATGGGCCATTAGTTTTAGCTGATCTTCCCTCCTATGACACACCCTAATATATATGGATCCTCGTGTTTCGAACCCGGATTTGGTAAAACGTTACTCTGACCACCTAAGTGATACGGGTAGTTCCCATTAGAGGTTCACGGCGCCATAAGCTCGTTGAACAGGCTTTGTGTGAAATATAACAGAGTCTAGGACTGCTTTTAGTATCCTGGTGGTCTTGAGGTAGCGTTCCCCGGTCACAGTCTTGGGCTGTGGGTTCGAATCCTGGCGGGGTGAGGTGTTGATTATATGTAGAAGTCCGCATGCTTTATTGGGCTAATGAAATATATATATGTATATATATATATATATATATATATATATATATATATATATATATATATATATATAAATGTATATATATATATATATATATATATATATATATATATATATATATATATATATATATATATATATATTGTGTGACCAACACACTGGTAGATATCACAAGTGTAAAAATAGAGAAGGTCAATTATTAAACAAAAAATATATTTTTATATATAAAAAGCTGGTTTTCATACTTAGGTAAGTCCCACTACTGCCACCTCATGTTATGACTGATGATACAGACTGTTGAGTCAGGATTAAAGGTAAACTGGAAGCAACATTCATAAATGTTTATGTGTTAAGTTTTCAAACCAAAATGGTCTTTTCTCCATTTATCAAGAAAATATACTATTGCACAATATCTGGGATATCATAATAATTAACCCTACGAGCTATGAGCGTTAATTAGGGATGAACCTTATTTATAACTAGCTTCTTAAAACACACGTCTGAGTGGATCAGAGACGGGAGTCAGACTGGCGATAGCCGGCTACTTAGTTGAGGGCACAGTGGAAGTACACTGTGTCACATGTCCACTTGATGACTACTCACGTCTCATAGGAAATATACAGTTGGTGATGTATTTATATAACCAAATGTATGTAACCCACATTTATATTTGCATTACTGTCTATTTGACAGGGGCTAATACAGCGTCATGATTTTGTAAGAGGGGCTTCGTAAGTCTCAAAGCCCTTATTGGTTTCTGTTGTTATTTTGTTATTGATTTCCTTAAACCTAATTTGCTCATATAATTCTGACTCGTGTGACATATAATTTTCATTACAAAATCAATAGTTTTGACATATTTATTTAGACGATTTTACTTAAAATGTAGTGGGTATAGGCCTGGCCTTACAATGTCCCTCTTGTGTGGTTAAAACTGAGAATCAAGCGTGGCTGTCATAATGGTCAGCCATGACGTGTCAATTACTCAAGCCTCAACTCATGGCTGCAACAAACATAAACCCACGAGCATATTCGTGAGTCACTCACCATGATTCTAGCTAATTCTGCGTTTATGGTACATAAATAAATTTTCAATGCAATCTTAAAGCAAGGTAACCACTGATTTTTTCTCTATTGAATAAACCCCAGTTTTATTGGTTAAATTTTAAACTAAAACTGGGGTTTATTCAATAGAGAAAAAATCAGTGGTTACCTTGCTTTAAGATTGCATTGAAAATTTATTTATGTACCATAAACGTAGAATTAGCTAGAATCATGGTGAGTGACTCACGAATTGGTAAACTTACTACTCAAACCCAACTTGCTTAAACACCTTGTTAAAAATACGTTTTCCCTAACGGTCCAAATCTCTTCGCCATGTAGCTTCCTGCCAAAGTGGTCTTAACAAGCTCATTATAACTTGGCAAATCTCGTGTTAACTTCTGTCATTAACAGATTATTGAAGAATTGAAAGTTATTTCTGCTAGTGACAGGCCAGGATGGGTTCGTGGTGGTAGAAATCTATGTGTTACTTCACAAAAGGGGAGAGTCATATTTTCTTGGAAAAATATACCAATTTTAATTGTATCAAGGAAGGATGAACGTTATAGTAAAAACGAGGAAAGGGATGAGAGAAGTTAGAAAGATTCTTTTATTGCACCACTTTAGAATCAGTTAAATCCAATAAAGCATTTCTAATGATGTCTCTGACGTCATCCAATTTCGACATCTCGTAGAAGATTTCACACATTATCTTCTTCTGTCTGTGCTCCTTTGTATAGCAGTGATGATCAATAATTGATTTTGCAATCACAAATGGCGTGTTACTGTCAGCGAGCCTTGCGCACCACCATTAATATCTAGAACACCTCTGCAACCCAAATCTCTCCCATCGAGTGTTTTTCCTAACCATTTCCAATTTCACTAAATTTTTACATTTCCAGTAAGTTCTTTCAGCATCATGACGAAATTTTACTTTGTGAATCGTCGATATGCCAATTCTATCAATAGTGTGCATAATTTATACTAATAACAGTTTTATCAAGATACCACCCATGGGCAAGCGTCTTTCGGCATCGAGTGACCAGGGCGTAGACGCGGGACCTACTTTCCACAGCGACCTGTGTCTCACCTACCAGTGTCTTGCCAACGGAAACCTGCCGTCTACGCAGCGCAGACGTTTGCTGGTACTTTTAGAAAAAAATGGTTTTCAAGTTGTGTAGCAGAGGTACCAAGGAAAAAACATCCCATATATCAGAGGAGAATGAGAGTAGGCGAATTTCACCATCTTTACGAGGAACTTCGCCAAGATTCGACGAAGTTTCACGAGTACACCAGAGTGTATCAGACTACATTTGACTACATCCTTGAAAATATTCGACCGCCAGTGGTAAAAAATATTTATCTGCCTAACTTTATTCAATAGTTATGATCACCTTGTTACTTTAGGTAACGGGCCAGGGATTATAGCAGCCAAGATATTATCTTATAACTTTTCCTAGACTTAATCTATATATTTGTGAATGAACTGGTGAAAGAACTTTTTTAACTTACAATAAATTTTCAAAGCAGTGGCAATATTCTCCCATTGTTTGTCAACGGTATTTGTATTGTGGTTTTCCTTTTTCCTGTGTTCCCATAAAACGGGCCTCTGAAAAGCATCAGCAATCAAAGATTCAAGAAAATCTATGACCGCGGTTGTCGGCTCCTGGCCGCTCGTGAACGCTTACCAAGGTAACACATTTACTCACATGGTCTCTGGATGCTGCAAGACGCTCTTACAAGACTTAGTTACCAAGATATAAAAGGATACCTAAATTTGATGGGTTGTTTGCCACTGTTGTTGTTTAACTTCTGTTGGCTTGTGCATCCAACAAACTCACTCCTGAAGATATTTTCTCTTTGGAATGATTCACTGGTAATTAAGGCTGCCACCACCACAAACTATGTTAGCGATTAATGAAAAACAACAATTAACTTCAAGAAACACTGTAATGTACATCACTTGGTAATGGGATATTAAAATAGACCCTATCAAATAATAAGAAGGAATGTAAATTGTTGCACATTCTATTTTCTCTATTTATTAAGCTCTTAACAAGGTTAATATTTACACTATTACATCAACAATTAAAAATTATGAGAGATAAAACTCTCCAGGTTAAGACAAGCTATGGAAACATACTTTGATTTTCTTATTTTCATTACAAAATTATTATAATCATCACAAAAGCCAAAATAAAGCATAAAATCAATAGTACACTTCACTTTAAATTTGTAAATAATATAAAATTAAAAAGACTGTTATATGGCCTTTCACATTTTATTTTGTGATCAATAAAATCTTGTTAAAATAAGGACGAGCTGCAATGAATGATTAATAACAACACCAATAACGATTATTATCATGTTATATGAACTCATTATATGTTACAGTGTAATAGTAACAAATAAAGATAAGTTTGAAAATAGACAAAATGTTTTTTGTTTTTTTAGTTTGAAAACATAAATCTCTCACACTTCTGACCCACTAAGACATGATCAAAGACAAAGCTGAGCGAATTCTAGTTAAAAAGTCAATACAAACGCTGTAATGATAAAAACTTACAAAGAGATGCCTAAATTCACTCTACAGTAAGTCAACGGAGCTGTTGCCACAAATACCTGGCTTGTGTTTATGCCAGGGTTAGGACTCCTAATATGCAAATCGGCATCACAATCGATCCTGGCCAGAATTCTGAAGTGTGTCAGGAACATGGGTGACCTAGCTAGTGGGAATGATTGCATGGCTGAGTGGGCGAGGTTGGCGAGTTACTAGCTCGTTCTGTTTCATCGACCGAAATGTTCATATAGTAAATTCGAGTCTTCAAGCCTTATTTGTTTCACCTTTGAGTGACGCCATATAGCTGTCACACATAAATTGGTAAATTAATGATAAATTTATCAAAAGAATAATGTATCAACAGTGTTACTGGATGTGAAGACAGCCTTAAGAGGTATTTGAAGGCACAAATCGAATTATTGCCTTTGTTAGCTCGGAGGATAAACTGATGAAGCGTGTAAACTGGATAGGAATATATTCAATATTCTTTTTAGTGACAGAAACTTGGAGGTAAGGAATGGTTTCTAATTTTTTGAGTCTAACCAAGGATTCTGAGATTATGGGGGGATAGCTCACTCCAATGGGCGAACGCGTTCACCCCCAATGTGGCGCCGCCAAGCAGCCGGAAAGTAAACAAAATATTTACCAGACAAGGAATAATGGGAGGAAGACGAAAAATTTGGTGAAGTTACGCTTTTCTTTTGTTTTGTTCATTTTTGTTTTTTTAGCAGCTGCAATGGGACCCCGGTACTGTAGAGTTATTAAGTGCTCTACCAACTCTGCAAGGAACAGATCCCTGTCTTTCTTTCGATTTCCATCTTCTGTCGATGTTGACTGTTCATTAGTTTTATGAGCTCTTCCTTTACTTAATGCATTAAGTACTAATAATGCTCTACTCTTCAGAATTGTTAGTTAACATCAGAGAATCATTAGGATATAAAAAATGAGCAGGATACTGTTGTATTGTCGAAAATATCGGCTGGAACTTGAAGTCTTGGGTCATTATTTGTTTTAGGACCGCCCACTACTATCTGAACGAAATTATGTCTTTCCTGTATATTTCGATGTTTTTTAAATAGATTTCACAATAAATTTCTTGGACAAATTCATGAAAACCTTACCAACCCCACCCAAATTGTATGGTAAAAACACGCAAGAAACGAACCCAACCAAACCTAACGCAACCTTACATATCCTAACCGAACTTAACCTTCCCATTCCATCTTTACAAACCTAACCTAACTTTACCTTTATAACCCTTAAAATCATAACATTTACATCGTAATTATTGCATTATCATATCATTTATATAAACATAAATATCTTAGATATTGTTTATATCCCGATTCAATGTAAAATTTTCATACCCAAATCAGCTAAAACACCCGTTTTGGCATATTTCCTGATCCACCTCTTCATAGTTGAAGTAAAAAAAACGAGTCGGTCCACAATGGCACGCGCAGTAAGGCCTTCTTCTCGGAGGGCGATTATTTGGCCCCGAGTAGTTATACGCTGTTGCGTCGTGTTCATGGTGACATAAGTAATACCTATTTTTGATCCCATATTCATTACAACACTTCGGTCAAGCTCTTATTGGCTGATTAGACCATGCCAAGTGATATGTGATTGGTAGGGATAAAGCCTGATGCTGACGTCATAAATAAGCAATTATTGAAAATGGTGTTACCGAATTATGAGCACACAGCCTTTCGCCGAACAATTGTCGACATTTAGTTCGATAGGGGGGAATCAGATATTAAAATCCATTCATCAGCAGCCCCTTGGATACTTCATTTTCCTAATAGCACGCATTTCACATATACAGTAATTCGTGCAACTTATTTACACACACACACACACACACACACTACTACTACTACTACCTTGCTGTCACTCGGAATCGAGTAGGACGATCAACCAGCTATAATACAGTGATATGAAGTTGCACATTTGGGGGGCTTTATCTATTGCGGGAGGGGCGGCAGCAGCGTCTCTCTGGCGTTGGCGCTTGTCTGCTTCAGTATGTAATCGGGCTAACTCAAAAGTATTGACACCTTCTTGTGTGGTACCTTTTCAGGTTTGTCATAAAAACTATCCTTGTATCTTTTCAGTTGCCCACCAGCGTTACGTTTACTATTCGTTAAGTGACTGTTAAGTAGCTGCTTTGGCAGTTTACTGTCGTCCATGCGGGTAACATGGCCAGTCCTGCGTAATTGGTCATGGATAATGGTAGCCTCGATGCTCCTACAGTTGGTGTCAGCAAGATAATGGCATTTGTTCACTTGTCTTCCTTGCGAACTTGGAGGATGGAACATAGATTATGTTTATGAAAGTTTTCAAGTGCCTTGAGGTGCCTGCTGTATGTGATTCATGTCTCACTGCCATATAGCACTGCTATATTATAGCAGGGTAAGGAGGACCATTGCTCGATATACAGTACATGTAACTTTGTAGATAATTTCAGCTCCCTACAGCTGAAGACATTGTTTTGGAGTCTGCCAAAGGCATGAGATGCACATCTTCTCTGATGCTGAATCTCTTCATCGATGTTCTCGGTGGTGGACAGGTGGGAGCCGAGATACCGAAAGCGGGTAACATTAGAGAGGGGAGTACCGTTATGCTGGATGGATGGTAAAGGTTTGTCTGAATCAGGGGCAGGCTGAAAGAGAATCTGAGTCTTACGTAAATTCACCTCAATGCCGATTTGTGCATACGCATCTGCGTAAGTGTCCAGGATCGCCTGTAGGTTGCGCTCAGTGTGAGCGACAAGGGTGAGGTCGTCTGCATACTGGAATTCAGTAATAGAAGTTACCGACACCTTTGTTCCGGCCTGGAGTCGTCATATGTTGAAAAGATCCTTCACCACTACTCGGATGAAGGGTCCACCAGAAGACTTCCCTGTTCACCGAGTTGAAGGCCTTGGTTAGGTCGATGGAAGCGATGTACAGGTCACGACGTCGTTCTCTGAATTTTTCCTTTATCTGGTGGGCAGCAAAGATCATATCAGTAGTGCCACATGATGGTCTAAGGCCACATTGAGATTCTGGGAGGAAGTCTTCCACTTCAAGAAGAATTCTGTTCAGGAGGATTCGGCGATAATCTTGCCACCTACGTAGAGCAGCGATATCCCGCTGTAGTTGCCACAGTCTGACCGGTCTCATTTGTTCTTAAAAATATTGACAATGGAACCGTCTTTAAGAGCTTGGGGGATTTTTCTCCTTTTCCCATTTACTTTCCAGGAGAGAGTGGAGACAGCTGGTAAGCAGAGGTTCTTCTGCTTTATACACTTAGGCTAGGATTCCATCAGACACCCGAGGCTTTGTTATTTTTCATCTGTTTGATGGCAGTAGTTACCTCATCCAAGGATGGAGGATAGCTGAGGTGAGTCAGCTCTGGATGCTGAGGGACCTGTTGGGTAGTCAGGACATCAAAATCCGTGTTTCGGTTAAGCAATGAATGGTAGTGCGCTTTCCAGCATTGAAGGAGGCCTTCATCGTCTTTAATTATGAGGTTACCGTCAGATAAGCTGAGGGGGGCTGCGTCACACGTGACTGGCCCATAAAATGTTTTAGTGGAATTGAAAAATTTGCGCATCTTGTGCTGATCTGCAAGTTTTGGTGCTTCACATGCTTTATTTTTAAGCCAATCGTTCTTTAAATTGCAAAGTTCCGCTGGGCTGCCGCTTTCTTCTTGCTGAAAGTATCAGCTTTGGTCTGAGACTGAGGGTTGTTCTGCCAGTCAGTAAAAGCAGCACATTTATCATCGATGAGTACTTTGATTGCCGGGTCATTTTAATCAAACCAATCCTGGTGTATTCTTTTGATCTGGCCGATGGTCTCTCTGCAGGTTTTTGTCATAACTGTATTAAGAGAATCCAACTCGGCACTGGGATTCACGTTGTTTGCTGTTGGGATGCTTACAAGCCCATGTTCGAGCTGCTCTCTGAAAGCATGTGCTACTGATGGATTATCCAGACGCTTAGTATTAAAAACTCTTCTGAAGGCTTGCTGCCTTCTCCGTTTTGGGGCGAAGTGAAGTGAGAGCTTCGATCTGACAAGTCGATGATCAGTGTCACAGTGATCTGAGCCACGCATGGCACGGGTGATGAGGGCATCTCGGCGATCACTTTCTCTGACAATGATGTAGTCAATGAGATGCCAGTGTTTGGATCGTGGGTGTTCCCACGAACTCTTGAACTTGTAGGCCTGCCTAAACAAGGTATTGGTGATAGTGAGGTCTTGCGCAGCACACATATGCTGAGGAGGAGTAGACCGTTGGGATTATGCTTGCCTAGTCCATTTCTCCCTTTGGTTTCCTGCCAAATGTTAGCATATGTGCCATCTCTGGCATTGAAGTCGCCAAGAAGCACAACTTTGTCTTCTCTAGGGATGGAGGTTAGCACTCTGTCGAGGTCGGCGTAAAAGGTCTTCTTGGTGTCATCCTCTGCATCCAGTGTTGGGGAATATGCACTGATGAAGAAGGCATGACGTGAGTGATTCAGTGGAACTTGAAGCGCGTCATGAGGTGCTCGTTGATCCCAATAGGCATTTAAGTTAGCCTGTGTAGGATCCGTTGGCGGATGGCAAAGCCGACTCTATAAGTGCGGTTTCTCTCTGCAGCAGGCTTACCCTTCCAGAAGAAGGTGCATCCTGACCCGCATTCTGTGAGTTGGCCCTCATCTGGGAGCCGGGACTCACTGATGGCTGCTATGTCGATATTATACCTAGCCAGCTCTTTTGCCACAAGGACAGTTCTTCTTTCAGGATGTGCATTTGTGCTAGTATCCAGAAGGGTCTTGACATTCCATGCAGCCACCATGACAGGTTGTATGGTTTGTTTTTGCTTAGATTTGTGATTTTGGTTGTGTTTTCGACTACATAAGGATGACCTTACTGGATGCGGTTGCCCAGTCTGGTTGGGTTTTTAGGCAGGCTATGTTTAGGGCAACTTTTCTAGCCCCCTCCCCATGTGGGGTGAGCAGAGTGGCTCCTCAAAAGGGCTGCTCAGTCGCACAGATAGGACCGGATTGCACTGCTGCCTAGATCCTAGTGCATAAACGACCATCTTATTATCTGTGCCGCCCATGTGCAGAGTTGTGACTAGAGACTCCCGATATTCATTCTGCCTGTCCCCCTCGCCACTCGTCCATCGCCATAGGACTTTTGGGGGTATAGGGGTTTTGATGATGATGAAAGGTATGATGAGCTGGGTGATGGCTGTGCGTGAGTTGATTTATGTGGTGAGGCAGGAGCACCGGCTGCAGCCACACATCTTGGCTCTCCCTTTTCCTGATCCAGTGGTGCAAGTTTTGCAACGACTGGGGAGAGGGAGAGGTGCAATGGACTGCCGATAGCCAAGTTTATTTGGGTTTTGCCTTAGTAGCCTGTCCATCAGGTATTGCTTTCTTCCGTCAGTGTATTCGTTGGGTTTCCATGGTGGTCACCTCTCCCGCCTACACAGCCGTTGGGGTCTTGTTGGAGCTCTGTAAGAATGTTTGCCTGATGTGGGGCTCCACCGTTCGGGGATTACTCCCGTAGCCTTATACCTGCCAAGGTTAATCCTCAAGGCAGCGGGGCGGTGGCTGGTAGGCGCCAGGACGTGTCCACATGCCAGTGGGCCTATGCGAACACACACACACACACACACACACACACACTGACTGATAAGTAGAATATACGAAGATACAATGTCGTGACTGACAAGTGAGTCTATTACAGTGTCTGCTGTCTAACTTACGTCAAATTATATTACGTAATGCTCACATTGTAAAGACAATTAATTCCTTCATGACACACCGAAGATTAAATGTCGAATTTGTATACTTGAAGACTGATATAAGAATCCTTTAGTTGCATTACCAATTCATAATATTTTTTTTTTATTATTTATGCATTTATACTAACATTTTGGGAACTTATTAAATAACGATTAATAGTTTATTATTATAATCATACAGCCCAAAATAGATCTACCAATCACAATCCCCATTACATACAAGTTCAAGTTGTTTGGGATTACTGGCCTCTTCGCCGTTAGGCTATTTCGGCCGAAGCTGATTGGTTGCACTTCCTTTTTTTGTTGGTTCTTCTTTTAGTTTTTACTTTCCATTCTTCTTCTTGTTCTTCGTCTTCGGGTTTTTTTGGTTTATTCTTGTCTTGGTTGTTCATTTCTTCTTCTTGTTCTTCGTCTTCTTCTTCTTTCTGGTCTTCTACGTTATCAGGTTCTTGATTGTTCTTTTCTTGTTCGTTTTTGTCTTGTTTGTTCTTTTCTTGTTTGTTTTGGTCTTGCTTGTTTTTTTCTAGATTCTTGACTGCAAGGAGAGCCTCCTTGTAAGTCAATTTTTCCTTAGCCCGCAGCCTGGCCACCCTGCACTCCTCCCTCCACTTGGGACAATGCCGAACGGAGGAGGAGTGAGGGCCACCACAAGCCGCGCACTTCTTAACGGCCGCCTGGCAGTCAGCGTCGGTGTGGCCGGGTGCCCCGCAGCTTGAGCACACCTCGCGAGCACGACACTTCTTCGCCAGATGGCCATACTTCTGGCACTTGTAACAACGAGTGGGTCTTTGCTCGTATGGTTTTACTGGGATTTTCTCCCAACCCAGTAAAACGGAACTAGGAAGTTCCTTAGGAAGACCAACAAGGGCAGTTGTGCTGGTCAGCTTCCTAAGGATTGTGAGCTGATCTCCGATCAGCTCAGCAAGCTCTTCTTTGTCGAGATGTTCAATTTCTTTGTGGGAAATGACTCCTAACACGAGGTTATCCTGAGGGCAGGCTTGAGGTAAGATGCTGATTCTATTGAGGGTTCTAACGTTTTCTAATTGCCGAGCCTGTCCCCACTCGGCGAAGGTGACGATAAGGGTACCGCTGCTACTCCGGACGACACCTGTCACCCCCGTGATACCGAAGAGGTCAAAAAATTTTCTCATAACAAGGAGATTGAGTTCCTTGCGCGAAGGGTTTCTGACCGGAATCAGTCTAACGACCTTCGCCTGGTCAAAAGTGAACATGGTCACGCGGTACCTCGGGGGGAAGGATCGGGGAGCCGGGAGAACCTACCTCGCCGAGGTTCAGTTCTCAAGTGATTACATACAGCCTCCCTTCACCATTTATTGCCAGGGAAAATTGCCATTACGAGACCCAGGGGCCAGGGTGGGGGTCGCTGACTGAACCTGTTATTAGTAAATGTATATAAGTAAGGTGTTTCTGTTGGTCCTTATCGCCCAGGATATTATTCTTCAGCCATGACTGAGAATTGAGAAAAGCTAAAGAGTATCTCATGGAGTCTACTCTACTTAAAACCGAGAATAACAATCCCCCCCCCCCCCCCCCCGTATCTCTATTGTCCAGGTCTGTGTCTTTTAGGGTCAGTTTGGAGAGACACACACACACAGGGATGTGATACTATGTTAATTTTCTCCCATCCAAAATAAATTAATTCAACCTATATAGTAGAAATATGAGACTAATGCTAGTGATATCGGGTTAGTCCTTTATAATAGTTAGGTAGGAGCGATCTCTAATGACCATGGCTCATTCCTTACTTTATCTGTCGCAGTTTGTGAATCATAGAAGCAAGGAAAGACTGTCAATTTGGTTTTAATATTTTTACTATTTTTTTTTATTTATCTTTATTCCTTAATTTTCTTACTTTACTTTTTCTTTGTCTTTTGCAACGTCATTCCCTATTCTTTCTATTTTCTTTGTTTCTCTTTTCTTGCTCATTGTGCTTTTACTTGTTTCTTTTTTTCATTTCTAATCCTTTGTTTTTATCATTTCATTCCTACTTTTTTTATTTTGTTCTTTCGTTGTCTCTCCTTTACTATCCTTCCATCATTATTATTATTATTATTATTATTATTATTATTATTATAGCTATCATCATCATCATCATCATCATTTTCATTATTATTGTTATTATTCAGTAGTTAGAAATATAAATTATGAGAATTTCTTCATTAGTTTGTATACCTATACAGACTTTGGCTAACAGCAATAAGATCGACAAGAGATAAATACTCGTATATAAAGTGAGAAACGCTGTTGAAACTTCCCCACAATTGTGCGAGGAAAGTGTTCCTTCATAGGAGAAGCTCTGTCGAAGGATTTATGAATTCCTTTCACGATATTTCTCAAAAAGTTTGTCTTTGAGTCTGCTTGATGGAGAAAATGAAGGGAATGTCATGTTCCAATAGTTTAGTCTTCCTTATAAAGAGAAGACAAATACTGAGAATATTTATATTTTGTTTAAATTTCATCTGACGACGTGCATTGGTAGTTGTAGGTTGTTGTAGTTTAACTGAACAATAATATCAAGGACTATTTCTAGCGATAATTCCAGGAATTTGTCAGTTTTGAGACGCATGGATGCCAGCAACGATCTGTGTTAAGTTGGTTTGCCGGTAAAGCTGTACTCAGGTGCGTGAGATCCTGCTGGTATTCCCTGGCTCTGTGCCATGAAGTGGAAGTCTCCCTGTAAATTATACCTGGGAGAGAGAGAGCGAAAACAATAATAATTCTCCTCTCATTGTTGTTGGTGCTCGATTGTATCACTAATGCCCGCTTCTCCAATATTTGTAATGATAACATATTTTATGCAGGAAGAACTAGTTTATTATTGAATCCTAAATCAATATTTGGAATTTGTCTTTTTATATATTTCACACCAGCAAAGGGGAACTTGAATAAGTAAGCGCAAAGAGTGATATATTTTTGTCATATAAAACATTTAATCACTGACAAAAAATATGTACGACTTCTAAGTTCATCAATATTTACATTGAAAAGTTAATTATCAGTTAATGAAATCATTGTAAGGAATAATTAGAATGCATATCTGGCCGATCAAATGTATCCAACTCGTGGAAGCAAAACCTCAGTTATAGATGCCTGTTACCACTTATTTTCTAGTGGTAGTCTGGTCACATATTTCCCAGCGAAAGGCCAAGTGCAGTGAAAAAATAGGCAACAAAAAATGGGTAGAATACACAGGTGAGTTTACTTTGGGCAGAATGATGAGTGTAATGATCAAAGAGCTTGTTATGAATGCATCTAACAACCTACTCTCTCCTGCACGTCCACCAATCCCGAGCTACTTGGTGAACATGGCTCTGATTGGCTAGACTGAGGGACGAGAGAGCAGCAGGAGATCAAACACATGTCACTTTCTGAGCTCATCAGTGAGGCGAAATCTGGGGTGATCTTAGTCTGTGATGTTGTATCGCCTTCTAATGGAGCTCCTGTCAGACACACAGACCGATTTATCCTATATTGAGTGTAAAGGTTGATAATGCCATGAATGTAGTGAACGAAGCTCTATAAAATCGGACATAGATGAAATTATTCAAAACAAGAACAGATATCTTAGGATTAAATTTTTAAAGAATAAGCACCAAGATTAAAATAATGGAATAAACCAAGGAATATAAGAGAGAGAAGAGAGAGAGAGAGAGAGAGAGAGAGAGAGAGAGAGAGAGAGAGAGAGAATAAATAAATAAAATCCGGTACACACAGCAGCGCGTGAGCATCGTCCAGACAGGTGACACACGTACTTCATCAGTGAGCTAATTTACTCCAGAAGTATGGCGTGGGAGCACCATGTCTGATTTAATCGACCTTTGTTTTTCACACCTTGTCTTATGGTCCTTCTTTTCTATTCCTTATTTTCTCTCTACTCTCTACAGCCATTTCCCTCACTTTCTCTCCTCTCTCTACAAACTTCTCACCTTTTCTCATCTCTCCATCGCTCCCCTGCCACCCACTTCCCCAACCTCACCCATTCCACTTATAACTTATCACATTTCTCCCTCATCTTTCCGCCACTGACTGCTCCTGCTTCTCCTCTCCACCTTTCCACCACTATTCCATCCTCTTCCCCCTCCCTACACCATACTCCACTCTCATCAACTCCCCTCCACTCCACATTCCGTTTCCTCTCTTCACAAACTCTACTCTAAAATCACCAAGGTTACTAACTTCTATTTCCTGGTGGCAACCTAACTCCACTTACAACCCAGCACCTTCACTACCCGTGTGGTGCTGAACCCGAGCGAACTTCTCGTAGCTGTCGTCAGTGATAGACGAGTGAGCTTCTACTGCACCTCTTCAGCATTGCTCTGAAAACTGAAACTCTTCGAGTATGTCAACAGTGATGAGGGTGAGAGCTCTTCCTCACTTCTTTCAGGGTAATAAAGACGAGCGTCCGTCTGGCGTAGTTTCCACAGGTATGTCGCTGCTTAAGTAAAAAAATGTTGAGAGATGTTTTTGAAGTGCGAGTTTTTACCCAACTTCTTCAAAAGAACAGTAGACAGAGGACAACTCGTAACTCTAAAGTAACTTATACATACAATTTCTTCCCCTGGAAAGGCAATGCGAGGAAAACTTTCTGTGACCCGCAGACTAAAACCCAAACAAAAATATTTTATAACTCTTCCGAGAAGGCTGGTACTTGTTAAATGCCCCCCCCCCCTCTCTCTCTCTCTGGCATAAGTACGTAGAATTCATATTGTAGTGATCCATATTGTTTGTGGTATGACATACCTGTTGAACTTAGTCTATACATCTCAAATCAATACTGTACGCCTGGATGGGACTGGCTGAGAAGGATGAAAAAATACTGAGAGCTGTAGACTTCCGACGTGTAGTAATGTTTTTATGGTCTTTCAAAGTATCGGGGCTAGTTTGAGTCCAGATTAGACACAGTCTACTACAGACAAAAAGCGTCTAACACTCACTAAATAAGGCTATATTTGGATCACATGGATTCTCCAATTATATTTAATGAATATTAAAGATGATCGCAAAGAACGTAAAGATTGAATCAAGTAACACAGAAACTTCGCCAGTTGGACGAGGCCTTAGTCTTGTATAAGACTCCAGTAAACAGTGTTAGGAGTAGAAGCTTGATAATTGGTTCCTTCTCATGAAAAAGGAGAACCTTTCATTTCTTTGCACCATTACTCCAACAGGCAGCTCATCTCCACCTGCTGAACACATCCTTTGCTAATTCAAATTTTATACTTAGATATTTACTTCGGTCTTTCCAAATAATTATTTCAGATCAAATTTAATAGTAACGCTTGATGTTTTCTCACTTTGGTGAAAAGCTGCAGGGATGATACACGCTACGTAGGAAAGAGAAGCTCCTAGGTTCTCTACACGAGACATTTACCAGTTTTTATTAACATTGTTTCCTTATTTGTCTCTCTCGTAAATCATTTATCTAGTCTGAGTTTCAGCATCAAAGAACCGGCCGGAACTTATAATTTTTTAGATGCTGTAAAGTTTGCCCATGTGTAGTCCTCCCGCTGCTAATATACCAGATAGTCTCCAAACGCGTCCAGAGTGACTCACATCTGATGTCTGATACACACAACAGATCAATACGTTTTGTGGATGTCACTATCACAGGTAACACAACACCTAGCGGTCTTCCCACTTCATGATGTTTTTACTTCTATGCCATGAATTTTTGTTTACTTTTTTGTACCCGACTCTTTCATTTCCTTGTTTTTTTTCTTTGTCCCTCTTCTTTCGTTTCTTCTATCTTCTCTTTTTTATTGGTCTTCTTTGAACTCTTCTTTGTCATTCTCTTTTCTTTCCGTTTGTGTTTTGTGGGATAATTTTCCTCACCTTTTTCTAATTTTTTCTTTATATTCTTTCCGTGTTTTTTATGCTTTTTAGGTGTTTATTTATGGCACAGCCAGCCTGAAACCTTGAGGAGTGGTGGCCAAGGTTACCAACCCTCAGACATGGGGATGGTCCCGTTGATTGAGTAATAGATCACTTGGCTGTGTATTTCCTGACCCTCTCTATCTCTTCCTTTACTTACGTACCTGACATTCATCTCCCAAACCCAAGAGTTTAAGTGACTAAACTGCTGCACTTAATGATTGTTCACCACCTGCATCTAGTACATGTTTCCCCGTCATCGGCCACTACACCAAACTATCAATACAATAACAATAAAAATACTGATGGAGAATAATCACTTCTCAACTAATACTTAATGAATCAGTTATTAACAAGTTTGATTTACTTGGCTCATCAGTTTATTATGTCGTCTCCATAGAAAACGTGTATCAGCTTAATTAGCACCAAGTTATCTTGTGTAACGTAGCAATGTTTTAATCCTTATAACACAGGAATTTAATGTGAGTGTTCAGCTCCACAATGAATTTACTTCAGAGTGGTAAAAAATAAAGCTTTACTTTCAACGCAATTACAACGAACATTATTGCATGGTGTTATATATACAGCAAACGCTGTTTATAATGACACCTCTCTCTCTCTCTCTCTCTCTCTCTCTCTCTCTCTCTCTCTCTCTTCAACTATAATGATGTACCACATACTGTATACTTTCCTTCACACATCACCACGCGGAGATACTCTCCAGGAATTCTCATTATGACACATTTCTATAGACGCCTCTTGTTACTGTGCCACCGACTCTTAGGTCACCATCACTGACATAATACTGTATACAGTATATATATATATATATATATATATATATATATATATATATATATATATATATATATATATATATATATACATATATATATATATATATATATATATATATATATATATATATATATATATTTTCTATATATATATATACATATATATATATATATATATATATATATATATATATATATATACATATATATATATACATATATATATATATATATATATATATATATATATATATATATATATATATATTTTCTATATATATATATACATTGTTGAAAATACAGTCAGTATTTTCAACAATGTTTTTACGTGCCTTGAGAATTTGCAGCCCGGAATTCATCGATGAGGAATACAAATATATATATAATATTGGCTCAAACCTTAAATACCCTAGATCCTTCATAGACAAATGCTTAAACATTACTAAGAAAACTTTTTATAGAACTGATCCCAAGCCCACCCATGACCATAAGAATATCTTAATATTACCATTTCACAAAAATTTCTCACACATTCCTGCACAGCTAAAAACCTGGAACGTCAATGTGGCATTTAAAAACTCATGCACTGTTAAACAAATGTTAATCAAGAACTCCCCCAACAACACAATTGGTTGCATTTATAAAGTTCCTTGCAAGGAATGTAATATGTTTTACTTAGGCCAGACAGGCAAAGATCTTGCAACTAGAATTAAACAACACAAATACAGTGTTAGGACAGGCCAGGAATCCAATTCTCTGTTTGTTCATTTGAGGGATAACAAGCATTGCATTGACTGGGATAATGCCTCCTCAATATTACCATTGATAGTAGGAACATCATAGAATCTAGTCTTATTAAACATACCGAAGCATTCAACATGAATTTGAGTAACGGCATGTACAAGCTGGACAATTTTGTAATTAAGAAGATTTGTGATCAGGTGAGAAGGCGGGTCACTTGACCATCTGACCTGACCACCAACCGTTGTGTGCTATTTAAAGATTAGTAGGGTCATTACCTAATACCTGACCATTGTGGACCTGGTCTCATCCTTCTCTGTATATATACACCTTGATTTGTATTACTCTCTCTAGTCTGTACTCACCCCTGAAGATGTGAATTACACGAAAGCGCTTGGGAACTTCGTGTTTTCTTCTTTCCTGGTGGTTATCAGCATATACCTAGATCACGCGCACCTACAGTGATTTACTTGCATATATATATATATATATATATATATATATATATATATATATATATATATATATATATATATATATATATATATATATATATATACATGGAGACCTTGAATGGTCTCTCTGAGAAGGCTCCACTTATTTACAATAAATAAATATATATACATATATATATATATATATATATATATATATATATATATATATATATATATATATATATATATATATATATATACAGTATATATATATATATTATATATATATATATATATATATATATATATATATATATATATATATATGTATATATTTTCTATATATATATATATATATATATATATATATATATACTGTATATATATATATATATATATATATATATATATATATATATATATATATATATATATATATATATACAGTATATATATATATATTATATATATATATATATATATATATATATATATATATATATATATATATATATATTGTAAATAAGTGGAGCCTTCTCAGAGAGACCATTCAAGGTCTCCATTAAATTTTCAACCTTGGGCGTTTTTTCTTAGTGTGAAACACGGTCTATGGCCAGGATTCATCATGATGCACACGATAAATACATCTGGTGACTGAAGATGAACAACTGCACCTCACTGGCTGAGTAAGTAGAGGACAAAATTAACGTCAAACTTAAGTTTTGTGCTAAGTGAACGTATCTAGTTAACGTATACTGAAATAGATTTTCAAAGTATAGTAATCTTGATGAATTTTGGGACATTCCTTATGTGCCTTAGCCTAAGTCATCCATTTAGGTACATTCTTTTATCTTCATTTGCGATGAATATTAATCGCATGAACATTTATTAATCTCAGGATGGAAAAATATTATAGTGATATTTTCAAAATATTTCTACTATTATGTATTTTTTGAAGACAAAATATTGATCAGGTGATTTATAAAATTATTGGATAGCTTAACTATTGTAAATAATATCCATTATAAAGTAAAGTATTTAAACGAAGGTGGCAGCAATGTGGAGATCCTTCCTCCTTGCCACACATCCTACCACACACCTCCATTGTGATAATTAATTCGTACATAATATTTCCTACGCGTCAAAGTACTAAAAAAAAAATCAGAGAAAAAAATCAGTGTTAATAAGCCAGCTACTTTTATAACCTTGTTTTTGTCTGAGCTACGTTTTTTTCCTCGGAACTCTTGATTACTCCAAAACATATTCTCTCTCTCTCTCTCTCTTGACTCTGTCGCTTAATTTTATCATTCTTTCTCATTTTTTCTCCGGTTTGACGTTTAGTCTACGACTCTCTCTCTTTATTTCTCTTTCAATCTCTGTCTCTGTATATAATCCATTTTTTTCTCTGGGTGTCGTCTTTTTCCTTTCCTTTGATGGTTCAAGAAAGATGCGTCATAAACCCAAGCTGCTGAAACAAAAACCAATAGGAAGAATCCCTCAAGACACAGGAACGACTTGACTCTTGAAGTGACATGACTTGTTGAAGGTGAGACAGAAATAAGAGACGGAGAGACAGTGTCAGGTGTGAGGAAGAAAACAATAGAGAAACATTATATAAAGAGAAAAAGACATTAACTAGTATATAGAATCCTTCATCCATCTTCTCACCCCCTTTCCCCACCCCTTCTCACCTCCCACTTCCCCACCCCTGCTCATCCCCCTTTCCCCACCCCTTCTCACCTCCCACTTCCCCACCCCTGCTCATCCCCCTTCCCCACCCCTTTTCACCTCCCTCTTCCCCACCCCTGCTCATCCCCCCTTCCCCACCCCTTCTCACCTCCCCCTTACCCACCCCTTTTCACCTCTTGGAGTTTCCCCTCAGCATATGTGTGGACAGGTGCTGTGTGTGTGAACCACCTGTGACCATTACGGTGATACACACTGGGTTTTGAGGAGCAGGATTCTCACAGTGTGTTTATTAAATGTTAGCTGTCCTTCCTAACACGGTCACCTGAAGGCTTATATTACCTAATGGACAACCACTGAAAATCTGTTGCCTGTATAGTATAACAAGTGAACTATCTCGCGGCGTGAGCACTGAGGAGACTGTGGGGCACTGGGGCAGGCCTACCCTCGTGGTGAGGGCTTGTAAAGGTGACTGTGCCCCGCAGTGCCACGTCCCACGCATAAACATGGTGCCAGGTTGGATAATTCTTTTGAAATTAGAATTGACACTGACACTGTATGTATCCAGAAAAATACAGATACAAGGGAACAATAATAACAAGTGTGATCAAAGTGTTGTAAACTTGAGAGTATTTCTGTTCCCTTTGTACATATACCGGGTTTGGCGCTATGCCCCCTCCAAGGTGAACGGTTCACTAAGTCCCTATCTCCCCCCACATAGCTGGTACACCAAAAGTGACTCTTGTACTCCTTCTTATGTAAGGGACTATAGGCGTTGACTTACCTTGTCCCATGACAGGGATACGCCTCCCAGCCACTGCTGACTTCCTGGAAGTGCCACACAGTCTTCGGCCCTCTGAAGCAGGCACAAAAGGTCTAGTCTTGTTACTCCAACCACATCTGGGTTCAGATTCAGATTTACCCCGCGAGGGAGCTAGTTTATTGGGCACCCCCTTGCACCCTGTGTAAGGCGAAGAGCAAAAGCGTTTACAGCTCCGGAGAGAAAACAAGCGAAGTTCATGCTTGTCTTTTTGACTTATGCAATATAGGACGCAAGTGCCTGAAGGACCATGGATTATGTCGGCGAGTTACATATAGTGACAGGATGAGTGTGTGAAGGAAGCATGCCCAATACAATGCATCTGTTTATAGCAAGGCTTAGCAAGTCCCTCCCCACTGAGGGAGAACCAGCCACTGTCGCTATCACCTGAGGAGTTCCCCCCGTTGCCGGCCAACTCGAGTACTACGCGTCTACCCTCTGTGGTGGAAACCAGCAACCCTCAAAACCGAGTGACAGGAGCACCTCCCACTCCATCTGGGAATCACCCTCAACAGTGCCGGTCATCCTAATTCTGTTGGTTGTAGCACTTGTGAGTACGTTACCCCCTACTATTATAATGTTCACAGATCTTCCTTTTTCACACCTCAGTGACCCTGAGTACTTAATGATCTTTAATCAGTATCAATGTCCCCACAGGGATGATGCTAGTGTCATTCCCTTAGATGTGCTAGATCGTATGTGTTACACCCCCTTTACCCATGGTGTCAACACAATACTCCCTCATATCGATCCTGATGCCTTTCTACAAAACTCATTGAGTTACACAAACCCAAACTGTAACTATTATTTTCCTGACTCTCCCGAGTTTAGTTCTAGTCTCCTACTACCTCATTCCTTCTCCTTGATTAGCCATAACATCAGCAGTATTCCCCTTCATCTAGATACCTTTTTATATCAGTGTTTATCTTCTATTGCCCACTAATTTGATGTACTTGGGTGCTGTGAGACCAAACTCACTAACTATATTGACCATTTGTATAACATTCCTAATTATAATAGACACTGTGTCAACACGTCACGACACAGTGGTGGTGTTGCCCTATATGTTGATATCAAGTATAACACTTCTGTAAGAGATAATTTAAAAGTTCAGGAGGAGTACATAGAGAGTGTTTTCATTGAATTACGTAACGACACACGAAATGTCCTCGTAGGAGTAATCTACAGAAGACCCCACACTAATGTAAGGAATTTTCTTGATACATTTTCGGAGCTTATCACTATCATAAGTTGAGAGAGGAAACATTGCTACATTACAGGAGATTTCAACCTTGGTCTATTAAAATCAGAAACCGACACCTCAGTATTAGACCTTCTTGCTACCTGTCATTCTAAACTCTTCTTCAACACTATAACCAAACCCACTAGAGTAACTGCCACCTCTGCCACTGTGATAGATCATATCTGGACTAACAACACTCCTAACAATCTTGCAAGTGGAATTATTTATAACAATATCTCAGTTTTTACCATGTATAAAACAGCCACAAGACCTGAAAGGTCTAGAAGAGTCTCAATACAAAACAGAGACTACTGCACCAACATGCTCCTTTTTGAAAACAACCTAATGAATGCTAACTGGGATCTTGTCTATGCCTCCGACAACCCTAACGTGAACAGCTGCAACTTCTCTTGCATCTTCAATGCCTGCTTTGATAAATGCTTCCCGCTCAAGACTAAGTCAGTGAAAACTGTATCCATTTCCAAACTCTATATCACAAGTGAAATTAAGATAATGATAAAAGAAAAACACAAACTCCAAAGGAAATTTGCAAAAAGACCCACAACTTTCGGTGATGCTTACCGAAGTATCAGAAATAGAGTAACTCAAGCAGTTAGAAATGCCAGACCTGGAATGCTATAAATTCTATTCAGAACAGGAACACTCAGCCTTCGGCCGCCCACTCAGCTTTTATGATAAATGATTCAGTTGTAACGGAACCCTCCCCCATTGCCAACTACTTCAATGAATATTTTATTAATGATGGCAAAAATCTTGCAGAGAGCATCCCTGATCACAATGAGGAATTTAGAGCCTACTTGCAAAACAGACAGCAAAATGAGCTGTTCTTATCCCCGTCACAGCAGATGAATTACTGGCCATCATAAAAATGTCCAAAGATGCAGCAGCAGGCGAAGACAATATACCAATGAGCATCACTAAAAAAGTAACTCCTTCATTAGTGGTGTCTTTCCGGATAAAGTAAAAGTTGCTAAAGTTCACCCAGCATATAAAAAATTTGGGGACAAAGGTCTCTTCAAGAATTATCGCCCCATATCAGTCCTCCTAGCCTTGAGTAAGATACTGGAAAATCTAGCATGTAATACACTAACTTCCTTCTACAATGCCAATAACATCTTTACAGACTCCCAGTTTGGATTTAGAGCTAGAAGGTCGACTGAGAGTGCTCTGCTATCCCTTACTCATGACATCTTAAATTCCTTTGATGACAGTCAGTTCACAGTTAGTATATTCTTGGACCTCTCTTAAAGCCTTCGATACTGTCGAGCATACCATCCTCCTTTCAAAGCTTGAACATTACGGCGTAAGGGGCTTATCCCACAACTGGTTTACCTCATATCTGTCCAACAGGATGCAGTATGTCTGCTATAATAATCACCAATCTGACTCCTCGCCAATCTTGTATGGCGTCCCCCAAGGTTCCATTCTCGGTCCAGTACGGTTTTTGTTGTACATAAACGACATAGTCCACGCCAGCACACTCATAAAATACAACTTATTTTCAGACGATAGTAATCTCTATGCCAGCAACTCAGACCACCATTCCTTGATGAGAACTATGAACTCTGAATTTACTAAAGTCAGGACTTGGGTAATACGTAATAAACTGACCTTAAACCTTGAGAAAATCCACTACACGATCTTTCACAGAAGGAAAAATTTACCCCCAGACTTGGACCCCCTGTACCTTGGTAATACAGTCCTCAAACGCGAATAAAATACTAAATTTCTCGGAGTTATAGTTGATGAGAAACTTAACTGGAGAAACTACGTACAAGCCGTTCACAATAGTCAATAAACAGAGCGGTATCATGTATCACACTCTACAGTCACTCACTCTCACAGCAATGAAAGAAATCTATTATGATCTTGTTTACCAACACCTAATACACTGTCACACACTATGGGACCTCTGGCTCTTCAAAAACACAATTTCTCTTTACTGCACAAAGGAGAGTTGTACGGACAATGACCTACTTGAAAAAAAATCAGATCACACAAACGAAAAATTTGCGATATTGAAAATGTTAATATTCGAAAATATTAACACCTACTGCTGTGCCGTCTTTGTTTACAAATCTATCAATCACTTGCTTGACAATAATTTTTTCCATTTCCGGAATAATCAGATATACAACTTAAGGCACCCAGAGCTACTAAGACAACCCCCCATGCGCTCCTGTCAGTCCCAGACCTCCATAAAATATCACGGTGTGAAGGTATGGAACAACTTACCCCCACCCATCCAAGCAAAGATTACCCTCCCTTCCTTTAAATCATCTCTTAAAAAATATCTATTGTCTAAGTATTAATATTTCTTGTAACACCTACTATATTTACAGTACAGTACCTGCTTTTATTGTACCACCAAAACCATTTTATCGGAAATTATCATGTAAATAGATAAGTAATTACCATTGCAATAAGCATAATTGTCACCTAGCCATAATCCTGACAGCTCTGTCCTCTTGTTCAACCTTATTACTGTACAACCCATGTTGTACTGCTGCCCCATTATACTTATGTTTTTAAATTCCACTGTAATTCATGTACATATAAATAAATAAAAAAAATAAACTAAAAAAAATAATCCAATAAATAAAATTAATAAAGATTGAAGTGATAACCGTGGTAACATGTTCTTATTACCACCATGCTATTGTACTATTCCAGATGTTACTAAATGTTACATAATACTTCCTTGAGATAAATGTATAGTATATATCTGGTGCATCAAAGAGAGCTCAGGTTCTCATCTGTCTCAGCCATGTTAATATTGTTATTATTATCCACTGTATCTGTGTTTTTCTGGCTAAATAATCTGTTTCATTTCAATTCAATTCAATAAGTCAAGAGTCAGGCCTCTCTCCAGGAGGAGGGATATTGGTAAGGAGAAAGAAGGTGTTGGTGACCGCGGTGGACCTGTGCTGTGGTAGGATAGGCACGGTGGGGGTGGAGGGGGACACATAGGTATTGACAATGTACTGCGCACATCATTGTCATCCCTAAAAATCCCATCTAATTCATATTACGCTACATAACATTCAAATGCACCGCGCTTGTAGAACCTCAGAAAACGAGAAACATTGAGAAAGGACAACTCACCTACTCAAGGTTCCTAGACCATGTGTTGTATTGTACCCAGGTATAGTTATATCATATCAAGTGTACTGTATGTATTCATAGCATTAAGGATCACTCAGGGTAGGCATAAGATGAATGTTAAAGTCCAGTTGAGCCGGATTAGTGTACTGTAAGACTAAGTGTGGATTAGGGTTTGAAGGTCCTACTATTTACGTCTGTGGGTGTGTAGCGAACATAACTCCAACAGATATCATATGAAAATACATGAGAACAATGATCTGGAAAAAGGATAAATGTATCAGAACTATGTGAGGTGTTGACAGTGATCTAGAAACTATACCGGAAAGGAAATATCGTGTATGCGTCGGTATGAATTTAATACACCTCGTAGCCTCACGTGACATATACCCACGACAGGTACAGTGATCAGAGAATCTTATGTCTGTGTTCAAATAGTGCAATGTGTGAGAGGAGGATCCCTCATTACAGTTTTTAAGTGACGTTGATACACCCCGGCCATGATCATTCGGCTTTTGTTTCAAGGCGCGTCATGTACCCGCCTCAGATGCCTCATTAATATTATAATCTCAGGCATTTACCCAAGCACTAGCAAACCAAGACCTTACCTTAGTGTGTAATTTAGGATTAATATATGTGTTGTTAAGAAATGAGTGTTCAGGTGAGAACCATAAGAAACAAAAGTGTAAATTGAGGATTGGAAACTGTAGGCCTATGTGACGAGAAGCGGCGGGAAATCGGCCTTAGTTTTTCCCGTTCTGCCGTCACCACAGGTCAGTGCCCTAGCGGGCTATATCCCGCCCTACAATTAAGGTTGATAAATAGAAGTTACTACAGTTTAAAGCTTTGCTGGATATATAAGTGTGATAGGGATGTGTTAAGGGGTGGGATAACCGCCCGTCAGGCATTATTGCTTAGTTTTTTCCCGTTCTGCCGTCACCACAGGTGCCATGTGGCCGGAGTATCTTGCCGCCCGGCCGCCATTGTCCACTTGAGCGTTACACCGAGTGGGAATTATTCCCAGCTCACCACTCCACATGAATAGTCACAACTAAGGAGACCGTGAGAAACGGCGGTCGTCACTTGGAGCGACCTATAATACCAGGCGTAGAAATAGTGCTGGTATGTCTCTAGGTGAAGCCCTCGTCTCTACCCACCGAGGGCGGTGTGCGAACGAGGTGTCCGTTGTGTATACCTAAAAGTCACAAGGAGTCACATACTTGCAGGTATGGAGTGTAACAGGTGTGTTGAGATGGTGCTACTATGTATGATAACCGACGGTGCTACAATCCACCCAAGTGGAGCAGTCTGATGTGTTAAGGGATGTGTAAGAAGGAACGACCGAGCTACGGCGTTCCCCATTTGTTATGCAATAAGTAGGTGGATGACCCGCCAGTAATGTAAGAGTCTGGGTAACCAAAATTCTGTTGTTCTTCTGAGGAAGGCCAATTCATGTATATGTTTTTTTTACCAGTATGTTTTATAAGGAATAAATCAATTAAGACATGTTATGGTTTCCCCCTTCTTTACCCTCATCGATCTGGTCAATGGAAAACCTAACCCAATGCCTAGTCCACTCTGCCCGCTACCTAACGAGCTACATGCTGTCCAGAGGGGGTCTGGTGGCAGCGACCCTTAGAAATTAAGTTTAGAGTTAAGTTATCCCCTTAAATTTAGTGACCCCAGATTTGGCAGTATAAATTGGTGGCTATAGCGGTGGGATGGTTTTTAATCATTGATCAAATCCGAGGGAATTGAAGCTGGAATTTAAGTTGCAGAAATAGACAAGTATTTTAATGATGGATTATCTGATTTTTGAGGGATACTTGCATGTGAATAACATTGATTGAGTACAGAAATGTAAGAAGTTTTGAAAATTTATACAGTATTGAAGTCATGTGTGTCATTGATGTGTTTTGGGTTTGTGTTTTATCCAGCATTAATATGTATTAATACTTGCAGAAGTTGTGGATTAACCCTGTTGACGTTGAAGTAAGGGAGGCCACACTGTGTCTGAGAAGTGTCTCAAGTGGTTCACCTCTCATGTTGTTAAGTGGTTCACCTATGGAATACCATAGGACTTTCGGTCTCCAGCTAATGTGAGTTATAATTTTTGGTGCCATGTTAAGAGGTTGCATAGTGTTGTATTATACCATTGATCAATTAAGGTTGTAATAGTACAGGAGAGTAGTTGTGTTAAGCGGTTCGTATTTGTCTTGGGTCGAGAGGTAGCACTTTTAGGTCAAAATGGCTGAGTCAGTAGAAGAGGGAAGTACCAGAGGTGGGGACACATTGGCAGAGAGATTGGAACAGGCGTTGCTGATCAATGAGAGACAATACTTGGAGCTAGAAGAATTACAGAAACAGATTAAGGAATTAAAACAAACACCCCAGCATGCACAAGGCCCAAACAATGAGCAAGAGTCAGTTGTAGGAGATGACGCCACTCCACTACAAAACAGTAGGAACGCCGTCAACGTAAACATTCCATGCCACTTTAACCATATAGATAAGCTAACATTGGAAGAATTGCAGAGCTTACAGGTAGACGAGGTCCTAAGTAAGTTTTTTCGGAAAGTTGAAAGATGTGTGACAGAGGATGAGGGAAGAATATCAACTGCCCTGAGTTGGATGGAAAACAGCGTGGCCAAATTGGTACGGCCATTGTTAGTGGCAGTTAGTGAGGACTGGGACAGTTTCAGAAAGGTTATGTTAAGATTAAATTTAGGACCATCCACCGAAGATGAAGCATGGGAGATGTTGAAACGAAACGTGTATGACGTGAATGATAACCCCCGATATTATGTATGTGACATGAGAGCAAGGTTCGCAGTCATGGAGAAGAAGTTTGGAGCAATAACCACTAAAGATACTTACATAATACAAAGACTGTACAGAGCTGTGCCTAAACCAATACAGAGAGACTTAACCCCCTATATACAAGACGGCCGTACGTTGGATTCAGTTGTAAGAATGTTAGAGCGAAGTAGGAGTGAATATCTGGGTGGGGATAGCCGGGACTTATATCACGTTAGACAATCCCGCCAAGAACAAGTACAACCCACGACAGACTTTGAAAATTATAGAGTTCAGGGAGACTACCATAGGAACGAGACTGACGGAAGACGGGCTCAGAACACGAGGTGGAAGGAGACTAACACTCAAAATTGGACAGGGAATGAATGGTGTGGGTATTGTAGGAGGGATAGCCATAGCCCACATAATTGTCCCTCCAGGCCCAGGCCAGGTTCTTGTTATGCGTGCAGGAGGATGAACTGTAGGAGTTTCTTTACCACTTGCCCAGGACGCCAAGCTAGGAATCACCCTTCGGGCCAATGACCACGACATCCGTCCACACCCAGTTCTCCATGTATTAAGTTACCTATATGTGGACATACTTGTATAGCGCTGGTTGATACGGGTAGTGAATCTACGCTCATTAAGATAGTTTGGTGAGGGCCTTGAAGGTGGGGCCCATTAGGCCTTGTACCGAGAGATATGTAGCTCTTAACGGGGAAGAGTTTAAGGCCCAAGGCACGGTTGTCATCAGTGTACAGTTGTCCCGTAGGAAAATAATCCGCCACCAAGCCGTAATAGTGGAAGATAGCATGTTGGATAATGATGCCTTATTGGGAGCAGACATTTTAGGTAGATGTGGAGTTTGGTGGCATCACGAAAGAAATCAGTTCACGTGGGGGGGTCATAAACAGGTTTATTGGAAACCAAATCAGGGAGGAAAGGTGCGAACGGTTGTCAAAGTCAAACAGCTCACTAATGCTTCGATCTTGTCTTCTCCCAAGGAGCTAACTAACTTACACATTGATAGGAAGACTACAATAAGTGGGCACAGTTCTCAGATTAGGCCAGTTAAAGTGAAGGTAGGGGTAGGTCAGACCATAAGTATCAGATTTACACATAAGGGGCTGAAACAACAACCGGATATGTGTGTGATAGTCCAAGATGATTCCTGTGTTTATGTTCCTATGAGTAATGTTTCAGAGCAGCCAGTTTGTTTGAGTCCGGGTGCGGTTTTAGGTGAATATGAAGTAGTTAATGATGAGGAATTCTGTTACTTTGATGATGAAGGGAATAATCTCGGAACTATCTCACACATTTATGAAGAGTTAGGTGAGGTAGGCCGTTCTGTAGACATACCCCTGTGCTCACCGCATCACCTGGCCATACAGAGAGAAGATGATAAGAGGTCTAACAAAATCCCCTTAAGACTGACTCATGATGTGAAGTTCCCAACTCAATGCTTACTTTGTAGGGGTATGGAAAATTCCCCAGTCCACAAAATTAGACGAGCTCAGGAAGTACTAAATTCTATGGTACCAGACTGTGATGAAGTGAAACGTGGGGAAACTAGACAGGACAAATTGAAAGAGTTAATTAGGACACAGCAATGGCCACACTTAGATAGGGACATGCGGATACACTTGCAACAAGTGGTAATGAATCATGATGCGTTGTTTGTCTTAGGTCAAAATGAAATAGGCACCATTAAGGGTTTGCCAGCTAACATCCCATTGGTTAATGAACAACCTGTAAGAGGACCTCAGTATAGGTATCCCGAGAAAGCCAAGGGTACTATTAAAGAAATGATGAGAGACATGAGAGATAGGGACATCATTGAACCATCAACCGCTGTCTGGCTATCACCTATCGTGTTAGTAACTAAACCTAATGGGTCGAAACGTATGTGCCTTGATTTCCGAGCAGTCAACAAACACTTGAAAATAGATATACAACCTTTGCCAAGATTGGATGAATTAGTTGAGAAGGCTGCCGGAAATAAATATTATGCCACCTTAGATTTGAAAGATGCTTACTATCAGGTAATTCTTGACCCCCACAGTAGAGATATAACCACCTTCAGTGATGGGTATAATTTATGGCGGTTCAAACGCCTCCCTTTTGGTTTGTCAGCCAGCCCAGCCGTTTTTACGAGGGAAGTAAACAGGGTCTTAGCTCCTTTAGCAGAAGAAGATTGGGTCAGGAACTATCTAGATGATGTCATAGTGTGGGCTCCTGATTTCAATACCCTCATGGGCAGATTGGCTAAAGTATTTGACAGGTTTGTAAATATGGGAATCAAATTAAACCTATCTAAATGTCAGTTTGGTCAGAGACAAGTAAAATTCTTAGGACATATTGTTTCAGAGAAAGGCATTGAGCCGGACCCAGAGAATGTAAAAGCAGTAACAGACTGTAACCCCCCCACTAATGTCAAACAAGTCCGACAATTTTTAGGGATGTGCGGGTTTTATCGTAAGCATGTTTCAAATTTTGCTAAGATTGCATATCCTATCACAGAACTCACTAAGAAACAAGCTGCCTTTGCCTGGACAGATGAATGCCAGACAGCGTTTGAAACGTTAAAGCGGACATTAGCTTCCTTTCCCGTACTAGTAAAAGTGGACATGGATAAACCATTTGAGCTACACAGTGACGCTAGTAATTTCTGTGTAGGAGCCTCACTAAATCAATTACAGGATGACGGTTCTTTGCGTCCTGTTGGGTATTTCTCTCGGAAGCTAAAGCCCGCGGAAACACGGTATTCCACCACCGACCAAGAAGCATTGGGGATAGTGTTAGCCTGTAGATTTTTCCATCATTTTCTGTGGGGTTCCCAATTCACCATCAAGACTGACCACCAGCCGTTAACGTCTGTTTTTAACAAGAAAACTAAAAGTCAAAGAATGAATAGATGGATGTTGGAAATGAGGGATTACATATATAAGATAGAGTACAAACCTGGAAAGGCAAATCTAGTCGCGGACGCATTGAGTAGGCCGGTAGGGGCCCTAAGGAAAGTAGCCAGGAGTAGGACGGTAGGTCAGCTCCCTCAGCTAGATGGTTTAACACCTCGGCAGTTAGGAATAGAACAAAGAAAAGACAAGAGGTGGGAAACATTGGCTAGTTATTTAGAAGGAGGACAGGTACCCACACATAAATATCCAAAGACGACTATTGACAAATTTGAGGTAGCGGAAGGGGTATTGTATTTAGTAAAGGAACAAATTGACAAAGCATTGCTGTATTGCCTTGTAATACCTGATCATTTGCGTAAAGCAGCACTAGAGTGGGCACATAACAGAGAGGCCTCAGGTCACTTAGGACAGTGGAAGACTATAGCCAGAGTAGAAGGCCTTTTCTATTGGCCAAATTATCGCAGAGACTGTGTGAAATTTGTAGAATCATGTGAAGTGTGCCAAAGGTTCAAAGGGACGAAAGGGTTAGAACAGCAATGGCAGGGGATGTCAGAAGTAACTAAACCTTTGGAGAGAGTATCTGTGGACTTGACAGACTTACATAATAGTGCGAGGGGGTATCGCTATGTGTTGACCGTCATAGATCACTATTTGAGGTTTGTCAATTTCTACCCGTTGAGAACCAAATCCACTCAGGAAGTGACCAGGGAATTTAGTAAATTCATTCATGTCTTTGGTAGCCCTGGAGTAGTCATTGCAGATAATGGAGGGGAATTTACAGCAACACAATTTAGAGAACTATGTAACGTAACTGGCATTAAGAACTATTTTACATTGCCGTACCACCCTAGAGGTAATAGTGTCACAGAGAGAATGCACAGGACCTTTAAAACAACACTTGCAATCATGTGTGAAGATAATCCACTTCAGTGGCCAAAATTTCTCAGTCCCGTGCAGTCGGCTCTGAACACGTCTGTCCATGCCACAACTGGAGTACAGCCTCATTTTGCTTTCTTTTCAAGGCATGTACAAAGACAAGTGAGAGCAGTCAAGAGTTGAAAGAAGCCCATAGGTTGATAAAAGAGATGTCTGCCAGGATGTCACGAGAGACCAGAGAGAGAGCAAATAGATCAAGAACGAACCAAACTATGCAGTTAGGAGAAACAGTATGGGTGAGGAATGAATGGCCCAACCCTGGGACCAGCAGGAAGTTGAATACCAAGTGGAAGGGTCCGTACACTATAACAGAAATTATACGAAATGGTGCTGCATATGAGTTGACTAACCCCTTGGATGAAAGTGAGGTGATAAAGAGAGCGGCTGAGAAAGTAAAGAGGTATGTAAGTAGAGACATGTTTGTTCAGCTGAATGAGCCCCTACTTCCACCCTGTGATTCTTCCTCGGACTCGGGCTCAGACGAAACAGATGAGGAAAGTGATGACGGAAATGTGGTAGGTCAACCTGCAGGTAGATTCCCTGTGAGGCAGAGGAGACCAGTAGTTAGAATGGATTTGTAGGAAATCTAGTTCCAGAATGTTGCTTCGATTGAATATTATTGGCTTTCCAGTTGTTAGGTTGATTTGTTGAATTATAAAGTTTTGGGTGGGGGGAGACAGTTGCTCAGATGGTTTGTCGGGATGCTTTTTGAAGATCACCTATTAGTAGTGGTCTCTATATTGTCAGATTTTTTTTTGTGGGTTGTTGACTTCGTCAGTCGTACTGAAGTCACCCCAACATTATAAATCCCAGTTCTTATGAACTGAAGTCCGGGAATCCAGTTGCTGCCTATGTTGTTGAAAGAAAAAAATCTCAGTTTATGTGTGTCAAAAGTTTGTGGGTTGTTGACTTCATCAGTCGTACTGAAGTCACCCCAACATTATAAATCCCAGTTCTTATGAACTGAAGTCCGGAGATCCAGTTGCTGCCTATGTTGTCGAAAGAAAAAATCTCAGTTTATGTGTGTCGGAAGTTTGGTTTGGGTTGTTGACTCGCTCCGGGTGAGGGAGTCACCCCGACTTTCAAATACCAGTTCTTTTGAACTGTGAGATAGAAAATACGGGTTTTGTGTTATGAACCCCAATGTGTATGTCTAGAACCATGGTTTTGTGTTGAAAAGGTGAATTATTATTGAAAGGAAGTAGTAATCTGAGGAAGTGTCTGATGTAACTAATTCCCCATTCATAGACAAGAATTTAAATTCCTTAGTATATGTAATTTCATGCAGAGAACTTTTGTGGTAGATGTAATGTCAAAGAGTCACTGTTTATGTGCTGGGGCCAAAGGTAGGTTGAGGTATTACGCTGATGAACTGTGAAAGGAATGTTCCCTATACTATATTGTACTGAAATAAGAATTGATAAGTTGTGGTATGTATAGGTAACGGAGACTCGAGTATGAAAAGGTTGTCTCCTTATAATTTTCTTTTTACTGATATAATGTATACCGAACTAGCAGGATTGTAAACGGTTGTCTGATGTATATGGTAGCGGAGACGCTCGTAGGAAACGTTTAAGTCTCCTTATGTTTTGTGTGATGGATTAAGGTACTCTAATCATGAACTGTTAGGATTGTAAAATGTATTTACACTACAGCGTTAGTGCTTTGCATATTATTTCGCATAATATGAATCCTTGGGAGGGGAAGGCTATGTACTGCGCACATCATTGTCATCCCTAAAAATCCCATCTAATTCATATTACGCTACATAACATTCAAATGCACCGCGCTTGTAGAACCTCAGAAAACGAGAAACATTGAGAAAGGACAACTCACCTACTCAAGGTTCCTAGACCATGTGTTGTATTGTACCCAGGTATAGTTATATCATATCAAGTGTACTGTATGTATTCATAGCATTAAGGATCACTCAGGGTAGGCATAAGATGAATGTTAAAGTCCAGTTGAGCCGGATTAGTGTACTGTAAGACTAAGTGTGGATCAGGGTTTGAAGGTCCTACTATTTACGTCTGTGGGTGTGTAGCGAACATAACTCCAACAGATATCATATGAAAATACATGAGAACAATGATCTGGAAAAAGGATAAATGTATCAGAACTATGTGAGGTGTTGACAGTGATCTAGAAACTATACCGGAAAGGAAATATCGTGTATGCGTCGGTATGAATTTAATACACCTCGTAGCCTCACGTGACATATACAGTGATCAGAGAATCTTATGTCTGTGTTCAAATAGTGCAATGTGTGAGAGGAGGATCCCTCATTACAGTTTTTAAGTGACGTTGATACACCCCGGCCATGATCATTCGGCTTTTGTTTCAAGGCGCGTCATGTACCCGCCTCAGATGCCTCATTAATATTATAATCTCAGGCATTTACCCAAGCACTAGCAAACCAAGACCTTACCTTAGTGTGTAATTTAGGATTAATATATGTGTTGTTAAGAAATGAGTGACAATATACCGTAAAGTGTTCAGGTGAGAACCATAAGAAACAAAAGTGTAAATTGAGGATTGGAAACTGTAGGCCTATGTGACGAGAAGCGGCGGGAAATCGGCCTTAGTTTTTCCCGTTCTGCCGTCACCACAGGTCAGTGCCCTAGCGGGCTATATCCCGCCCTACAATTAAGGTTGATAAATAGAAGTTACTACAGTTTAAAGCTTTGCTGGATATATAAGTGTGATAGGGATGTGTTAAGGGGTGGGATAACCGCCCGTCAGGCATTATTGCTTAGTTTTTCCCGTTCTGCCGTCACCACAGGTGCCATGTGGCCGGAGTATCTTGCCGCCCGGCCGCCATTGTCCACTTGAGCGTTACACTGAGTGGGAATTATTCCCAGCTCACCACTCCACATGAATAGTCACAACTAAGGAGACCGTGAGAAACGGCGGTCGTCACTTGGAGCGACCTATAATACCAGGCGTAGAAATAGTGCTGGTATGTCTCTAGGTGAAGCCCTCGTCTCTACCCACCGAGGGCGGTGTGCGAACGAGGTGTCCGTTGTGTATACCTAAAAGTCACAAGGAGTCACATACTTGCAGGTATGGAGTGTAACAGGTGTGTTGAGATGGTGCTACTATGTATGATAACCGACGGTGCTACAATCCACCCAAGTGGAGCAGTCTGATGTGTTAAGGGATGTGTAAGAAGGAACGACCGAGCTACGGCGTTCCCCATTTGTTATGCAATAAGTAGGTGGATGACCCGCCAGTAATGTAAGAGTCTGGGTAACCAAAATTCTGTTGTTCTTCTGAGGAAGGCCAATTCATGTATATGTTTTTTTTACCAGTATGTTTTATAAGGAATAAATCAATTAAGACATGTTATGGTTTCCCCCTTCTTTACCCTCATCGATCTGGTCAATGGAAAACCTAACCCAATGCCTAGTCCACTCTGCCCGCTACCTAACGAGCTACATGCTGTCCAGAGGGGGTCTGGTGGCAGCGACCCTTAGAAATTAAGTTTAGAGTTAAGTTATCCCCTTAAATTTAGTGACCCCAGATCTGGCAGTATAACAATATTAATGCCTTTTAGTGTGAGTGGGATGACGTGTTCGTCGGTAGACGTCTGTAGTTTCAGCATGGATGAATAAGTCGAGAGGTTAATAGGGGACGTCCTTCTTGACGGAGATACTAGTTGGTAGTCCACGTACATGTCCTTGATATGAGCCATCGGCGCGGAGTACTGATGTTGGGGTGGGTGGGGGTCTGTCGCGTCCTCTGGTCCAACAGGTTGAGGCACTGAGTAGACAGGGCTGGGCTGCGGGGATGAGTCTGTCTCTGAATGTATACATACAGTACACACAGTATATTGTAAGTGTGCTAGAAATTCCCATGTTACAATGAGATAAATGTTTTTGTTAGTGTTATTATGAATAGTAAATAATACTTGGTATGTAAGTGAAACATATTGAAATATATATGATAAACATTGATAAACAAAATAGTTCTTTATCATATCATATCATATCATATGGGTTATTAGCGCCAAAATTTGAAATGGAGAAAACCACGATTAAAGTTTTTCCAACTTCAAACATGCATAACTTTGTTTTGTTTTTAGATACAGCATTCATTTTTCATGCATTTGAAGCTAAAGGACTGTCCTTGCAGGTGATGGGTAGCGCGTCATGAAGTAATGTACTGGGTTGTTGCAATGTTGACTTGAAGCAACAAAACTCCCACCCTCTTATGGCTTTTTTTTACTTTAATTGATATCAGAGTGTAGATCCCGCCCGCTGGAGTAGCCGTGACATAGACAGCAGACGCTCACTCTCATTGGCCGATACGGGGGAGGTGCTGTAGGCTGGCCGCTGTGATTGGCCTCCTGCTCCTGTCACTCACTCACTGACGGGATAAGAGCACCTTACGACGCGAAAGACAAGCCCATAATTTCCTGTCTGCCACAAATCGATGTTCTATCCTGTTTTCAAAGGACTTTCAACCTTATTTACAGTGTAGTAAGGAGATCTTATCATCTACCATCGTATAGAGCTAGTCAGAAAATAGTGCTTTCCAACAAAAAACGGGTTACGCCCGGATGGTCTGAATGCGCCTTACGATGTGGGCCGCCTTATATTATTATATTATATTATTTTAAAGATTATACTGATTTATGAAGTAAGTGGATATATTATTTATGAATCAATATGATTTATTTAATTATGTGAATTATTGTTTAAAATTAATTTATGAAGAGAATGTTTTATTAGTGATTGATGTGAATAATTTTATGATATATTTATCTGAAATAGATTACCGAGATTAAAATTTATTCCAGGGTTTTTAATTATACGTCCAAAGAGGTTCTGACGGTTTATTTAAAAATCCTAGTGGAAGAACACTGTATGGAGCAACTTGAGACTGGACTTATGTACAAGTTTAATTTATGAACATTTATGATTATGAATGTAGTGACAGACGTTCACTCGTAAAAATAGTAGTGAATTCAAAGAGTGGATAAGTATTATGTGAGTGAATACCTCGTGATAAGTTATCACTGGATTTATATCATAATGATAATATAATGATAGTGAGAATTAGAAAAGTTTTCTAACCCTCTCACCGCCCAGACCCGCCACCCAGGCAGGTCTTAAGAAACAATAGTTCTACAAAAGAATCCTATACGGCAAAACCCCTGGCCACACCCCCCCCCCCCCCCACCAATAAAATATTACAATCTAAAGTAAGACATTCAAATGTCTGTACCAGCCAGAAGAAAACAGTGATACTGGGAGCAGTGTTACTGGGGCTCCTGTGGTCCTAGGCAGTAAAGATGAACAGATAATAACAGAAAACTGCGATAACGTAGAGTGTAACAAGCGTGTGTGTGAGTCTTCCGGTGAGAGTGTAACAAGCGTGTGTGCGAGTCTTCCGGTGAGAGTGTAACAAGAGTGTGTGCGAGTCTTCCGGTGAGAGTGTAACAAGCGTGTGTGCGAGTCTTCCGGTGAGAGTGTAACAAGAGTGTGTGCGAGTCTTCCGGTGAGAGTGTAACAAGAGTGTGTGCGAGTCTTCCGGTGAGATTGTAACAAGCGTGTGTGCGAGTCTTCCGGTGAGAGTGTAACAAGAGTGTGTGTGTGAGTCTTCCGGTGAGAGTGTAACAAGAGTGTGTGCGAGTCTTCCAGTGAGAGTGTAACAAGAGTGTGTGCGAGTCTTCCGGTGAGAGTGTAACAAGCGTGTGTGCGAGTCTTCCGGTGAGAGTGTAACAAGAGTGTGTGCGAGTCTTCCGGTGAGAGTGTAACAAGAGTGTGTGCGAGTCTTCCGGTGAGAGTGTAACAAGAGTGTGTGCGAGTCTTCCGGTGAGAGTGTAACAAGAGTGTGTGCGAGTCTTCCGGTGAGAGTGTAACAAGAGTGTGTGCGAGTCTTCCGGTGAGAGTGTAACAAGCGTGTGTGCGAGTCTTCCGGTGAGAGTGTAACATGCGTGTGTGCGAGTCTTCCGGTGAGAGTGTAACAAGAGTGTGTGCGAGTCTTCCGGTGAGAGTGTAACAAGCGTGTGTGCGAGTCTTCCGGTGAGAGTGTAACAAGAGTGTGTGTGTGAGTCTTCCGGTGAGAGTGTAACAAGAGTGTGTGCGAGTCTTCCGGTGAGAGTGTAACAAGCGTGTGTGCGAGTCTTCCGGTGAGAGTGTAACAAGAGTGTGTGCGAGTCTTCCAGTGAGAGTGTAACAAGAGTGTGTGCGAGTCTTCCGGTGAGAGTGTAACAAGAGAGTGTGTGTGAGTCTTCCGGTGAGAGTGTAACAAGAGTGTGTGCGAGTCTTCCAGTGAGAGTGCAACAAGAGTGTGTGCGAGTCTTCCGGCGGGAGTGTAACAAGAGTGTGTGCGAGTCTTCCGGTGAGAGTGTAACAAGAGAGTGTGTGCGAGTCTTCCGGTGAGAGTGTAACAAGAGAGTGTGTGTGAGTCTTCCGGTGAGAGTGTAACAAGAGTGTGTGCGAGTCTTCCGGTGAGAGTGTAACAAGAGTGTGTGCGAGTCTTCCGGTGAGAGTGTAACAAGAGTGTGTGCGAGTCTTCCGATGAAATATAACTATTGTAACTTTACTCATCTGGCTAGCGCTAGACTATCACATTCAGCTGAGGAAACCCCGTCGGTATTGTCAAAGCGTGATTCTGCATTATAATCTCTCCCAACTGATATACAGGTACACTTTTCGTCCTCACCCCCAGTACCAGTCATAGATGTAGTCTATGAACTGGCTTTCTTGTTCTTGCTTGATTGTCAGTCGACGTCTCGTGAGTTTACCGCTATTGAGGGTGACATTGGCTACATGTATACTGGCTTAGATTGGTTTATGGTCAGACATAAGTTCAGTGACAACATCGGATCTATGAGTTGTGTATGGTAGATTAAAACCAATACACTTGTCTAGAGCCCCTCCATAGATGTGTGTGTGTTGCCACATACTTACCTATAATTTGAACATCTTCATATGCACTGAGAATTGAGATAAGTCTCCCACCATTGGAGTTAGTGGTGGGATCACCTAATTTCTGGTGTGTAGTATTTAGGTCACCAATTAGAATTGGGTTCAGTGTGTACAAAGTCTAAGAGATCTGTATATTGAAGATCATCCCTAATTATATGGCTAAAGTATCTCAGTTTTCTTTTTCTGTACTACTCAAGTATTTATCTTGAAGTTTCTGCTAATCTTCATTTGTTTTCCTGTCAGTGTAGCTTACTCCTAGCATTCGCCTATAACACCACATTTCAAAGGCCTCCAACCTCTTTCTGGTGTCTGCTGACAGTATCCACGTTTCTGACACATTCATCAGTCCTTACCATACATGACATTTCAGCAGCCCTTTTTTCTCAAATTGAAGTTAATGTCTCATTCCATTAGGTCTTTTAGAATATTAAATGCTCTATTTGCTTGACCTATGCTTGTTTTGATTTCTTCCGTGTATCTACCTTCACAGCAAATGTTACTTCCCAAATACAAAAACAAAAATTCCACTTGTTAAGTTTCCAATTGCCAACCATAATTTTTGTTTTAAGATTAATTTCCAGTTTGTAAACAATCATTACCTTCGTCTTTGCAGCATTATCTGTTAAACATTATTTATTACCTTTTTCGATTAATCTATTAACGAATTTTTGCAAAGCCATTTCACACTGTCTGTGATAAGAGCAGTATCATCTACATACGTATATTTTGTATTACCAAAATGGATATAGGCGGTCGTCTGTTACATTGTGTTAGGTTCTGAATAATAAGTTCTATATACAGGAGAGAACACAAACACCTGTATAGTTTTGTAGGTTCGGTTTACTGGATAAGAGTATGTACACAAAGGAGAGCAGCGGTCTCCCTGGCTAGGCTCCTTGTCAACTGCTATAGGCGACGTATGGCAAGTGATACATTAGCAGCTTCCATACGTCGCCAGGCACATTAATTAGGCATGTGGGATATGGTAATAACATTGCCACACGCTGCTAGCTACATAAATGGAGCACATACATAATATACATACATGATATATAATCCAGCATACATAATATACATACACCTCCCTCCCCCCTATACGCTCATAGCAAAGTCTTGAGCGGACCTTTTCTTTTGGATCCGTTCTGAGCGTCGAGGGACTTCATCACTGGGAAGGGTATGGGACTCAACACTGGTGGCGGGGCCAGCAGAAGGCATTGTTACGGGTCGGAGAAAACGGCGGTTCCTCCACCACACACGACCACTGGGTAACCGCACCTGGTAGTCCCGTGACCTGCCGAGACCCATGACTACGCCTACTTTGTCCCAACGTAGGGAGGTCGGGTCCTGAACACGGACTTGGGTGCCGACACTCAACCTGGGGAGAGAACGGGCGTGGTCATTGTAGCGGGCGACGACGTCCTGAACACGTTCGGCGGCTCGGCGATCACAATCCTCTGTCTTGGCCTGCCACTCCTTGGAGAAGGATTGAGGGTGAGCAGGGACACAAGAACGAAGGGGGCGTCCATACAAGACCTGGGCAGGGGAGCGTCCGGTGTAGTTAGGTGTGTTGCGGAGTTCAAGAAGACCCCTGTCGAAGGCCTCGCAGTCAATGTTCCCAGAAGGGGCCACCTTAAGGATGAGGTGCTTCAGGGATTTGACAGCAGCCTCAGCGTGGCCGTTGGACTGCGGGTAATGGGGCGATGACAACACATGCCGGACTCCCCATCGGTCAAGGAACACAGCAAAGTCCCGGCTTGTGAACTGAGGCCCTCCGTCGGTTCGCAGGCGTGCAGGAACGCCCACGTCACGGAAGTAGTGGCGGAACTTGCTGATGGTGGCGGCAGACGTCGTGTCATTACCGCACTTGATGACAACCGGCCAACCAGAGAGACGGTCGACGATAACGAGGAAGGACTTTCCTGACACACAGAAAAAGTCGGCCGACACAGACTCAAAGGGGCGGGTGGGGTTGTCGTCACTCATAAAGGATTCCTGCTGCTGGCTGGGTTGTAATACGCGGCGGGGCTTACACACCTGGACAGCATTGGAGATGTCGGGGTCGATGCCAGGCCGGAACACAGTCTGTCTTGCACGCCGTTTGGTGGCCTCGGCTCCACAGTGACTGTCGTGGAGGCGAGCCAAGGCGTGGAGACTTGAAGCAGCAGGGACAACTACCGAAGGAGAGGTGTCACTGGCCAGAGGTAGGGGTAGGGCGGCAGCAGGGTAGTTGCTGCTCCCTTCGTGCACCCTGTTGGCGTGTTTTACCTCGAGAATCGGTGTTGGGAAGTCCTGGGAGATGATGGCCAACTCTTGGCAATGTCTGTAGGACAGCAAAGGAGTCGGGACGCCATTATGCACATCAATCCAGGCTTGACACGACCTGTTGCCAAAGGTGACGTGTGCATAGAGTGAACCTAGGGCCGGGGTCATCTGTGAACCATCTGCCATAAAGCGGAGATCCTTGGGGGGCGGTCCTAGATCACTTGGAGAGAGCCCCAAGCATTGCAAATGCTGGGGACCGATGACTGTAGCATCAGCGCCGGTGTCGGGCAACATCTGAAGACGGGATGACACACCGCCGTAGGTCACGATGACGCTGATGTACTGGGGGACTTTGGTCCTGGGACGCGGGGGGGAGCACACATTCCTAATGTGGCTCGAGCGTTGTCAGGAGTCGTCGTGCCTCTGATTGGAAGGCTGTGGGCGGCCCTCTCTGGTGGAAGGGGGCTGAAGCTTCCGCCGACGCGGTCCCTTGGGTTTGTTGGAAGGGCAACACTTGTCATAGTGGCCCAGACGACCACACACATTGCACTGGACGCGTTTGGCTGGGCACCGTACTGTGAGTGACCAGTGGCCCTTACGGTCACAACTGTTGCAGGTAGACTGAGCAGCTGGACACACCTGTGTTCCGTGCTGCTTACCACAGTTGTTGCAAAATAAACCGGGCGTGGACGTGGTGGGCGAAGGCGTAGGAACAGACTTCTTGTCCTTCTTGTACCGGGACACAGCGCGTACAGCTGTAGGGGGAGCACGGATGGCAGAGGTGGCACACCTGGCAGCCTCATAGGAGCGACATATCGTCGACACATCCTTAAGAGAAGAGGAAGAGTCGAGGGAGGTGAGGCGTTGGACAAGTTCCTCGTCCTTAACACCCATCAGGATCACCTGCTTCAACTGGGTCTCCTCGCACTGCTGGTGGTGGCCTGGACATATATCTACCTCTTCCGAGGCTCTCTTAAGACGCACGTAAAAGGCATCAAAAGACTCACCCTCCATCTGTCTGCAGCTAAACAATTCCCTCCTGCGCAGAGCTTCATTCTGCTGTCCTTTGATGTGCCGTTGTAGAACGTCCAGTACCTCCTCTACAGACAGCAAAGAGGTTGGGGGTACCTGCAACGTATGTTCCAAGACACGCTGAATTTCCAAGGACAGGCACATTCGCAGCTGGATGAGTTGTTTAGGCTGTGACAAACTCTGGAGATCCACCATTGTAGAATAATCAGTCCACCGTCGCCGCCATTCACGAAAAGTCTGGAAAGTCTCATCAGGCTTCAAGATGGGCGGCGTTTGAGCTGCTGCTTTAGGTGGGGCTGGGGGGTGTGAAGGAAGCATGGATGAGGTATCTGAACCAGTCAGTACCGAGGCAGTGTTAGAGCCAGGGGCTTGGTTAACAGTGAGGCGAGATATCAAGGCTTCAAACCGTTCACTGTCTTCCAATCTCCGTTGGTTGTCTCGTTCTGCCTCTGCTTGCCTTCTGTGCTCATCCGCCAAACGTCTGTGAGCTTCATCCTCGCGTTTCTCATCTCTCATAAACTTCAGTAAAGCAATTATCTCTGGAGACAACGCTGAATATTGAGGTGAGGGACTGCGCGATGTGGGGGCTGGAGCGTCGTGGCCGGCCTGGTCATCCATCTCTGCGGGGCTATCACCCGTCTGACTCATCCAGGCGCTGGGTCCACGGCTACGTAAGGCGTGAGACATAACTACTTCATCTGTGTACTATGTCTTAAATCAGTGTTGACCGGTCAGCCCGTCGTATCAACAAGATTTCAGACAAAAAATTAATTAAATACACAGATAAGTAGATTATATATATAAAATATATATAAGGAAGCCGCGCGGTCAGCGAGTGTTAGTACATGTACGTGTGCGAGTGAGTGTGTGTCCCGGGCGGGCAAAGCGTCTCGCCCCAGCTGTGAGGGGGGGTGGAGGCGGCGCTGTGAGGGGGTGGAGGGAGAGGCGCGGCGACTCCCAGTCAGTCCAGTTACCCTCAGAACGCGGTCAGAGACGGGTGCACTGAACTCTACTCCTTACAAATGCCCAGAACGTGCCGTATACCTTGGGAATCCTTTAGAACAAGGTCACACATGAATGGCACGAACACACAATGCACTAAACACTTCACAGAAAATCACTGACACTGCTCAAAGTTGCTAAATTCTTCGAGGAGAGCTGACGCGCGGGAGTTGACCCAAGCGAGAGTCCATAGAGTCCATAGCCGGCTTTCTACAAACTTTGCACTATCACTCGTAATTATCCAGTAAGATCGGATCACTGCGCCATGTTAGGTTCTGAATAATAAGTTCTATATACAGGAGAGAACACAAACACCTGTATAGTTTTGTAGGTTCGGTTTACTGGATAAGAGTATGTACACAAAGGAGAGCAGCGGTCTCCCTGGCTAGGCTCCTTGTCAACTGCTATAGGCGACGTATGGCAAGTGATACATTAGCAGCTTCCATACGTCGCCAGGCACATTAATTAGGCATGTGGGATATGGTAATAACATTGCCACACGCTGCTAGCTACATAAATGGAGCACACACATAATATACATACATAATATATAATCCAGCATACATCACATACATACACATTGACTATATTGTTACCTCATCAATAGAAGGACTACTGCACTGTTCCTGTGTTACAGAAGCGAAGTTAAAGATATGCAACTTGGGACCCCCTAAGGTGTAGTGCTTAGTCCCGCAGTGGTCATTGTTGTTATGGATACATTATTAACGTCAATCTCAGACCACCCCAGTAATATCACAATCAGCTATGCTGATGATATTCTCATACATACGAAAACTCATAGTGAAATGCAAACCACCATGAACCATGTTCAGTTGTTCACGCAGCCTCCGACCTAGCTTGGAGAAGGACGTGCCCCTAAGTGCTCGTGTTAGTGACCAGAGGAAATGGCAGCCGGGGATCGTTGTGTTGCCGGGGAAGAGGGGCGGTGTGTGAGGAAAGACGACCCTCTGGCCACTCTGTTAAGTCAGCTGGAGCAGTTGAGGAGAGAGATAGACGTGTTAAGGGGGAGACCGAAGCCCTCAGGACTGAACTCCTCCAGGTAGGTGTCCTGCCTAGCAAGACACCTGAGAAGGAGTAGCAGGCGTGGAGAGTGGTTGCTTCCAAGGGGACTAGGGTCAGACTCAGGAAAGCTGACCAAGGTGTGGAGTGCAGTAACTCCTACCAAGTGTTGGAGGAAGCTAGCGAGGAAGAGAAGAGGCAGGACGGTGTGGTGCCAGGAGTGAAAAGGGCAGCTGTTCAGACCCTACCCAGTGGTAAGGTCGTGGTAGTTGGGGACAGCCAGGTGAGGTTCTTAGATAGAACTTTTTGTGCAAGAGATAGGAAACGTAGGACTAGGGTGTGTTTTCCTGGGGCTAGGATAGGGCATATAGCTGAGGGGATAGATAGGGTTTTGTCAGGGGAGGGTACCAAGCCAGTAGTGTGCCTTAGTGTGGGAGGTAACGACATAGGGAAGGTTAGGAGTGAGGAACTTTTCAAGAGGTATAGGGAGGCGCTGGGGAAGGTTAGAGATAGGGGAGAGATCCCGATAGTATGTGGTGTCTTGCCTAGAAGAGGAGTTGGTCGTCAATGGCTGCTCATGGCAATTGCTATAAATTTCCGACTGGAAAAAACATTGTGCAAGCAATGGCTGGGCATTCATTGATAGCTGGCACCCATTCTATGGTAACGACAACCTGTACAGTCGTGACGGAGTACACTTGTCTCGCTTGGGGGTAAAGACGCTGTCTGCGTCCCTGGAGCGTGAAATTGTCACTCCAAAGGGGGGGGGGGGGTTCGCCAGTAGAGAGAGGTCGGGATAAGTGAGAGTCCAAAAACAAGCAGGTCCTGGGGAGTAAAATTGGTTACTCAGGACAAGGGGTAAAACAGGACCAGGGAAGGGTAGGTTTAAATGTATACTATACAAACAGTAGGAGCGTTAGAAATAAAATAGACTTGCTGAGAGCGGTTGTATGTACCGAGAAAGTAGACGTCATAACAATCACCGAAACTTGGATGAATCTGGCGAGCAAGAACTTTTTATCAGAGTACCACATAGAAGGGTACAACCTTTTTCACAAGGACAGGGAAGGGGGGAGGGGTCGCACTCTTCGTCAGGGATACATAAAATTTTTGTATTAATAATTCAATACAATTTTTGGGAACAACTAATTCCAGAACCTACTAGAGGTGACGATATATTAGATCTAGTATTTACAAATAAAGGGAATATTATCAGAGATATCACAATAGGGGAAGAACTAGGGAACATTAATCACAGAGAAATCAGGTTCACCCTAAATTGGGAAACGAAAAACTATGACAATATGGTCAGAGTCCCAAACTTTCGATTGGTGGATTATCAGGGATTAAGAAGATACCTAGGTGAGGTCGCCTGGGAACAGTCAGGTCAGTCCCCTGTAGGAACGGGTGAGGTCACAGGTGACACAACAATTGATCATGACAATAATATATTCACTCGTATACTACGTAAAGCACAAGAACAAAATATACCAAGCAGAAAAATTTGGTCAAATAAGAATCAGCCATGGTTAATGACCAAAAAACTTAAACAAGGCATAGGAATAAAGAAAGGAATTTATTAGAAATTAAAGAGAGGGGGAGGAGCAGATCAGAAATATGTATAATGAACTATCTAGGAATGTTAAGTAAAGGAAGGCAAAGAGGGACTACGAAATCAGGATCGCGAGAGAATCGAAGGCGAATCCCAAGATTTAGATTTTTTTTTAGATTGCCCCCGAGGGGGCTAGTTTATTGGGCACCCCCTTAAATCCTGTGCAAGGTGAAGCGCAGAAGCATTTACAGCACCCATCTTGGAAACATGCTAAGTTCATGCTTGCCTTTTTGACTCATGCATTAAAGGAGTAAAAGCCTGAAGGGTCATGGATTTTGTCAGCAAGTTACATAAAGTGACAGAATGATGAATGTGTGGGGGGAAAATTCCCGGTACATTTCATCTGTTTATGGCAAAGCGTGGTAGGTCCCTAATAATGTCAAGTGCCAGGCCTGTCACTAGGAGGAGGGATATCTGGTCAGGAAGGGAAGAAGAGTTGGTTACGTCTGTGGACCTGTAGGAGGAGGTCATAGGGCAAGTGAGGATGTAGTGATGGAGGGTGTGGGAGTTGGGTTGACCACAAAGTTTACAAACAGTGCGGCCAGGCTCAGGGATTGATACTCTTTGTAGTGGTGGTTGTCGTCACCGGTTACAGCATCATAGTGGCGTCGCGTGACTGTATCCCGTTGTTTCAGGTGTGTCCAATGTTCGTCGAATGCTTATCGTTGTGCGGCGTGTATGCAAGATTTAGGATGATTTAGGAAGAGGGCGAGGGTGGCTTCAATATCTTCTTCTTGGGTCGCTTCTTTGGCAAGCCGATCAACAGTGTCACAGGCAGTTATTCCCATATGTGACGGGATCCAAATAATCTTGACACGGATGTAATCAGCTTGTTCTAGCCCGGCGACGGCGGCTAGGGTGTGTTGGGAGGAGGGGGAGGGTAATTTGAGCCTCGCTAGCGCAGAAGTGCTATCACTGGTTATAAGGAGATTCCGGCGTTCAGAGCTCGACGCCCCACCCTCTCCCAACACATCTCCCAGCCACACCCCTCGACCTTCAGCTTCGTCCTCAGAGATAATTGCTCTGATGAAGCTTATGAGGGAGGAAAGGCGCGAGGACGAAGCGAAAAGACGTGCTGAGGACCACCAATGGAGATTGGAAGATAACGAACGGTTTGCAGCTTTGATATCTAGCCTCACTGCTAATCAAGCCATTGGCCCTCCCACTACTCCGGTACCGACTGGCTCAGATACCTCGTCAATGCCCTCTACCAAAGTGGTTGTCCAATCCCCACCCACCTTGAAGTCTGATGAGACTTTCCAGACTTTTCGTGAGTGGCGGCGACGGTGGACTGATTATGCTACAATGGTGGATCTCCAGAGCTTGCCACAGCCTAAACAGCTCATTCAGCTACGTATGTGCCTGTCTTTGGGAACACAGCATGTGTTGGAACATACGTTGCAAGTGCCCCCGACGTCTTTGTTGTCTGTAGAGGAGGTACTGGATGTTCTAGAACGGCACATCAAAGGTCAGTGGAATGAAGCTCTCCGCAGGAGGAAAGTGTTTAGCTATAGACAGATGGAGGGCGAGACTTTTGACGATTTCTATGTACGACTCAAGAGAGCCTCGGAAGAAATAGACATATGTCCCGGTAATCACCAGTAGTGCGAGGAGACCCAGTTGAAGCAGGTGATCCTGATGGGTGTTAACGAGGAGGAGCTTGTCCAACGCCTCACCTCCCTCAACTCTTCCTCCTCTCTTAAGGATGTATTGACAGTATGTCGCTCCTATGAGGCTGCCAGGTGTGTTACCTCTGCCATCCGAGCTCCCCCTACAGCCGTACGGGCTATGTCCCAATACAAGAAAGACAAGAAGTGTGCCCCAACGCCTACGCCCACCACGCCCACGCCCGGCTCCCGTTGCAACAGCTGTGGTAGGCAGCACGGAACACAGGTGTGTCCAGCTGCCGAGTCTACCTGTGACAGTTATGAATGCAAGGGCCACTGGTCACATATAGTACGGTGCCCAGCCAAACGCGTCCAGTGCAATGTGTGTGGTCGTTTGGGCCACTACGACTAGTGTTGCCCGACCAACAAACCCAAAGGACAGCGTCGGCGGAAGCAGCAGCGCCCTTCCACCAGTAAGGGCCGCCCACAGTCGCCTAATCAGAGGCATGACGACCCTGGACAAAGCCCGACCCATATTAGGAGGGTGTACTCCTCGCGTCCCAGGACCAAAGTCCCCCAGCACATCAGCGTCATCGTGACCTACGGCAGTGTGTCATCCTGTCTCGAGATGCTGCCCGACACGGGCGCTGAGGCTACGGTTATCGGTCCCCAGCATTTGCAATGCTTGGGGCTCTCTCCAAGTGATCTAGGACCGCCCCCCAAGGATCTCCGCTTTATGGCAGATGGTTCACAGATGACCCCGGCCCTGGGTTCACTCCAAGCACAAGTCACCTTTGGCAACAGGTCGTGTCAAGCCTGGATTGATGTGCATAACGGTGTCCAGACTCCTTTGCTGTCCTACAGACATTGTCAGGAGTTGGCCATCATCTCCCAGGACTTCCCCAAACCTATTCTTGAGGTAAAACACGCCAACAGGGTGCACGAAGGGAGCAGCAACTACCCTGCTGCCGCCCTACCCCTTCGGCAGTTGTCCCTGCTGCTTCACGTCCCCACGCCATTAGGGTGTGTCATAGGAGGGAAGATCAGCTAAAACTAATGGCCCATCACTTTTTTTGGTAGATTTTAGTGTATATAAACAGAAAATAATTTCAGTTTCAATATTTTGCAACCTTTTGCTAGGTAAATTTTAGCGTGAAATTTATCGAAAATCTAACGTACAGCTGCATTAGTGCATTACAATTAAATAGTGAACATTGCTTTCTGACTTCATTCTTTAACAACCCAACTAACAATATTTTTTTCTGCTTCAGATTCTGATGCATTTATAAGTTGATAATATTTGCGATGGCTGCTTGTGTCAGGACGAGGAACCAAAAATCCAGCCATCTCAGTCACTATCTTGGGTCTGGGAGAGAGCTCCTGAAGTCGGAGTTGCCTACATTGAGAGATGCTTTGAGATATGGTGTTTTAATCAGGCAAATCAGTGAAAAGAACCAAAGAACATACAAAAACAAAGACATTGCCAGTGATATGACCAAAGCTGTCTTGGCACAGTACACTCTGGCTAACGCTCAGTTCAAGCCTCCAGTCATAACAAGTCAGAAGAAGATTAGTGAGAGACTGCTAGCCAGTTGGGAAAAGGCAAGAGATATCTCTCTTGGGAGAGGAAAACTTGCAGTTAAGGACAGCTTTGCCAAGCAACTGGACCAGTTATTTGACATAATTACTTGCAAGTGCCCAATTGTTCTCTGTCCTGAGTTTGGATGTGATCGTGACTGTAACTCCGAGGCCCACATCTCCTGTATTTGCAAGCGTGAACTGAAGATTCCTGTGATCGAACTGGCATTTATCAAAGCACAGAGAGAGAAGACTGGCAGTATAGGGGCTCTCATGATTTCTAGCCAAGATATTCCGGAGTCCAAGAGACAGGAGGCTGCCATAGAGAGACAGAAGAGGAGAAGAGTTGCCGAGGAAAAGAGACTTGAGAAGGCCCAGGGTGAGGTAAAAAAGGCCGATGATTGGAGTCAAGCTGATTCAGAGTTTAATGACTTCCCCATGGCTGATCCGAGTGCTGACCAGGAGAATGGTGACTTTGTCCCTAACCCAGAAAATAATGATCCCAAACCTTCCAGGCATAAGATTCGAAATAGGAAAGATATCCCGAGCATAGCTCTGGCCAGCATGCGACACCACACTGGTCTCAGAGAAACTGCAGAGATAGCAACAGCTGCCTGGATTGACGGTGGTTTGATAACACCTGATGATGTTCACCTGGTGATAGATCATAACAAAGTAAGGAGAGCTCAGGAGAAACTTGTCAGTAACCTAGAAGAGGAGTTTGATAAGGGGATAAGAGAAAATGGAATCAATTGTTTGTTCTTTGATGGGAGAAGGGATGACACTAAAGTGTTCATGAAAGTTGGAGATTCTGACAAGTTGTTCCCTGCCATGGTGAAGGTGGAACACTACTCCTGCTGCAGTGAACCAGGAGGGAAGTATTTGTGGCATTTCACTCCAGAGAAAGATGACATCAGGAAACCAGCTGAGATAGTGGCAGAAAACATTGCGAACTGGCTCAGAGAGAGGAACGTAGACCAGACCTTGCAGGCCATTGGAGGGGACAGCACCAACACGAACACAGGGTGGCAAGTGGGGGGGGGGGGCGGTCATACAGTGGATAGAGAGGAAGATTGGGAGGAAGCTGGTCTGGATTGCTTGTGACCTCCACACCAACGAGTTGCCACTCAGACATCTGATCCAGGAGCTGGATGGCAAGACTCTTTCAAACAACAGATGGTCTGGTCCTCTTGGCAAGATGCTGGACTCTGCCACTGAGTTAGAAATAAATCCGAGCTTTGAAAAAATCGTTGAGCTTGCACATACTGTCATTGACGACCTGAATACTGACCAGTACTATGGTTACATGATTTGCAGTGCCATCAAAACTGGGGTCATGCCTGATAGACTTGCTTACCTGCAGATAGGTCCAGTCTCACATTCTAGGTGGCTCACAACGGCTCTCAGGTTCTGCAGAATTTGGGTCGCTCATCATAAACTGAAAGGGAACCAGCTTTACAACCTGAGACTTATTGTCCAATTCATCGTGAGTGTCTACTTGCCAAATTGGTTCAACAACAAGGTCAAGTCATCGTTCTCCGAAGATCCGAGGCATGTTCTCTTCCAGCTTGAGCTCCTGAGGAGTCAGCCAAGGAAGGTTGTTCAGATTGTGGAGCAGACTGTGAGGAGATCTTCCTGGTATGCTCATCCCGAGGCAGTTCTGCAGACAATGCTCTGCAGTAAGGATGAGGAGGAGAGAAGAGTGGCAGTCAAAAAGATCTTGGATATGAGACTTATGAGAGGATCTGGGCATGACGAATCAGTTGGTGACGATTCCTTCAGGGTCAGGAAGACTCCTGAAGTCAATCTAGGTGCCAAGACCCTCACTGATCTCATAGATCTGGATAACATCCAGGCTGGCAGTGAGCCCCCTCTTACCTGTAGCCTCACCAATGTTCAAGTCAGAGCTTTCCTGGACAACTCCATGCATGTCCCTGCCTGGCCCTCGCACACCCAGAGTATAGAGCGTTGTGTACAGCAAGTGAGCGAGGCCAGCAGTCACGTGTACAGCCAGGAGAGGAGGGAAGGCTACATCAGAGCTCAGGTGGTCAGCAGGGAGGTGATGAGTAGAAACAGAAGCAAGAAAGACATGTTCTCTATGGTGTGCAGCAACACCGGGTCATAGTAGTAAAACCGGTTTTTGTATTTGATGATTTTGTTTTCTAAAGGAATATTAAATTTAATAAATGTGTCAAGATCATTCGTTTCACTATTCTGGATCATTTTCATCCTAATAAATTAACCTGATACATTTACTTTACTTTAAATAAGCTATTTAGTGGTGTTGGTAAAAGGGTGGGAATACTGAATTTTCATAAGATTTCAAGTTAAAATTTACCTAGCAAAAAATAAAAACTTTTCAAATCTGAAGATATCACATGATTCTGCACATAGAACTACATTATTAATACCATGGGCCGATTTTTCAAACTCAAAAAAAAAAAATTCGCCTCCTTATGACACACCCTACCATACCATGGCTCGCCTCCACGACAGTCACCGTGGAGCCGAGGCCACCAAACGGCGTGCAAGACAGGCTGTGTTCCGGCCTGGCATCGACCCCGACATCTCCAATGCTGTCCAGGCGTGTAAGCCCCTCCAAGTACTACAACCCAGCCAGCAGTAGGAACCCTTCATGAGTGACGACGACCCCACCCGCCCCTTTGTGTCTGTGTCGGCCGACTTTTTCTGTGTGTCAGGAGAGTCCGTCCTGATTAACGCCGACCGTCTCTCTGGTTGGCCGGTTGTCATCAAGTGCGGTAATGACACGACGTTTGCCGCCACCATCAGCAAGTTCCGCCACTACTTCCGTTACGTGGGCGTTCCTGTACGCCTGCGAACCAACGGAGGGCCCCAGTTCACAAGCCAGGACTTTGCTGCGTTCCTCGACCGATGGGGAGTCCGGCATGTGCTGTCACCGCCTCATTACCCGCAGTCCAACGGCCACACTGAGGCTGCTGTCAAATCCCTGAAGCACCTCATCCTCAAAGTGGCCCCTTCTGGGAATATTGACTGCCAGGCCTTCGACCAGGGTCTCCTTGAGCTCCGCAACACACCCAATTACACCGGACGCTCCCCTGCCGAGGTCTTGTATGGACGCCCTCTCCGTTCTTGTGTTCCTGCTCACCCTCAGTCCTTCTCCAAGGAGTGGCAGGCCAAGACAGAGGATTGTGATCGCCGAGCCGCCGAACGTATTCAAGACATCGTTCCCCGCCACAACGACTACGCCCGTCCTCTCCCCAGGTTGAGTGTCGGCACCCAAGTCCGTGTCCAGGACCCGACCTCCCTACGTTGGGACAAAGTGGGCGTAGTCATGGGTCTCGGTAGGTCACGGGACTACCAGGTGTGGTTACCCAGTGGTCGTGTGTGGTGGAGGAACCGCCGTTTTCTCCGCCCCGTAACACCTTCCGCTGACCCCATCACCAGTGTTGAGTCCCATATCCCCCCCCCCCCCCACAGTGATTAAGCCCCTCCACGCTCAGAACGGATCCACAGGAAAAGGTCCGCTCAAGACTTTGCTATGAGCATGTAGGGGGGGGGGGGGAGGTGTATGTATATTATGTATGTTGTAGGTATACCATGTATGTACTCTATTTATATTCATTATTTCTCTAGTCAGTAGCGTGTGGCACTGCCCCTGTTTCATGTCACCACATGCTTAGATAAATGTGCCTGGCGACATCTGGAAGCTGCTAATGTACCACTTACCACATGTCGCCTGAGAGGTCAGAGAGAGGTCAGTTCACGCCTATAGGAGTGTAAGGACTACCGGCGCTTGTGAGAGCACTCCTGTATATTTCCGTTAATAAGAACCTACAGAACTCTACAGGTGTTTATGTTCGCTCCTGTAGTTAGAACCAAGTACCCCGAACATCTCTAAGTACACCTCCCTGAGGCGTGCCAAGATCAAGGTCCCTGATCATAGAGTAGTGGCCCTGAAAGCGGACACGGGCCTGTCGATGGGAGAGGTAGTCAGCAATCCACGTGAGGAGTTTGTCCTTCACATCAATGTGCTTGAGGCCCTCAAGGATCACTTCACTGTTGGCATTATCAAAAGCACCCTTGAAGTCGACAAAATGGCTGATGTGTTCGCAATGTAGTGAGCGATGCAGTGAGCAGTACTCTTCCCAGGGTGGAACCCATAGAGGTCAGGGTGCAGGTGGGCTTAAATTTTCCAGTGGAGGTGGTGGCGTATCATGTGCTCTATCATCTTTGAAAAGCAGGAGATGAGGGAAATTGGACGATATTCGTCTTGTCTGCCTGGATTGGGGACTGGGATGGTGGTGGCAGTCTTCTATAAGTGAGGCAGCTGTCCACTCTCATAAGAGAGGTTAAATAGACAGAGGAGGGGGTTACCTGGGGTGGCAATAAGGGCATTTAGCACATCATATGTGATGCCGTCATCGCTAGGGGCGGTGGACCGACCGCGCTTAAGAGCATTTAGTAGTTCACACTGTGTGAAAGGCAAGTCAGTGTTTGCAGGTAGGTCTTGGTACTCAGAGATGCGCTGTCGGCGTTGTGGTTGGCGTTGGTGCCCGGGCACGGTTAATGGTGCGCCATATATCACACCACTGCTTCTCTCGTGCGAGAGTGATCGCAGATTGGAGCTCTTTATTTAAGCGCACCAGGAAGCGTAGAGCGTCAGGGGAGCTGGGAGATTTCTTCCACTGGTCGACTGCTAGTCGGTGCCATACTCGTATAGACGTAGCAGGAGGATCGCGGTTAACATTCCACTGACTCCTGGGCTGATGGTTAGGGCGGCGGTGTTTTGGGTCAGGGCGGAGGAGATCAGTGCATTGTTTGGATAGATCAAGGTTGAGTTGGTCTGCGGTTGTGACAGCGTAACCCTGAAACCATTCAGCAATAGTAGTGATGAAGGCAGGTATGTTGGCAGGGGGTAGGCTGAGCCTAGGGCCCTTTGGTGGAGGGGGGGGGGGGTATTCTCACATACTGGAGGGTAGTGTGGACAGGGAAATGGTCACTGTGAGAGGAGTGGAGGATGCGGGTGGAGTGTGGGCGGTGAGTGGGCGGTGAGGGTCAGATTAGAGAGCGATGTAGTCAAGTTTCCCTCCCCCGATGTTGGTGGGTGAGGGAGGGCAGAGGAGACGTACAGGGTCATCAGTGGTTTGAAGGTAGGAGAGCCAGGAGTTACCCCGGGAGTTTGAATGGGGCCTCTGGGAGCCGAGATTGGGGTGTCGGGCATTGAGGTCCACCACGAGGAGGGTAGGGGTGGAGGTGATATGGTGTGGTAAGACAGGTACAGTAAGGGTGGAGGGAGGCACATAGACATTGACAATATTGAGGGACATTCCTTTTAGTGTGATTGTGATGGCGTGTGCGTCGGTGCTGTCGTCATCAAGGGGGACGTCGAGAGGTTGGTAGGGAACATCCTTCTTGACGTAGATCCGCAGTCCTCGTGCATGGCCTTGTGGTAGTCCATCGACGTGAAGAACAGGGGTGGATGGGCTCTCAACACATGTGTAGCCACTGAGCCCCTAGGTACCAGCAGCACACCGCGTTTCTTGGAGGCACAGGACGTCGACATCTTCAGTGTAGGCGTAGGTTTTGAGGGCACCAAACTTGTTTTACAAGCCGTTTATATTCCAGGTGAGTACCTGCAGTCCTGTAGCGTTGATAACCATTGTGGTGTATTAGACTGATTACCCCTGACGTGGACGGATGGGCCTTAGGTGCTGGCATGTCGGTGGGGTATGGGTAGCCGGGGGTGGTGTCCTCAGGTGCAATAGGCAGCCCTGGTGGAGACAGCACAGACTCAGGAGAGGGCGCGGCTTGCGGTGGGTAGACAGGTTGAGGCACCACTTGTCGTGAAGATGAGGCAGGGTTTGGCTCGGGGGCAGCAGTACACAGAGGCCGTGAGCAGGGGGGGGGGGGGGGCTCACAGGAGGAATACCAGCTTGTGTCAAACCAGAAGAAGGGAGTGACTGGGTGGCAGCAGAAGGCAAGAGTTGGCTGTACAGAGTGTAACGAAGAGTTTCTCAACATGACTGGTAAATTCTTGGAAGAGGGACATGATCTGTGTCATGTCACTGGAGGGGGGTTATGGGGGGCTCCGGTAGGAGCACGAGGCCTGACAGCGTCAGAGTAGAGACGGGGAGGAGGCTCAGTAGTGGTTGAGGTAGGGAGTGGTAGGTGAAGTTGTGGTTCAGCCTGGCGAAGCCAGGCAGCGGCAGGTGTTGCTGAGGGAGGCGGCCTGGTAGACTCGGGGGGGGGGGGCGTTGTGGTAGACTCGGCCTTCGGGGAGTCGTTTCCCCTGGGTGAGATGGGTGATTGGGGCATTGCCGTGAGTCAGCATTGTGCCGGCCGCCACAGTTACATGACCTGGGATCAACTACATAGCCAACACCACCACTATTAAGGTGGTCTTTGATTTTCAGGGCACAGGCGGTGGAGTTGTGGTTACGTGAACAGAAGCGACATCTAGGACGATTGCGTTGGCAGCAGGCAGTGAAAGTGTGACCCCAATGTGAACAGATAACACAAAAAGCAGGCCCAGGATGATAGGGTTCTGCATAAAGTGGTGTAAGGATTGGGTGGGCCTCCACAGTGGTTGGGCATTCCCTTTCCTTCCACTTGAAAATGACAGCAGCTTGTGGGGTGTTCCCCTGGTAATGTCGACGTATACTGAGTATATTAGAATTAAAGTCACGAGCATCTCCGATGTCAGCGCATAAGGGGAATTCCAAGGGATTTTTCCAGGTATATAGGACAAAGGTCAAGGACAAAGTGGGGCCTTTAAAGTCAGAGAGGGGGGAAGTGATCGATAGTAGTTAGAAAATAAGCAAAGCATTAAACAGCTACTTCTTATCAGTTTTCACAGAAGAAATTCACTAGGAAATTCCAGAGGTGGAACTGATATTCAGGGTAAATGAAGAAGAGAAATTAAAGAATATCACTATCAGAAAGGAGGATGTTCTTAAGAAGATAAATAAATTAAAGAAGACAAAATCCCCAGGGCCGGATGAAATTTTCCCTCGAGTTTTGAAAGAGTGTAAGGAACAGGTTAGCAGAACCCTCGTATTTTTTTTTTTCAAAATCATTAGACACTGGAGTTGTGCCAGACTTGTGGAAACAGGCGAATGTAGTACCCACATTCAAAAGTGAGACAGAGCATCAGCGTCAAATTACCGGTCGATTAGTTTGACGTCAGTAGTGGGGAAATTTCTTGAATCAATTATAGCAAATAGCATCCGATCGCATTTAGAGAGAAGCAAATTAATCTATGACTCTCAACATGAGTTTACAAAGGGAAAATCTTGTCTAACAAATCTGGTGACGTTGTTTAGGAAAGTGTTCGAGGTAATAGATAATGACGAGAATAATGCTGTTATTTACTTAAACTTTAGCAAAGCGTTTGATAGAGTACCGCATCAAAGGCTTCTGAGAAAAGTTAAGGCTCATGGTATAGAGGGGAAAGTTTAAAATTGGATAAAATTGTGGCTCACTAATAGAATACAGAGGGTCAGCGTATATGGTGTTAAATCTGAGTGGGGCTGTGTAACCAGAGGGGTTCCCCAGAGGGTCAGTACTGGGTCCACTCTTGTTCATAATCTACATAAACGATCTAGATAATGGGATCAGCAGTGACATAAGCAAGTTTGCGGATGACACCAAAATAGGGCGGCACATTAATTCAGGGCAGGATGCAAATGCAAAACAGGAGGATTTAAATAAACTGCAGGGGTGGTCAGAAAAATGGCAAATGAAATTCAACACCAGCAAGTGCAGCGTACTTAATTTTGGAAGAACAAATACTGTCAATGTATACAGCTTTAACAACATCAACCTAGAGAAGTTGACTTGTGAAAGAGACTTAGGGGTACTTGTAATCCCAGACCTATGGCCTAGAAAACAGTGCGTTAATGTTCGAAATAAGGCAAACAGAGTATTAGGTTTTATATCTAGAAGTGTAAGTAATAAGAGTGCAGAGGTCTTATAGCAACTATATCTTGCGTCTAGTCAGGTCGCACCTCGATTATGCTGTTCAGTTCTGGTGCCCTTATTAAAGAATGGATATCAATTCACTGGAGTCGGTGCAGCGAAGAATGACGAAAATGATTCCGGGACTTAGAAATCTTCCTTTTCAAGATAGATTAAAGAAATTAAACTAATATTCCTAGAAATACGAAGAGTACAGGAGATATGATAGAAGTATATAAGTGGGTGAAAGGAATCAATAGAGGAGATATAGATAAAGTTCTTATAATATCCGAGCAGGATAGGACTCGTAGCAACGGATTTACGTTGGATAAATTTAGGTTTAGGAGGGAGATAGGAAGGAACTGGTTCACAAATAGGGTGGTGGACGAGTGGAACAAGCTTAGCAACTTTGTAGTAAGTGCTGGAACGCTGGAAAGTTTTAAAAGGAGGCTAGATAGATTCATGGATGATAGAGAGTGGTAGTAACTCTCGACAGGAGCTGCCATGCACAGGCCAGCGGGCGTATTGCAGACTTCTTATTTTCTATTGTTCTTATGTTCTTATGAGAACCTCGGTCTTATTACCTGCACTAAGAAAACGAAGATGTTCAACAAACAAGCTGGTGAACACCAAACGTAACCCTGCCACGCTCATAATAAGTAACAACACTATGGACTATGATCAGACAGGGGGCAGGGAAAAAACACTTTTATTTGAGTTGCAGGCTGCACTTTTCAGGCATCGTTTGTATGGCTGTAACAAACACCTGTGCAAAATTTCATGCCATTTCATGCATACTTACCCTGCCGCATCGCCAACGACTTTTTGTCAACTTTTAGTGTATACCAAAAATTAGGTGTCATTTAATGTTTTCCAGGATAATGATAAATTTTACATGGGTGACATCGATTTAATTCACATGTTATTTTACAGGTACACCGTATAGAAAATCATTACAAGTTCATATTGAAATTCTTTTTTGTGCGGAACCTTGGCATCATTTTCCTAGACAATAATCTTTGCCTAATATATCCATCTCTCGATTCGTATCCCGTCACTTCAGTGCAAGCTTCAGTCATCACTTTTATGCCTCTCTCGACCGCCTGAGTGCTGTTTGGCCACTTGGGCACCACTAATGGTGTCTCAAGAATGTCATTAACCTGTAGATTTGACAGAGAAGCAATGTAAGGAGGCTCAGTCTTGAGTTCATTCCTCCAGTTAATCATGGAATGATAGTTTTTTGCTTGCCACTTTAGTTTCGGAGTCACCACCTTTCTCATGTTGACTACAGGAGGCACATCCTCATTCCCATCTCCATCTTTACCCTCCTCATCAGTATAGTTTAACAAATTCTCGTCAACAGCAGCATCAGAATCTTCCTCCTCCTCTTCAGATCTGCCAGCGCATTCTTCCTTTTGCTGATTCTCCTCTCTAATTTTCTTATCATTGAGACAGCTTTTTCTCTAACAGTCATGTCCTCATCTGCACACATACCAAGAAGAAGTTGATCTGTGTGGGCGAAGTATGCATTTCTCTGGACAGCCTTCTTCACTATCGTCTCCTCCTCACTATTCAGGTGTTTCATATATAGCAGGGACTGGAATACGTTCCTTGAGCCGTGTGTTACGTAAGGGTGTATCTTGATGTAAAACCACATTGGAGCACTGAACTTTATTATTGTAATGACAATTCTTTTCAACTCATGGCTAGGTCTTGATGTTGCTACATACAGCCTGAGGATTCTACTCCATAAGGTGTTCCACCTTGACACACAGGGAGGACCTGGCTCAATAGCAGCCAAGTCATCTTCAACAACACCTGTGATAACTCCTTTACAAATCCTATACAGGTATTTCTGATCCCAGGACAGATCTTTCTCCACTTCATCATTAAACACAGGGAAATCAAGGAAACTGACTGGCTGGAAGGCGACAACTGGAAGCTCAGACAAAGACTCCTTGATCTGCTTTCCAATGGGACCACGCCAATGCTCAGGACCACTTGGTTTACCATCATAGTGATAAAAAACTGCGCGGAAAGGTAGCTCATTTCCCTGAAGCTGACATATGAAATAATGGAGCGGGTGACCAAGTAACATTTCAAGATGATGAATGACTCCATTTTCTGATCCTACATTTACATTGGTTCCATCACAACCAACACACACAATGGGCTGCTGGGTTAGATTTTTCTCCACCAGAAGCTCGTGAATAGTTTTGGCAATCTGCTTTCCGTGTCCAGTCTTGGGAGTCACATGTGTGAGATATTCATTGCCAGGCTCAACCATGATGACATAATGATCTTTCACCATCATCCTCGAACTCCATTTCTCGGTCTTCTCATTCTTTATCATCAAACGAGTGGCGGTCTCCTTACCATCAAAATAGAGTGACGTCAAATTATGAAAAAGAAGTTGATAAACACTGAACAGAACATTGCACCGCCACAGCGGCTGTTTGGCTAGTACTGTAGGTAAATTTAAAAATTTCAGTAGAAAATGCGGCAGACTAAACCTCGACATATCAGCTTCAAATTTGGCATGGAGTCTTAGATATGTATAAGGAACAATGCCTGAAGAGTGCAGCTTTGAGCAAAATTTCACTGCCCCCCTTTGTCTAATCTTTCAAGTATCTTGATGGCTTCATTCCTTGTGCCTTACCTGCCATACACCAGCTACCCCGCCAATGTATTGACAGACTGAAACCTCTTTGAAATGTAGCCGAGTATAACCCACTTATGGTGCAAATATTTGAATTGTCAAAACAATGTACCTAGGCTATTATAAGATCTCTGTTAGATTACCACGCACCAGCCCTGGTCCTTCATCACGGGAAAGGCACGGACAAGCTCGAAAAAATTTAAAATAAAATCCCTAGAATTATCCTAGGCTATCCCCTGATCACTAAAGTAAAAAATATAAGGAAGGAACTAGTGTAGGTATACCCAGTGTCAGAGAGAGAATAATTAAAGTCAATCTCATGATAGCCCTGAGGCTTTTGCGTGCTGATCCTGAAAACATTGCTTCCTTAATATTGCTAGAATATGTGAGTCATTGGACTGGTGAATCCAAATGAATCTAAACTACAGTTACACATATGAAGATGTTTGGACTAGACCATCTGTACAAAGTTGAGACACAACAGCGCTTCCTTCCACCCTAGTGGACAGTTCCCTTCGATATCACAATACTGTCATATCCACCTAATTGATTAATTACGTAAAATCTTATCTCCAGCACACTTCCAGAGGGCGAGCTTTGAACACAAATACACCCTACAGACTAAAGCTAACATTACACAAATCCTCTACACTGATGGAAGTGCTGTCGTTGTAACTCAATCTTACGGTAATACAATTGAGAAAAAAGAATTAATAACTGGTCATCCACTCTACAAACTGAATTAGTTGCCATACTCACAGCCATTAAAGTTATCGAAACCACTGTCACTGACAGTCTCATCATCACTGACTCTCTATCCTCACTATTTGCCCTTGACACCCTCCACTCAAGTTGAGGGTCTCTGAAGACAGACACAATATGCGTCCTTGGTGACCGGGGTGCCGAGATCAAACTGTTGTGGCTCCCCTCTCACATAGGCCCCAAAGAACATGACAGAGTTGATGTCCTCGCCAAACTCGCGTTTAAAACAGATATTGTTGAATGCAATCTGGGTCTGTCAAAAAGAACCCTTAAAACTGTAATCAGGAAAGAACTTGTTGATGAATTTGACGCAAGTTAGTCCATTGTTTACCATGGAGAGGTGTATCAAGTAAAACATGTATATGGAGCAAGTAACAAGATCACTAGATTATTGTAACCGCTAGACTAAGGTTAGGATATAAGTACCTCTGGCAGTATGGCACAGCACTTTATCTCTAAAGGTAATATACCTGACATTTTAAGATTGTATCCACTATTTTGCACTCAGTAGCTTTATCATTTCCCATGTATAGAACCAAACACACAATGTGCTTGAATACCCCCCCCCCCCCTTATGCAAATGTGAATAACAAAGTGTGCGGTCAAGCATATTGCCTCACCATCTATGTACGGAACTAAACAATGTATCTAAAATATTCTCTAACATTCAATGCCATACTATACTGACCGCTGGGTATGTTAGACACACCTTTTGTGACATTCTACTCTCTAATCTTTTTGCGCTACTGTAGCTGTACATAGCAAAACAAAAATCTAATTCTCAACTCCTCCTTCCGCACTCCATCTTACCCCCCTTCCCCATTCCGTCTCATCCCCCTTTCCCCACCCTGTCTCACCTACCCCTTCCCAACCCCCTCTTACCTCTCCCTCCCCCTTTCCCACCCCCACTTACGTCCCCTTTCCCCACTTCTTTCCTCCCACTCTCCCACCCTCCCCCACCTCTCCCTACTTTCCCCCCTGAACCACACTGAGCGTTATTTCATTGTATCTCATCATCTCGTCGCTAACGTTAATCCTGTAGGTCTCTCCGTCTGTTTGTCTCACTAATTGTGTGTGTCTGCCTTTTATTCTACGTGTTTACGTGCTTGTCTTTTTAACCCCTCTCTCTCTATCTATCTATCTATCTCTCTCTCTCTCTCTCTCTCTCTCTCTCTCTCTCTCTCTCTCTCTCTCTCTCTCTCTCTCTCTCTTTCGTCTTATTTACTCGGAGATACACTTTACGCTGCACAAAGAAAAGCAATACTAATAATGTAAGGTCAAAATACCTGTAGGTATAACACCGGGGATGGTCAGCACTACACTTCTACATATACACACAGTAACAATGTATTAAACCCGAGGCAAATAGCCACTGCAAATTGTCCCACCTCGAAATTACCTCAGATTCCTTAGGTTCCTACAATGGGATTTTAGACGTCTTTTTCTAAGGGAGAAGAAACGGACCGAGAGAACGACGAGAATTTGACCCTGGAAGAATGAGGACTGGGAGGAGAGAGGGGGGGAGTAACAATGGGTACAAATTTCTGGTGTGAATTGAAACTCAGAATAGAAACCGTTGGATGTTGTGAAATAATATGTTTGCTCCCTTTACGATCTGCATTACGACACAATAATGCCTAGATATAATCAAAAGGTGAAAAGCATGTATATTCCTGTTGCTATCTGAATCAACAGCGTAAGGCCTTAAAGAGACTGTAGTTTCTGGATCATCTAAGAATACGAGAACTACCCAGCGGTCTCAGTGTGATCTCTGTAATATTTACAGGACTTTCTCTCATTAAAGTCTCATAAAGATTTATTCTTTACGAAAATGACTTTTAGCAGGAACTTTATATGCAAGTAAATCACTGTAGGTGCACGCGGACTTCGAAGCCGGATTTGGTAAAACGCTACTCTGACCACCTACGTGATACGGGTAGGCCCCATGAGAGGTTCACGGCGCCATAAGCTCGTTGAACAGGCTTTCTGTGAAATATAACAAAGTCTAGGACTGCTTTTAGTATCCTGGTGGTCCAGCGGTTAGCGTTCCCCGGTCACAGTCATGGGCTAGTGCGCCGTGGGTTCGAATCCTGGCGGGTTGAGGTGTTGATTATATATATATATATATATATAAAACAAAGAAGTATGTGTGTCCGCACAAGAATCTCGGAACCTACTTTACCGATCTGTAGTGATGATGGATGGTGTTATATGTAGTGATGATAGGTGGTGTTATATGTAGTGATGATGGATGTTGTTATATGTAGTGATGATGGGTGGTGTTAAATGCAGTGATGATATGCAACAATGAAGCCCTATGGAGAATTTTTAGTTTTCCCATACACGAACGATGTCCAACAGTAGTTCATCTGGCTGTTCACCTGGAAAATGGACAAAGAATATACTTCACAGAAGAGTCCCTCCAAAATCAAATGGCAAATCCTGCTGACACGACCCTCACTGTATTCTTCACGCTTTCACAGGAAGATGAGTTTGCTCAAATACTCCTGTATGTTGACGTACCCAAGTTCTACATATGGAAGGCTTCAATGAAAAAGTTCCAGAGAAGAGCTCAAGGATCCGATGTTGAAGGATATCCAGGGATAAAGTCAGGCAATCCTTTGGGACGTGTCTACACGGATCACCCCAACAACTTTGAATGCTATTGTTTGAGACTACTTTTGCACCACATCCGTGGGCCAACATCAAATGCAGCACTCAAGACAGTGAGTGAACAAGTCTGCAGAACCTATCAGGAAGCGTGCCATCTCCTTGGCCTACTGGAAGACGATGGTCACTGGAATGACACATTAGAAGAGGCAGCAGCTACTCAATCGCCAATGAGAATGAGGAACCTGTTGGCCATCATGATTGCTACATGTGGACTTTCCAACCCAAGCCAGCTCTGGAAAAACCACCAAGAAAGTCTTTCAGAGGATCTGCTTCATCAAGCAAGAAGAGAACGCCTGGTCAAGAGATTGATTTCATGGATGACATGGTCAACAGGGCTCTGATCATGCTGGAAGACAAAGTGATGGAGCTATGCAGAAAAAACCTGACTGATTTTGGATTGCCTTCCCCAAACCGAGATGAACCAGTAGTTGCAAACGGGGAGTTGCTCAGAGAGACAGACTACTCAATTGAAGTTCTGGTGAAAATTCTTGAAGAAAATGAGGTTCACCAGGTGCCTAATCAAGCAAATGCTTATGAACAGACCTTGCAAGCGATACAAGCGGAGCAGGGAGGTATGATCTTTCTCGGTGCACCTGGCGGGACAGGAAAAACATTCCTGATCAACCTTCTGTTGGCCAAAGTACGTCATCAGGGGAAAATTGCACTTGCTGTGGCATCCTCAGGCATTGCTGCAACACTACTAGAATAGGGTGTGCCATACGGAGGCGAATTTTTTTTTTTTAGTTTGAAAAATCGGCCCATGGTATTAATGATGTAGTTCTATGTGCAGAATCATGTGATATCTTCAGATTTGAAAAGTTTCATTTTTTGCTAGGTAAATTTTAACTTGAAATCTAATGAAAATTCAGTATTCCCACCCTTTTACCAACACCACTAAATAGCTTATTTAAAGTAAAGTAAATGTATCAGGTTAATTTATTAGGATGAAAATGATCCAGAATAGTAAAACGAATCATCTTGACACATTTATTAAATTTAATATTCCTTTAGAAAACAAAATCATCAAATACAAAAACCGGTTTTACTACTACGACCCGGTGTTGCTGCACACCATAGAGAACATGTCTTTCTTGCTTCTGTTTCTACTCACCAACTCCCTGCTGACCACCTGAGCTCGGATGTAGCCTTCCCTCCTCTCCTGGCTGTACACGTGACTGCTGGCCTCGCTCATTGCTGTACACAACGCTCTATACTCTGGGTGTGCGAGGGCCAGGCAGGGACATGCATGGGGTTGTCCAGGAAAGCTCTGACTTGAACATTGGTGAGGCTACAGGTAAGAGGGGGCTCACTGCCAGCCTGGATGTTATCCAGATCTATGAGATCAGTGAGGGTCTTGGCACCTAGATTGACTTCAGGAGTCTTCCTGACCCTGAAGGAATCGTCACCAACTGATTCGTCATGCCCAGATCCTCTCATAAGTCTCATATCCAAGATCTTTTTGACTGCCACTCTTCTCTCCTCCTCATCCTTACTGCAGAGCATTGTCTGCAGAACTGCCTCGGGATGAGCATACCAGGAAGATCTCCTCACAGTCTGCTCCACAATCTGAACAACCTTCCTTGGCTGACTCCTCAGGAGCTCAAGCTGAAAGAGAACATGCCTCGGACCTTCGGAGAACGATGACTTGACCTTGGTGTTGAACCAATTTGGCAAGTAGACACTCACGATGAATTGGACAATAAGTCTCAGGTTGTGAAGCTGGTTCCCTTTCAGTTTATGATGAGGGACCCAAATTCTGCAGAACCTGAGAGCCGTTGTGAGCCACCTAGAATGTGAGACTGGACCTATCTGCAGGTAAGCAAGTCTATCAGACATGACCCCAGTTTTGATGGCACTGCAAATCATGTAACAATAGTACTGGTCAGTACTCAGGTCGTCAATGACAGTAGTGGAGGGCCAACTGTGATTTTTTCAAAGCTCGGATTTATTTCTAACTCAGTGGCAGAGTCCAGCATCTTGCCAAGAGGACCAGACCATCTGTTGTTTGAAAGAGTCTTGCCATCCAGCTCCTGGATCAGATGTCTGAGTGGCAACTCGTTGGTGTGGAGGTCACAAACAATCCAGACCAGCTTCCTCCAAATCTTCCGCTCTATCCACTGTATGATCCCCCCTTGCCACCCTGTGTTCGTGTTGGTGCTGTCCCCTTCAGTGGCCTGCAGGGTCTGGTCTACGTTCCTCTCTCTGAGCCAGTTCACAATGTTATCTGCCACTATCTCAGCTGGTTTCCTGATGTCATCTTTCTCTTGAGTGAAATGCCGCAAATACTTCCCTCCTGGTTCACTGCAGCAGGAGTAGTGTTCCTCCTTCACCATGGCTGGGAACAACTTGTCAGAATCTCCAACTTTCATGAACACTTTAGTGTCATCCCTTTTCCCATCAAAGAACAAACAATTGATTCCATTTTCTTTTATCCCCTTATCAAACTCCTCTTCTAGGTTACTGACAAGTTTCTCCTGAGCTCTCCTTACTTTTTTATGATCTATCACCAGGTGAACATCATCAGGTGTTATCAAACCACCGTCAATCCAGGCAGCTGTTGCTATCTCTGCAGTTTCTCTGAGACCAGTGTGGTGTCGCATGCTGGCCAGAGCTATGCTCTGGATATCTTTCCTATTTCGAATGTTATGCCTGGAAGGTTTGGGATCATTATTTTCTGGGTTAGGGACAAAGTCACCGTTCTCCTGGTTAGCACTCGGATCAGCCATGGGGAAGTCATTAAACTCTGAATCAGCTTGACTCCAATCATAGGCCTTTTTTACCTCACCCTGGGCCTTCTCAAGTCTCTTTTCCTCGGCAACTCTTCTCCTCTTCTGTCTCTCTGTGGCAGCCTCCTGTCTCTTGGACTCCGGAATATCTTGGCTAGAAATCATGAGAGCCCCTATACTGCCAGTCTTCTCTCTCTGTGCTTTGACAAATGCCAGTTCGATCACAGGAATCTTCAGTTCACGCTTGCAAATACAGGAGATGTGGGCCTCGGATTTACAGTCACGATCGCATCCAAACTCAGGACAGAGAACAATTGGGCACTTGCAAGTAATTATGTCAATTAACTGGTCCAGTTGCTTGGCAAAGCTGTCCTTAACTGCAAGTTTTCCTCTCCCAAGAGAGATATCTCTTGCCTTTTCCCAACTGGCAAGCAGTCTCTCACTAATCTTCTTCTAACTTATTATGACTGGAGGCTTTAACTGAGCGTTGGCCAGAGTGTACTGTGCCAAGACAGCTTTGGTCATATCACTGGCAATGTCTTTGTTTGTGTAAGTTCTTTGGTTCATTTTCACTGATATGCCTGATTAAAACACCGTATCTCAAAGCCTCTCTCAATGTAGGCAACTCCGACTTCAGGAGCTCTCTCCCAGACCCAAGATAGTGACTGAGATGGCTGGATATTTGGTTCCTCGTCCTGACACAAGCAGCCATCGCAAATATTATCAACTTATAAATGCATCAGAATCTGAAACAGAAAAAAATATTGTTAGTTGGGTTGTTAAAGAATGAAGTCAGAAAGCAATGTTCACTATTTAATTGTAATGCACTAATGCAGCTGTACGTTAGATTTTCGATAAATTTCACGCTAAAATTTACCAAGCAAAATGTTGCAAAATATTGAAACTGAAATTATTTTCTGTTTATATATACTAAAATCTACCAAAAAAGTGATGGGCCATTAGTTTTAGCTGATCTTCACTCCTATGACAGACCCTACTACTAGAAGGAGGACGTACTGCACACTCAACTTTTAAACTGCCTCTCAACCTCTGCTTTTGTCACTCCAGAAAGCTTATATCAATATACTGTTATGCGTTTTGATATGCGAAATGCCCCAGCTACCTTCAGGAGGCTGATGACTGTCATTACCACTGGCTTGGAGGGAATGCGTGCCTATCTGGATGACCTGGTGATCTAACCGTTGCCGTGGAGTGAGCATCTGTCTTCATTATGGACGCTGTTTCAACGTTTGTCTGATGCCAAACCCTCTGCAAACCTGGTTAAAAGTGAGTTTGGGCATGCTTGGATAATCTCCCTCAGATACGAAGTAGGAGGAGGAGCATTAACACCTGCCTTTGAGGTTCACGTTGCTTAACAAAGACGAATGAACAGACTTTGTGTGGAATAAAACAAAGCCTAGGATTGCAAACAGCGATCACAAAGAAATTCGATTCCAGTTAGATTTTCAGGGCAGACGTAAGGAAAATTCCACTAAAGTACCAGAATTCAGACGGGCAAACTTTGACAGTTTAAAGAGGCAGCTGAGAGAGGGGGTGTCGCGCTTGGCCGTGACTGACAGATGACACGGACCTGATAAGGAGATCTGAGATTGCCGAGTTCCACGACAATTTAAATAGTGAGTTACTTAATGCACAAAGGCAGAACATACCATACAAAAAACTCAGATCAGATAACAATGACCCTAAATGGATAAATAATTATTTAAAGAATATCATTGGCCAAAGGAAGGCTATAGGTAGAAGGATAAATCGTGGCGAAATTCACATCTGGGACTATTATAGGGTATTGGCGAGTAGGGTTAAAACCGAGATAAGGAAAGCAAAGAGGAATAATGAGGTAAGGATAGCAAGGGAGGCGAAGACAAACCCCAAAGGATTCTACCAAATGCATCAAACTAAAACATGAGAAAAGATTGGACCAATACGGTCAGACTCCGGCGAGCTCACTGATAACGACGGAGAAATGAGCAATAATTTGAATAAATATTTTTCAACAGTTTTCACCACCGAAAATTTAAACATGATACCCGAGGCACCGACTCTACTCAGAGATAGTGAAGAAAACAAATTAAGCGAGATAGTAGTGACTAGTAACGCTGTTAGTAAGCAAATAGACAAACTAAAGCCTAATAAGTCACCTAGTCCCGATGAGATATTTGCCAGAGTATTAAAGGAATGTAAGGAAGAGCTTAGTATGCCCTTAGCAAAGTTGTTTAACATGTCCTTAAAAACAGGTTTAGTACCAAAATCCTGGAGGATAGCGAATGTAATACCGATTTTCAAGAAGGGGGATAGATCACTATCCTCTAACTACCGCCCAATCAGTCTAACATCAATAGTAGGCAAATTACTGGAAGCAATCATTTCAAACTCTATTCGAAATCACCTGGAGAAGCACAGATTGATCAATGATTCCCAGCATGGCTTCACAAGCGGACGTTCTTGCCTAACTAATCTATTTACATTCTTTTCATCAGTTTTCGAATCAGTGGACGAGGGGCACAATTATGATGTGGTATATCTCGACTTTAGCAAAGCCTTCGACAGAGTCCCCCACGAAAGACTAATTAGAAAGGTAGAAGCTCATGGCATCAAAGGTGACATCCTTAAATGGATTAGGGCGTGGTTACAGGACAGGAAACAGGGAGTGAGCATTAACGGCACTAAGTCCCATTGGAGCAACGTCACAAGTGGAGTTCCCCAAGGCTCAGTACTTGGACCATTATTGTTTATTATATACATAAACGACATAGATATCGGCATAGACAGCAACATAAGTAAATTTGCTGATGATACTAAAATAGGACGTGTTATCAAATCTGACGAGGACTCGGCAAAACTACAGGAGGATCTAAACAAATTTTTCTAATGGTCTGAAAAATGGCAGATGAAATTCAACATCGACAAATGTAAAGTACTCAGTATAGGAAATGTAAACAGGGAAACCAGATACCAGATGAACAACGATGCCATAGAGAAATCCGACTGCGAGAGAGATTTAGGAGTAATGATAAGTAGGAACCTTAAGCCAAGCAAACAATGTGTTTTTGCTCGTAACAAGGCTAATAAAGTACTTGGGTTCATACAAAGGAGTGTTAGTTACAAGACAAGCGAGGTCATCCTAAAACTGTATCTTGCTCTTGTGAGACCACACCTGGATTACGCAGTTCAGTTCTGGTCACCGTATTACAGAATGGATATAGAATCCTTGGAAAGAATTCAGAGGAGAATGACAAGACTAATCCCGGGCATTAGGAACCTTGAGTATAGAGACAGGTTAAAGCATCTTAATTTGCACTCCCTTGAGAGACGTAGAGCGAGGGGCGACCTGATAGAGGTGTATAAGTGGAAGGCAGGGCTAAACAAAGGGGACATTACAAAGGTACTCAAATTATCCAACCAGGATCGAACTCGTAACAATGGTTTTAAATTGGACAAATTTAGATTTAGGCGTGAAATAGGTAAACACTGGTTTGGAAACAGAGTAGTGGATGAATGGAACAAGTTACCAAATATCATCATTAACTCGAATACGTTGAATTGCTTCAAACATAGGTTGGATGCTCATATGAGCAATAGGGGTTGGGTGTAAACGGGACTGCCCAGTATGGGCCAATAGGCCCGCTGCAGTTTCCTCCATTCTTATGTTCTTATGTTCTTATTGCTTTTGTTGTCCTTGTGGCGCGGTAGTAGGGATCCCTGTTCACACTCAGAGGTCCAGGGTTCGATTCCCGACTCGTGATGTATTGGATATATATATATATATATTATATATATATATATATATATATATAGATATATATATATATATATATATATATATATATATATATATATATATTGGATATATATATATATCGAATTATTGTGAGTGAATTACTAAAATGTTAGAGCATTATATGTGTCCTAGTCCTATCTTGAGGCGTGACAAATGTAACTATATAAAAAAACATTAAGAGAAAGAAATCTGACTCATCAGAAAACCATATGAGGGCAGTGTTGTCCAGCCAGGCCTATTCCCAACGCTATCTTAAGTAAGAGTGCCTTTATGACACATTCATTAGCCATTTATGTTTTGAAGGAAATTTTTATGTAGAACAACGTAAATTATCGTAGGAAGCGAATTTTTTAAGAGGCCCACTTGTAAACAATTCGTAGAAGAGAGAAAATCCCTGATAACATGAAGGCCCGACCCTAATGATGACGTCATAGGCCTAGCCCAAAGTGTACGCATATACTTCCATAAAATAACACTTATTTGAGCGCAGCATAAATATAAAAATATGTTTTATACCCTTGTGCCATTAATTACCCCCTCCCCCCAAAAAATATATATACAGGGGAATGATTTAGAAGCGTTCATTATGTGCTTGGGTACCTTGGGACTATAGACAAGGAGGGAACCATACTCTTTCTCTCTCAATGACTCCGAAAAGGCAAAAGCGCTCATAAGAACATAAGAACATAAGAATGGAGGAAACTGCAGCGGGCCTATTGGCCCATACTGGGCAGTCCCGTTTACACCCAACCCCTATTGCTCATATGAGCATCCAACCTATGTTTGAAGCAATTCAGCGTATTCGAGTTAATGATGATATTTGGTAACTTGTTCCATTCATCCACTACTCTGTTTCCAAACCAGTGTTTACCTATTTCACGCCTAAATCTAAATTTGTCCAATTTAATACCATTGTTACGAGTTCGCTCCTGGTTGGATAATTTGAGTACCTTTGTAATGTCCCCTTTGTTTAGCCCTGCCTTCCATTTATACACCTCTATCAGGTCGCCCCTCGCTCTACGTCTCTCAAGGGAGTGCAAATTAAGATGCTTTAACCTGTCTCTATACTCAAGGTTCCTAATGCCCAGGATTAGTCTTGTCATTCTCCTCTGAATTCTTTCCAAGGATTCTATATCCATTCTGTAATACGGTGACCAGAACTGGACTGCGTAATCCAGGTGTGGTCTCACAAGAGCAAGATACAGTTTTAGGATGACCTCGCTAGTCTTGTAACTAACACTCCTTTGTATGAACCCAAGTACTTTATTAGCCTTGTTTCGAGCAAAAACACATTGTTTACTCGGCTTAAGGTTCCTACTTATCATTACTCCTAAATCTCTCTCGCAGTCGGATTTCTCTATGGCATCGTTGTTCATCTGGTATCTGGTTTCCCTGTTTACATTTCCTATACTGAGTACTTTACATTTGTCGATGTTGAATTTCATCTGCCATTTTTCAGACCATTAGAAAAATTTGTTTAGATCCTCCTGTAGTTTTGCCGAGTCCTCGTCAGATTTGATAACACGTCCTATTTTAGTATCATCAGCAAATTTACTTATGTTGCTGTCTATGCCGATATCTATGTCGTTTATGTATATAATAAACAATAAAGGTCCAAGTACTGAGCCTTGGGGAACTCCACTTGTGACGTTGCCCCAATGGGACTTAGTGCCGTTAATGCTCACTCGCTGTTTCCTGTCCTGTAACCACGCCCTAATCGCTCGTGGCCTCAGGCCATCAATCAGGGCCTGGTGGGGAGCCCCTCTTGTATTCATAATCACCTGTATAATTTTTTTATATCTCTGTAAATTAAAATGAGATTAGAGTTTATCTACTAGAAGCATTTCTGTATTAATAATTTTTAGTTCTGCATAAGATAGCCTGGGCCCAGGCTTGACCAGCAAGGGATCTCGGATCAGTATTGGGTCCCAGAGGGACGGTGCATAGGCCCTCTGCCAAATGGACACGTCTTGTTGCCTACCAACCGCTGCCCAGCTGCGTTGCGGATTAACCTTGGTTGGTATAAGGCTAAGGGAGTATACCCCGAACGAAAAATCTGCCATGGAGCCCCGGATCAGGCAGACATGCTTACAGAGTTCCAACAAGAGCCCAACGATGGTATAGGCAGAAGAGGTGACCAACATGGGAACCCAGCGACTACACCGGTGGATAAAGACAATGCATGACGAACAAACTGGGCTATCAGCAGTCCATTGCAACTCTCTCTCTCTCTCCTCAGTCGTTGCAACTGCTTACACCACTGGATCACGAAAAGGGAGAGCCAAGATGTGTTGTTGCAGGCTGCACTCCTGCCTCACCACATACTGTAAATCAACTCACTCGCAGCCATCATCCAGCTTATCATACTTCTCATCATTAACAAAACCACTATACCCCCAAAATTCCGATGGCGACGGACGAGTTTCGACAAGGACAGGCAATGATAACTGCCGGGAATCCATAGTGACAATACTGCATTTCGGTGCCATAGAAGAGATGGTCGTTTATGCATAGGAATCCAGGTAGCATGTAATCCGGTCCTGTCTGTGCGACTGAGCAACCCTTTCGAGGATCCACCCCATTCACCCCACATTGTGAGGGGACTAAAAAAAGGTGACCTAAACATAGCCTGCCTATATAACCATCCAGACTGGGCAACTGCACCCAGTAAGGTCGAAAACACAATCATAAACTCAGATCAAAGCAAAAACGAACTATGAAACTTCTTATGGTTGCTGCATGGAGTGCCAGGACCCTTCTGGATACCGACACAAATGAGTGTCCTGAAAGAAGAACCGCCCTTGTGGCAAAAGAACTGTCTAGGTATAATATCGACATGGCAGCCATTAGCGAGTCCTAGCTCCCAGACGAGGGTCGACTAACAGAATGGGGGTCTGGTACCTTCTTTTGAAAGGGTAAGCCTGCTGCAGAGAGAAACCGCATTTATGGAGTTGGCTTTGCCATTCGTCAATCCAACCTACATAGGCTAACTAAAATGTCTGTTGGGATCAACGAGTGCCTTAGGACTCTCCGTGTACCACTGAATCACTCACGTCATGCCTTCTTCATCGGTGCACATGCCCGAACACTGGATACAGAGGATGACTTCAAGGAGGCCTTTTTCCCAGATCTTGACAGAGTGCTAATCTTCATCCCCAGAGAAGACAAGGTTGTGCTCCTAGGAGACATCAATGCCAGAGTTAAAAGATATGCTGGCATGTGACAGGGAATCATAGGCAGAGACGGAGTAGGGAGGTGTAATACCAACGGCCTACTCCTACTCAGGAAAAGTGCTGAACACAACCTAACTATTACCAATACCTTGTTTAGGCAGGCTGACAAGTTAATAGATTCGTGGCACCACCCACGATCTAAACACTGGCATCTCATTGAATACATTATTGTCAGAGAAGGCGATCGCCGAAATGTCCTCATCACCCGAGCCATGCGTGGCTCAGACCACTGTGACACTGATAATCGGCTCATCAGAGCTAAACTCTCATTTCACGTTACCCCAAAACGGCAAAGGCAGCAAGCCTCCAGAAGAGGTTTTAACACCAAGGCCATTCTCGGCACTGTCATGATAAATACCTGGAGAGAGAACTTCGGCCAGATCGAAAGAATACACCAGGACTGGTTTGATGAGAATGACCCAAAAATCAACGTACTCGCCGATGATAAATGTTTAGCTTTAACTGACTGGCAGAAGAACTCTCAGTCTCAGATCAAAGCTGATACCTTCCACAAGAAGAACGGTATCCCAGCTCGAACTTCGCAATCTAAAGAACAAATGGTTGAAAAATATAGTGTGTGAAATGCAAAAAGATGCAAATCAACACAAGATGCACGAAATTTTCAATTCCACGAAAACATTTTATGGGTCAATCATTCATGGTGCATCCCCTTTCCGCTCATCCGACGGTGACTCCTTAAAGATGAAGAAGGCATCCTTCAGTGCTGGAAAGAGCACTATCATTCACTACTCAACCGAAACATCAATATGGATGTCCTGACTACCCAGCAGGTCCCTCAGCACCCAGAGCTGACCCACCTCAACTATCCTCCATCCCTGGATGAGGTAGCTACTACCATCAAACAGATGAAAAATAACAAAGCTGCAGATCCTGATGGAATCCCAACCGAGGTTTATAAAGCAGGAGGACCTCTGCTTACCAGCCGTCTCCACTCTCTCCTGGAGAATATATGGGAAAAGGAGGAAATCCTCCAAGCTCTTAAGGATACCTCCCAGAATCTCAATGTGGCTTTAGACCATCTCACGGGACCACTGACATGATCTTTGCTGCCCGCCAAATATAAGAAAAGTGCAGAGAACACCGTCATAACCTGTACATGGCCTTCATCGACCTTATCAAGGCTTTTGACTCGGTAAACAGGGAAGCCCTCTGGCAGACCTTCAGCCGTTTTGGCTGCCCACCAAAATTCATCGCCATTGTGAGGCAACTCCTGTGTTCTGTACAATGGCACCCATTTTGAGTTCTTCCCCATCCAAACTTGGGTAAAACCAGGATATATACTGGCACCAACTCTCCTTTCCATTTTATTGGCTGCCTTCCTTACTCGTGCCGTGCCAATTAGCCTGCGGGGTGGACATCCAGTACCGGATGAAAGGACATCAAAAGACAACTCCTGGCTGGAACAAAGGTGTCGGCCACTTCCATCACTGAACTTCATTTTGCAGATGACCTCATCCTGACCACCTACACAGATGCGTATGCACACTTCGGCCTTGAGGTGAATGTACGTAAGACTCAGATTCTCTTTTAGCCTGCCACTGGTTCAATCACAGTTTCACCATTCTTCCAGGTTAACAGCATTACCCTCTCTAATGTTACCTACTTTCAGTATCTTGGCTCCCTCCCATCCACCACTGCTCACATCGATTAAGAGATTCAATATTGGACCAGATGTGCAGCTCAAGCCATTTGGCAGACTTCGTAACCACGTCTTCAGCTGTAGGGAACTGAAATTATCTACAAATTTGCACGTATATCGAGCAGTGGTCCTCCCACCCTGCTATATAGCAGCGAGACATGCGTCACATACAGGAGGCACCTCAAGGCACTTGAAAACTTTCACCAACGTAGTCTACGTTCCATGCTCCGAGTTCGCTGGGAAGACAAGAGAACAAATGCCAGTATTCTCACTGACACCAACTGTAGGAGCATCGAGGCTACCTTTATCCATGAACAACTGTGTTGGACTGGCCACGTTACCCGCATGGACGACAGTCGACTGCTGAAGGAGGTTCTTTATAGTCATCTAAATATTGGTAAACGTAACGCTGGCGGGCAATGGAAAAGGTAAAAGGATAGTCTTAAGATAAACCTAAGAAAGTGCCAAATCGACCCCCTTACCTTGGAGACGCTTGGAGGTACACCACACAAGAAGGTGTCAATGTTTTCGAGTTAGCCCGACTGCATACCGAGGCAGACAAGCGCCAGCGCTGGAAAAGCGCTGCCACCACCCCTTCCTCACTAGATGTAGCCCTCCACACGTGCAACTTCTGTGGACGACCCTGCCGGTTTCCCGGTCCCTTATCGGCCTCTTTAGTCACCTCAGAGCTCACTAACGAAGGTGACATCCTTAATAACTCATATCTTGGTCTCATAGCTGGATGATCGTCATGCTCGATTCATAGTGACAACCAAGTAGTAGTAGTAGTAGTATAGATCTCGATGATATATTATTTCTAGTTTAGTACAAAATGACAAAATTTATTCACAACATTCTTGAAAATTGATGATCGTGTCAGATCAAACTGTTGAGAGGATACAAAGATTGCTTAACCTTTTTTCTGAGAGGCATGGCCTCGTGCAGTGCTTAATCCTACCAAGTGTCAGGAATCTTGCCACTGCATTCCTCACATTGGCAAAAATAGTTGCAGTTAAGGGATGGGCAATCCCATGCTTCAGCTCTTCCCTTGGAGTCTTTCGACAACCTGAAGGAGGGCAATGGCGCTGACACTCCTTGGGGCATGACTCAGCACATTTTGGCAGTCAATAGGAAAGTGTATTAATGTATTAATTTTGTGCAAATTGTTGATGAAAGATAACGTGGATTGCCGCGCTGCTTGTTATCAAACCTAATAAGGTGATCAGCTATGAAGTTGTCACAGTTGGTAAAAGAAAAGTTTTCAAAAGAAAATACTGGGGACGGGGGAGGGGGGGGGGGGCTTACGCCAAGGCGTACATGGCGTAAGCCTTAACCAGGCCCAGTCCTCATCCTCATCAAGTTCACTGCCTATAAGCGCTAACAACGTCACCTCAGTTGTAAGTAACACCCCCTAAATCAGTACCAAATATTAGCTAGAGAGTACATTAAATATAATTAGTTAAAATATATCTTAATTACATGCCACGTGATCGAAAACTGCATGACTACCTGCGCGGCTACCTACATGCTTGGGTGCCTGTCTGTATGGCTGCTATGGGTGAACATGTGCGAGTGAACCCGAACCCACTCTCAACACGATTCCGGCTGGGTCTGGTGGTATCGGATCTATGAATCTTGGATCACAACAAACGATTTATCCTGGAGTGCCTACAGTAGGTCTGTTTCCAGTTTTACCTGCAGATTCACCCTCCAAGTTAAGGATATCTCTCTAGTCTCGACAATGTTGGTTTAACCGATGATTTAAGTTGAATGGAGGTGGGATTGATTTCACCGGTTAAGTAGGAAATATTCCAGTTCATGGCTAACTAAGGTTACAAATGTTGGAAACAAGGAATGAATGGGACTCACCGTTCGGGTCCCAGGTGACGAATTGATATTCAGGTGCAAGGAAGATTATGCAGTGATGATGAATTCATCTGGAGTGTAGCTACAGGTATGTTGAAAAGATCTCAAGAGATGCTCTGTGAGATGCTGGAAATGTGATAAATTATTGGCAAGGTCGGACAAGTCAAGTTATATTTTAAATGTTTCATAACTGGGTTGTTGGCAAACAAGACAATGAAGAATAGGGTGATACCAGCAAGGGAATCATGAGAAAAATTACTTAATTCTCGCTTGAAAGAGACTGTTATATTACTGAAACCATCCCTAGTGTTTTGATAAAAACTTTGAGAGCTACAGAAAAACTGTTGGTAGTTTATATTTTTTCCCAAATTATCGATTTTATTATAATTTATCAAAGCATATATTATTATGCCAAATTATCTAGCATAGATTGAAGGTAAAGGCACATAAATTCTTCCACTCACACCGAAATAGATCAGTAGTTGGCCACCTTCCACAGTAATCAAACGCCTTCATGACGCCAGGACACCATGACTCCACTATGGTATTAGTAGATATTTCTTTAGCAACTTTCAATGTTTATCATATCACTGTTGATTATGGTTGTCATCCTTAATGGCCAGCCTAAGAGGATAGACCATCAAATGAAAAAAAATATCAAATCAACAAAAGTATGTATAAAACTTTCTTAATATCATATAAGACGTAATTTACCATCATAAAGTAGCCAAATTATACCTAAAGTACTGTAGGTTAGGTTAGGTTAAAGTAAATTAAGATAGTTTACTTCTGTTTAGGTTATAAATGAAGCAATAAATATATATGTATTATGATTATGTGTATGATCATTTATGGCCAATGAGAAATTTAAAAAAATAAAAGATAAATATGTTATCACTTTTAGGCATATATACCTGATGAATGTAAAATACACACACACACACACACACACACACACACACACACACACACACACACACACACAAACCACACACACACATATATATATATATTAGCGGAATCGCCGCCCTCCGGGCGGCTCTTTCGCTAGGCCACGGTAGGACGCCACCCTCCGGGAGGCTCCACATTGTCTCACATTAAGGTAGACCACATTTTTGGTTTTGCCATTAGCAGCAAGTATGTACAGATTTTTGCCAGTTCCCACTCTGGAGCATCTAACATAGAACTGTCCATGAGAGAAGCAAGGAAACACCAGGTTTAGGCCAACCACCTTTAGGGACTGTCCTTGGGTTTTGTAGATGGTCATGGCAAAGCTCACTTTAACCGGGAACTGAAGTCGCTTGAACACAAATGGAAGGTCAGTGGTGATGAGAGGTATCCTTGGTATAAAACGTCTTCTCCTTTAGCTTTTCCTGTCAGTATTGTAGCTTCCAGTACATGTGGCATCATGTTCTTCACCACCAGTCTTGTACCATTGCAGAGGATTGGTGGTTCAAGATTTCTTAAGAGCATTATAGGAGTTCCAATCTTGAGAGTGAGGTGGTGAGGAGGCATTCCAGCGGGCTCCAAAGAATTAAGGAATTCTGCAGGGTACTGGACTGCTTGGTCCTGGTCGATTACTGTATCAACAGATTTGAATGAGGTCTCACTACCTGGAAGCTGTCTGAGTAGAGTCATGTTGATTTCAGCCACTGTTTCATTCTTTGGTGCCAGAATTGCGCGTTCACGCAGCCACTTGTGATCCTTGTAGTGGTGGATAATGTTTGGGTAGACCATGTGAGAGAGCTCAGTTGAGGACTTTGCAACATTTCCACATCCTTGAGGAATGATTATTTGTCCTTCTGATTCAACAGGGAAAGTTCCATTCCCAATCTGTAGTAGAAGGTTTGCAAACCGTCCAGCATCTTGATCTCCTTGTAGATGTACTCTCATGTTTGTGGATAGGGTGAGTGTCTGAACACTTCTCCGAAGGTATGATGCCTTGAGGCACGCATTCAGTTCATCAGCTGGAGTGCTTCGAGGAATGACAGGTAGGGTCTGGCGAAAGTCTCCAGCAATGACCATTGTAATGCCACCCATGAGCTGGTCATTTTCTCGTATTTCTTGCAAGGTCCTGTCCAATGCTGCAAACGCTAACTTGTGAGACATAGTGCATTCATCCCAGACTATGAGGCTGCATTTTCTAAGAGTTTTGCCTTTGCCGATCCTTTTTTGATGTTGCACACTGGATTCTCATTGTGAGCGAGGTTGAGAGGCTGTTTAAAAGTCGAGTGTGCAGTACGTCCTCCTTCTAGTAGTGTTGCAGCAATGCCTGAGGATGCCACAGCAAGAGCAATTTTCCCCTGATGACGTACTTTGGCCAACAGAAGGTTGATCAGGAATGTTTTTCCTGTCCCGCCAGGTGCACCGAGAAAGTTCATACCTCCCTGTTCCGCTTGTATCGCTTGCAAGATCTGTTCATAAGCATTTGCTTGATCAGGCACCAGGTGAGGCTCATTTTCTTCAAGAAAATTCACCAGAACTTCAACTGGGTAGTCTGTCTCTCTGAGCAACTCCCTGTTTGCAACTACTGGTTCTTCTCGGTTTGGGGAAGGCAATCCAAAATCAGTCAGGTTTTCTCAGCATAGCTCCATCACTTTGTCTTCCAGCATGATCAGAGCCCTGTTGAACATGTCATCCATGAACTCAATCTCTTGACCAGGATGTTCTCTTCTTGCTTGATGAAGCAGATCCTCAGACAGACTTTGTTGGTGTAAGGGCGGAAACGATCCTCCGGCTGGTTACCGCTGCTAACTCGCTCGTTTTCTGGTGCAGACGACACTTGGAGTGGTTGAACAGAGGTGAGAACGGCAGCGACTATCCGCGTCACCGGCAGATTCAACCCAGCCGTCCTACAGTCAGTATCTAGCTACCCTGCTGTCCGTCAAATTCTGGCTGTGATCTCATTATAGGTCCTGGACTCGTGGGCTGTGTTCCCAGACCTTCACCTATCAACTGTCAACTCTCTGGTCATCTACCACTATCGCATACCACGACCGCCAATACATCTCATTCCGTCTGTGCCCCGGTGTTCTGCCATTTCAAGATGTCGCTCGAGTGTGGGATGCTTCCCTATCCTGAGTGTGCATCACCATGTTCCAGAACCTTCCCCCAGGGCCACTGCCGTAGGAAATATTTGTTCATCGTTTGATTCTATGATTGTTTGATTCCATTAATTGCTGACTCCCCTTTATTTTTCGATTCTATCAATTGTTGACTCCATTTAATTGTTTGAATCCATTAATTGCTGACTCCCATTATTTGTTTGATTCCTTTAATTGTTTGCTTCCTTTAATTGTTTGACTCCATTAACTGTTGACTGCCTTATTTTTTGTATGACTCCCGTAATTATTTGATGTTTGTTGGGGGTGTCAGAGTTTTGTGTTATATTTTTTATAGTAAAGAGATGCCAATCTCAAACGGTTGTTTGTTATTCCTCAGAAAACCATGGTCCTTCACTTTCCTTTATTAAGATCCTGATTATTGTAGCCTGGTAAGGGATTTCTATCCCTAAGTCCTAGGCCTTTACAGTTGGTGGTTTTCCAGAGTTGGCTTGGGTTAAAAAGTCCACAAGTAGCAATCATGATGGCAAACATGTTCCTCATTCTCATTGGAGATTGAGTAGCTGCTTCCTCTTTTAATGTGTCATTCCAGTGACCATCATCTGCCAGTAGGCTAAGGAGATTGCACGCTTCCTTATAGGTTCTGCAGACTTGTCCATTCACTGTCTTGAGTTCTGCATATGATGTTGGGCCACGGATGTGGTGCAAAAGTAGTCTCAAACAATAGCATTCAAAGTTGTTGGGGTGATCCGTGTAGACACGTCCCAAAGCATTGCCTGACTTTATCCCTGGATATCCTTCAACATCGGATCCTTGAGCTCTTCTCTGGAACTTTTTCATTGAAGATTGCCATATGTAGAACTTGGGTACGTCAACATACAGGAGTATTTGAGCAAACTCATCTTCCTGTGATAGCTTGAAGAATGCAGTGAGGGTCGTATCAGCAGGATTTGCCATTTGATTTTGGAGGGACTCTTCTGTGAAGTATACTCTTTGTCCATGGGAAAATTAAAAATTCTCCATAGGGCTTCATTGCTGCATATCATCAACATAGAGAAGTCGACTTGTGAAAGAGACCTAGGGGTACTTGTAAGCCCGGACCTACGGCCTAGAAAACTGTGCGTTAATGTTCGAAATAAGGCAAACAGAGTATTGGGTTTTATATCTAGAAGTGTAAGTAACAAGAGTGCAGAGGTCTTATTGCAACTATATCTTGCGCTAGTCAGGCCACACCTGGATTATGAGGTTCAGTTCTGGTGCCCCTATTATAGAATGGATATAAATTCACTAGAGTCTGTGCAGCGAAGAATGACAAAAATGATTCCGGGACTTAGAAACCTTCCATATCAGGATAAGCTAAAGAAACTTAACTTGCATTCCCTAGAAAGACGAAGAGTGCGGGGAGATATGATAGAAGTATTTAAGTGGGTGAAAGGAATCAATAAAGGGGATAAAGATAAAGTTCTTATAATATTCGAGCCGGATAGGACTCGGAGCAACGGATTCAAGTTGGATAAGTTTAGGTTTAGGAGGGAGATAGGAAGAAATTGGTATATAACCATGTATAGAACTGTGTGTTAGTAAACTAAGTTATGTATGCATTATTTTATGCAAGCAGTGTTCAATAATTTTATTATATACACAAATCATGTCAACAGAACACATGGAAACGCGAAATGAACCAAATATTGTGAAGGTAAAATGCAAAAACAAGTCCTTTTGACTATGGGAGGTGCCGTGTCACTGACTTGTTTTCATTTTGTAAGCGTAATATTAGGCTATGCCATTTTGTGATGCTCAACTGTCGTCTGTTCATTATGGAAATGTCACACTCGACCCCACCCAGCAATATGACGTCTGGCTTTGTGATTAGATAACGGGGCACTGTAGTTTCCACTGTGGAAGTAAGTTTGTCATTGTACAGCACTTCATTGTCAGTTTAACTTATAATTAAAGTTTCGCAAAAATTATAGTCATTATATTATTAGCATGTCAGATGATATAGCTACCAAATCAATGAATAAAACTGTACGTTCATTTCATCTCGAGAGCAAGTTAATATCAGTTAAAAAGAAATAAAGACTGAAGCTGACGTGACCGGGAGAGTTGAGTAAATATGTCAGTCAGTGGTGGTGATGAAAGTATTTTTTGAGTCATTGGCGTAATCAACAAGTTGCCAGATATTTTAATCATATCAAAGTACAAATTAAATAAATTAGTTTTATACATTGTAGCTTACTAAAAATACATCAAAAAGAGAACATACATTTTTACAATTATTACTCAACCAACCAACCAATCAATCAGGGTACCGTCCTTAAATCCGAGGGTTGGCGACCTTAGCCCTACACTTTAAACGTTTTCGGAGTGTTTTTATCAATCCTCCAAGGTTTTGTATCTCTCTGTGAACCAGATTTTATTTCCATTCATTCATCCCAGTCTCTGCCTTTCCATAGCCCTCCTACCTTAAATTTTGCCCATTAATATTTCTGTTATTATCCCCTCATCCCTAATTATATGACCAAAGTAACTCAGTTTTATTTTTCTCTACATTTTAAGTATTTCTCTCATAGTTGTTGCTATCTCACTATTGCTTTGTTTTTTCCTATCAGTTTAGCTCATTCCTAACATTCGCCTATAACACCACATGTCAAAGGCCTCCAACCACTTTTTGGTGTCTGCTGAAAGTGTCCACGCCTCAGACCCATACGACAGTCCTTGCCTTATGAAGCCTTTTATCAATTTGAAATTTATGTCCCTTTGAGATTATTAAATGCTGGTTATGCTTGAACTAATCTTGATATGATTTTTTTTCTTACATATACATTAGTATCACAGATAATGTTACTTCCCAAATATACAAAATTGTCCACTTAAATTCCCTATTGCCAACCACATTTGTTAGTTTGGGATTTATTTCCAATTTGGAAACAACCATTACTTTCGTTTTTACAGGATTAACTTTTATGCCAGATTCTTCACCTTTTTCCACAAATCTTTTAACCAGTTTTTGTAATGCCTCTTAACTATCTATGATAAGAGCAGTGTCATCTGCATATGTATATTTCATATTACTTTAACATTAACTTTCAGGCCTTCATTATCACTTATAACTTCCCTCATTAAGAATTCTAAATATATATTATACAATGTTTGAGGTAGAACACAGTATATCATTGGTTGCCGTTAAAGCTTGAACAGATGTCTCAGCGGCATACATGTACAGTAATCACTAAAAAGCATATGACACTCTAGGGTAGGCACAGAGAGCGCTAGACCATGCAATAGTCATTTGGTTAGATTCATCAATGATTGCATTAAATAGCTTTCTAAATCTGACTGATTGCTCTGTTGTGTTTAATAACAGCTTGTGTTACAATATGCATGCGGTCTCTTAACTTAGCTACGTCTTCCGTTGTGGCAGCTCCAAATAAAGCTAAATTTCCCCGTTTCTCCCGTAATTGAGCCCGTGTCTTCTCACCAAAGGCATCATGCGGTGCAGGAATCTAGCATTCCTCATTCATCACTTGGAGATAAAGTGTTTGTTCAACTGTTGTAGGTACTGTATGTCAGTTTGCTGTCCTAGGTCTTTGAGGGTAACCATAGCTGCTTCAAAATGGACAACAATGAACCTCATATGTGACGGTATGCTCAATAATTCATGGAGATCGTACTTGACTGATACAACATCTTCCACAATCAAAGCACGTCCTCTGGTGCAACTTATGTACCTGCTTTGAGAACTTCCGTTGATGCAGAAGTCCATGCAGTGGTACAACGATTAACGTCATTCTGAAAGAGGCGGAGATAATTTTATTTTTATGTGCAGAACATAGTTTTATATGATAATTGTTGTATACAGCCTGTGTATGCGTAGGAATGTCTTGGTAATTTTTGGATGCAACTTTTGTTTAGGAAGTATTTACAGCTTGTGTTCTGTTATCGTGGACATTAGTGGAAAGTAAGTCAGGGTTTACTTTATGAGTCTATTCACATGTATGACGTATGTTATATGTGTATTAGGTTTAAATATTTAAAAAATTCGTTACCTCCTCTTTGGCTGTTATCAGGAATGGACCTACAAAAATTGGGGCAAAAGCTTGGAGATCCTTTCAGGTTCTGTATCATTACAGTGTCACCTTGTGCCAGCTGTTATGATATCACATTAATTATTTTAATTAAGCTCTGGAACTCTTTAAGTGGTTGGGTTTCATGTAAGCACTTATAGCTGTTTTATTGGGTTTATTGTTGAAGCAGCTACTATATACACATATATAATCTGAGAGAATAAATTATGAATTCTCTCCAGGGAAGTGTTGTGAATAACACTTTGAGATAACACTTGAGTTACGTGTCTGACTTCCCTGTTCAAGTGGTAAGAATCTACTGGCCTCTCTCTGTCTGGGAGAGGCGTAAGAGTGAGCCCACTGGTTTGATTAATCAGCTGGCCTGTGCTCAACCTTTCAGATTGTTGAAAGCCAAGTGTTTGTCTGCAACAACAGGTTGACTCACTTTGTTGAATAACTTGGTGAATAACTTGGTTATATTCATTTGAGTCCATACTTATATGAAGTAAAGTTTAAATCCTAGGTATACTTGACCATGTTACAATAAAGTGTGCTTTAGCTAAGCTGTTGCATGTTGTACATGCTGTTTCAATGCCTTTTGGAGAGTTTTCTTTGAAATTATTGTGTGCCTAGAGGATATTTTCCTGTAAAAAAATTATCTTAGCAGTCAAGGAAATGACAAATAAGTGGCAGGTATGATGAAACCAGGTAGGATTACTCTGGAAGATACATAAAAAGGAAGAGAATCCTATAATGCAGGAAACTGTGTTTCATTAATGCAAGACAGAAGTTTAAGCTTATCAGACACAATATGAAGGCTGCTGAAATTGATATTCAGTAAAAATGTTATGGGTACTAATTCAGAAGTAATGTTTGATACAAATGCAGGATGATGGTAAGTAGGTTGTGATTGCGTTAATGCTGAGCTCACAATAGTCTGGTGCTATATGATAACCTTCTACTGCTAAATGTTTACCTACACCCTGGCATATGAGTATTACACTGGTTTGGTTTGGAAAAAAAGTACTGCACATTATTTACATGTGCATGAAACACTAACCTATGGGGTATTGGAGTGTATTCACATTGTTATAGAGCTGTAGAATCATTAGTTTGTACTATAGCTAGTTCACAAGTAGCTTCTGCAGCCCGGGTGAAAGCGAAAGCATACGCAGGACATACATGTAAGTGTAAGTATGTTGCGTTACAGTGATTTAGGACTTCATGCTTAGTCACAGTAACTAACGAAAAATCTTCTGAAACCACTATTAGTTCAGTTTTTCTGTTAAGAACCAAAAGATCGTCATTCGCCTTCAATGGAAATGGTTCTAAATGCCATGCATTAAACTTCTTTTGTTATTTTAGTGGAATGTGTATTAATATTTCCTTATGTGTCATGGATGCCTCCAATAAGGGGTAATAATATTCCACTTCAAGGCCCGGAAAGATATGAGTTAGTTGATAGTGAGTTTCAGCTACATGTAAACCGGCAATAAGTTAACCAACCTGCAACAACTGTGCATCTGCACTACCTAAACCTGCATTCACTAAATCAGCTACGAGCCTATCATTAGTAACTGTAAAAACTTGCACAGAGGCTTCAGCTGCATGCTTATATTCTGTAAAGCAGGGTAGCCATTCACACTGACCGTGTGAATCCATGGACAACACGTGTGAGTTGATTAGTTTCGTCAACAATAGTATTCATCTGAGAGTTCTGAGTTGGACTGCCTTGTAGGACTGCTCAATGACCCTATTCTATTTCATGACAGCTTCTGAAGCTGCATTCATTCGTTTCCCTGCTTTAGCTACATCTTCGGAGGTTGCCGTACCAAACAGGGTGTTACTTATTAAACCAACAAAATTAAATAGACCACGTTTTTGACGCCGCTGAGAATGTACTGCCTTACGCGCTTGAGTAGACTATTCATACTGGCTTTCTGTAATGAGATGGTTTGTCGAAGGGTTGTAGAGATATTAGTCTGTTGTTCGAGATCTTGCAGGGTGTGCATAGCTGTTTCAATGTGGACAGTTATTGACCTTAGGTGCACAGGCATGCGCACTTGACAGTTACGACGTCTTCCACTACAAGTACTTTGCCCAGTGGGATAACTAAAGCTCTTAGTTTGATTATGTCTGTTGGGGATGCGGCTGTTGCCACCGCGCTCCATGTCAACAGGAGTAGCTATATCCAAGCCACGCCTGAAAGGGGCGAGGATAATTAATGTTTTTGTTTGCTGATCGCACTTTTTGACGATACTTACTGCCTATTGTTGTATCGTGTTGAGTAACTGTCATAGCAGAAGTAGGATGTAAATGACTGACATTACGGGTCCTTACTAAGTCTCTGCTGACTTGTTTTTCATTCTATCCACATGTACCATGTCTGTGACGTTTGTCGTTGGCTCAGCTATATGGAATTTGTTTACATTTCTTTCTCTTTAATCAGGTATGGACCTGTGAGTTTAGGCGAAAGTTTTAATACGCGTTCCGGTGCATTTATCATTACTGCGTTCCTTATTTCTAGAGTTACAGGCCTAGCGTTTTTATATTGCTTGCAGATCATTTCAGCACGTGAGGCTGCTAAATGTTTTTGTACCTTTCCATGGATGCTTGTGAAAACATTGATTTGCTTCTTGGCATAGTCATTCACGTTGTACACATGTTGCGGGTTTCCTGTTAGTTGATTATGGGGCAAACGTTTATCGGTACCATAAATTATGTAGTATTCCTGTAAAGCTTTGATAGATCCATGGATGGATGCTGCTACTTGTGGAAGCCAGTCCTCCTAGGAACTGTGCATCGGATTTAACCAGTGTCGGAGAATCTCAAGAATTTTATGATTTGTAAGCTCGACCAACCCATTTGAGGATGAATAGTAGACGACTGTGAAGGTTTGCGTGATGTCGTATTGTTGACATATTGTTATTAAGAGTATATTCTTAAATTCTGCCCCGTTATCTGAGAGTATCACTCTAGGTGTAGAAAAGTGACAGGTGAGATGAGTGACTACCGCATGAGCCACTGTTCGGCCGACTTATTCTGCAATGATGCTAGTACCACAAATCTGGAGAATTGGTCAATGCACACAAGTATGTAATTAGAGCCTTGATGGCTTTTTGGTAGTTGCAATAAATCGATCGCAATTGTATCCCATGGACGTTCAGGCGTCGGGTATTCTAATATTGGATCTGGATCCATCGTTGTTCCCTTGTGTTTTGCACAAGATAAACATTTAGCAATGTGATGCTCGATGTCGGTCCTCATAGTTTTCCAATAATATTTTCGTCAAATTTCTGTAGACTTCTGTCTTGCCCCGGATGCCCAGCTTGGGGTGCATCATGGAAGAGGGTGAGAATGTTTTCCTTTAGTGATGTAGGAATAACAATTTGAGAGATTGACTCTTGTTGTGTTTTCACTGAGCGATACAGTATGTCATGCCGCAGCTCAAACTGTGAGAGTGGTAGAGGTAGTTTGGGCAAATTTACCTCATCTCCCGATTCTAAGGCAAAGATTACCTTGGACCAGAGTGGATCCTGTAGTTGTTCTGCCCTTAACTGTAACAGGGTGAATGTAGGTAGTGGCGTGACAGGAGCTATGTGTCCGGCTTGAGTGGAATGTGATGGGTTATCAACGTTGTTTTACCTAGGGGTTGTCCAGGTAATGCTATGATTCCCTTTCTTAAAGTTATGGGTCCCCCAGTTCTATTGAGAACAAGAACATCTTTGAGACTACATGATCTGACTGTGCTTAAGGTAGACTCAAGTGACAAAACTTTCACCCATACAGGCGTTAAAATCCAGTTCTTGCCGCTATAATCCCGAATATCTTTTGAGCTACTAGGTGGAGTTTCAGAAAGTGACTCCGTAAGTAATTGCTTCTGCGCGATAGACTTCCGCGTGCCTGTCGAGGCAGTTATTACAGGAACACCCGAGGGAAGCAATGGATGTGAAGTTTGCATTGCGTAGTAAGTTTTACAGTTATGCGTTATGGTGTGATTTCTTGGTTGAACGTTATTTGCTCTGCCTTAGGGTGGCAAGACCCGTCTGCTGGCAAAGAGAATGCACTTACTATGTACAGTAGAAATATGTCAGAAGACTTTACCCGACCTAGAAAAGTGGATCGGCAGTGTTTTCACCCTCGATATGTCTAATTGGACTCCTGACCCACCGGACAGAGGAATGTCTGAAGGTCTTTTTGGCCACATATTTGGAGGATATCGTCACTTGAGTTTATTGAACGACGCTAATGAGATAACATTGACACAGACTCCCATATCTATGACTAGGGATAACTGATTCTTACCTATCCTCGCTGGTACAGTCAACATCTCCACTTTGTTTAACGCTGCGATTAATGAGCCGGTGATGGAAGCGTTTTTTTCATGCACTCTTGACGCTATCCTAAATCGTGTTGCTGGACGTGCACATCTTCCACCGAAGGCTGTCTACTTGTCTCCCTTCGGTTTGTAAGCTCTTGTTTCATGCTCTGTAGGTGTAAGGGCAGTAACGAGCTGGGTGGTTATCCGGCGTTCGTTTGCTTGTTCCCGGCCCCACTAGGGGGGGAGACGGAGGTGAGAAGGTCGCTGCTGCTTCGTCACACAGCAGACATTACCCAGACGTCAACACAGCTGCACTCGCACCCCGCTGTTCGTTCAAATTCTGGTCGTATACTCATCTGAGGCTCCTGGGGCTCGTGGGCTGATTCCCCAGTCCTTCACTGTTCGGCTGTCAACCTCCGGACACCTGCTCCCGCTACTACCGCGGCTGCCACGTCATCGCCACTTCTTCCACGCTCTATCCACCGTCCGTGCCCTGGCGTCTCTCCTGTGTGGCAAGACATCGCCCACCAACGCCGGCGCCAAGTGAGGAAGCTGCCCTGGACCTTCCACCTGAGAGCGGACCACCACATCAAGGGAACATTCCACCTGGCTGCTGCCGTAGGAAATATCCATTAATTGTTTGACTCCCGTATTGTTTGACTCCCTTAATTGTTTGACTCCCCTATTTGTTTTTGTAATATTTGGGTGAGTGGTGTCAATTATTGTGATTATTTTCGTAGTAAAGAGATGTCAATCTCTAACGGTAGTTTGTTACCCCTTGGAAACCCATGGGTCTTGACTTTCCTTTTATAAGATCCTGATGAAGCTTGCAATGGATTTATAACCCAAAGTCAAAGCCTCTACAGTAGGTTCCTGCAATCTTCTGTATTGTAGTATGGAGACTCGTGCATAGTACACACCATTTATTCGGAGTGCCTTTAGTGCTTGTAGGCATTTTATTTGCTGTGTAATGTCCTTTTAGACTTTTTGGTTTAGTAGGATACTTTGGATTATTAAAGTCCAGGGAGGATCCTCTCCCTTGATCTTGCCGCGGGCTAGATGGGTTTTTGTCCTTTTGTCCTCCAAACCAGCAATTATTTGTGGCATGTCCCTTACGTTTGCAGATTTTGCAAAAAGGTGCCTTTTTGGGTTTCGTTCCGGTGGTAGTTTGTGGTTGTTTCTTAGAACTGCTTACAGGTGCTACTGACAGATCCGTAGGAGTAGTTTCCACCGGATCAGAAATTTCGTCAACGTAATCTGCAAGCTTAATCCCGAGTTTACATTCCTTCTTTCTGGCTGCCTTGCGTGTAGTTTCTTGTAGCACCAGGATAAACTGTAGGAGCTCAATGATCTTGTAGAAGTTTTCCTTATTTTTTTTTCCATCATCATCGTCAAACCAATTTGAGTATGTCATGTAAGTTTTGAGATCTATCATAGTGTGTCCAGCTAAACCCTGTGCTTCTTGTGTATCGTGAGCAAACACACTGATACTTGTACGCTCTGCCATCTTGAAAATCCAAGCAAGTGCACCTCCTTTTGTTCCTGACCCGAAAAAGGATATGAATTGTTTCCTAAGCGTTTGATTGTCAACTGTTTCCTCATCAAAGGCTAAAGCAAACATCATTCTATCTGCCCGACTACTGGTTTGACGTTGCTTCGGACGTAAAGGATTTTATCCCCATCATTAGTAACATTATTGCTTCACATTACGTCTTCGCACTTACGCAAAAATGTTAAGGAATTATAATCTGCATCTTCTTCAGTAAATTTTTGTACCGTAATGTTATTTGGAAGTATTTTTACCTGTTGACATTATTGTTATGTTCGTTAGAGCAATAGTATCATTAACAGGTAAAGGTAATGAATAAGTGTTACCTGACTTAAGTTGTCTACTGTGTAAGTAGTCCTCGAACTGAGAATCTATGAAATTTTCACAGCTAGTTATGGAGTCAGTAGGTGTTAACTCTATTGGGCTAATTTGTGGTAATTCTTCACTATCAGTTGCCACTAGCTCCTGTGAATATGTAGATGACTGGTCATCTGAGTCTGAGTTACTAATTTCCTGTTTGAGACTCCCAAATTGTGGAAGAGGGTCCATATACAGGAATATTTATCACTTCCCTCACTGTATAAGACTCACTACGTTGTCAACTCACAGAGGAATGCAAAAAAATATTTATAATAAGTTATGGAAATGAAGAGAGAATTAAAATTATTAAAAGGGATTAAAAAGTATGAAAAGTATACAAGTCCTCTCTTACTTTGTAAATGTGTTTATTTAGTTTTGCTTGTAGGCCGTTGTACATATAGTTTATTTAATATTAACTACGTGTGAAGTCTTCTAGAAGTTCACCTGTGTTTGTGTAGTCTGTAAAATAATGATTGTTTGTGATCTACTTGACCGAAGAGTCCGCAGAGTTTCGACGCCGGATGGTGACGTCAGAAGTCGATGACGTCCTACTCTGGGAAGGATGACGTCACATGTCTTGTGGCGATCAACCTGGGGTCTTGTGGCGATCAACCTGGGGTCTTGCGGTGATCAACCTGGGGCTGACCTTTCTTGTGGCGATCAACCTGGGGCTGACCTTTCTTGCGGGGATCAACCTGGGGCTGACCTTTCTTGTGGCGATCAACCTGGGGCTGACCTTTCTTGCGGGGATCAACCTGGGGGCTGACCTTTCTTGCGGGGATCAACCTGGGGGCTGACCTTTCTTGTGGCGATCAACCTGGGGCTGGCCTTTCTTGTGGCGATCAACCTGGGGGCTGACCTTTCTTGTGGCGATCAACCTGGGGCTGACCTTTCTTGCGGGGATCAACCTGGGGGCTGACCTTTCTTGCGGGGATCAACCTGGGGGCTGACCTTTCTTGTGGCGATCAACCTGGGGCTGACCTTTCTTGCGGGGATCAACCTGGGGCTGACCTTTCTTGTGGCGATCAACCTGGGGCTGACCTTCTTGTGGCGATCCAACCTGGGGCTGACCTTTCTTGCGGGGATCAACCTGGGGCTGACCTTTCTAGGGGCGATCAACCTGGGGCTGACCTTTCTTGCAGCAATCAACCTGGGGGCTGACCTCTCTTGCGGCGATCAACCTGGGGCTGACCTTTCATGCGCACTGGAGAGGCTTCATTGTTTAAGCAAGAGCTTGCTTTCTTGTCTGCAACAACGATGCCAACCTTCCTAGGACTCCTGTGTTGTAGTGCTGGCTGTCGGTTGCTGGCCGTTAGCTGGCTGCAACACTAAGACAACATTCGGGTGGGCTAGGTTGATCTCGACTCCAGTCGGGTGACCATGAGCTGTAAGCTGGTATAATGTCTTTATTGCCACTGGATGTATGTGTATACACTTTGCATGTGTTTATAACCACTGTCCACTTATTTTTTCTTGATAATAATGCTTGTTTGTTGATGATTCACTTAAAGGGCCACTTGGGTCATCAATAATTATTGTTTCTGAGTACTGCACTAGGTTTTAGTATTCGTCTCACTCCTGTCACTAAATGTAATAGTTCTTTGGCATCACATTATTTTTTTTAAATTAAGTGCTGGAATTCTCTAAGTGGCTGGGTTTTAGGTAAACACTTCTTGCTGTTTTCTTATTTATTGTAGAAGCAGCTATATACACAGATATAATCCGAGAGAATAATTTATGAATTCTCTTCTGGGAAAAACACACTTAAAGATAGCACTTGAGTTACGAGTCTGACTTCCGTGTTCAAGTGATAAGAATCTACTGGCCTCTCTCTGTCTGGTAGAGGCGTGGAAGCGACTCAGCTGTTTTGATTAATCAGCTGATCTGCGCTCGACCTTTGAGGTTGTTGCAAGCTAAGTGTTTGTCGCCAATAACAGGTTGACTCACTTGTTGAATAACATGGTAAAATCCTTGGTATTATTCATTTGGGTGAATATTTATATAAAGCAAAGATGCTGCTGCAGCCTATTTCTAGTTTGATAGGCTGATAGTACAAGAGTATTAGCTTTAACATAGAAAAAATGTAGAAAGTCGATTTTTTTTAGAATTGCTAAAGGAGTAAAGTCCCCTAACATACCACTTAAGGAAAAGTTAGAATCTAAGATGTAAATATTTGTAAAACACATAAAGAGTTATTACCATGTTATTACTTATCACAATAATTCAATGAAATGATGAGCTTCTATATTGAGTTAATTTTATCACCTTAAATCAAATATTCCTTCATTGTGATGTTTCAATTCTTAGAAAAGTCTGAAAGAAGCCATGTTGTGATTTCTATTTCAATATGATTTCCATTAGATACCTTATGTGAGAGCTGATAAACCTCTCTCATTATTACAGTTCCTCTTTTTTCAGTCCTTGAGTGACAATGGAGAGGATGAGCGATTTCTATTGCTATCCCATTACCTCCGATCTTGGTCATATTATACAAGAAGGTTGTATTAGCCCCTTTTATAAATGTGGACTGCATACATTATATTTATATAAATCATCACCCATGGTAACTAGACTATGAGCAGTCAGTAGTCATAAATGTACACGTGACAGTGTTTTTCCACTAAACCCCACATCTTGAATTTGTGTGACAGCACTTAAGCAGCCAGCTTCTAGCCAGTCTTTACCCGTCTCTCACCCACGTCAAACATGTGTTCACGAAGCTCGTTACATATACACTTCGTCCCTTATTAACTCTAGTTATTATACAATAGCTTATCTTCTTAATAAATGGAGAAAAGACCATTTGGGTTTGACAACTTAACCTTTAAACATTTCTTTATGTTACTTCCAGTGTACCTTTAATACTGACTCTACAGGATCGTCATCAGTGATTACAACAAGTAAACAGACGATAACAAGTGTCTGGCAAGCATCTTGAGTCTCAGTGCTGAGCCAGGTGATGGCCTTCATACAAAACTGGTGAAAAAGATTGCCAATCCCCATTCATGTCAAATGTCGGCAATACTACAAACAGCCAACAAATATTGCTCCTTGCAAAATTCAGAGAGAAGGGGAGTCAACTGGCAAAGAAGACGCATCTTCAAAACTCCAATCACAAGTTTTACATTTCGATATAAAATCTGACTGTTTGTGCTGTGATAAGCCCAAGGAAGATTATAAAGGAAAAGATCAAAAATACCATTGAATAAATGTGAGCTTAGTCATGAAGTTGACACACTAACATTTTTGCAATCTAGTGTCACGGAAGCTAATAAACGTAATGATGAATGAGGGGCAATGGAAAAATTTAGTTTGCTAAATATTTCTCACCTTATCGCTGCTGAAGGGAGATACCGTTATGATTGTCGGGCGCATTTCATCTGTGGAAAGCAGCTTCCTGGCAATCCAGATGTTCAGTGGCAAGTTCTAATTATGAATCCTTCATGAGATTGTGTGACTATCTATAGAACAATGAGGATTGTCAGTATTCACACCCAGAACTGGCAACACGATCCTCAGATCTAACTTTGAGTGCAGTGGTTTGACAAGAAAATACTTAAGGTAATGATGTGGTTAAGAAAATATCATTGAAAAACATCATTTTTATTTGTCATGGTCACAATTGCTTACATAAAGAATACAACATATTTTTGTCTTCAAATTCCTACTAGGTGCCACAAGTGATCACCTGGTACAACAAGTCACTGCCAGTTACCACAAGTTATCACCAGGTGCCAAAAGTGATCACCTGGTACAACAAATCATTACCAAGTACCACCAGTTATCACCTGGTACAACAAGTCATTGCCAAGTACCACAAGTTATCACCAGGAGCCAAAAGTGATCACCTGGTACAACAAGTCACTGCCAGGTACCACAAGTTATCACCAGGTGCCACAAATTATCACCTGGTACAACAAGTCATTACCAGGTACCACAAGTCATCACCAGGTACCACAAGTCATCACCAGGTACCAGAAGTCATTATCAGGTACCAGAAGTCATCACCAGGTACCAGAAGTCATTATCAGGTACCAGAAGTCATCACCAGGTACCAGAAGTCATCACCAGGTACAAGAAGTCATTATCAGGTACCAGAAGTCATCACCAGGAACCAGAAGTCATCACCAGGTACCAGAAGTCATTATCAGGTACCACAAGTCATCACCAGGTACCAGAAGTCATTATCAGGTACCACAAGTCATCACCAGGTACCAGAAGTCATTATCAGGTACCACAAGTCATCACCAGGTACCAGAAGTCATCACCAGCTACAACAAGGCATCACCAGGTGCCACAAGTCATCAACCTAGTATAACAAGTCATCACCAGGTGCCAGAAGTCATCACCATCTACAACAAGGCATCACCAGGTACCACAAGTCATCACCAGGTACCACAAGTCATCACCAGGTACCAGAAGTCATTATCAGGTACCACAAGTTATCACCGGGTGTCACAAGTATCACCAGGTGTCACAAGTGATCACCAGGTACCAGAAGTCATCATCAGGTGCCACAAGTAAACACCAGGTACCACAAGTCAACACCAGGTACCAGAAGTCATCACCAGGTGCCACAAGTAAACCCCAGGTACAAGTCATCTCCAAGTACCACAAGTCATCACCAGGTACCAGAAGTCATCACCAGCTACAACAAGGCATCACTAGGTGCAACAAGTCATCAACCTGGTATAACAAGTCATCACGTGGTACAACACGACATCACCTAGTACAAACAGTCAACATTAGGTACAAGTCATCACTTAGTAAACACAAGTCATCACCTATAACAACAAGTCATCACCTGGTACAACAATTATTCATCACCTGGTTCAACAAGTTACCACCTGGTACAACAAGTCATCACCTGGTACAACAAATCATCACCTGGTACAACAAGTCATCACCTAGTACAGTAAGTCATCACCTGGTATAACAAATCATCACCTGGTACAACAAGTCATCACCTGGTACAACAAGTCATCACCTAGTACAGCAAGTCTTCACCTGGTACAACAAGTCATCACCTGGTACAACAAGTCATCACCTGGTATAACAAATCATCACCTGGTACAACAAGTCATCACCTGGTACAACAAGTCATCACCTGGTACAACAAGTCATCACCTGGTACAACAAGTCCTCACCTGGTACAGCAAGTCATCACCTGGTACAACAAGTCATCACCTGGTACAACAAGTCATCACCTGGTACAACAAATCATCACCTGGTACAACAAGTCATCACCTGGTACAACAAGTCATCACCTGGTACAGCAAGTCATCACCTAGTACAACAAGTTATCACCTGGTACAACAAGTCATCACCTGGTATAACAAGTCATCACCTGATACAACAAGTTATCACCTGGTACAGCAAGTCATCACCTGGTATAACAAGTCATCACCTGGTACAGCAAGTCATTACCTGGTTCAGCAAGTCATCACCTGGTACAACAAGTCATCACCTGGTATAACAAATCTTCACCTGGAACAACAAGTTATCACCTGGTACAACAAGTCATCACCTGGTACAACAAGTCATCACCTGGTACAACAAGTCACCACCTAGTACAACACGTTATCACCTGGTACAACAAGTTATCGCCTGGTACAGCAAGTCATCACCTGGTATAACAAGTCATCACCTAGTACAGCAAGTCTTCACCTGGTACAACAAGTCATCACCTGGTACAACAAGTCATCACCTGGTATAACAAATCATTACCTGGTACAGCAAGTCATCACCTGGTACAACAAGTCATCACCTGGTATGAAAAATCATCACCTGATACACCAAGTTATCATCTGGTAGAACAAGTCATCACCTGGTGCAACAAGTCATCACCTGGTATAACAAATCTTCACACTGGAACAACAAGTTATCACCTGGTACAACAAGTCATCACCTGGTGCAGCAAGTCATCACCTGGTATAACAAGTCATCACCTGGTACAACAAGTTATCACCTGGCACAACAAGTCATCACCTGGTATAACAAATCATCACCTGGTATAATAAGTCATCACCTAGTACAACAAGTCATCACCTGGCACAACAAGTCATCACCTGGTATAACAAATCTTCACACTGTAACAACAAGTTATCACCTGGTACAGCAAGTCATCGCCTGGTACAACAAGTCATCACCTGGTACAACAAGTCATCACCTGGTATAACAAATCATCACCATCACCTGGTACAGCAAGTCATCACCTGGTATAACAAGACATCACCTGGTACAACAAGTTCTCACCTAGTACAACAAGTCATCACCTGGTACAGCAAGTCATTGCCTGCTTCAGCAAGTCATCACCTGGACCAGCAAGTCATCACCTGGTACAACAAATCATCACCATCACCTGGTACAGCAAGTCATCACCTGGTACAGCAAGTCATCACCTGGTACAACAAGTCATCACCTGGTTCAACAAATTATCATATGGTACAACAAGTCATCACATGGTACAACAAGTTATCACCTGGTACAACAAGTCATTTCCTGGTACAGCAAGTCATCACCTGGTACAACAAGTCATCACCTGGTATAACAAGACATCACCTGGTACAACAAGTCATCACCTGGTACAACAAGTCATCACCTGGTATAACAAATCATCACCATCACCTGGTACAGCAAGTCATCACCTGGTATAACAAATCTTCACCTGGAACAACAAGTCATCACCTGGTACAACAAGTCATCACCTGGTACAACAAGTCATCACCTGGTACAACAAGTCATCACCAAGTACAACCCGTTATCACCTGGTAAAACAAGTCATCACCTGGTACAGCAAGTCATTACCTGGTTCAGCAAGTCATCACCTGGTACAACAAGTCATCACCTGGTATAACAAATCTTCACCTGGAACAACAAGTCATCACCTGGTACAACAAGTCATCACCTGGTACAACAAGTCATCACCTGGTACAACAAGTCATCACCTAGTACAACACGTTATCACCTGGTACAACAAGTCATCACCTGGTATAACAAATCTTCACCTGGAACAACAAGTTATCACCTGGTACAACAAGTCATCACCTGGTATAACAAGTCATCACCTGGTATAACAAATCATCACCTGGTATAACAAGTCATCACCTGGTATAGCAAATCATCACCTGGTACAGCAAGTCATCACTTGGAACAACAAGTTATCACCTGGTACAGCAAGTCATTACCTGGTACAGCAAGTCATCACCTAGTATACAAGTCATCACCAGATATGACAAATCATCACCTGGTACAACAAGTTATCATCTGGTACAACAAGTCATCACCTGGTACAACAAGTCATCACCTGGTACAACAAGTCATCACCTGGCACAACAAGTCATCACCTGGTATAACAAATCTTCACACTGGAACAACAAGTTATCACCTGGTACAACAAGTTATCACCTGGTATAACAAGTCATCACCTGGTACAACAAGTCATCACCTGGCACAACAAGTCATCACCTGGTATAACAAATCATCACCTGGTTTAATAAGTCATCACCTGGTATAACAAATCATTTCCTGGTACAGCAAGTCATCACTTGGTACAACAGGTCATCACCTGGTACAGCAAGTCATTACCTGGTACAGCAAGTCATCACCTGGTATACAAGTCATCACCTGGTATGACAAATCATCACCTGGTACAACAAGTCATCACCTGGTACAACATGTCATCACCTGGTACAACAAGTCATCACCTGGCACAACAAGTCATCACCTGGTATAACAAGTCATCACCTGGTACAACAAGTTATCACCTGGTACAACAAGTCATCACCTGGTATAACAAATCATCACCATCACCTGGTACAGCAAGTCATCACCTGGTATAACAAGTCATCACTTGGTATAACAAATCATCACCTGATACAACAAGTTATCACCTGGTACAACAAGTCATCACCTGGTATAACAAATCATCACCTGGTACAGCAAGTCATTACCTGGTACAGCAAGTCATCACCTGGTATAACAAGTCTTCACCTGGTATAACAAGTCATCACCTAGTCCAGCAAATCATCACCTGGAACAGCAAGTCATCATCTGGAACAGCAAGTCATCACCTGGTACAACAAATCATCACCATCACCTGGTACAGCAAGTCATCACCTGGTATAACAAGTCATCACCTGGTACAACAAGTTATCACCTGGTACAACAAGTCATCACCTGGTATAACAAATCATCACCATCACCTGGTACAGCAAGTCATCACCTGGTATAACAAGTCATCACTTGGTATAACAAATCATCACCTGATACAACAAGTTATCACCTGGTACAACAAATCATTACCTGGTACAACAAATCATCACCTGGTACAGCAAGTCATTACCTGGTACAGCAAGTCATCACCTGGTATAACAAGTCTTCACCTGGTATAACAAGTCATCACCTAGTCCAGCAAATCATCACCTGGAACAGCAAGTCATCATCTGGAACAGCAAGTCATCACCTGGTACAACAAATCATCACCATCACCTGGTACAGCAAGTCATCACCTGGTACAGCAAGCCATCACCTGGTACAACAAGTCATCACCTGGTACAGCAAGTCATCACCTGGTACAACAAGTCATCACCTGGTACAGCAAGTCATCACCTGGTTCAACAAATTATCATATGGTACAACAAGTCATCACATGGTACAACAAGTTATCACCTGGTACAACAAGTCATTTCCTGGTACAGCAAGTCATCACCTGGTACAACAAGTCATCACCTGGTATAACAAGAAATCACCTGGTACACCAAGTCTTCACCTGGTACAACAAGTCAACACCTGGTATAACAAATCATCACCATCACCTGGTACAGCAAGTCATCACCTGGTATAACAAGTCATCACCTGGTACAAGTCATCACCTGGTATAACAAAATATCACTATCACCCGGTACAGCAAGTCATCACCTGGTATAACAAATCATCACCATCACCTGGTACAAGAAGTCATCACATGGTATAACAAGTCATCACCTGGTACAACAAGTCATCACCTGGTATAACAAATCATCACCATCACCTGGTACAACAAATCATTACCTGGTACAACAAATCATCACCTGGTACAGCAAGTCATTACCTGGTACAGCAAGTCATCACCTGATATAACAAGTCTTCTCCTGGTATAACAAGTCATCACCTAGTCCAGCAAATCATCACCTGGAACAGCAAGTCATCATCTGGAACAGCAAGTCATCACCTGGTACAACAAGTCATCACCTGGTACAGCAAGTCATCACCTGGTACAACAAGTCATCACCTGGTACAGCAAGTCATCACCTGGTTCAACAAATTATCATATGGTACAACAAGTCATCACATGGTACAACAAGTTATCACCTGGTACAACAAGCCATTTCCTGGTACAGCAAGTCATCACCTGGTACAACAAGTCATCACCTGGTATAACAAGACATCACCTGGTACACCAAGTCATCACCTGGTACAACAAGTCAACACCTGGTATAACAAATCATCACCATCACCTGGTACAGCAAGTCATCACCTGGTATAACAAGTCATCACCTGGTACAAGTCATCACCTGGTATAACAAAATATCACTATCACCCGGTACAGCAAGTCATCACCTGGTATAACAAATCATCACCATCACCTGGTACAAGAAGTCATCACATGGTATAACAAGTCATCACCTGGTACAACAAGTCATCACCTGGTATAGCAAATCATCACCATCACCTGGTGTAGCAAGTCATCACCTGGTACAGCAAGTCATCACCTGGTATAGCAAATCATCACCTGGTACAACAAGTCATCACCTGGTACAACAAGTCACCACCTGGTACAACAAATCATCACCATCACCTGGTACAGCACGTCATCACCTGGTACAACAAGTCATCACCTGGTACAACAAGTCATCACCTGGTACAGCAAGTCATCACCTGGTATAACAAATCATCACCTGGTACAACAAGTCATCACCTGGTACAACAAGTCACCACCTGGTACAACAAATCATCACCATCACCTGGTACAGCAAGTCATCACCTGGTACAACAAGTCATCACCTGGTTCAGCAAGTCATCACCTGGTACAACAAGTCGTCACCTGATACAGCAAGTCATCACCTGGTACAACAAGTCAACACCTGGTACAACAAGTCATCACCTGGTACAACACGTCATCACCTGGTACAACAAATCTTCACCTGGAACATCAAGTCATCACCTGGTACAACAAATCTTCACCTGGAACATCAAGTCATCTCCTGGTACAACAAGTCATCACCTGGTACAGCAAGTCATCACCTGGTACAGCAAGTCATCACCTGGCACAACAAGTCATCAGCTGGTACAACAAGTCATCACCTGGTACAACAAGTCATCACCTGGTATAACAAATCTTCACCTGGAACACCAAGTCATCACCTGGTACAACAAGTCATCACCTGGTACAACAAGTCATCACCTGGTACAACAAGTCATCACCTGGTACAACAAATCTTCACCTGGTACAAGTCATCACCTGTTACAACAAGTCATCACATAGTACAACAAGTCATCACCTGGTACAACAAGTCATCACCTGGTGCAATTGTCCTCCATTGCAGGTAATAAAGTCAACAGTTTGATACAAGTGACGAGACTTCTATAAGTGTGACCTGGAGATGGTAACCTTAAGTGTTGTATTATGGGATAAGTCGATCACTGGCGATATACACTTGGCATGTCATTAGTTTTTACCATTAAAGTGTCTTTCTCATGTTCATAACATCAACCAAGACATCGACACTCAATATTAAAACAGTTTTGTTTTGAGACCACATCGACAACACTTCACAAAGTCGACAAATCAACATAATTTTGTGTATATAAAAAATATAATGAATATCAATTGCTTGTAATTAATTATTTTACATAGCAAGTACAATGACTACACATACTAGACTAGAGCAGAATATATTCCAATACTTAGTATATATTAAAGAGGAGAATCAGATTCTTTAAATAATAATACAAAAAACCGCATAATCATGATTGTTGTCATCACCAAACCTGGAACTTGTTAATACTTCGTCAGCAGTATATTCATACTAATAAACAATATGTATCAAATGTTTATTTCCCGCGCTCCTTCCCATACCATGCTAGGCCCGAAACCCATCTTCAAAAAAACACACAGCACGACACGTACCTCAAACACAGTGGGAGAATCAGTGTATAAAAAAAATGAGAATATTGAGAGAAACTTATGATATTTCTACAAATTATATTTAAATTACTTTTATTGTGTTTGAATAAAACTTCATCTTGTATTCTTGAGCATATACATTCTTATAATTCAGGGGTCACCAAACTTTTTTCACAGTGGGCCGGATAACTGAAAGAATGACGAGCGTGGGCCGCATAATCATTCTGTTCAATACTTGCAAGCCAGAACGAAAGCTCTGGTAACGTCAGAGTGTAGGCGGAGCTACCACGAGCAGGGGAAGGACTTGGGATCCGGCCCGCGGGCCGTAGTTTGGTGACCCCTGTTATATAATTTATATGTGTGTGTGTGCACTTTTTCTTCACATAGTAGAGTATTTATATTATTATGTGTTAAGGGTATATATTTCGCTTGAGTGTTTCTTATCTGTACATTTATGAATTTCTTGCGCCTAATATGGCTATATACATTCTGCGGTAGTCTTGAAACTTTTCCAAATGTATGTTTTTTTTTTGGTATAATTCTCCGGAAAGATTTATCATATTCACATTGTATAAAACTTGGCTTAAACTCTGAAATCACTAACGAAATATAATGTAAAATCCGGCATTGTTCACTACTGTAGGGTAACACATTGACTATTATGCTATACATGTACACAAAAATAAATATTCTAACTATTATGTACACCATACTGTATATACAACACATATTATGAAAAAAAATGCCTGACGCACTTTGAAAAGGGTTTGTGACATGTAAGGTTCTGTGACGCCTCCTAGTCAAGGCTTACACTCATAGCACGTTTAACAGTACCATCTTGTTTACACTTAAGCTTAATTAATGTACTGTAAACAATATATTGACTGTAAGAACTAATATGTACTCAAACCTAAAGCAAATTGGGTACCATTTCTAGGTAATTCTTGTGTACACTGTGTGGCACTGTGACCTTGTGAGTTTACGCCAGGACAGTGGCTCTCGAGTGCCAGCAAGTCTCCCTAACAACCATTGCTTATAAGGGTAGTCTACAGTTTGTGTCTACAGAGGAGTATGATAGAACAATTAAGAGATAAAAATAACTGGTGGTCTGGGTATTTTGATAGATACGGTTGGCATTCTTGCTTGACGAGGAATATTGCCAGTTTTATCTCTTAAAGCAGAGAGAGGAGAATAACAATGGAGGCTTATGTAACTTGTGTGTGTGTTCCACGAAATAGGGCTGAATGCTTGAAAGTGTTTACAGCGCAGACAATATTGTCTGGACTGAGACTAACAGGGTTGTTACCTCGCCACCTAATGTTAATCATTGAAAATTTGAATAATTAACTAACATTAGTTTGCATAGGACAGTAATAAGAAAATATTATAGTCATTTTCGCTCCGTATTCACAAATGAAAACCTAGCACAGTTTCCAGAAGTTCATAAGGTATATAACGACAGTATAGAAAATATGTTGATGAATATCAATATTACTAGTAACGATGTGCTTAAAGTAATTAACAAACTGAAACCTCATAAATCGCCTGGTCCAGACGAGGTATATGCTAGAATATCAAAAGAATGTAGAGATGAGTTGAGTAATCCACTAGCAGTTTTATTTAATAAGTCATTAGAATCGGGCCTAGTGCCAGAAGCTTGGAAACTTGCAAATGTAGTTCCGATTTTCAAAAAGGGTGATAAATTAATTGCATCAAATTACCGTCCCATTAGTCTCACGTCAATCATAGGCAAGTTGCTAGAGTCAATTATTGCTACAAAAATCAGAAGCCACCTTGAAATATTCAACTTAATTCATTCTTCTCAGCACGGGTTCACCCAGGGACTTTCTTGTCTCACAAATTTGCTTAGCTTTTTCTCAGAAGTATATGAAGCGGTAGATAATGATAAGTCATATGATATAATTTATTTAGATTTCAGTAAAGCATTCGATAGAGTCCCTCATGAGAGATTGATAAGCACATGGAATAGGTGGATCATTATTAAAATGGATTAGGTCATGGTTAACTGGTAGGAAACAAAGAATCAGCATAAATGGATTAAAGTCAGACTGGGGTGCGGTCAAAAGCGGAGTTCCCCAGGGATCTGTATTGGGCCCTCTGCTGTTTGTTATATTCATTAATGATCTTGATTTAGGCATAACTAGTAGGATTAGTAAATTTGCAGATGATACCAAAATGGGGAGAGTGATAAATTCAGACAGTGACTTTGAACACCTTCAAAGAGATCTAGATACCTTACATGAGTGGTCAGTAGACTGGCAAATGAATTTTAATACTGATAAATGCAAGGTACTACAGATAGGGAAGACGAATACAAACGTTAAGTATAAACTAGGTAACACGGAAATAGAAAACTCAGTTTGTGAAAAAGATCTAGGTGTATTTGTTAGCAACGACTTGAAACCTAGAAAACAATGTATTAGCGTTCGCAACAAGGCAAACAGGATTCTTGGGTTCATATCTAGGTCTGTGAGTAACAGAACTGCTGACGTTATCTTGAAACTTTACCTAGCATTAGTGAGGCCACACATGGATTATGCGGTTCAGTTCTGGTGTCCTTATTATAGAATGGACATAGATTCTTTGGAGAGAGTACAAAGAAGAATGACAAAAATGATCCATAATATTAGAAACCTTCCATATGAAGAAAGACTGAAAAGCTTAGGCTTGCATTCATTAGAGAGGCGTAGAGTTAGGGGAGATATGATAGAGGTGTACAAGTGGGTGAGTGGGATTAACAAGGGTAAAATGGAAGATGTTCTGAAGCTCAGTAATAACGAAATAACTAGAACAAATGGCTTTAAATTAGATAAATTCCGATTCAAAAAGGATATAGGCAAGCACTGGTTTGGTAATAGAGTTGTGGATATGTGGAATAGGCTACCGAGTGCTATAGTAGGATCGGGGACGCTAGGGAGCTTCAAGACGAAGTTGGATAGGCACATGGAAGTGCTGGGATGGGTGTGAAAGGGATCTGCCCTGTATGGGCCAGTCGGCCTCCTGCAGTATCCCACTTTCTTATGTTCTTATGTTCTTATTATATTAGGTATAATTATGTTAGGTTAGGTTTGGTTAGGAGTGATCTGGTTAAGTTAGGTTTGGTTAGGGTAAGTTCGGCTGGGTTAGGTAAGGCAAGTTTAATGCTTAAATGACTAAAAAATCAAATAATAGTTAAAATGCAATTTTCAGAGCTGCGCTCTAAACTTTATTAAACATTAAGCCCTATATATATATATAAATATATATATATATATATATATATATATATATATATATATATATATATATATATATATAAAACCAGATGAGAAATGGATTTACATGTGGCTATGAGCTCAGTTTGGTTTTGGCGTATATAACTGTATCGGTTGAAAAATGTGATGTTAAGAATGTGGATGTTAGAGACTAAAGGGAAGAGAGAGAGAGAGGCAGGTAAATTGACAATTGTGAGAATGATTTTATGTCAGTGTGTTACATCCATGATAAAGTATTGCTTGTTCTCACAGAACTCTGATAATTTTAGTTTTAAATTAAACTACATAAATGGTCACTAGGAATGATTCATTCATAGAGAACCGTAACGTAACATGTGAATCAACTGTTCTATATCACATTCCAAAAATGAAATACTATGGAGGTAAATATTAGTACCGTCTAGTAATCAGTTTGTAGACAATAATGATAAAGATGAGGACCAATATTCAGAACAAGGATTATGCATAAGACAAATGACGCAAGAAGTATTTTGAAGATAACAGGAGAAGGAAGTTTATATGAATGAAACGTAATGATGGCGAATTGTGTAAAATAACACAGAGGTATATAATACAAACAAGATGGGAGTCACACTAACAACAGTAATCGTAAATAATGAGGATAATACAACAATAGTTATTTTGGGTAAGACCTGCATAATGTACTGTACCTTGCTAATGATGTTGAGAGGCGCATCATGTTACGAGCGATTCATCAGGCTTACAGCCTTACACTGTAGAGAGTGGAAGTAAAAGGTTTCTGAATAATTAATTATATATATATATATATATATATATATATATATATATATATATATATATATATATATATATATATAAACATATAACCTGTTAAATTAAGTAATTCCCAACTTTAGTAGTGAAAACGTCTTTATTTATGTTTTAATACACAAACAAACAAATCAGGAATTTACGTCACCCATCTTCAGTGACCATTGTAGATACTAGGCCACTCATTAAACCTGGCCATAACTGCGTATTGTGAACACCAATTCGGGATAATTTCCGATTAGCAATAACTCCTATGTATTTATCCCTTATAGAATCTTGTGACTGGTAATAAACGACCATGTAGGTCGTAAAAATACATATAAATGAAAAGTATCGTACAAAACCTAACGTAACGTAACGTAAAGTAACGTAACACAACGTACCCATACCTAACCTAACCTAACCTAACATAACCTTACCTAACCTAACCTAACCTAACCTAACCTACTTTAGGTATAATTTTGTGCTAATATATAATAGTAAACGACGCCTTACATGAAACATAAAATTTTTGGTTTTGTATCAAACATTTATTGAAACACATTCGTTCTATTGCACAGAAACTCGGGTACCCTTCTGTGTTTGTTGATCGTTGTTTTAAAAGGGCTAAAAAATCCTTTCATTCCTCTCAAACTAGACAAGTTCCTACACTTAAGAATATTTTGACTCTGCCCTATCGTAATGAATTTGTCCCGTTAGTTCGGTCCCTCAAGCTTCTAAATATTAATGTTGTTTTCAAGTATGACTCAACCATTACCAATATGTTAATAAGGAATAGCCCAAGTTTGAATGTAAATGGAAGTGTTTATTGTATTCCATGTAGCAAATGTAATTGTAATTATGTAGGTCAGACAGGAAAAACACTGCAGCTCAGAATCAAACAACATAAGTATAATATCAAAACTGCATCTGAAAGCAGTGCCTTGTTCGTTCATGTTAGGAATAATAATCACCCCATTGCTTGGGAAAAAAGCTTAGAAGTATTCAAATCATCTTGTGTCACAGAAAGACTTCTGGTTGAAGCTAGTTTGATTAAGGAATTAAAATCAATAAACCTTAGTGATGGTCAGTTCAAAACTGATAATATGTTACATAAATTTATTTGTCAGTGGCCCAAGGTTAAAAATGCTTTGAAAACCTTTGATCTAGATGTAGGATAGTTATTTTGTGGGTCCCTTTTTTTCTGACCTGACCTGGTTAGTCACGTCACCACCCTTCTCTTAAGCTCCTCTACGTGTGTGTTGGTGTGTGGATTGGTGGACGTCATCATTATGACCTGACCTCCTGTTTTTAAGGTCACCCTGTATATTTAAGCCTCTCTGTCCATGTAATCCAGTTGCCTCTGAAGATGTCTTGAATAAAGACGAAAGCTAAGGTACTCCGTTGTTTCCATTCTCCCGTGTGATTTTATCAAGATATATATATATATATATATATATATATATATATATATATATATATATATATATATATATAGATATAGATATATATATATATATATATATATATATATAGATATACATATATAGATATAGATATATATATATATATATATATATATATATATATATATATAGATATATATATATAGATATATATATATATAGATATATATATATATATATACTGTATATATATATATATATATATATATATATATATATATATATATATATATATATATATATATATGTGTGTGTGTGTGTGTGTGTTTTTACTACCTACATGACCGTTTATTACCAGTTACTAGTTTTTAAAAGGGATAAATACCGAGGAGTTATCGCTAATTGGCAATTATCCCAATTAGCGCAATAAACACCTCTGACCCAGCTTGGAGAAGGTCGTGCTGATCGTGCTCCCGCTAGAGACCAAGGAAAATGGCCGCTGTGGATCGTTGTGCCGTGGGGGAAGAGGAGGGGAGTGTGGGGAAGGACGACCTCCTTGCCACGCGGTTAAGGCAGCTGGGGCAGTTGAGGAGTGAGGTTGACACTCTAAAGGGGGAAAATGAAGCCCTCAGGACGGAACTCCTTCAGGTAGGTGTCCTGCCTAGCAGGACACCTGCGAAGGAGGAGCAGGCGTGGAGAGTGGTTGTCTCCAAGGGGACTAGGGTCAGGCTTAGGAAAGCTGACCAGGGTGTGGAGTGCAGTAACCCTTACCAGGTGCTGCAGGAAGCTGGAGAGGAAGAGAAGAGGCAGGACGGTATGGATCAAGGAGAGGAAAGGGCAGTTGTACAAACCCTGCCCACAGGTAAGGTCGTGGTAGTTGGAGACATCCAGGTGAGGTTTATGGATAGGGCTTTATGTGCGAGAGATAGGAAACGTAGGACTAGGGTATGTTTTCCAGGGGCTGGGATAGGGCATGTAGCCGAGAGGTTAGACAGAGTTTTGTCAGGGGAGGGTACCAATCCAGTAGTGTGTCTTAGTGTGGGAGGAAACGACATAGGTAAGGTTAGGAGTGAGGAACTTTTCAAGAGGTATAGGGAGGCGCTGGGGAAGATTAGAGATAGGGGAGGGATCCCGATAGTATGTGGTGTCTTGCCTAGAAGAGGGGTTGGTCGTGAATGGCTGTCCAGGGCAATTGCTATTAATTGCCGACTGGAAAAACATTGTGCAAACAATGGTTGGGCATTCATTGATGACTGGCAACGATTTTATGGCAACGACTACCTGTACTGTCGCGACGGAGTACACTTGTCTCGTGAGGGGGTAAAGACGTTGTCTGCATCCCTGGAGCGTGAAATTGTCACTCCGAAGGGGGGGTTTCGCCAGTAGAGAGGGGTCGGGGAAAATGGGAGTCAAAAAACAAGCAGGTCCTGGGAAGTAGTGAAACAGAAGTAGATAATGCCGAAAATATAGTTAGTCATAATAACAAACATCAAAGTAATAAATGTAAAACAGATAGAAACGGAAGAAATATATTGAGTGTTTATTATACTAATAGTAGAAGCCTGTGTAACAAAATGGACCAGCTCAGGGCCATTGTTAGTAAAGAGAACATAGATATAATTGCAATAACGGAAACATGGATAAATTCAAACAGCAAACATTTTTAGCAGAATTTCATATTCCAGGATATAACCTATTTAAGTTTGACAGAGTAGGAAGGAGAGGTGGCGGTGTAGCAGTGTATATCAGGGTGTCATTAAAAAGCTGCAATAAATCAAACATTAAAACAAATAGCGACAATGAAAGTATTTGGGTAGAGATTGGTGAGGGCAGTGAATCCGTAGTCATTGGTGTTTTATATATAGACCACCTAATTTGAGTAGGAACGATGGTAAATTGCTATGGGAGGAAATAAAGAAGGCATCTGATAGAAACAATGTATGTATTCTAGGCGATTTCAACTTTTCAGGCATAGATTGGAAAAATCAACTTAGCGATAATGAATCTGAAGATTTTCTAGAAGCAGTACAAGATAGTTTTTTATATCAATTCATAAACTCGCCCACTAGAGGAAATAATATCCTCGATTTAGTTCTCAGTAATAATGAAAATCTAGTAAAAGATGTTGGGATTGGAGACGAACTAGGAAACAGTGATCATAAAGCCATATATTTTAACATAATATGGGATGGCAGGAAGAAGGAAAATTCGGCCTTGATCCCGGATTTTAGGAAGGCTAATTACGGTAGCTTAAGGAGAGACCTAAGGGATGACCCTATGGTCAAAAGATTAATCCCCCCCACACCTCCGGAAACTGTCAACTTAGGACGGGATAACCCAGAATTTAATTTAGCAGCTACTTATGAACAATTTATTGCGACAATCAATAATGCTCAAAATAAACACATCCCTAAAAGAAAATTCAGATCGATACGGAACCAACCAAAATGGATGAATAATAGACTCTTAGATCTTCTAGGGAAAAAGAAAAGAGTATATAGAAAAGTTAAGAAAGGTGAAAATCACTTACTTGGTTACTATCAGAACCTAACAAGACAGGTAAAAACAGAAATTAGGAAAGCAAAGAGAAATTATGAAATCAAGATAGCAAACGAATCGAAAAATAACCCCAAAGCTTTTTATCAACTGTATAAATCAAAGGTTAGAGATACAATAGGTCCCCTTAAAACTACGACAGGAGAAATGACTGATGATGAGTTAGAAATGTGTAGTACGTTAAATAGTCATTTTCGCTCCGTATTCACAAATGAAAACCTAGCACAGTTTCCAGAAGTTCATAAGGTATATAACGACAGTATAGAAAATATGTTGATCAATATCAATATTACTAGTAACGATGTGCTTAAAGTAATTAACAAACTGAAGCCTCATAAATCGCCTGGTCCAGACGAGGTATATGCTAGAATATTAAAAGAATGTAGAGATGAGTTGAGTAATCCACTAGCAGTTTTATTTAATAAGTCATTAGAATCGGGCCCAGTGCCAGAAGCTTGGAAACTTGCAAATGTAGTTCCGATTTTCAAAAAGGGTGATAAATCAATTGCATCAAATTACCGTCCCATTAGTCTCACGTCAATCATAGGCAAGTTGCTAGAGTCAATTATTGCTACAAAAATCAGAAGCCACCTTGAAACATTCAACTTAATTCATTCTTCTCAGCACGAGTTCACCCAGGGACGTTCTTGTCTCACAAATTTGCTTAGCTTTTTCTCAGAAGTATATGAAGCGGTAGATAATGATAAGTCATATGATATAATTTATTTAGATTTCAGTAAAGCATTCGATAGAGTCCCTCATGAGAGATTGATAAGGAAGGTAGAACCACATGGAATAGGTGGATCATTATTAAAATGGATTAGGTCATGGTTAACTGGTAGGAAACAAAGAGTCAGCATAAATGGATTAAAGTCAGACTGGGGTGCGGTCAAAAGCGGAGTTCCCCAGGGATCTGTATTGGGCCCTCTGCTGTTTGTTATATTCATTAATGATCTTGATTTAGACATAACTAGTAGGATTAGTAAATTTGCAGATGATACCAAAATGGGGAGAGTGATAAATTCAGACAGTGACTTTGAACACCTTCAAAGAGATCTAGATACCTTACATGAGTGGTCAGTACACTGGCAAATGAATTTTAATACTGATAAATGCAAGGTACTACAGATAGGGAAGACGAATACAAACGTTAAGTATAAACTAGGTAACACGGAAATAGAAAACTCAGTTTGTGAAAAAGATCTAGGTGTATTTGTTAGCAACGACTTGAAACCTAGAAAACAATGTATTAGCGTTCGCAACAAGGCAAACAGGATTCTAGGGTTCATATCTAGGTCTGTGAGTAACAGAACTGCTGACGTTATCTTGAAACTTTACCTAGCATTAGTGAGGCCACACATGGATTATGCGGTTCAGTTCTGGTGTCCTTATTATAGAATGGACATAGATTCTTTGGAGAGAGTACAAAGAAGAATGACAAAAATGATCCATAATATTAGAAAACTTACATATGAAGAAAGACTGAAAAGCTTAGGCTTGCATTCATTAGAGAGGCGTAGAGTTAGGGGAGATATGATAGAGGTGTACTAGTGGGTGAGTGGGATTAACAAGGGTAAAATGGAAGATGTTCTGAAGCTCAGTAATAACGAAATAACTAGAACAAATGGCTTTAAATTAGATAAATTCCGATTCAGAAAGGATATAGGCAAGCACTGGTTTGGTAATAGAGTTGTGGATATGTGGAATAGGCTACCGAGTGCTATAGTAGGATCGGGGACGCTAGGGAGCTTCAAGACGAAGTTGGATAGGCACATGGAAGTGCTGGGATGGGTGTGAAAGGGATCTGCCCTGTATGGGCCAGTCGGCCTCCTGCAGTATCCCACTTTCTTATGTTCTTATGTAGCACACACACACGGTACGCTAAATAAAGATAATTGACGATTTATCCTTAAAAATCAAGTGAAATGTTTGCCTAATAGGGAAAAGTTTTTTTTTTTCTAGAACACAATCGAAATTAATTTGTATATGTTAAAATTTGCCCTCTTTCATATAGGGCGTCGTTTGCTATCAAAAGAAAGTAAAATTATACCGAAAGCTGATTAGATTAGGTTATGTAAGGTTAGGTTAGGTTACTTTAGGTTAGGTTTTGTATGAAACTTTTCATTTGTATGTATTTTTACGGCCTAACTTATTAATTATGGCTAGTCAGAATTTTTCCACCCAAAATATAAATACAACAGAGGTGATCGCTACCAGTAATCATCCCTATTTACTATAACATATAGGCCCCATATATACTGTGTGTGTATATATATATATATATATATATATATATTTATATATATATATATATATACTGTGTGTGTATATATATATATATATATATATAAATATATATATATATATATTTTATGAAATCCACAATGAAACGTGGATAGATAAATCTTGATAAATCACACGGGAAAATGGAACACGAGTACCTAGCTTTCGTCTTTATTCAGATGTCTTGATAAGACGAAGCTAAGGTACTCCGTTGTTTCCATTTTCCGTGTGATTTATCAGATATATATATATATATATATATATATATATATATATATATATACTGTATATATATATATATATAAATATATAAATATATATATATATATATATATATATATATATATATATATATATATATACAGGATATATATAATGTGTGTGTGTGTGTCTGTGCGTTTAAAGTGTATATACATGTGTTTACATACACATATTGGGTAATAAATTTTATAGGAAAATTATGAAAGGAAAGAAACCTCACTTTTTCATACTGTTATTTACAACGTAAATTTACATTACTGATGCAAGTTACCAATAATGGAGTCGACATAATTATGCTCGACACAAGACTCTATACATTACGGAAAAACAAGCAAAACGGATGTGTTTATGATGAATGTCAGAGTCAGAAGAGAATAATGATAAACTGAAGAGTAGATGAAGGACACTACCATACATACACACACACATACATACATACATACATACATACATACATATATACATACATACATACATTCATACATACACAGCAATGTGAGGATGGAATTAATTATTCTTACCTCTACTGTATTTTAAATCTTCTTTATATCATAATTATATACAAACAGCGTTGAGTAAAACCTCTTAACCCATAATTATTTCATGTTTGAAATTTGAGCCTAATTTGCCACTTATTAAATAATGTTAATATATTCATTAGTTACCAGAGCAGAAAATGACAGTGCGACGGGAAACTTGACCTGACGGGGCGTGTGTGTGTAGTGTCAAGAGTGATCACTTTCATACCTCAGTGTTATTGTGGTGATAATACTTGTTTCTTTTTCTGCGTTTATGACAAATACTGATTCACATTCTCTTCACTCTGATTATTTTGTCACTATACGTTCAAAATGTATCAACAATAAATTATACAACACAAGAACCAGTGATCTTGATTATTTTCTTCTTGTAGCGCACGGCAGTTTATGTTACGTTACGCATCTTAGTCTTAGGGCGTTAAATTTTTTTGGTCAACGTCATTATAATCATCATCATCATCACCTCATCATCATCATCATACACTTTATTACCATTTAATTGACTAGTTTCACCATAAACACTATAGATCACATTTACTCCTTACCATTTTCCTCATCATCAAGAATCAAACTTTTTTTTTTTAAATGTGTTATGCATTTCTCTATGAATAAAAACCTGACTAACTGACATGACTGACAGAGATAAGTCTGTCAAGGGGTGGTGTGCTGACAGCATGGCCCAGTTAGCTGCCGGGTGAATGGTTAATAATTCTGTAATATCCTCATTTTAATTCAAAATTTAACCCACCATTATCAATAGAATTTAAGTGTTTATATTACTGAGCTTTAGGCACGTTAACTTTAAGTTCTGTCTCGTTAGCTGGTAAATGGTGTGTATACAGTGGTGGAGAGCCGTACAGCGCAGCGGAAAGTTGCCCAGTCAGTAGAAACTAGCCCATGCTGACGCACCTTATGATTCATTCTTGATCACCTTTGTTGTCAGTCTACCATCACCTTCACCTTATGCCATCAATAATAAATCAGTGTTTCGAAAATTCCCTTAAAAATATTATTATTCAAAGACCTTCAATCAGTCTTTATATCAACATTTTTCAACTGCATTAAATAATTGGTCAAACAAAATATCTCAGTGAGGGAATAATACTTCTAACCAATGCCCTTATAGAATACTGTGCAGATATATGGGAAGAGCAGCTGATAAATGTTTATATCAAATAACCGACACGAGATATCCTCAGGCGGAAACAGTGACCCCGACAGAGCGTGTTACCAGGGCCGTGTTATCGTCATCACCTTCAGGGTATATAGTCATCATCATCAGTAAATTCATCGTCAGCTCGTCTGTTTATACTATGGCGCTGTTCCCACTCATCTCTTTATATATATATATATATATATATATATATATATATATATATATATATATATATATATATATATATATATTATATAAATATTTTTTTTTTTTTACGAAACAGCAATTATCTTCCTTTCATATTTTCAGCCTTCACATCAGCTTTTTTCCTTCATAAGTCTTCCTCTTATTGGTATCACACAGGGAAGATACGAGGTTGTACGAATAAAAAACCAATATTGTTTTATATTAATGAGAGACAAGAGCGACATCACTGACATGTTTAAATCTTTGTTACCTCAGTGTTAAAACCCCTTTTGGGGGCATTTCATTATAAGTTCTTGCAACTTTTTATTTTACATTACTTTATGTTATAGTACAATTATTTTCTTAGTTAACTCTCTCAAATTATAATATATTATATTCATGTTTTTGATTGGCTGATTAGATAATGTTTGAACCAATCATCGGTCTTCTGGGGATTGTGTTTTCAGTTCCTGGAATCGACTTGGAATTGGCCAGCTACTATACAGGCTACGGCTGCCAACCAATCAGCTTTTCATATTAGATCCGTATTTGGGGTTTACGTTTCTTCTACCTGATATCGGCTTTTGCCCCCCAACCACATAAACATTTTACGAAATGCTCTTAGTTTCTAGTCGATATTACCATATTGGCAGTGTCCTACAATTTATTTTTCCATTCACGTAGTTTCACATCATGTGCGAAATCTATGTAACAACAGTATTATTGTAGGTATATATGTATAGGGAATCATTTTGTGTCTGATATACGACTAATGACTCTGAGAATAAAAAATAGCATCCACTTGTTAAACACAGAGCATTAGACTTTAGGGAGATTAACTCCATCTTCCAGCTTTACTTAATGGCGTGTCTTTGGTGCCTTTCTTTCAAGCCGTTTTCTTGATAAATGGAAAACCTTTTCAGTGATTCTTGGATCTTTCTTAAAAAAAAAAATCTTGATTCCAGGTGACTTTTCTACTTTAATATGAACACAACGTAATAATATTTCAATGAGTGCCAGAAGTTATCCCCGGGTATATACTGTAATGTACTGTACTGCATACAAAAGACTAGCAGCTGACTGAGAGGAATAACCATCTTCACGGTCTGGTCAATCACATTGTTCCATCCGCACGTTCTGGCCAATCAGCTGAGCCCTCCTTTTGGTCAATCACATCATTTGGCACCACGATGACGGAAGGGAACTGTATTTTTTTTCTTTTCTCCTCTCAAATAAAATACAATTAAGATTCACGTTTAAAATTTACTATCACTATTTTCTTGTCGCCATGATTCTAGGTTCAGTTCTTCTTTACAAATTATTCACTAAAAATTAACAGTACAATTTTGTTCTTAAGATTTATAAGTAAGCTTTTTCATAACACTTCACTTTTGTTGTAAAAGGTTTCCTTGGGGTGACACTTTCTAAGAACATACATATCTAGCTACATATACAGCATAAGTACAGCTAAAAAATCTTTATATCACGTACACTTTGCTGTTTTACTATGCTGGTTACCTCAAAATTATATTACATGAATGAAAAAGAACTACAGTGGAAGAACCAGGTATGTTTACGTTTCAGAGTAATATGCCATCGTTTTAACACATAGACTTGTTACAGAAATTATCTCCTCCTCCTCCTCCTCCTTCTCTTCACATTAAAGTAAGAGGAAACAGGATTCTTACCAAAGCTGGACTTCTGAACTCTGTATTCCGTAATAAATGTATGTAGTTACAGAAGCTTCTGGCCTTTTCCTTCTTCTCACAATATAAATATACTTTGTCTTGGGGACTTTGGCTTTGTTGTCTGAAGAACTGACCATTTACTGTCAAGAGGTGTCTGACCTCTTTTCCCGGATTACTGGCCTCTTGCAGTCAAACTTGAGGACGCAGCGAGAGGACGGAGGGACCCTGCAAGACAGTTGAGGTCTCATGAAACTCACTCCTGAAGACGTAACAGGGCACTGGTGCCACTTGCCTTCAACGGAATTTCGGAGGAGACCTTTCGAAAGTAATGCGCCGCGTTGTCGATAATCTGAAACTCGTTTGATATGCCATAATAATGTCGACTCCACCTTTTTCATAAGGGGAATGGCTTCCTTTTGGCAAAGGCTTTTTACCTTTCTTTTATCAGAGACATGTGTTACTAGGGTCTCTAATTATTAATTGACAATATTCTCCTTGTCCCTGACCTAGAAAAAGTGCTCTCTCCAGCCTCACAATCAGTAGATATGAAATCATATACTCTGAAATACCACAAACTTCGTCTTCTTCATTTCATAAAAAAAATACTTCTTCCATTATTAAGATAATAGTTTTGTTCCTATCATACCTCAATAATGGGGATCACACTCTTCTAAGCCTTGAAGACCATCTCTCCGATTAAGATCTCACAGACAGTAATCATGCAGTTTACACATTGTGAAGAACAAAGATCTGACAATATGTCAAAACTCAGTAGAATAGAGACATACTATTTTACATATCTGAATAAATATGGGAATCTAATCATTCGGACTCCCCAAAATTATAGAAATATAAAATATTTTACAATTCAAATGACGGAATATTTTTATGCCAGACGTCAAAATCTCAATCATCGGAGATCTACCATTTCTCCCAGACGTCAAATGATGAGAACGCAAATCTCCAAAACCTCAGAAAAAACGGAGATCCAATCACTCTGGTCTTCAAATAGCGGATATCTGTTCCAAGATGAGGCAACGCTCTCCAGAGGATGCCCTGGAACGGTCATGGGAGAGCCTAGGGGTGGCCAAGGCGTCAAGCACCGTGTATTCAGTGAGTGCTGTAGAAGAGGAGCCATTCTGGTGGTGGTGGCGGGGCACCTCCACACACAGAGGCACGCTACTCCTTGCGCTTGTCCTTGGACGACTTCTGTAATAGGTACACGAAGATGAAGACTTAGCGACATGTGGAGACATTGATTGGATAAAACTGATCGACAAACAGGAAGGGGGGGGGGGCGGTTAACATGTGTGGCTTAGGGAACTGTCAGGAAAGACGAAATGATGCATGGACAAGAATAACGAGATAAAGAATGTGAACTGAGGGAGATAAAGTAATGAAATATGATGGAGGGAAAGAGACAGAGGAGTAAGAATTAACAAGATCAACTCATAAACACAAACTGAAAAATAAAACAGTGAATTGAGACGTAAGGAGAGAATAAAGAATGGCAACTTTCCCAACAAACTACAACTGGTAAGATAAACAAAGGTGCTGCCAACAAAGACTGTACTAAAAGAAGTCAAGTAGCTCTGTGTTGTAAGTTAGGTAGAAACAAAAAAAGTTGCCTTGGGTGAAATCTCTAAACAAACAGAGAGAGAGAGAGATTGAGATTCATTAATGATACGCTGGAATGTCGCTACGGAAGGGTGGGAAGAAGACTCATAGATGTATAAAGCTTCTTGGATAATATATAAGTTATATAGTATATTGTAGTGTTCATTTAACGCCTGAAGGAAAACACAGAATATATTGCAAGAATTGATAACAAATTAAATTTTCTTGACCAAATATAATTCAGTCGATTTCAAAACGAAAATATATGAATAAATATTAAGTAAATCATTTAGTGATTTATGAAACAAAAGAAACAAAACTTTGACTCTCCTAGATGTTGTTTAATTTTTATTAAATATGAAACAGCAACGAAGGTTTGGACGTATGTGTAATATTGACACTTACAGGGGTTCTCACATGCTGTAGCAGAAGTATTCGAAACTTGGGGATATCTTTTTTTTTTTGTTACTTAATCTTGGGACAGTGTGGTACCATTGAAACGCTGAGGATAGTGTGGGGTGTTTATGATGCAGAACATGACAAGGTAAGGTTACTGACGCACGTTACTCCTGGTACTGTGTGATGAGCTTAAGACGCAGTGTAGTGAGATCTAGACATAGTGTAGTGAGCTGAAGGCAATGTCGTGAGTTTAGGACACAGTTTGGAAGGGTTAAGACACAGTGTGATGTATATGTTTATATATAGCACACTCACCTAGTGATCTTGGGACGACGGAAAGCGCCCAGTTATGTCTTGTAAGATGTCGGTGCAAAATGAATGCAAAATTCCGATATCGCATTGCAAAAACCAAATGAGTAACCCAAAAAAAAAACAGAAACAGATAATATATAAAAATAAATAAAGTGATTCGTATATATATAGGGAAATAATAATATATTAGTAGAGAATAAAGATATATTAAATAATGATAATGAATAACAATAGAACTAATAAAAAAGGATGAATAAAAGAAAAAAAACTACACACATAAAGAAAATAGGTATAAACTAGAAGAGACAAACAAAAGACAGTAAATTATATAAAAAAGAATAAACGAATAAAACAACTGAAAAAAAACATCCGCAAGTAGGACCAGTCGTACATGTCTGGATCACCGAGTAACCTACTTCTCCAGCGGACAACAGCTGCAACAGGAGTAGGGGGAGTAGGGAGGGAAGCCGCTGGAATCCCCACAGCAACAGGTCTGAGAGCAGCAGGAGGGACACGGCCTGCACCTCGAGGTGAGGATCCGCTTGAATGCATCTCTGAATTCCTGGTTGAAGATGCTGTAGATGATGGGGTTGAAGGAGGAGTTGGTGTAGCCGAACCACGTCAGCGTCTGTAGACAGGGTGAGAGAGAGAGAGAGAGGTCCTTGTCAGAGTATAAAATACTGTAGTTTCAGTTCTTAGTGATAATAGGTACCAAGTGCAACGAATACAATATTGAGAGAAAGAGAAGAACAGAGAGAAATCTTAGACGGTCAGACATCTATTTAGTACACCAAAATAAACTAGTCCCTCCCTCCTGTATTCGTTTGGCCAACAATTTATTGTCCACGTGTCTAAGTGCCCATTTCTAATTAATATTTGAATGCAATTTAGTATTCTTGATATAGAGAAAGATATTTCTAACTGTAAGATTGCACAGTACAGTACAATGGTTATTCTAAATTTGCCTACCAACATGTATGCCTTGATATAGGATATTCTTTCAGCCCGTCTTGTATTTTTGTATCACACTGACCATTTATCAAACAACTCTCTAAACATTATATATTTTCAAACAAGGTTCAAAAAGTTGATTTTTCTATCTTTCGAGGCCTTCAGGATTGGTAGATGTTTAAGATGACACTGAAAATGAAGTGCATGTACCTGCCAAGTAACAAGCTATACTTAGCACCACCATAACAAGTTACAGGTGACGTTACTGATGAAGATTCAGGAGACGAAGATGGTAGTGGCACCATGAATAACCAGCCAGGAAGCATGCTTACAACAGCTGTGTGGTCAGGATGGCTCCAAATAGAGCCGGGGTTCGTGTGAGAGGAAAGAAAACGTATTCGGGGTTGGTAACTTATGTATTGATTCAATAATGAATAATGCATGACAACCACATCGGAAGTGTGTTCCCAATGCTTCCTTAGATCTGCTGTCCATCTGAAGATGTGTTGCACGCTTTTATTTAGAGCGTTATCGCAGTTATCAAAGAAGACCACCTCTTAATGGATCAGATAGAAGATACGATTAGCTTGCACATTGGGTGCAAAACAGGTGTGCACACTGTCATCAAAAACTACCACAATATGTGAAAAATGCCATAAAGGAGTCCATGTAAAGTGCTTCAAACAGTATCACACATTCTAGATATAAAAGATAAATTGTTCATTTAAATATTGGTAATGCATGGAGGCCAATATTATTGAAATACAAAATGTATTATAGGGTTTTATAAATATTTTTACAAAATGTGAAATGTTTCAGAGTAACACACAGTGGCACACAAAACAAAAACGAATTTTCTTCATTTTAGATGGGTATTGCCCTGATGACTATGTAATTTTAGCATAAAATGTTTTAGTTTGTTTTTATGCATTTTTGTTGCCAAGTTTATGTAAACTGCTTCAAAGAGTAGAAAATAGTAACACCAAATAATAATGGTAGAAAAAATATTATTTGGTTTATTTTTGGGAGGGTACTGTCCAGCGGCCTGTATATGGGACACCATATATTTGTGTCCTCTTTGTATTATTTGCAAAATTAACACTATTTTTGTTCTATTTGTGTTTAACTAAACCCAAAAATGGACTGTGTCAAGTACATTAAATTTCAGGTTACTTTGGGCATAAAATAAATGGAGAAAGAGAGAGAGAGAGAGAGAGAGAGAGGTGGTGCTGGATCACAGGCCCTGATGCGACACTTCTTGGTCAGGATAACATCTTTTCTCTTAACGACGTGGATGTTTTACAATGTTATCCACCGTATAAGGATCATGTCTGTCTTTCATAAGGACTTGTCAACTGTCCATTTTCTTAAATGTTTATAGACTTACTTGTAAATCTTTCTGTCAATTTGTTCCGTCTGTTTATTTCTTTCTTATATTTTTTTTATTTTGTATTTTCTTTGCCATTTCATCTGTTTTTCATGTCTTCTTAATCCAATTTTCATCATTACCACTCTTAAACATTTCCCCATTCACACCTTAAATTACATATGGTATTTCAGGACTGCTCACTCACCTCCCCTCCCTTCCTCACTCCTTCCCTTCCCAGTGTCTCATCCTTCTCTCTTCTCTACTCCTTCTCCCTCTCCAAATCACTCCCCATCAATTCTTAAATACTATTTTGTCTGCTCTCCCTCCTCTTCTCATTCTCTCTACTCCTTTGTCTCATTGCTCCCAACATTAACAGCTTCACCACCGACTAATTCATCTCTCTTACGTCTTCCTCCTCTTCGGTGCCACATACTGTACTCTCATCTCCCGAACTCTCCCCCTTACCTCTCGTTTCTATATCCCCGCCTTCCTTCACCACCTTCAAAGGAACTTGGCTCAATCCCACACGTCCTTACTCGATCACTTCAACACTCTCTTATATTCCTTCAGTGCTCGTTCCCCAAAACACTTCTCAACACACTCCCCCCCGCGCCCTCACCTTGAACACCTCGTCTTTTATACATCCTTGACAGAAGGCGGCGGCGATGTTGACGCAAAAGAAGGGAACCCAGCAGGTGAGGAAGGTGCCGACGATGATGCCGACAGTAGTGGCGGCCTTAGATTCTGAGACGTGGCACGGTGCCGCCACCTTCTTGGGTCTGGACGTGTCACCCTCCAGAGCTCCCAGGGTCACGGGGCGCACCAAAGCCTAGGGGACAAAACACAAGGTTGTTTGTGAGAGAAGCAGAAGAGGGGAGGCACATCGGAAGAGAAATGAAGTGTGTATATATATATATATATATATATAATATTCAGAAATTTTGGTGTGATATTTTAGAAACTTTAGCACGTAAATAACCGATGCTGAGTCACCCTAAGGGCCTAAGCCATGTGGCAGGTTGGCCAAGCGCCAATAACGCCTCCCTCCCAAGCGGACGGAGACTTTTGGAACTAGGCCTATACAATATTAAATGTAATTTACCGAATTAATGGACGCGAATCATGAAATTAGGGGACTGTTATTAAATTTTAAAATTATTATAGATCGTTTCTCAGTCTAAATATGTCACGTGTGTCCCAACGAAGCTCTTAGTTATGCGGGAAAATATGTCACTAGGCCAAGCTAACGCCTTGGGGAAACACGAGCCTGGCTGGTCCTCAGTCACACGAAAGCGATTGGACAGACGGGGCTTCTCCGCGCGTCCGTCCAGGAAAAACGATCACGTGGTCTGGTCTCCTTGTGTATACGCCATTCAGTTTGCAAGTAAGTCTTATTCGATCTCAGACAGGGTTTAGATAGGGCAGAGAAGAAGTTAACAATAGCTAACAGAGAGTTTATTGCAGGGCTTTTGAAGAACCCAATCGATTGACGAGTGTCGATTGCCGATTGACGATTGAAGTTGTTTGAGCGGGGTGGAACGATCGGAGCGGCTTGTCACTGGTTAGCAAGGTTTTAGCTGGGACTTCCCGAAGTGAACGAGTGCCCCTGACAACTAAACTACGTGGGACTAGCACTGGCATTGGTTGATCAGTTCTCCCCACTTGGGTTCACATCAACACGTGTTTTCCGTCTGTTACGAGTTGGGGATTTAGAATATAGTTATACGTCTACCCAGATCCCAACAGGTAACAACAAAAAAAAAAAAAACAAAGACAATCGGACATAAAAGGGTAGACAAAGGATGCGAGTTTTCGTTGTATATAATAAAGTACCATAAATTCCTTAACAAAATATTCAGCTTATACACTACCCTTAACCAAACTTAACCTAAACACGAACAGTATATACATAGTAATAAAACATAAAACAATAGTGAAGCAATGTGGAGGGGGGAAGAGGCAATACAAGATTACAAATACTTAAGTGAGGAGCTGAGATGGCTGACGAGCAAGGCTGAGTATGGTAGAAGACGGTAAATAGTCACTGTGCCGTAGGTTTCCAGGATAGGTGATCCTGTGGTCGCTTCCCAGAGTCAAGTCCTCTCCTCGAATTGGAGCTGACAAAGTAGACTGAGGCGGAAGTGACGCAACAACCAGGATATGGAGAAGGGAAACCCGGGAGTGGTAACCAAGACGAGCCATACTCGTGTTTCGTCCCTAGATGGCGTTGCTCGTGGTGCTGGGTAGGTAGATGAAGACAATCGGTGGAGGGGTTCGTAACACGTCAGTTAGAAATATTTTTTACCGGATGGGGAAATAGAACCTTTCCCTCAGCTGGACAGAGTTCATCGGCTGGCAGTCGCCCTTTTTCGGTTCATGGATGTACTGAGTGTAAAACTGAGGCAGTCTGAGTGAATGAACGGTCACACACTGAGACCAGGAGTCTAGTGGGTATTTAGAGACATTTTATCTCCTCAGTATGGATGTGCTCTGAGCATATGTATGATGCATGTTGAAAAGGAAATGATGGTAAGGTGTGTTTAGAATTTACCAAGTCCAGGTGTGAGAACAACGCTCCTCATGGTTGATTTTCACTCGTGAAACGTAAGAGTTCCTATCCAAAGTTGTGAAGGGCTTGTAGTGCCTTGAAAATACTGGTGCATTCGGAACCTATGAGTGACGCATGTTTACGGGTATTGGTGGAGAAAACATTCATGACTTCTGAGATCTAGAGAAAAATACTGACAAAAACAGCGGAGCGAACGCCTGCCTCATGGGTCATGAGTGATTTTCTAGGGTTTCTTGTAAAAGCCAGCCTCCTTGGCGGGTTAGTAGTTACACCTTTTCAGGTTATTGGACAGCTAAGATTGTAGTATTTTGTGGGTCATCCCTGGCAGGCTATGATTGATCCATGTGTGTAGGCCTGTTCATGGTGGAGTTAATAATTTCTTAATATTTTTGATACTATTTCTCAGTGACTGATATTATTTTGTTGAATGCCCTTAAGGCATTGTTCATTTATTTCTTAATAATTTTGATACTATTGTTTTTCTAACATTTATGTGCCACTAAGGGATGTGAGATAACGAGGGAACTGTATTCAGGTGAGCTCCTCATTATATATATATATATATATATATATATATATATATATATATATATATATGTGATATTCAGAAATTTCAGTGTAATTTCAAACGCCGCGCCATTGGCGATACTGAGTTTTCAAGGTCGTCTGAGGGAAGAGAGCGCTCCCCACACATAGCGAGAGGTTGTAGAACTAGGCCTATATGATATTAAATGTAATTTGCCGAATTAATAATGACGCGATTCATGAAGTAAGGGACTATTATTGAATTTGAAATTATTATAGATCGTTTATCAGTCTGAATAATGTTACGGGTGTCCCAAGGAGTTATTAGTTAGGCGGAAAATATGTCACTAGGCCTAAGTTAGCGCCTTGGAGAGACGCGACGCTGGCTGGTTCTCAGTCACGTGGAAGCATTCGGTCCAGCAAGACATCCCTGCCCGTCAGAGGCAACTCTGAAGATGTCTTGAATAAAGAAGAAAGCTAAGGTGCTCCGTTGTTTTCCCTTTTCCCGTGTGATTTTATCAAGATATATATACCTGTATATATATATATATATATATATATATATATATATATATATATATATGTAATATTCAGAAATTTCAGAGTAATTTCGAATGCCCCGCCATTGGCAACACTGAGCGTTCAAGGTCATGGGAGGGGAGAGAGCGCCTCCTGCTCATAGCGAGAGATGGTGGAACTAGGCCTATATGATATTAAATGTAATTTACCGAATTAATGATGATGCGATTCATGAAGTTAAGGGACTATTATTGAATTTGAAATTATTATAGATCGTTTAGCAGTCTGAATAATGTTACGGGTGTCCCAAGGAGTTATTAGTTAGGCGGAAAATATGTCACGTAGACCTAAGCTAGCGCCTTGAGAGGAGGCGAAAATGCCTCTCCCCCAGTCCCGGAGAGCATTCACAGAGACAAGATGTCTCTGCACGTCTGTCACAGAAATAGTCACGTGGCCTAGTCACCTGTGCTGCGCGATGGCAGTATAACAAGTAAGTCTCAATCAATCTCAGACAGGGTTTAGATAGGGCAGTGGTAAAGTTAACTAGAGCTAACAGTGAGTTCATTTCAGGGTTTCCGTCAGAACCCACTTGACTGGAGTTGACCGGAGTTTGACTGCGAGAGATTGACTGCCGTTTGAGACTGCCGTTGATGATTGAGGGTGGCGATTGTCGCCATTGGACCGATCAGAGTAGGCCTGTCACTGTTTAGCGGGGTACCAAAGGATCTCTTGAGGGAATCTAGCCGTCTGGGTGCCCGGCTGACGTCGGCTCACAACACCACATGTCCCGAGCCGCTTAGTGAAACCCTCTTGCTAACGGGAAGCTAAAGCTTCTCTCAACTGCACAAGGTCTGATTGGCTCACTCCCTTCCTGCCCATGGACGCACTGGGGGTACACTGAGGCTATCTGAGTGAATTAATGGTCACACACTGAGACCATGAATCTAGGACTCTAGGAGCTACCTAGAGGAACATTTTATCTCCCTTATTACGGGTGTAGTTAATACCATTCTCAGTTACTGATATTATCTTGACGTGTGTAGTTTAATATTTCTTAAATAATTTTGATAGTAGTGTTTTTTGAATGTTTGTGTCATCAAGTGGAACCAGAGTGATACTGTGATTTGATTCTTTTAGTGCATCTAAATTTTCTCCATAATTCTGATATCAGGTATAACTTTTGCTCCCCAGAGTAGTGTTTAAGTTAGGTTAGGAAGAGTGCATCTGTTGGGGTGATATAATTTTGTTGAGTGCCCTTAAGGCCTATTCATTGTAGAGTAGTTAATTTCTTATTTTTTAATACCATTTCCTAAGTGACTGATATTATTGTGTGAAAGCCTTTAAGGCCTGTTTCATGTGTGCACGCAACAGTTCTTAATACTTCAAATTTATTGTTGCCTGAGTTTCTAATAATTTTAATATCATGTATAACTTTTATTCCCCAGAGTAGTGTTTTAAGTTCAAGTTAAGAGGTGCGCATATTGGTGTACCATTATTTGATTGTGTTTGTAGTGTTGGAGGGAATATAAGTGTCTAAATTTTACAGTGTGTCTCATTCATCCCAGTCACAGATGCTATCCTTCCACGGGTCACGGACAATTCATTTGTTTAGTAGATTTAAGTGTTCTTGTGCTGGTTCGGGATTTTCCTCAAAGGGGCGCTTCCACTGCCATTATCATCTATTAATTTTTAATAAACCCCAAGTCAAGTGAGAAATTAAAGTCCAGTAAATTCCGACCGGTTATATATATATATATATATATATATATATATATATATATATATATATATATATATATATATATATATATATATATATATATAACCGGTCAGGAATTCTCTCACTTAAATAGCTGGGGTTTCTGAGTATAGTGGATTGTAATGCAGTGGAAGCACTCCTTTGAGAAAAACCCGAACCATCACAAATACAATTAATTTAAAAAATATTCTCCGTGACCCATGGAAAGATAGCACCTGTGATTGGGGTGAATGAGACGCACTGTAAAATTTGACAATTCTATTCCCTCCAACACTACAGGCACCTCTTAGCCTGGCATAAAACACTACACTTGGGAACAAAGGTTATGCATGATATCAAAATTATGTAGAAATATTAAATCCTTATGAGAAACTACTAAGGTAACAGTGCTAATTACACCAGAATGAAGAGTACACCTGAAAACAGTTCCCTCGTTATCTCACATCCCTAAGTGGCACATAAACATTAGAAAAACAATAGTATCAAAAATATTAAGAAATAAATGAACAATACCTTAAGGGCATCCAAGAAGATAATATCAGTCACTAAGAAATTATATATATATATATATATATATATATATACTGTATATATATATATAAAATCAACAACCTCACCAGCCAGGACTCGAACTCTCGACCTACTGCGTGGGACTAGGGAACGTTACCGGCCAAGCCACAAGGACACTAAAAGCAGTCCTGACTATGTTATATTTCACACAAAGCCTGTTCATCGAGCTGATGGCGCCGAAACCCTCATTGGGAACTGCCCGTGCAAGGTATATGGTGTCAGTAGCATTTTACCGAATCCAGCTGGTACGAAACGCGAGGTACCATATATACTTCATTTTTAGTCCATATAACACGCGGACTTTGAACATTTAATCAACGACCTCACCAGCCAGGACTCGTACTCTCGACCTACTGCGTGGGACTAGGGAACGTTACCGACCATGCCACAAGGACACTAAATACAGTTGATTATATGTTCAAAGTCTGCGTGTTATATGGACTATAAATGAAGTATATATATATATATATATATATATATATATATATATATATATATATATATATATATATATATATATATATGTATTATATATATATATATATATATATATATATATATATATATATATATAATCTTTTGTTTCCTTGGGTATTCTATTACTTCTTTTAGCTCTACACAAGTCTCTTATTAGTCTCTAAAGAAGGAGATCGCCGTCTGATGGGTGGGTATGTCTTCTTACTATCAGCTTATCACCATCTTCATTATCATCATCAAATGAAGCTATTTCTGGGTTGCTGATTCACCAATTAATACCAAAAGAGCCAAATTAAAAAGATAAATACGATCAAAGAGACTTTAATGATTAAGCTAATGTTTTGCAGCACCGCTGGGGAAAGGAAGAGAATCAGAATCTATATGTTCAGTGTCTATGACTCAAGGGAATAGAAGTTATTTTTGACCTTTAATTTTTTTTTTTCAAATTGATCAATTAACTGGAGGGGAAAGAGTGGCCTTTTAGGACCTTAGTGATGAGGACTGGCTCGTTCAACCCAAGCTTGATGAGAGAGGTAATTGCAGGATGAAACAGAATACAAAAATACGTGATCAAACATGCGGCACCTGGACAAAAATGGATGGGGGAACCGATAAAGTGATTGGTGGGCTGAGTGTGCGTGTGTGTGTGTGTGTGTGTGTGTGTGTGTGTGTGCGTGCGTGCGTGCGTGTGTGTGTGTGTGTGTGTGTGTGTCAGCAGCAATGGCCTGGTAGGCAGGCATATATTACCTTCAATATATTTTTAATCTTTCAACGTCTCGGTAAACCTAACCTAACCTGACCTAACCGAACCTAACCTAACCAATCTCAGAAGAGTCCGAGAATAAGGTTGAACTGAAAGGCTCCGGTATGAAACGACAGTCAACATGGGAGTTCTTATATACACATGGAAGGCAAAAATTATTAAAATAAAAAAAAATAAAAAACGTAATTGTATAAAAACTTGAGTAACAATAATATGTGAACATTTTAATCCTTAGTCCGCAGGTGTGAACAAAACCCTCTCAAGTCTCAGAAAGTCAGTCAATGCAGGTATCATCATATTCATCATCATTATTCTGGCGACCTTGCCCGCCGCTCTAATTCTTGTCTCCGGGAATCCAGATTTTGACTGCATTCATCCATGTCATCTCTGCCAACCCTTAGGCCTCCTCTACGCACAGGTTTAAACTATAATCTCCATTATCTTCTCCTTCATAATAATGCTAAGTATCTCATATTTCTTACTCTTTAAGTGTTCAGTATTTCCCTCGTTGATATAACCAATCTTAGCATTTCTTTATTTCTTGGCTATCAGTATAACTCTTCTACTCTTCTTTGGCTTTTGTCTATACATTTCTGCCCACTAAAATATTACTGGTTACATACTTCATGACAGTAGCTTTTTTAACTAATTAATATTTTTTTTTCTCACAGATATCTAAGGCTTTTTCATGTTATTTCTGATTGATCTAATCTTGCATTAATTTCTCTTTCACATTTACCATTCCAATTTATGTGTCTTCCTAAATGCACAAAATTTTTCCACTTTTTTGCGTTCCCTGTTGCCTACCATAGTTTTTGTTTTGAGATAAACCAGTAATTCAGTCCATATTCTTCATTACCTTCCAATAATGTGTCGACCAGTTATTTTAATGGCTCTTCCTTACTTTCAATAAAAATGTATGTTCTAAATACCGAAAGTTTGAAATTACTTTCTAATTACGTTTTCCTTCAATAGTATTTACAGCTTCTTCAATACAAAAATCTGAATGGCTATATAATGTTGGAGGAAGCACGAAGCTTTGTCCAGCGTCTTGTTTAACCCGAAACCAATTAGCAAGTTCCTACATACAAACACTGCAGTTTCCTAATACTACTCAAGGTATTTTTTCTCCTCTAAAGTCTAATGTCTCCATCGTTAATGTGTTTTTTTCTATAATTTTAATTCACTTTGTCATAACTATTATATACTCCTTTAGACTCAAAGCCTCTAAACACTTCAATTAAAACTTTCAATCTCAAGATACTGATACCTTTTCGAATTCTCCTTCCCTTGCTAAACGATTTTGCACTTTATATGAATCTTTGTTTAATCTAGTCTTTATTGTGATTAAAATTGTGTTAATTACAATTAACCTAACCTAACCCAACCCAACCTAAGCTAAGCGCTAAGCTAAGCTAGGGTAAGCTAACCTCTCCCTTTCTGTCTCCAGGTATCGTGTGTTGGTAGGGTGTGTCAATTTAGGGGGTGAACTGGCTAAATTGAAAATCGAGTAATTTGGTAGCAATTTATTGTAGTCTTTAAGCATGCAAAACAATATTCTGGCATAAATTTTTTTTTATAATAAGTCCTACCTACATCAAATGGATTTTTAAATGTACATATTTGTGAATTTATAACATAACCAGCGTTTGCACACATGTTACTGTTTCAAGTTTCAAATTATTATATTTTATTATCCGTAGTCTATTTGAAAGTAACCAATGCCTTCATACTCTCTTTGCTTTGGTTTCTTGTCATCAGTAGTCTGCTTGCTATTTGTGCTTTGATGTAACCTTGTCGCCTCTCGTGGCTGTAAACATGGCCCGCTGCTTCTGTGACCATTTTCACACATCTCTCCACACTTTGAGTGTGGGAAGGCCACTTCTGCACCTGCATTGGAGTCTCTTTAAGGTTTCTCAATTCTTGGCTAGTTAGACTTGTTGTCAATGGTGGCTCTAAGACTTCCAAACTCAAGTCAACCAATTCTGACAATTTGGTGGCATTGACGTTTATTGGGGGAACTTTTCTTGAATGAAACGAACAGTCTCCCAACTGGTCGTCATCTATTAGCGTTCCTCTAATCTTTAGAATGACTTCTACAGCCTCGGTTCGGAGATTGGTACATTGACTGCAAAGCATTGCTTGCAAAACTGCTTCTGATCGAGCATACCAAGCGGACCTTCTTGCCACAGGTAACACGATGTCCCTCACTACCTTCCTCTGTGTTCTTACTAGCTGCAATTGAAACAAAAGGTGATTGGGCCCATCCACCCACATAGGATTAAGTTTCACACTAAACCACTGGGGAAGATAAACTCCAATAATAAATTCAACAATTAACCTCAAATTCTTCAGCACTTTGCCCTTCAATTCGTGTTTGGAAATCCAAATCCTGCAGAAACGAAGAGCTGTAGTTAACCAACGGCTGTGACTGACAGGTCCAATCTCCAAGAGAGCCAATGACTGAGGCACTTCTCCTGATCTTATTGCTTGGGCAATACGATAAGCATAGGATTGATCTGTGCTGAGATCTTTGATGACTCCTTCAGACAACGCCGGAAGGGGAGGGCCAACTTCGACCTTTGGAAAGGTTGTATTTATTTCTAGTTGTGTTGCTTCATCCAGCATGATGCCAAGGGGACCTGACCACTTGTTGTTGCTCTTTGTAGGACCATCAAGTTCCTGGATGAGATGACGAAGAGGTAGCTCGCCTGTATGTAAATCACATACAATCCAAACAAGTCTTCTTCCTAGTTTTTTCTCTAAATGCGTCATTACACCCCCCTGCCATCCGGTGTTCACTGCAGTTGAATCTCCACCAACAGTCTGCAGTGAACTGCCAAGTCCTCTCTCCTGAACCCAACATAAAATATGATCAGCAATGACCTCTGCATGTTTCTTCCCTTCTACTTCAGTTTCGGGAGCAAAGTGAAACAAAAACCGACCACCAGGCTCAGAACAGACAGAGTAGTGTTCTTCTTTGATGAGACCTGGAAACTTTCTGTTCACTCCCTCTACTTCTAGCAAAACTTTTGTGTCATCTATTCTTCCATCAAACAAAAGACAGGAGAGCCCTCCCTCGCTTAAATCTTTTTCATGCTGATCAGATATTTCCTTCATTATTTTTTCTTGTGCTCTTCTAATTTTATTATGATCTATCACCAAAGATACATCCTCTCGGCTGATGAGGCCTGCATCTATCCAAGCGGCAGTTGCAATTTCTGCAGCCTCACGAAGTCCAGCATGGTGGCGAATACTAGCTAAAGCAATGTTTGAAATATTTCTTGTGTTGTATTTCATTTTCTTTGGTAAAGGTTCAGATGGCTCTTTGGAACTATCATCTGATGTTGCTTCCTGTTCATCAGAAGAACTATCAAAGAAGTGATAAACATCTTGACACAGCTCTTCCTCTCTTTGGATGGCTTCTTCACTCTTCATTTTCTTCTTTTGTTCCCTCTCTCGGATTTGTTCTCTCTTCTTGGCATTAGCAATCTGCTTCTTTGTTTCTGAATAATCTATTGAACCCATTTGCATACTTCCTTGGCCTTCTGCCTTTGTCCTCTGTGCCTTTATAAATTCAAGCTCTAAAACAGGGATCTTCTTTTCACGAGGACAACCACAATCAATGTGGGAATTATTTTCTCTCTTACCTGAGTGAGAACAGTTGGATTCAGAACATAATTGTATGGAGCACTTGCAGGTCAAAATGTCAAACAGAGTATCAAGTGTGTGCAGAAATTCATTTTTCCTGGCCAAGTTTCCTTTACCAAGTGATGTTTCAACTGCTTTGTGCCATAATTTCGTTAGTTTTAGCTCAATAGTTCGACACTGATTAATCACAGGTGGTTTGAATAGTGCATTAGCTTTTGTCCATTGATGCAGAAGAGGGACTATCATGTCATTTATGAGTTCTTTATCTGTATAGTTCCTTCTGTCCTTTGCATTTTTTTCTCGAAGGAGTAACCCTAATCTTAGCATGTCCCTCACTGTTGGAAGTTCTGATACAGGAAGCACCTTCCCTTTACCAACTAGCAGGCTCAAGTGGGTTGACAACTGACTTCTTGTCTTCCATTTTGACATCTTCACACTATCTGACAAATAGAAAAATATTTCAATGTTTCATAATTCAATTGTTGTTTCAAAAAATATCAATTTGTTTATCAAAAATGCTGTAACAGAAATAACATAATAATTTCTTAGAACATAATGTTTTATACAATGATATAAGTAACTGCGACAATCAATATGCCCTACTTACAATAATTAAAATGTAGAATTCGTCTGGTAGAGTAGGTGCAAGTGCAATGAGAGCAAACCACCGTCTATGATATCTAGAAGGAGAGTGAGCCGGGCGCCTTATCCTCACGCTTGGTACAAGTCAAAACAAGAATTAAACTGTCCCACACGGAGAGCCTGTTCATGTTCATGTTCTGACATGCATATTGTACACAAGCTATAGAACCATAAAATACTCCATAATCCATATGCTTACATGAGATTAGTCAATATCAAGTGAATAATTCTAATCAAGTCTCATTAATTTGTTGAAATACTGATATTTGAAACTTTAAGGTATAATTGATGTAGGTGAGGGTTATTTCAATTCATTTTTGTTTGCTAATCTCAAGTTTAGACATAAAGAGGCACAATATTTTGACTACCAAATTTGATTTTTAACATGTTGACAAAATTGACACACCCTAGACTGTGTTGGGCAGGGCAATGTAGTGTACTACTTTTATTTTAATTGTCTTTCCTTCTCGTGTTTTTCCTCCACTATATTAGAGCACAGTTCTTCTATATACTCTTTCTATTTGTTTACTACTTCAGTCTCAACAGGATGTCCTTACCTATACATATTGTAGTCTCACCTCATCTATTCCTTCTTTCTTGTTCATATCTTTTGTCTTTCTCTATAATTTATTTCTCTTATGTTTTCATTCTTCATCTTTCATCTCATACTCACTCCAAAAAGTCTTTATCGCGAGTCTTGTTGTCTCGGTAGGGTTGTCAAAATCCTTCGTCTGTTGTGTCATATTGTCTCACAAAAAATCATAAAGATATTTCTTGGAGCGAGTTACATATACAGTTTTAATTTCTAAGAGCAGTTCTTCATAAAAGTATTCTTCTCTTTTCCATTTTCCTTAAAGTTCCGATAGTTTTCCCCACTCACTATAACATGTCTGAATTCCTACCATTGTTGTTCTGTTTCTTCCTAGTTGTGATCTTCCTCCAACAATTCCCCAAAACGTCGTCTTTTTATTTCGCTATCTAACCCTGCCTTTCCTTCTCTGAACTGCAAATAATTTTATCCAACAGATTCTTTTTAATTTCTCATTAGCCTCACGGTGCTCATTACTACAGTCTACATAAGAATAGGTGATAATGGGCTTATTATCAATTTTGCACCGCGTAGCTTATACACATCTGAAGATAATATTTACAGAAAATATTACACAGCCGTGCAACATTTTAGTTTCAATTTCTGTGATCTAATGAATGTAGCGCTAAGGCTTCCAAACACAGCTGTTAACCATAGACTTACCATATCTCTACCTTGATAGATTTAACATGTCTTTACCTTGATGGACTCGACGTGTCTCTTGGCGTAGAGGTAGAGTCTAGAGTAGATGGCAAGCATGACGCAGCAAGGGAGGAAGAAACTAATGCAGGAGGACACCACCGCATAGACGACGCTCAGCTCCAGGGCACACTGCTGCTTCTTCTGTAGGGGGACAGGTGAAGGCTGGTCACACACACCTATGTTGTTCCTTGTCCTGTGGAGTTGTGGCATGATCACACACACACACACACACTCTTACCTTCCCCCTCCCCCCCTCCCAGTGTTCAACCATATGAAATCGCCAACAAACTCCTGAAATTTAAATCCAAACGCTCCACGACCCCAATTGACCTCCCAATCGAAATATACAAGGAGTTTGCAATCGAACTTGCCACCCCCTTCTGTTCTATTATTAATGCATCCCTCAGACAAAGCAAATGCCCGAATGAATGGAAAACCGCATTTGTCACCCCCATCCCCAAGGTCACCACCCCACTGTCCCCTAACGACCTCAGGCCAGTTGCCATTACCCCCATAACCAGTCTACTTTGTGAGGACTTTGTTTTTGAGTGGGCATTTGCCAGTATCTATGAGTCAATTGATCCACAGCAATTTGGCAATATGAGGACCTCCTCTACATCACACTGCTTGGTGAGCTTTCTGGATTTTCTGCACAAAAACTTGCAGAAACGTAAGACATCATTGGCCGTTGCCCTTGTGGACTTCAGGAAGGCCTTTGACCTTGTTGATCACTGCACTGTTATCAACAAGGCTATTGCACTAGGGCTGCCCACCAACCTGGTCTCATGGCTCACTGATTTCTTGAGTGGACGCCGCCAGGCAGTGAGGTACCAGGGCTTGGTCTCTACATTCCAACACCTCACCTGCGGTGTTCCCCCAGTGGACCAAGATGGAATCGCTGTGCTTCCTCATCCTGATCAACGACGCTCTATCGGACACTCCTCACAGGTGGAAGTACGTGGATGACTGCACTGTGGGGGTTTCAGTGGACAACACCGCACCAGACTACTCATCGCTACAAGGCACCTGGACAGGCTACAGGCATGGACTATGGAGAACAAGGTCACCATCAACCACACCAAAACCGTAGTCATGCACATCAATACCGCCACCACTCCAGTGCAAGCCCCAGCAGTCACAGTGGATGCCCATCCTCTCCAGCTGGTGCAGTCTGCCAAACTCCTGGGTGTAACTATAGACAACAAACTTGACTGGAAGGCCCATGTAAATAACACAGTCAAGGCAGCCTCATATCGTCTCTACATGCTACGAAGACTAAGGTCTCTTGGGACACCCACGCCAGAGCTGAGGACCATCTACAAAGCCTTTATTCTCCCCAAACTAACGTATGCGTCACCAGCCTAGTCGTCTTCTCTCAACTCCACCCAACAACGTCAGCTAGAGAAGGTACAGAAAAGGGCCTGCAGAACCATGCTCGGCGTAGAATACTCCGGCTACATCAACGCTCTCTCCACCCTGGAAATGCCATCCACCACCAGGCACTGGAAAGGTTTGGCAATGGACTACTGTACCACCCTCGTCATCGCCACCTCCTGCCACCTGCAGACCCCCATGCAACTCGCTCAGTTCGCCACTACAACAAAATTCAGCCCATAAGAGCCCGCACCGATAGATATAAGAACAGCACCATCCCATCTATTGTTAAAATAATGAACAACTCCTGATTTATGTACTGTACAGCCCTGTAAATGTATTCAATGCATATTATATCATTTTCTCTAAATCAAATGTAAGTCTGAATATTTTCAGCCACCGGCTACAACTCTATTAATAAACCGTATATTATTATTATTGTTATACACACACGTTTATGTTGTTTCTATTTGCCTTGGGGAAAGATTTAGGTTGTCTTTTCATTCTCAAAAAATATTAATTTTCCTGTGTGGAATTGGAAAGACCGGTCTCGCACACTGAAATAACAAGTGATGTTTCATTCACAACTTTGCATAGTTATATATATATATATATATAATATATATATATATATATATATATATATATATATATATATATATATATATATATATATATATATATTTATATATATATGTATATATTGGTACGACCTTGTAGTATTTTTCTATTTTTTTTATATAACATGCTTCCATGTTGTTCCATATTATTCCTGTAATGATGTGTCATATTTACTATTATATAATCTAGTCACCTTACCCTGTGCTGTTAAGGTTTTAACTGTTATTATTTGTTCAAGCCCATCTTATTTCTTCTTTTAGTAATGAAACAAGCATTCTTTGTTTCTCTAACGACCATCAGCATCATTAAACGACCCATGTTTCACCTGCTGGTGGCATTGTCTGGAGCCCACCCAATATATAGTAAGCACCAGTAGATGGAGTTCAGTCCAGTCCTCTCGTCATTCAGTTCACGTTCTTTTGAGTGACACTTGTCACCTGTTACTTATACTTCATTTTATTTCTGTGTTGTTCCTGTCACCACCAATGTGGTATATCTATGTGAGTACCTATTTATGTCTCTTATGTGTCCATCAGTGCTTGCTTGGTTATATTTAAGTAATTCAGTGTTGTTTCACGTTAGTTAATTTCAGTGTTAATTATTTTATATGTTTATGTAGTGTTAACTTAATCCAGTGCTTTATTTTCATTCTATATATTTAAGCAGTTCTTTTGGTGTTTCGATGTTTAGTATCATTTGTGTCTTAAAGAGTTATGCGTAACTGACAATGTGTTTAGGGCAAATGGGAAGTTCTACAAGCAAATATTTGGGATGAGCATGGGTAATTGTCTTTCTGCTCCTCTAGCCTGTATTTATATGGAGTTTTTTGAGTCTAGATTACTACCCAATATAGTGGACTTTATTCCTCCATGGTACAGATATGTTGATGATGTTCTTTGTCTTTGGCCTAGAAACAGTGACCCTTTGGAATTTTTAGACAAGCTTAATGATATTGTCCCTAGTATCACGTTCAAAATTGAAAGAGAAATTAATGAATCCCTTCCATTTCTTGATATGCTTATCATGAGAAATGGCCAAAACTATAAATTTAAGGTATATAGAAAGCCCACACAGGTTGATAGTTTCATTCACTTTTTATCGAATCACTTTGAGTCTACCAAAATGTCAGTTTTTTCTGCTATGTTCTTAAGATGTCTGCGTATTTGTGACTCTGAATTTATTGACGATGAATTGAAACACATTCGTTCTATTGCACAGAAACTCGGGTACCCTTCTGTGTTTGTTGATCGTTGTTTTAAAAGGGCTAAAAAATCCTTTCATTCCTCTCAAACTAGACAAGTTCCTACACTTAAGAATATTTTGACTCTGCCCTATCGTAATGAATTTGTCCCGTTAGTTCGGTCCCTCAAGCTTCTAAATATTAATGTTGTTTTCAAGTATGACTCAACCATTACCAATATGTTAATAAGGAATAGCCCAAGTTTGAATGTAAATGGAAGTGTTTATTGTATTCCATGTAGCAAATGTAATTGTAATTATGTAGGTCAGACAGGAAAAACTCTGCAGCTCAGAATCAAACAACATAAGTATAATATCAAAACTGCATCTGAAAGCAGTGCCTTGTTCGTTCATGTTAGGAATAATAATCACCCCATTGCTTGGGAAAAAAGCTTAGAAGTATTCAAATCATCTTGTGTCACAGAAAGACTTCTGGTTGAAGCTAGTTTGATTAAGGAATTAAAATCAATAAACCTTAGTGATGGTCAGTTCAAAACTGATAATATGTTACATAAATTTATTTGTCAGTGGCCCAAGGTTAAAAATGCTTTGAAAACCTTTGATCTAGATGTATGATAGTTATTTTGTGGGTCCCTTATTTCTGACCTGACCTGGTTAGTCACGTCACCACCCTTCTCTTAAGCTCCTCTACGTGTGTGTTGGTGTGGGGATTAGTGGATGTCATCATTATGACCTGACCTCATGTATTTAAGGTCACCCTGTATATTTAAGCCTCTCTCTGTCCATGTAATCCAGTTGCCTCTGAAGATGTCTTGAATAAAGACGAAAGCTAAGGTACTCCGTTGTTTCCATTCTCCCGTGTGATTTTATCAAGATATATATATATATATATATATATATATATATATATATATATATATATATATATATATATATATATATATATATATATGCAAGTAAATCACTGTGGGTGCGCGTGATCCAGGTATATGCTGATAACCACAAAGAAAGAAGAAAACTCGAAGTTCCCAAGCGCTTTCGTGTAATTCACATCTTCAGGGGTGAGTACAGACTAAGGAGAAGTACAAAACAAGGTGTATATATACAGAGGAGGGTGAGATCAAGTCCACAATGGTCAGGTATTAGGTAATGACCCTACTAATCTTCAAAAAGCAGTTTCTTAGAACAATTTTTTTCGGGGGGTCGTATGCATGTTTTTCTCAGCACATGAGGACAGTGCTGTTTTTTTTAGGGGGGTCGAGTGTTAGCGGGAGAGAAAAGGGAAGAAGAGAAGACGGGAATGCTGCGTTTATCATGTTACAGGGGTGAGATGCAGCATTTTGAAAATGTATTTTCTGGGGGGATCGTTGCATACTTTTTCTCAGCATCATGAGGACAGTGCTGTCTTTTTTTAGGGGTCGATTGTAATATTCAGAAATTTCAGTGTAATTTCAAACGCCGCGCCACTGGCGATACTGAGTTCAAGGTCGTCTGACGGAAGACAACGCTCCCGCAGGTAGTGAGTTTTTCTGGAACTAGGCCTATGCGATATTACATGTAATTTACCGAGTTAATAGGGACGCGAATTATGAAATTAAATATTAGTTATTAAATTAAAAGTAATCATAGATCGTTTCCCAGTCTGAAAAATGTTACGTTTTTCCTACTTAAGCTGTTAATCGTCTGGTAAATAAGTCACTCCTGAAAAGCGTGAACCAGTGAGCAAGCGTGTCTTGGGGAGTTGTGAGAGAGGTCAAGCGAGAGGACCATCTTTGTTCTGTACCCAGGAGAGACAGACCTCGTGAACTGGTTCCTTCGTTTATTTAACATCCGTATTAACAAGTAAGTTTTATTCAATCTCAGACAAAGCTAGATAGGGCGGTAGGAACAAACCGTGATGTGAGACAATAGCTAACAGCTCGGGTTTTTTCAGGGTTCTGTAGAGCCCACGCGGTGTGATAACGTCCACTGGCGGTGTGAGACGAGTGGTGAAGCGAACCCACTGACCTGGGTTTGAGCCACCTGTTGAGTATGGTTAGAGTTGGAGTGAAACCAGCTGTCTGGGTGCCCAACTAACGACGTGACGATCGTTGGGGTCATCAGCTCTCCTCTACCTCGGCTCACAATACCACATATCTTCAAGCAGCTTAGTGAAAACCTTTTACTAATGGGAAGCTAAAGCTTCTCTCAACTGTACAAGGTCTGATTGACTCACTCCCTTCCGTTTCATGGATGTACTGGGGGTAAAGTGAAGCCAGCTGAGTGATACAGGGTCACACACTGGGACCAAGAGTCAGTGGAACTAAGAAGTACATTTCCAAGGTTGAGAAAGGCTGGTTTGGGCCTTAAACTACGGGTGCCTGTTGGTTGTGCCTTAAAAAACTATGGAGTGCAGGTGGAATCTATGTGTTAGGTGAGGAAGCTTGGTTCACAGGTATTGGCTGACCAAGTAACTTCTTAATAATAGTGATAATATTTTTGTGTGTAATGAATACTATTTTTTCAGTTACTGATGTGGTCTTGCTGTGTGTAGTTAATATTTCTTAAATAATTTTGATAGTATTGTTTTTTAATGTTGTGACACTAATTGAAACCAGAGAATGAGGGAACTGGTTTTCAGATGAGTTTTCTCCCTTATGTTGTAAGTGATACTGTGATTTAGTTCCTTTAATGCATTTAATATTTCTTTATAATTTAAATCTCAGGTATAACCTTTGTTCCCCAGAGTAGTGTTTAAGCTAGGTTAGGAGGTGTGCATCTGTTGGGGTAATATTATTTTATTGAGTGCCCTTAAGGCCTATTCATATTGGATTTAATAATTTTTTATTTTTTATACCATTTTCTCAGTGCTTGATATAATTTTGTTGAGTGCCCTTAAGGCCTGTTTCATGTGTGCAAGCAACACTTCTTAATACTTTGAATTTATTGTTGTCTAATGAGGCATTGTCTGAGTTTCTAATAATTTCAATATCATGTATAACTTTTATTCCCCAGAGTAGTGTTTTAAGTTCAGGTTAAGAGGTGCACATATGTTGGTGTACCATTATTTGATTGTGTCTGTAGTGTTGGAGGGAATATTAGTGTCTTATTTTTACAGTGTGTCTCATTCATCCCAATCACAGATGCTATCCTTCCACGGGTCACGGAGAATTCATTTTGTTAAGTAAATTTAAGTGTTCTTGTGCTGGCTCAGGATTTTTCTCCAAAGGGGCGCTTCCACTGCAATTACCATCTAATAAATCTTTAATAAACCCCAAGTCAAGTGAGAAATTTAAGTCCAGTAATGCCGACCGGTTATATATATATATATATATATATATATATATTTTGCAATTGTAATTTCTTATCTATTTTGATGGTCCAATAAAAGCAGGTACTGTAAATATAGTAGGTATTTCAAGAAATATTAACACTTAAACAATAGATATTATTTAAGAGACGTTTTAAAAGACGGGAGCCTAGTCTTTGCTCGGATGGGTGGGGGTAAGTTGTTCCACACCTTCACACTAAGATATTTTATGGAGGTCTGGGACTGAGAGGAGCGCATGGAGAGTGGTCTTGGTAGCTCTGGGTGCCTTAAGATGTATCTCTGATTATTCCGGAACTGGAAATAATTATTGTCAAGCAAGTGATTGATAGATATGTAAACAAAGAGGGCACAACAGTAGTTGTTAATATCATCGAATTTTAACATTTTCAAATTAGCAAATTTATCGTTTGTGTGATCTGTTTTTATTTTTTTTTTAAGTAATTCATTGTCCTTGCAACTCTCTTTTGTGCAGCAACCAGGGATTGTGTTTTTGGAGAGCCAGAGGCCACCCATGGTGTGTGACAATGTATCAGGTGTTGGTAAACAAGATCATGAGAGATTACTTTCATTGCTGTGAGACTAAGTGACTGTCGAGAGTGATACATGATACCGCACTGTTTATTGACTTTACTGTGAATAGCTTGTATGTGGTTTCTCCAGTTAAGTTTCTCATCAACAATAACTCCAAGGAATTTAGTATTTTGTTCGCGTTTGAAGACTGTATTACAAAGGTACAGGGGGTCCAAGTCTGGGGGTAAGTGTAGTTTTCTCACGGTTTAAGGTCAGTTTATTACGTATTACCCAGGTCCTGACTTTAGTCAATTCAGTATTCGTAGTTCTCATCAAGGAATGAAGTATAAGTTGCTGGCATAGAGATTACTATCGTCTGAAAATAAGTTGTATTTTATGAGTGTGCTGGCGTGGACTAAATCGTTTATATACAACAAAAACAGTACTGGACCGAGAATGGAACCTTGGGGGACGACATACAAGATTGTCGAGGAGTCAGATTGGTGATTATTATAGCAGACATGCTGCATTCTGTTGGACAGATATGAGGTAAACCAATTGTGTGGCAGGCCCCTAACGCCTCAATGTTCAAGCTTTGAAAGGAGAATAGTATGGTCGACAGTATCGAAGGCTTTAGAGAGGTCCAAGAATATACCGACTGTGAAATGACTTTCATCAAAGGAATCTAAGATGTTATTAGTAAAGGATAGCAGAGCACTCTCAGTCGACCTTCTAGCTCTAAATCCAAACTGGTAGTCTGTTAACATGTCATTGGCATTGCAGAAGGAATTTAGTCTACTACATGCTAGCTTCTCCAGTATCTTACTCAAGGCTGGGAGGACTGATATGGGGCGGTAATTCTTGAAGAGACCTTTGTCCCCAGATTTTTTATATGCTGGGTGAACTTTAGCAATTCTCAGTTTATCCGGAAAGACACCACTAGTGAAGGAGGAATTACAAATGTGTAGGAGAACAGGTAGTAATGAGTGGGCTAGTTTCTTAATGATGCTCATTAGTGTATTGTCTTCGCCTGCTTCTGCATCTCTGGACATTTTTATGATGGCCAGTAATTCATCTGCTGTGACAGGGTATAAGAACAGCTCATTTTGCTCTCTGTTTTGCAGGTAGACTCTAAATTCCTCAGGGATGCTCTCTGCCAGATTTTTGCCAACATTAATATAATATTCATTGAAGTGGTTGGCAATGAGGGAGGGTTCCTTTACAACTGAATCATTTATCAGAAAAGCTGAGTGGGAGGCCGTAGGCTGAGTGTTCCTGTTCTGAATAGAATTTATGACATTCCAGGTTTTCTTACTGTCGCCTGATGCTGACAGGTGCTTATTTGTATAATAGCTACGTCTGGCACTTCTAACTGCTTGAGTTACTCTATTTCCGATACTTCGGTAAGCATCACCGAAAGTTATGGGTCTTTTTGCAAATTTCCTTTGGAATTTGTGTTTTTCTTTTATCATTATCTTAATTTCGCTTGTGATATAGGGTTTGGAAATTGATACAGTTTTCACTGACTTTATCTTTAGCGGGAAGCATTTATCAAAGCAAGCATTGGAGATGCAAGAGAAGTTGCAGCTGTTCACGTTAGGGTTGTCGGAGGCATTAATAAGATCCCAGTTAGCATTCATTAGGTCAGGGGTTCTCAACCGGGGGGGGGGGGGGGGAATTTCCCCCCCTCAGGTTTTCAGGGGGGGGGGGGGGAAACTGATACTAATATGGAAAAAATAAAGGATTTTCAGTATTATATGCAGATTATTTGGAATGCACTTTTTGAGGCAGACAATCTTGGAAAGGAGGGGGGAATGACATTCTGACTTATGGTGAAAGGGGTGCATGGGGTAAACAAGGTTGAGAACCACTGCATTAGGTTGTTTTAAAAAAGGAGCTTGTTGTCGGTGCAGTAGTCTCTGTATTGTGCTGAGACTCTGCTAAACCTTTCAGGTCTTGTGGCTGTTTTATATAAGGCAAAAACTGGGGAGATTGTTAGGAGTGTTGTTAGTCCAAATATGATCTATCACAGTGGCAAAGGTGGCAGTTACTCTAGTGGGTTTGGTTATAGAGCTGAAGAAGAGTTTAGAATGACAGGTAGCAAGAAGTCAAATACTGAGGTGTCAGTTTCTGATTATAATAAATCAAGGTTGAAATCTCCTGCAATGTAGCAAAATTTCCTCTCTGAACTTATTATAAGGATAAGCTCCGAAAATTTATCAAGAAAATTTCTTAAATTAGTGTGGGGTCTTCTGTAGATTATTCCTACTTGGATATTTCGTGTGTCGTTACGTAATTAAATAAAAACACTCTCCATGTACTCCTCGTGAACCTTAAACTCATCTCTTACAGAAATGTTATACTTGATATCAACATATAGGGCGACACCACCACTGTGTCGTGACGTGTTGACGCAGTTTCTATTATAATTAGGAATGTTATACAAATGGTCAATATCGTTAGTGAGTTTGGTCTCACTGAACCCAAGTAGATCAAATTTGTGGGCAATAGAAGATAAACACTGATCTAAAAGGGTAACTATATGAAGGGGAATACTGCTGATGTTATGGCTAATCAAGGAGAAGGAATGAGGTAGTAGGAGACTAAAATCTCCCTGGCTGGATTTTCAACCTGAAGTGATTGCCCTCGGTGGACCTCTCCCGAAATCCCAGGTGGACCCTGTTTTTCTCTGCAAATACCACCTCTCTAGGATCGCCCACTGGTCCCCGGGTAGGGTCGTCCTCTACACTGATGGTTCTGTTGACCCCGCTACAGGTAGGGCCGGGGCTGGTGTCTACATCTCCCGTGCTGATTCCCCTGAGCCTATCAAACTGTCTCTCAGAGTTTCTGACGGGGCATCCTCCACTCAGGCTGAACTAATAGCCCTCCTTGCTGCCCTTCTCGCTGAGGAAGAAGCAGATGGTTTCTGCCCCTTGCTTGTCTGCTGCGATTCCAGGTCTGCTCTCGACGGGATCGCATTTGGATCAGGGGAAAATAAGGACCTCATCCTCCGAATACGAGGGTTAACATCCACACTTCAGGATGCAGGCCGTCCTGTGACAATCCTATGGACACCCAGTCATGTCGGTATCTTGGGGAATGAGGCAGCAGATGGCCTTGCCAAGACTGGCTGCAACAAGGCCACACCTGACAACGTTGTTCCTCGAACACTTTAACAGATTAGGACCCAAATTCGCCGCAAACAGAGAGAAGCTCGGGAAGCAGCCATCCCCTTGGACTCCCCGCCCACCTGGTACGATGTCCTCCGTAAACTTCCTGACCTCTCGTACGTCTACGGGAAAGGGTCGCGGAAAGGGGACGTGATTGCTGCCCGTATCATCATTGGGTATGACTCTGCTTGGAAGACTGGTATCCCCGCATCCCCTGAGCAACGCTCTTGTGCATTATGCAGAAGACCCGACAGTAGCACCCCTTATCCACTACCTCCTAAGATTTCCCCACACACAACGCTTCCGTGACACCTGCTGGACCACCACTCCACGACCCCCTGACGGAGACACGATGATCCTCCCCATACTGGCCAGATATTTTGTAAATAATATTGATTATGTGTTAAAGGAATATCCTTCCTTCCTTAGGCTTTTGTAAGCCCCTTTATAATATTTATACTGTATATACTTGTCACACTTGCCAGATGCTTCTGGTGTCATTGTACAGGGGTACCTAGTGACAGCACTAGGATCCCGCTTCCTCTATCAAGGATAAACAATTGAAATTGAAAATTGAATTGAAGACTAGAACTAAACTCGGGAGAGTCAGGAATGTAATAGTTACAGTTGGGGTTGGTGTAACCCAGTGAGTTTTGTAGAAAGGCATCAGGATCGATATGAGGGAGTATTGTGTCGACATCATGGGTAAAGGGGGTGTAACACATACGATCTAGCACATCTAAGGGAATGACACTAGCATCAATATTGTGGGAACATTGAATCTTTTTAGGAACAGTAAAAACTCAGGGTCACTGACTTCTGAAAAAGGAAGATCTAAGAGAGTTATAATAGTGGGAGGGTGACGTACTCACAAGTGCAACAGCCAACAGATTTAAGATGACCGGTACTGTTGAGGGTGATTCCCAGATAGAGTGGGAGGTGCGCCTGTCACTCGGTTTTGAGGGTTGCTGGTTTCCACCACAGAGGGTAGACTTGTAGTACTCGAGTTGGCCGGCAGGGGGGGAAACTCCTCAGGTGATAGCGACAGTGACTGATTCCCCCTCAGTGGGGAGGGGGTTTTCGAGGGGCTTGGGGGTGTTGGTACAGCGGGTGGGTGAGTGGGCGGGTGTCCACTTGCCCGGTCCCTCACGTGTTTTCCTTTTTCCCTGGCTTCTTTAAACTGGTCCATTTGCTGTAGGAGGGCTTTAGTCGTACCTGGGCAGAGATCCTCGTTGACGAAGATAGTGGTGCCTTTCAGTTTACTGCGTTGATAAAACACTTTGTCCCGGTCAGAGGGTGATGAAAATTTTTTATGATGTCGCGGGGGCGGAAGGAGTTGGGTTCCCGACGCGTTGTACGCGGTCAAACTTTACTTCAGGAAGTTTAAAATGTTCATTCAGCAGGCGCGAAATTTTGCGTTGGGAAGACTCCCAGTTCTCGTGGGCATCTTCAGCGACTCAGGCAAACCTGGGGTTGTTTCGCCGCCCTATGTCATCCTCATAGTACACCCGATCTGCTGTTGTCGTTAGTTCCGTTTTGAGCTTGGAATTCTCCTCACTCATCTGTTGAACTTGGGTCTTGAGTGTTCGGTTCAACGTTCAAATTTGCTTGTAAGTCACTTATTTCCTTTTGCAAGAATTCCTATTTGTTTTTTAATCTCACTTCGCTGGTCAGTGAGACGCCGGTCAGCCTCTTCTAGTTTCCTGATGGTCTCCTTATTCATTTGTTGAATGATGTCCTGTACGAGAGACCGTTGGACTTCCATTATCACAACAGTCAGCTGTTGTTTCGTGAAATTGAATGTTTGTTACTAGTACCCAACTTAGACATACTGGAGCTAGTGAGGGCTGATTAGCTAGCAGTAGGGAGACGGTCAAGTTGTGTAGTCAGCTGGGGTGGCCCGAGTCCTCCTAAACAAATTTTTGTCCGAGGCGGAAAACTTCCTCCCAGAATCTCAATTTATTTGTATTTTTATAGGGATTAACTTACCCGGGCACAGGTCACTGACCCACACCGGGGACTGGGGGGAGAAACTGTAATGATAATAATAATAATAATAATAATAATAATAATAATAATAATGATAAGAAGAAGAAGAAGAAGAATTATTATTCATAGTAAATAAAATTTAAAATAAAAAATAAGATTGAAAATAAAATAATAAAATAATAATGATACTAATAATAATAACACTAATAATAATAACACTGATAATAATAATAATAACAATAATAATAATAATAATAATAATAATAATAATAATAATAATAATAATAATAATAATAACAATAATAATAATAATAATAACAATAATAATAATAATAATAAAATAATAATAATAATAATAATAATAATAACACTAATAATAATAATAATAATAATAACAATAATAACAATAATAATAACAATAATAATAATAATAATAATAACAATAATAATAATAATAATAACATTTCTAATAATAATAATATAATAATAATAATAATAATAATAATAACAATAATAATAATAATAATAATAATAATAATAATAATAATAATAATAATAATAATAATAATAATAATAATTATAATAATAATAATAATAATAATAATAATAATAATAATAATAATAATAATAATAATAATAATAATAATAATAATAATAATAATAATAATAATAATAATAATAATAATAATAATAATAATAATAATAATAATAATAATAATAATAATAATAATAATAATAATAATAATAATAATAATAATAATAATAATACTAATAATAATAATAATAATAATAACACTAATAATAATAACACTAATAATAATAATAATAATAATAATAATAATAATAATAATAATAACAATAATAATAATAATAATAATAATAATAATAAAAATAATAATAATAATAAAAATAATAATAATAATAATAATAATAATTATAATAATAATAATAATAATAATAATAATAATAATTATAATAATAATAAAGGGCCACAAAGAAATACAAAAATGAAAAAAAGAAAGGATCAAAAGTGAGAAACAATATATGTTTGTTGTGTTGTCACAGTAAGAGAAACAATTTGAGATCCTGCAATTGTGTGTAAATGAGGCAGAAAGCTAGATGAGAAACCTGGGACTTGGTCACAATTTTCGTGATGCCATATGGCAGCAGGGTCTACCATTAGACAATACATTATGCTTCCAATATCTTCCCAGATGGTAGTACCTCCGTATTTGGTAGCTGCCTACTACCTAACAACTACCTGACATGATCTTTGCTGCCCGCCAGATACATGAAAAGTGCAGAGAACAGCGTCGTGACCTGTACATGGCTTGCATCGACCTAACCAAGGCCTTCGACTCTGTCAAAGAGGAAGCCCTCTGGTGGACCCTCAGCCGTTTTGGTTGCCCACCAAAATTCATCGCCATTGTGAGGCAACTCCATGATGGCATGAACGGCAGTGTCCTGCACAACGGCACACATTCTGAGTTGTTCCCCATCCAAACAGGGGTTAAACAAGGGTATTTACTGGCACCAACTCTCTTTTCCATTTTCTTGGCTGCCTTCCTTACTCGTGCCAGTGCCAATTTAGCCGAGTGAAAGGAGGTCTTTTCAACATAAGACGACTCCAGGCAAGAACAATGGTGTCGGCAGCTTCCATATCTAAACTTCAGTATGCAGACGATCTCACCCGTGTTGCTCACACTGAACACGACCTACAGGAGATCCTGAACACCCACACAGATGCGTATGCACACTTCGGCCTTGAGGTGAATGTACGTAAGACTCAGATTATCTATCACCTGCCCCTGGTTCAGACACACCTCCACCATCCATCCAGCTTAACGGTACTACCCTCTCTAATGTTACCCAGTTTCGGTATATCGGCTCCCACCTGTCCACCACCGCAGACATCGACGAAGAGATTCAGCATCAGATCACATGTGCATCTGAAGCCTTTGGCAAACTCCGAAACTGTGTCTTCAGCTGTAGGGAGCTGAAATTATCTACAAAGCTGCACGTATATCGAGCAGTGGTCCTCTCCACCCTGCTATATGGCAATGGGATATGGGTTACATACAGGTACAGGAGGCACCTCAAGACACTTGAAAACTATCACCTACATAGTCTATGTTTCATCCTCCCTGCTCGCTGGGAAGACAAGAGAATATATGCCAGTATTCTCGCTGACGTCAACTGTAGGAACATCGATGCTACCATTATCCATGAACAACTATGCTGGACTGGCCATGTTACCCACATGGACGACAGTAGACTGCCAAAGCAGCTACTTCACAGTCACCTAACGAACAGTAAATGTAACGCCAGCGGGCAATTGTAAAGGTATAAGGATAGTCTTAAGACAAACCTTAAAAAAAGTACCACATCGACCCCGTCACCTGGGAGTCGATTACTCCACATCGTAAAGCTTGGAGGAGCACCACACGAGAAGGTGTCAATACTTTCGAGTAAGCCCGACTGCAAACCGAGACAGACAAGCGCCAACGCCGGAAAGAAGCTGCCACCGCCCCTCCCGCACAAGATGTAGCCCTCCACATATGCAGCGAATGTGAACGACTCTGCCGGTCACGTATCGGCCTCTTTAGTCACCTCAAAACTCACTAACGAAGGTGACATCCCTAATACCTCGTATCATTGTATCATAGCTGGATGATCATCATACTCGATTCCGAGTGACAGCAAAGTAGTAGTACCCCTCAATTAACCCCAGCAGAAAGATCACTCCTTGCACTACCACGGAGACTGGGAGGAATGGGATTGACCAATCCAGAGGAGATTGCTGCCACCGAACATCAAAACTCAGTTAAGCTCATGGCAGCCCTCACTGACCATATAATAGCTCAGAACGCAACAAGGGAGGTGGATGCCAGTGAAGTAAACAAGATTTGAAGGTCCATTACAACAGAACGACATCACGGCCAAAGTGATAAGTTGCAGCAACTGTTGCTGCAAGCACCAGAGAATTTGAAAAAAAAATATCTATAGAGCAGGAGGTGGGCGCCTCGAATTGGTTAATTACGTTACCGATAAGAGAAAATGGTTTCAGTCTCAATAAACAAGAATTTAAAGATGCCAATGCTCTAAGGTTTGGTAGACCAGTAGAAGGTTTGCCCTCCCAATGCGTGTGTGGCTCTTCCTATGACGTCGATCACGCCATGATGTGCAAGAAAGGGGGCTTCATATGCATGAGGCATGACGAAGTAAGGGATCTCACAGCAAATATGTTGAAGGAAATCTGCTGTGATGTCAGGGTAGAACCGACCCTCCTTCCATTGGACCGTGAGAATTTCCAAAATAGGACTTCAAACATATCCAACGAAGCCTGTGTTGACGTCATGGCTCGAGGATTCTGGACGCGGGAACAGCTAGCCTTCTTCGACATAAGGATTTTTGATCCCATGGCCGCATGTCACCGTAACTTTGCTCTCGATGCTGCACACAAGAGGAACGAGAACGACAAGATAAGGGCATACAGGGAGAGAATTCAGAACGTTGATCAAGGCAGCTTCACTCCTCTAGTGTTCACAACCTCTGGTGGATGGGACCAAGTGCAAGATGCTTCTACGCCAGATTCGCGGTGGTGCTATCCGAACAGAAGCAGCAGCCCAGAAGTTATGTTGCAGCCTGGATGAGATGTCGAATGTCCTTCTCTCTCCTTAGGTCGCCTTTGCTCTGTCTCAAGGGAACGAGAGCATCGGCCCCAAAGCCGACAACAGTTGCAGATATTGACAATGAGGAAATAAAATGGTGGCGAAGGTATGGCTATAAGGGGAGAATGGAGATCAAAACAAGAAAGAAAATAAAGTAGTAGTAGTAGTGTTTGTGCGTGTGTGTGTGCATCTCAAGTTCTTTTTCAGCCTAAGAACCATAAACCCTCGTTAACGTACAATATATTTCCATATTCATTCTATTAATACATAGTTACATACACTAATAAAACATGAAGGTAGCGACAAAGATTTACTTATTTCACCCTGTTACAGTCTTCGGGTGCGGTAGGTACTAATTTATTATTCAGTTACCCGAATTACCCCTGGAGATTCATCACCAATAAGAGGTTAGCATAATAACTAATATAAAGAAGACAAGGTAATTCCCTCAGGCTTATAAGTTGTCGCTAATCTTTCACTACTGGGACGCCAATTTTAATATCTTATTTGGGTAACACAGAAAGAACCCAGTACACAAGTGGTTCGTCGATTACCTCCCCCACTTGCTAATCTCCCCCTAGTAGACTCTCTGCCCAAAAAGTGTATCTCTCTTAATAGAATATCTCCCCTAACAGACCATCTCCCCTAATGGACTATCTTCCTTAATAGACTATCTCCTCTCATAGGCTATCTCCCCAAATACACTATCTCCCCTAACAGACCATCTCCCCTAATAGACCATCTCCCTAATAGACTGTCTCCCCTAATAGACTATCTCCCTTAATAAACTATCTCCCTTAGGAGAATATCTCCCTTAATAGACAGCCTCTTCTAATAGACTATCTCCCCTAATAGACTATCTCCCCTAAGAGAATATCTTCCTTAATAGACTATCGCCTCTAATAGACTATCTTCCCCAATACACTATCTCCCTTATTAGACTATCTCCTCTAATAGACTATCTCTCCTAAAAGACTATCTCTGCTAATATACTATCTCCCCTAATATACTATCTCCCCAAATAGACTATAGGCGTTTACTGTAAGGCGTTTTCGTCGCGCTAGCTCTTCTACTGTATATGCGTAGATGTTGCTTTTGATTTATGCTCATGACACGTTCAGAGGGAAAGGCTAACGCCTCGATCAGGCGTTAGCCTTGTGCAGCCCTCAAGCGGCCCAAATAGCTAACAACCAATCAGCGATTTCTCCCACTGAAAATACGCTGATCATGGCCGCGTATGGAGAATATTTTGATTAATATTGAAGAGTTGGAGGCATGAAAGGCAATAAAAAACTGTGATAAAATAATAAAAATAATTTTATATACGGTAGTATATTGGATAGGACCTAAAACAAAATGAATGGCGTGAAAGAATTCAAAAGGATTACACCTAGTTGAAGCCTGTTTTGTCTCCTCCTTTTTAAGTGGGTGCTGTCCCATTTTATTAGCCGTTGGTGCCGTGGGTGTAACAATATTGATAATTACAGAAGTATGATTGAAACATTAATATCATTACTCATAAGATACTTTAAATAAGGGTGAGCAAGTTAATTACAGTTCTGTAAGTGCAAAATTTATGACTTAGAGTCTTAGACGAACCAGAAATACGTCGTATTTCATGCACAAATATGCGAACATCTAGCCGCGAGAGAAGAAACGTAGAGCTGCTCTGTTTGTTTCGTGAGGTATTAGAGTCCGGGGGAAATTTCTTTACAACGGGCCAGACTTTTTGTGATAATCTTATTTGTTGTTGACTGATTGAATTTTATTTTTTGTCTTTCTTTCCATAATTTTCTCAATATTTTCTTCACTATTTCTTTCTATATTGTGTCCAAATAACAGTTCTCCTAATTTTTTTGTTTTCTGAAGACTGTTACAATGTCGTATTTTTTCTTGATAACAATCCGGAAAAGTTAATGCGTTAGCTATTCCGTGCATCTTAAAACACCTTACAATAAACGCCTTATCTCCCCTAATCAACACTCTCAGGGCAAGATGAGAGACACTTTAGGGTGAGCGTGTTAGGGTATCTCTAGATCGATCATTTCATACCAATAACCCAATTACTACACGCTCTTTTAACTCCTCACAACCATCTCTATGACAATGATCAGCCTGCCTTGGTCTCTACTCTGTTGCATCAAGTCGCACCTTTGAAAACTGCTGTATGTACAGAAATTCACCTTTTCTGTGTATTTAGTCTCTGGTTTTAGGAAAATATTCATATGTCAATTTATATTAGACTTTACTTTTTTTCCGGAGAGATAAGTGAGAAGAAAAAGCACTCAACACACTGACCCTCTCGGCTCTCTCTGACCATCACCACGACCTCATCTGCAAATTTGGTGAGAAACTTCTGCACCATCCTCGACACACGCTCCTACTACCACCCGAGATCCCTTGTCCGAGAATTGCTGTTCGACACCACAACCGCATCCAGCCCATACGAGCACGAACTGATCGCTATAAGAACAGCCCAGTTCCAACCATTGCAAAAATTATCAATAACTTGTAATTAACCAGTGTATTCACCTCCAGTCAATCTTACCGTTTTGCACTGTCACTATGTTGAAATGTCCTGTAATATATCCTAGTTATTATATAACATATTTGTATCACCATGTTACTTGTATATCATTTGTAAATCAAGAGACCCATTCCCCAATTATGCAACTGTATATTTTCAGCCTTCCGGCTGCCATGCTCTTTCAATAAACCGTTAATTATTATTATTATTATTATTACACTCACACTCACACACACACACACACGCGCGCGAGCATATGCATAGTTACACACGAATACATTATTCCAAGCAGAAACAAATACAGACATAAGCATACGTACACATAACAAATACACAGTAACACACTTAAACCAACACTCACGCTCACAAACACTTCCCGACGTACTCAACGCGTTCTTCAGCCTTATTTGATGCTTGGACATTCTGTCAGTTTCTGTTGCGCATTTTTGTACGTGGGGCATCCGTAGACTTTTAAATGTATTTGACCATGTACTCATGCTGGTTTAACCTGGACTTTATAAACATTCACTCTAGGGTTTCATAAAATTAGCTGACAGAGTATTTGAGCAGTACCAAAGTCACTCTCCAAAGAAGTTGTTTCTGACAGTTTCCTGCGCCAGCACAGTAGTTTCTTTGGCGCGAGTCTGTGATCTTTAATGACGCGGCCATAAGCTAATAATAATCAACTGAATTATGCCTCTCAGCTTATTTCAATTTATGATTAAATACCCTAACGCTACTCTAACTCTTCCTAACCTAACGTAACCAAACGGCAGGCTGTACGGTGCTCAAACATCTAACTTTATTCTCTTCTGTAGTATTAACTGGGACACTAAACGTTCTCGTCTTTCACAGTAAGTGAGGTGTTGGGTGTCGTCACCAGTAGTCATTCTTCAATTTCTCAATCCAATAGCAGTGTAATATCTCAGAAACCAAGCTGAACTACAGTACAGCAACCTTCTCCAAAGACTCCTAAGGCACCGATCATCTAAGTGAAACATTTTCATAATAATCCCGTTATTTTATTACTAAGATTGACCTTTTCCTCGTAAATTGAAAACCTCAGATCAGTATCGATATTCAGAGTAAAATTTTCATTGTGATGATGAATATGACATATTTCCACATTATTGTTGACCAAGATGTATCCCCATGCATGTTTTACTGTGTCTATGTTTGACGCTGAAAGAAATGATTTTGTATGTTAGATTTAACTTCGGCAAAATCCTCAGCGTCATCGACGAACGATTGTATCAACAAGTAAACGATACTTGACACATACCAATATTCACCTAACACACACCCAAACATACACCTAACACACATCCAAACATGCTGTACACTTACTAGCACACACCTAAACATACACACATATACATAGATGCACGTAAAACACCAGTTATGATTGTAAACCGCAGATCTCACCACTTGTCTGTCCTGTCATAAAGTAAAGAACAACTTTGAAATCTAAGCAAGTAGTACTAGAATGCATATAAAGAAACTAACAATGTTAACTCCTGATATTCTCTTCGTAATTCTGCTAAGAAACTTGCACGAGTAGGAAAAGCCTCTGCAATTAAATATGGACTGAAAGACGAACATGTCTAATTGAATATACCTCCCTGGATGTATCTCACTCCCAAAAGTATCTTTACGATTTTGTTTGAGACAATATGACGAAGGATTTTGACAACTCTCCCGATACAACAGGAGTCGCAGTGTTCATTTTGAAATTCATTGAACCCCTCCGTTCAGATACTTCTAAGAGCGATTTTTTTACTCTACATCATAAGCATTCATTTTAAAAACTCACGGTACTGTCGGGAGTGGTGACTTCTTTCTGGTAAGGCAGATGGAGATTCAGCATGATGGGAAGGAAAGATACAAGAGCACTAAGCACCCAGATAGCCGCGATGGAGCACGTCACGATTCTCTTCGTCATCCACCGGCCGTAGCGCAGAGGGTCCTGACGGGAGAGTAGGTGAAACACGCATTATGATGTGGTACTTGTGATGGTGAGAAGTCCAGGTGTGAGAGTTGTACTTGATGAGTGGGGGATAAAGGGACATACTTAGTGGGGGTGGTATACAGGGGAGGAACTTGGTGGGGAGGTAAACAGAGGGGAAACTTGGAGGGGAGGAGCTTATTGGGGAGGTATACAGGGAGGAACTTGGTAGGGAGGTATACAGAGGAGGAACTTATTGGGGAGGTATACAGGGAGGAACTTGGTAGGGAGGTATACAGAGGAGGAACTTATTGGGGAGGTATACAGGGAGGAACTTCGTGGGGAGGTATACAGAGGAGGAACTTATTGGGGAGGTATACAGAGGAGGAACTTATTGGGGAGGTACACAGGGGAGGAGTTTGTTGGGGAGGTAGACAGGGAGGAACTTGGTGGGGAGGTATACAAGGAGGAACTTGATGGGGAGGTATACAGAGGAGGAACTTATTGGGGAGGTATACAGGGAGGAACTTGGTGGGGAGGTATACAGAGGAGGAACTTATTGGGGAGGTACACAGGGAGGAACTTGGTGGGGAGGTATACAGAGGAGGAACTTATTGGGGAGGTACACAGGGAGGAACTTGGTGGGGAGGTATACAGAGGAGGAACTTATTGGGGAGGTATACAGGGAGGAACTTGGTGGGGAGGTATACAGGGAGGAACTTGGTGGGAGGTATACAGGGGAGGAGTTGTTTGGGACTGTATACAGGGAGGAACTTGGTGGGAGGTATACAGGGGAGGAACTTGGTGGGGAGGTATACAGGGGAGGAACTTATTGGGGAGGTATGCGGGGGAGGGACTTGGTAGGAAGGGATACAAGGAGGAACTTGGTGGGGAGGTATACAGGGAGGAACTTGGTGGGAGGTATACAGGGGAGGAACTTGGTGGGGAGATTTACAGGGGAGGAACTTGGTGGGGAGGTATACAGGGGAGGAACTTGGTGGGGAGGTATACAGAGGAGGAACTTATTGTGGAGGTACACAGGGAGGAACTTGGTGGGGAGGTATACAGAGGAGGAACTTATTGGGGAGGTACACAGGGAGGAACTTGGTGGGGAGGTATACAGAGGAAGAGCTTCTTGGGGATGTATACAGGGAGGAACTTATTGGGGAGGTATACAGGGGAGGAACTTGGTGGGGAGGTATACAGCGAGGAACTTGATGGGGAGGTATACAGGGAGGAACTTGGTGGGTGGTATACAGGGGAGGAGATTATTGGGGATGTATACAGGGAGGAACTTGGTGGGAGGTATACAGGGGAGGAACTTGGTGGGGAGGTATACAGGGGAGGAACTTATTGGGGAGGTATGCAGGGGAGGGACTTGGTAGGGAGGGATACAGGGAGGAACTTGGTGGGGAGGTATACAGGGAGGAACTTGGTGGGAGGTATACAGGGGAGGAAATTGGTGGGGAGATTTACAGGGGAGGAACTTGGTGGGGAGGTATACAGGGGAGGAACTTGGTGGGGAGGTATACAGAGGAGGAACTTATTGGGGAGGTACACAGGGAGGAACTTGGTGGGGAGGTATACAGAGGAAGAGCTTCTTGGGGATGTATACAGGGAGGAACTTATTGGGGAGGTATACAGGGGAGGAACTTGGTGGGGAGGTATACAGGGAGGAACTTGATGGGAAGGTATACAGGGAGGAACTTGGTGGGAGGTATACAGGGGAGGAGTTTATTGGGGATGTATACAGGGAGGAACTTGGTGGGAGGTATACAGGGGAGGAACTTGGTGGGGAGGTATACAGGGGAGGAACTTATTGTGGAGGTATAGAGGGAGGAACGTGGTGGGGAGGTATGCAGGGGAGGAACTTGGTGGGGAGGTATAGAGGGAGGAACTTGGTGGGGAGGTATGCAGGGGAGGAACTTGGTGGGGAAGTATGCAGGGGAGGAACTTGGTGGGGAGGTATAGAGGGAGGAACTTGGTAAGGAGGTATACAGGGAGGAACTTGGTGGGGAGGTATGCATGGGAGGAACTTGGTGGGGAGGTATAGAGGGAGGAACTTATTGGGGAGGTATACAGGGGAGGAACTTGGTGGGGAGGAATACAGGGAGAAACTTGGTGGGGAGGTATACAGAGGACGAACTTGGAGGGGAGGAATACAGGGAGGAACTTTGTGGGGAAGTATACAGAGGAGGAACTTGGTGGGGAGGTATACAGGGGAGGAACTTGATGGTAGTATACAGGGAGGAAGTTATTGGGGAGTATACAGGGAGACTTATGGGAGGTATGCATGGAGGAACTTGGTGGGGAGGTATACAAAGAGGAACTTGGTGGGGAGGTATACAGAGAGGAGCTTGGTGGGGAGGTATACAGAGAGGAACTTGGTGGGGAGGTATACAGGGAGGAACATGGTGGGGAGGTATACAGAGAGGAACTTGGTGGGGAGGTTTACAGAGGAGGAACTTGGTGGGGAGGTATACAGGGGAGGAAGTTGTTGGGGAGGTATACAGGGAGGAACTTATTGTGGAGGTATACAGGGAGGAACTTATTGGGAAGGTATACAGGGGAGGAACTTATTGGGGAGATATACAGGGGAGGAACTTGGTGGGGAGGTATACAGGGGAGGAACTCGGTGGGGAGGTATAAAGGGAGGAACTTATTGAGGAGGTATACAGAGGAGGAAGTTGGTGGGGAGGTATACAGGGAGGAACTTATTGTGGAGGTATGCAGGGAGGAACTTTTCGGGAAGGTATACAGGGGAGGAACTTGGTGGAGAGGTATACAGGGAGGAACTTGGTTATGGTGAGGTATGCAGAGGAGGAACTTGGTGGGGAGGTATACAGGGAGGAACTTGGTGGGGAGGTATACAGGGTAGGAGCTTAGTAGGGAGGTATACAGGGAGGAACTTATTGGAGAGGTATAGAGGGAGGAATTTGGTGGGGAGGTATACAGGGAAGAAACTTGGTGGGGAGGTATGCAAGGAGGAACTTGGTGGGGAAGTATGCAGGAGAGGAACTTGGTGGGGAGGTAAACAGGGAGGAATTTGGTGAGGAGGTATACAGGGAAGAACTTGATGAGGAGGTTTACAGGGAGAAAGTTATTGGAGAGGTATACAGGGAGGAACTTCGTGGGGAGGTATACAGGGATGAACTTGGTGGGGAGGTTTACAAGAGGAACTTAGTGGGGTGGTATTCAGGGGAGGAACTTGGTGGGGAGATATAGAGGGAGGAACTTATTGGGGAGGTATACAGGGGATGAACTTGGTGGGGAGGTATACAGGGGAGGAACTTAGTTAGGAATATATAGGGAGGAACGTGGTGGGGAGGGATACAGGGGAGGAACTTAGTGGGGAGGTATACAGGGGAGGATCCTATTGGGGAGGTATACAGGGGAGGAACTTATTGGGGAGGTATACAGGGAGGAACTTATTGGAGAGGTATACAGGGAGGAACTTTTTGGGGAGGTATACAGGGAAGAACTTGGTGAGGAGGTATACAGGGAGGAACTTGGTGGGGAGGTATGCAGGGAGGAACTTGGTGGGGAGGTGCACAGAGGAGGAACTTTGTGGGGAGGTATACAGGGAAGAAATTTTGGGGAGGTATACAGGGAGGAACTTGGTGGGGAGGTATACAGGGAGGAACTTGGTGGGGAGGTATACAGGGAGGAACTTATTGGGGAGGTATACAGGGAGGAACTTGGTGGGTAGGTATACAAGGAGGAACTTGGTGGGAGGTATACAGGGAGGAACTTATTGGGGAGGTATACAGGGGAGTAGATGTTTGGGAGGCATACAGGGAGGAACTTGGTGGGGAGGTATACAGGGAGGAACTTGGTGAGGAGGTATACAGGGAGGAACTTGGTGGGGAGGTATGCAGGGGAGGAACTTGGTGGGGAGGTATACAGGGAGGAACTTATTGGGGAGGTATACAGGGGAGGAACTTGGTGGGGAGGAATGCAGGGAGGAACATGGTGGGGAGGTATACAGAGGACGAACTTGGTGGGGAGGAATACAGGGAGGAACTTTGTGGGGAAGTATACAGAGGAGGAACTTGGTGGGGAGGTATACAGGGAGGAACTTGGTGGGAGGTATACAGGGAGGAACTTGGTGGGGAGGTATACAGAGAGGAACTTGGTGGGGAGGTATACAGGGAGGAACTTGGTGGGGAGGTATACAGGGAGGAACTCATTGGGGAGATATACAGGGGAGGAACTTAATGGCGAGGTATACATGGAGGAACTTGGTGGGGAGGTATACAGAGAGGAACTTGGTGGGGAGGTATACAGAGAGGAACTTGGTGGGGAGGTATACAGGGAGGAACTTGGTGGGGAGGTATACAGGGAAGAACTTGGTGGGGAGGTATACAGGGAGGAACTTAGTGGGGAGGTATACAGAGGAGGAACTTGGTGGGGAGGTATACAGGGGAGGAACTTGGTGGGAGGTATACAGGGAGGAACTTATTGGGGAGGTATACAGGGGAGGAACTTGGTGGGGTGGTATACAGGGGAGGAACTTGTTGGGGAGGTATACAGAGGAGGAACTTTATGGGGAGGTATACAGGGGAGGAACTTATTGGAGAGATATACAGGGGAGGAACTTGGTGGGGAGGTACACAGGGGAGGAACTTGGTGGGGAGGTATACAGGGAGGAACTTATTGGGGAGGTATACAGGGGAGGAAGTTGGTGGGGAGGCATACAGGGAGGAACTTATTGTGGAGTTATACAGGGAGGAACTTATTGGGAAGGTATACAGGGGAGGAACTTGGTGGAGAGGTATACAGGGAGGAACTTGGTGGTGAGGTATGCAGGGGGGGAACTTTGTGGGGAGGTATGCAGGGAGGAACTTGGTGGGGAGGTATACAGGGTAGGAGCTTAGTAGGGAGGTATACAGGGAGGAACTTATTGGAAAGGTATACAGGGAGGAACTTGGTGGGGAGGTATACAGGGAAGAAACTTGGTGGGGAGGTATGCAAGGAGGAACTTGGTGGGGAAGTATGCAGGAGAGGAACTTGGTGGGGAGGTAAACAGGGTGGAACTTGGTGAGGAGGTATACAGGGAAGAACTTGATGAGGAGTTTTACAGGGAGAAACTTATTGGAGAGGTATACAGGGAGGAACTTGGTGGGGAGGTATACAGGGATGAACTTGGTGGGGAGGTATACAGGAGGAACTTAGTGGGGTGGTATTCAGGGGAGGAACTTGGTGGGGAGATATAGAGGGAGGAACTTATTGGGGAGGTACTGTATACAGGGGATGAACTTGGTGGGGAGGTATACAGGGGAGGAACTTAGTTAGGAAATATATAGGGAGGAACGTGGTGGGGAGGGATACAGGTGAGGAACTTAGTGGGGAGGTATACAGGGGAGGATCCTATTGGGGAGGTATACAGGGGAGGAACTTATTGGGGAGGTATACAGGGAGGAACTTATTGGAGAGGTATACAGGGAGGAACTTTTGGGGAGGTATACAGGGAAGAACTTGGTGAGGAGGTATACAGGGAGGAACTTGGTGGGGAGGTATGCAGGGAGGAACTTGGTGGGGAGGTGCACAGAGGAGGAACTTTGTGGGGAGGTATACAGGGAAGAACTTTGTGGGGAGGTATACAGGGAGGAACTTGGAGGGGAGGTATACAGGGAGGAACTTTGTGGGGTAATATACAGGGGAGGAACTTGGTGGGGAGGTATACAGGGGAGGAACTTGATGGGTAAGTATACAGGGGAGGAACTTATTGGGGAGGTATACAGGGGGGTAACATGGTAGGGAGGCATAACAGGGAGGAAATTATTGGGGTGGTATACAAGGAGGAACTCATTGGGGAGATATATAGGGGAGGAACTTATTGGAGAGGTATACAGGGAGGAACTTTTGGGGAGGTATACAGGGAAGAACTTGGTGAGGAGGTATACAGGGAGGAACTTGGTGGGGAGGTATACAGGGAGGAACTTGGTGGGGAGTTATACAGGGAGGAATTTGGTGGGGAGGTATACAGGGAGGAACTTATTGGGGAGATATACAGGGGAGGAACTTATTGGGGAGGTATACAGGGGATGAACTTGCTGGGGAGGTATACAGGGAGGAACTTATTGTGGAGGGGTACAGGGAGGAACTTATTGGGGAGGTATACAGGGGAGGAACTTGGTGGTGAGGTATACAGGGAGGAAGTTGGTAGGGAGATATACAGGGGAGGAACTTAATGGGGAGGTATAGAGGGAGGAACTTGGTGGGGAGGTATACAGGGAGGAACTTATTGGAGAGGTATACAGGGAGGAACTTGGTGGGGAGGTATACAGGGAAGGAACTTGGTGGGGAGGTATACAGGGAGGAACTTTTGTGGAGGGGTACAGGGAGGAACTTATTGGGGAGGTATACAGGGGAGGAACTTGGTGGTGAGGTATACAGGGAGGAACTTGGTAGGGAGGTATACAGGGGAGGAACTTAGTGGGGAGGTATAGAGGGAGGAACTTGGTGGGGAGGTATACAGGGAGGAACTTATTGGAGAGGTATACAGGGAGGAACTTGGTGGGGAGGTATACAGGGAAGGAACTTGGTGGGGAGGCATGCATAGGAGGAACTTGGTTGGGAGGTATACAGGGAAGGAGCTTGGTGGGGAGGTATACAGGGGAGGAACTTGGTGGTGAGGTATACAGGGAGGAACTTGGTGGGGAGGTATGCAGGAGAGGAACTTGGTGGGGCTGAAAACAGGGAGGAACTTGGTGGGGAGGTATACAGGGAGGAACTTGGTGGGGACGTATACAGGGAGGAACTTATTGGAGAGGGATACAGGGAAGGATCTTATTTCGGAGGTACATAGGGGAGGAACTTATTGGGGAGGTATACAGGGAGGAACTTATTGGAGAGGTATACAGGGAGGAACTTTTTGGGGAGGTATACAGGGAAGAACTTGGTGAGGAGGTATATAGGGAGGAACTTGGTGGGGAGGTATGCTGGGAGGAACTTGGTGGGGAGGTATACAGGGAGGAACTCGGTGGGGAGGTATGCTGGGAGGATCTTGGTGGGGAGGTATACAGGGGAGGAACTTGGTGGGGAAGTATACAGGGAGGATCTTGGTGGGGAATGTATACAAGGTGAAGGTTCCAAGTGTTCCCTGAAGAAAGCAGTGATGGGTAGGGAATCACCGGGAAACACTGAAGTCCATTTATTAGCGGATAGGAGAAATACAAGTGGTGACTAGAGTGCGCCATGCACGGCCCACGGAGTCAGACTGAGACTGCCTTGCTATATGGCAGCCTCGGTGCAATTCTGCCACATAACACGTGCAGTGTTGCCACGTAATTTTATACATAGATGCTGCTCGACACAGTAGCTTATATACAAGGATGCTACTCGGCACAGTAGCTTAGATACATAACCTACACAAGAGAGAAGCTTAGTTTGGAGGTATATAGGGAGGAACTTATTGGGGAGGTATACAGGGTAGGAACTTGGTGGGGAGGTATACAGGGGAGGAACTTGGTGGGGAGGTATACAGGGGAGGAACTTGGTGGGGAGGTATACACGTGAGGAAATTGGTGGGGAGGTATATAAGGGGGAATTTATTGGGGAGGTATACAGGGGAGGACGTTATTGGGGAGGTATACAGGGGAGGAACTTGGTGGGAAGGTATACAGGGAGGATCTTAGTGGGAAGGTATACAGGGGAGGAGCTTAGTTAGGAGGTATATAGGGAGGAACTTATTGGGGAAGTATACAGGGGAGGAACTTATTGGGGAGGTATGCAGGGGAGGAACGTGGTGGGGAGGTATACAGGGGGGGAACCTGGTTGGAAGGTATACAGGGAGGAACTTATTGGGGCGGTATACAGGCAGGGACTCGGTTGGGGGTATACAGGGAGATACTTGGTGGATTGATATACAGGGGAGGAACTTATTGGGGAGGCAACAGGGAGGAACTTATTCTGGAGATATACAGGGGAGGAACGTATTGGGGAGGTATACAGGGAGGAACTTGGTGGGGAGATATACAGAGAGGATCTTGGTAGGGAGGTATACAAGGGAGGAGCTTAGCTAGGAGGTATATAGGGAGGAACTTATTGGGGAGATATACAGGGGAGGAGCTTGGTGGGGAAGTGTACAGGGGAGGAACTTGGTGGGGAGGTATACAGGTGAGGAAATTGGTGGGGAGGTATACAGGGGAGGAACTTGGTGGGGAGGTATACAGGGAGGAACTTGGTGGGGAGGTATACAGGGGAGGAACTTGGTGGGGAGGTATACAGGGGAGGAACGTATTGGGGAGGTATACAGGGAGGAACTTGGTGGGGAGATATACAGAGAGGATCTTGGTAGGGAGGTATACAGGTGAGGAAATTGGTGGGGAGGTATACAAGGGGGGAGCTTAGCTAGGAGGTATATAGGGAGGAAGTTATTGGGGAGGTATATAGGGGAGGAACTTTTTGGGGAGGTATGCAGGGGAGGAACTTGGTGGGGAGGTATACAGGGGAGGAACGTATTCAGGAGGTATATAAGGGGGGAATTTATTGGGTGGGTATTCAGGGGAGGAACTACTTGGGGAGGTATACAGGGAAGAACTTGGAGGGGAGGTATAAAGGGGAGGAACTTATAGGGGAGGCATACAGGGAGGAACTTGGTGGGGAGGTATACAGGGGAGGAACTTGATGGGGAGGTATACAGGGGAGGAACTTGGTGGGTAGGTATAAAGGGGGGAACTTGGTGGGGAGGTATACAGGGGAGGAACTTATAGGGGAGGTATACAGGGGAGGAACTTGGTGGGGAGGTATACAGGGGAGGAACTTGGTGGGGAGGTATAAACGAGGGAAATTGGTGGGGAGGTATACAGGGGAGGAACTTGGTGTTGAGGTATAAAGGGGGGAACTTGGTGGGGAGGTATACAGGGGAGGAACTTGGTGGGGAGGTATACAGGGGAGGAACTTGGTGGGGAGGTATACAGGGGAGGAACTTGGTGGGGAGGTATACAGGGGAGGAACTTGGTGGGGAGGTATACAGGGGAGGAACTTTTACGGGAGGTATACAGGGGAGAAACTTGGTGGGAAGGTATACAGGGGAGGAACTTTTAGGGGAGGTATACAGGGAGGAGCGTGGAGGGGAGGTATACAGGGAGGAACTTGGAGGGGAGATTTACAGGGGAGGAACTTGGTGGGGAGGTATACAGGGGAGGAACTTATCGGGGAGGTATACAGGGGAGGAACTTGGTGGGGAGGTATAAAGGGGGAAATTGGTGGGGAGGTATACAGGGGAGGAACTTGGTGGGGAGGTATACAGGGGAGGAACTTGGTGGGGAGGTATACAGGGGAGGAACTTGGTGGGGAGGTATAAAGGGGGGAACTTGGTGGGGAGGTATACAGGGGAGGAACTTGGTGGGGAGGTATACAGGGGAGGAACTTGGTGGGGAGGTATACAGGGAGGAACTTGGTGGGGAGGTGTACAGGGGAGGAACTTGGTGGGGAGGTATTCAGGGGAGGAACTTGGTGGGGGTATACAAGGGAGGAACGTATAGGGGAGGTATACAGGGGAGGTATACAGGGGAGGAATTTGGTGGGGAGGTATAAAGGGGGGAGCTTGGTGGGGAGGTATAAAGGGGAGGAACTTGGTGGGGAGGTATACAGGGGAGGAACTTGGTGGGGAGGTATACAGGGGGGAACTTGGTGGGGAGGTATACAGGGGAGGAACTTATAGGGGAGGTATGCAGGGGAGGAACTTAGTGGGGAGGTGTAAAGGGGGGAACTTGGTGGGGAGGTATACAGGTGAGGAACTTGGTGGGGAGGTATACAGGGGAGGAACTTGGTGGGGAGGTATACAGGGGAGGAACTTGGTGGGGAGGTAAAAGGGAGGAACTTGGTGGGGAGGTATACAGGGGAGGAACTTATAGGGGAGGTATACAGGGGAGGAACTTAGTGGGGAGGTATAAAGGGAGGAACTTGGTGGGGAGGTATACAGGGGAGGAACTTGGTGGGGAGGTATACAGGGGAGAAACTTGGTTGGGAGGTATACAGGGGAGGAACTTGGTTGGAAGGTATACAGGGAGGAACTTGGGGGAGAGGTATACAGGGGAGGAGTTTATTGGGGAGGTATATAAGGGGGAACTTGGTGGGGAGGTATTCAGGGAGGAACTTGGTGGGAGGTATACAGGGAGGAACTTGGGGGAAGGTATACAGGGAGGAACTTGGTGGGGAGGTATACAGGGGAGGAGTTTATTGGGGAGGTATATAAGGGGGAACTTGGTGGGGAGGTATTCAGGGAGGAACTTGGTGGGGAGGTACACAGGGGAAGAACTTGGTGGGGAGGTATACAGAGATGAATTTGGTGGGGAGGTATACAAGGGAGGAACTTATTGGAGAGGTATACAAGGGAGGAACTTATTGGGAGGTATACAGTGGAGGAACTTGGTGGGGAGTTATACAGGGTGGAACTTGTGGGGAGGTATACAGGGGAGGAACTTGGTGGGGAGGTATACAGGGGAGGAAGTTGGTGGGGAGGCATTCAGGGAGGAACTTGGTGGGGAGGTATACAGGGGAGGAACTTGGTGGGGAGGTATACAGGGGAGGAACTTGGTGGGGAGGCATTCAGGGAGGAACTTGGTGGGCGAGGTATACAGGGGAGGAATTTATTGGGGAGTTATATAAGGGGGAACTTGGTGGGGAGGTATTCAGGGTGGAACTTGGTGGGGAGGTATACAGGGGAGGAACTTGGTGGGGAGGTATACAGGGGAGGAACTTGGTGGGGAGGCATTCAGGGAGGAACTTGGTGGGAGGTATACAGGGGAGGAACTTATTGGGGAGGTATACAGGGGAGTAACTTATTGGGGAGGTATACAGGGAGGGACCTGGTTGGGGGTATACAGGGAGGTACATGGTGGGGAAGTATACAAGGGAGGAACTTATTGGGTAGGTACACAGGGGAGGAACTTATTAGGTAGGTATACAGGGGAGGAGCTTATTGGGGAGGTATACAGGGGAGGAACTTGGTGGGGAGGTATACAGGGGAGGAACTTGGTGGGGAGGTATACAGGAGACGAACTTGGTGGGAAGGTAGACAGGTGAGGAACTTAATAGGTAGGTATACAGGGAGGAACTTGGTGGGAAGGTATACAAGGGAGGAATTTATTGGGGCGGTATACAGGGAGGAGCTTGGTGGGGAGGAATACAGGGGAGGAACTTGTTTGGAAGGTATACAGGGAGGTACTTGGTGGGGAGGTATACAGGGGAGGATCTTATTGTTTAGGTATACAGGGGAGGAACTTGGTGGGAAGGTATATAGGGGAGTAACTTATTGGGGAGGTTTACAGGTAGGGACCTGGTTGGGGGTATACAGGGAGGTACATGGTGGGGAAGTGTACAAGGGAGGAACTTATTGGGGAGGTACACAGGGGAGGAACTTGGTGGGGAGGTATACAGGGGAGGAGCTTATTGGGGAGGTATACAGGGGAGGAACTTGGTGGGGAAGTATACAGGGGAGGAACTTGGTGGGGAGGTATACAGGGGAGGAACTTGGTGGGAGGGTAGACAGGTGAGGAACTTATTGGGTAGGTATACAGGGAGGAACTTGGTGGGAAGGATATACAGGGGAGGATTTTTTTGGGGAGGTATACAGTGAGGAACTTGGTGGGAAGGTATACAGGAGACGAACTTCGTGGGAAGGTAGACAGGTGAGGAACTTATTGGGTAGGTATACAGGGAGGAACTTGGTGGGAAGGTATACAGTGGTGGACCTTATTGGGGAGGTATATAAGTGGGAACTTGGTGGGGAGGTATACAGGGAGGAACTTGGTGGGGAGGTATACAGGGGAGGAACTTGGTTGGAAGGTATACAGGGAGGAACTTGGGGGAGAGGTATACAGGGGAGGAATTTATTGGGGAGGTATATAAGGGGGAACTTGGTGGGGAGGTATTCAGGGAGGAACTTGGTGGGGAGGTATACAGGGGAGGAAGTTGGTGGGGAGGTATACAGAGATGAATTTGGTGGGGAGGTATACAAGGGAGGAACTTATTGGAGAGGTATACAAGGGAGGAACTTATTGGGGAGGTATACAGGGGAGGAACTTGGTGGGGAGTTATACAAGGTGGAACTTGTGGGGTGGTATACATGAATGAACTTGGTGGGGATGTATACAGGGGAGGAACTTGGTGGGGAGGTATACAGGGAGGAACTTGGTGGGGAGGTATACAGGGGAGGAACTTGGTGGGGAGGCATTCAGGGAGGAACTTGGTGGGAGGTATACAGGGGAGGAACTTATTGGTGAGGTATACAGGGGAGGAACTTGGTGGGGAGGTATACAGGGGAGGAACTTGGTGGGGAGGTATACAGGAGACGAACTTGGTGGGAAGGTATACAAGGGAGGAATTTATTGGGGAGGTATACAGGGAGGAACTTGGTGGGAAGGTATTCAGGAGACGAACTTGGTGGGAAGGTAGACAGGTGAGGAACTTATTGGGTAGGTATACAGGGAGGAACTTGGTGGGAAGGTATACAGGGGAGGAATTTATTGGGGAGGTATACAGGGAGGAACTTGGTGGGGAGGAATACAGGGGAGGAACTTGGTTGGAAGGTATACAGGGAGGAACTTGGTGGAGAGGTATACAGGGGAGGAACTTATTGGGGAGGTATATAAGGGGGAACTTGGTGGGGAGGTATACAGGGAGGAACTTGGTGGGGAGGTATACAGGGGAGGAACTTGGTGGGGAGGTATACAGAGAGGAACTTGGTGGGGAGGTATACAAGGGAGGAACTTATTGGAGGGGTCTACAAGGGAGGAACTTATTGGGGAGGTATACAGGGAAGAACTTGGAGGGGAGGTATACAGGGGAAGAATTTGGTGGGGAGGTATAGGGGGAACTTGGTGGGGAGGTATACAGGGGAAGAATTTGGTGGGTAGGTATACAGGGGAGAAACTTGGTGGGGAGGTATACAGGGAGGAACTTGGTGGGGAGGTATACAAGGGAGGAACTTGGTGGGGAGGTATACAGGGAGGAACTTATTGGGGAGGTTTACAAGGGAGGAACTTATTGGGGAGGTATACAGAGGAGGAACTTGGTGGGGAGGTTTACAGGGATGAACTTGGTGGGGAGGTAAACAGGAAGGAACTTGGTGGGGAGGTATACAGGGGAGGTACTTGGTGGGGAGGTATACACGCAGGAACTTGGTGGGGAGGTATACAGGGGAGGAACTTATTGGGGAGGTATACAGGGGAGGAACTTGTGGGGAGGTGTACATGAAGGAACTTGGTGGGGAGGTATACAGGGGAGGCAACTTTGTAAAGGTGAAATGTTAACCACTGGAAATTGAAAACCGTTGACAGAATTAACGAACGAGTCAATATGAAAGGGAACGAACCAAGAGAGATTGATGGAAGAGGAGAGACGGTCTGGCAGGGGGAGGAGGGATGCAGTATCATTCAATGCCACTCACCTTTATATGTATATATCGATCGAGGCTAATGGCGCAGAGGTTGACGATGGACGCTGTCGAACACATCACATCGAAGGCGATCCAGGTGCTGCAGAATCGCTCACCAAACGGCCAGTAACCCAAAAGATCATTCACAAGGGCAAAGGTCATGACCACACAGGCCACGAAGAGGTCAGCAATAGCTAAGGAGACGACGAAGAGGTTGCCAATCTTGCGAAGGTTCCTGTCGGTGTATACAGCCACACAGACTAGAACGTTGCCGAAGATAGACAGGAAGATGACGAAGGAGAGCACAACACCTGCAGGAGAAGATGAGGGAGTCTTAATTTACTAAGATTATTAGAATTACATGAAGATAAAGGTTAATGAAGAAGAGACTCGTGAAAGCCGAAAAAACGGACGAACGTTTAGTGTGAAAGACAAACAATGTAGAATAACGAATATACACGAAAAAAGGTGTTTACAAAGGTTATTATGAGATGATGAGAGAACAGAACCTTGATGTGCTGTATAGCTGTATACAGTATATTACTCAAACAAGATACTTTTACTGTACCGTACAGTACGTGCACGTGTATGTGTGTGTGTGTGTGTGTGTGTGTGTGTGTGTGTGTGTGGTTACCGGTTTATATGAAAAAATTACAATTACTTATATTTTGGTCTGTTTACCTCAATATATCAAGCGAAACTGCACCTATAAGGCGTATCTTCGAATATAGAGATGAAAATATACTCCTTCAAATCTTTAATTTTCTAGTGCGTCACCTTCTGGACTACTAAATACAGGCATAGCGACCTTACCTCCAGAAAGACTTGATATCCTAATAATATAGGTGCAACACAAAGCAACTCAGATTATCCCGAACTAAATCGTCTCTATTATCAAAATAAACTAAGGACTAACAACTTACAGGGACATTCTCAATCATGAAAGAGACTAAACACGTACACCTTGATAAAGTTTTATAGCTGCTCGACCTCACCGCAAGAGGACACAGTTTCAAGCTTGCTAAGGTGCCATGCAGGATGAACAGTCTACCAGTTCAAGCCGTGGAAGCGAGAACATTACCATACATAAAAAAAAAAAAAAATCTGAACAAGACTCTGAAGAGCATAGTCACTTCTAGTTAGGTAGTAGGTAGTAGTCAGCTACCAAACAGGGAGGTACTACCGCCTGGGAAGATATTGGAAGCATAATGTGTTGTCTCATGGTAGACCCTGCTGTTATATGGCATCATGAAAATTGTGACCAAGTCCCAGGTTGCTGATCTGACTTTCTGCCTCATTTACACACAATTGCAGGGTCTCAATTGTTTCTCTTACCATTGACAACACAACATACATATATTGTTTCTCACTCTTGATCTTTTTTTTTTCATTTACGTGTTTCTTTATGGTTCTTCACTATTATTATTATTATTATTATTATTATTATTATTATTATTATTATTATTGTTATCATTATTATTATTATTATTATTATTTTTATTATTATTATTATTTTTATTATATTATTATTATTATCATTATCATTATCATTGTATTATTTTTATTTATGTATTTTATTATAAATTCTACTTAATTGAATTATTATTATTATTATTATTATTATTATTATTATTATTATTTTTATTATTATTATTACTATTATTATTATTACATTTTCGCCCCCCAGGCCCCGATGTGGGTCTGTGACCTGTGCCCGAGTGGGCTAATCCCTGTAACTAAGATGCGTTTGTCTGGTCTTTAGGGGTTTCTTGATTTTGTTGCCCAGGAATTACAAAAATGACCTTGGGGATTATGGGGAACTTTCGTCGTGACCCTCAACACCTCAAGCATTTGACAGGGTAAGGCACAAGTCGTTGCCTTCTAAACTTCCCTCTTTTGGTTTCTCTCCTCTACTTTGTTTTCTAATTTCTAGCTTCCTTCAGAACCGATCCATGGCAGTTGTTGTCGAGGGATCAATCTCTCGCTCTTTCTCTACCAATAGTGGTGTTCCACAGGGTTCTGTTCTTTCGCCTACTCTCCTCCTTCATTTTATCAATTACTTATTTCACACTACGACTAATTCTATCCATTGTTACGCTGATGATTCTTCTCTTCACTTTTCTTCACATTTTCCCTTTCCCGTAACTTTCAAACTAGATCTGTTTCTAGAGCTGATGTCATTTCTTCTACCAATGCGGATCTGTCAGTGGCGTACAGTATATACTCGTATGTTCATGGAAAAGAGGGGGGGGGGGGGGGCAAGTCTCATGAGTCTCAAGATAACGCTATGTAAAAGGATACCCTTTTAATTTTTCATTCAATTTCTTAGCAAGCATAATTTATTTACATAACAGTAAAATATGCAGATATACAGTAGGTTTAATTTACAGTTACATTTTCAAAAACTGTTATAAAAAATTATACAGTGTACAGGCAATTATATTCATAGAACACAAAAGTTCCTTAATAAAAAATATACTTACATGATAAATGAAAACACGTTTTTCTCTACTGGGATCTGTGTAGCATCTCCGAATGGGGAGGTAGAAATTTGATCAAATTCAGTAGTAATAAAACAGTATTTACCAATTACTGTACACTTTCCAGGATAAAAGATCTACCAATCACGTTTCAGGACAACCATTTCGCCAAATTCTAAAATGGTTATGCTAGACCTTACCATTTCCTTTAATACCTGTATGTCATGGAAGCCACACATCCACAACATTGCTAAAGCTGCCTCCCGAAAGCTGGGAATGCTGTACACATGCGGTAGCTACTTCACTTCTGGGCAGCTCCTTCAGGTTTATAAGGGATTTATCCGTCCTAACTTGGAGTACTGCTCTTATATCTGGAGTGGTTCTTCTTCTATTCAACTGTTAAATTAGTTAGATTACTCGCCCCCTAGGCCCAGTTGTGGGTCGATGACCTGTGCCCGGGTTGGCTATTCCCCGTAAAAAAAAAAAAAAAAAAAAAAAAATCTCTCTTTCCTTTCTCTTCGCCGCGATGTTGCTTCACTCTCTCTTTTACAGGTACTTTAACGGGCAATGTTCGGTGGATTTGGCATTCTCTGTACCGACGGCAAAGCCGTGGGCTCGTAACACTCGTCTTGCTTGCGTTGCCCACCGTTATATAAGTTCCTTCTTTCCTCACACAGCCAAACTGTGGAATGCCTTGCCTTCTTCTGGGTTTCCATCCTCTTACAATATGTCTCTTTTCAGAAAAATGTTTTTCTGGCTTCTTCGTAGTGTAGATTAACATACTCTTTTTCTCCTCTACCCTTGTCGTCCTCCAGGCCCCGTTGTAGGTCGATGACCAGTGCCCGGGTCGGTTATTCCCCACAAAAAAAACTTGGATGGAGGTGCTTTGTTATTGATTTTCTTTAGTTCTTTGTTCAGAAGTTTCTTTTCCGCCTCTTACTGAAACGCAATATTCTTATAATCTTGTTTCTTGTTGTGAACTTATGTTAATTTAGTTGGTTTTCATGCAAATTTTGAAGAGTTGTTTCATAGGAAAAATTTTGTTACCTTATGATAATGCAGTAGGTTTTGAGTGGATGATTCTTCGATTGTGAACTAAGTAGAAATTAATATTTCATGTGAAATCAATATCAGTAATATGATAAAAACATTTTACATTAAAAACTACATCATTAATTATAATGATATAAGACAAAGATACCGAGCTTGACTCCTCACCCAGTGTTATGATACAGGTCTTGTATAGCCTCGGCCATTCATATATAATAACATTAATTTATCGTGGCTAAACTATAGAGACTAATGGTGCAAATACAGTGTTATAATATTTTCATCCAGAACGTCCCATAAAAATATAGTGGCTGCACAGTGCTGGTTGGCGATACTCTTGGGTGACGTCATGACGGTAACAGCCGACCTCCCGTTTGTGATCGGCGTCCTGAACAAATGAACACCAGTGCACTATATAGGCGTTAGAATATACCAGTAATTGTTTTTTAACTGAACATAGTATTTTCAAAATATATTAGACATTATTTCTAGATGTGTTATGTACGTGTGTGTGTGTGTGTCTTAGTATTACTTATAGTGTGACAGCATGGAGCGTTACCAGCCTCTCCGACACTGACCAGCCACGGCAGAAAGGATGGATCATGCAGAAGACACGAGAGAGGCGGTAAATGCCCAGACGCTGTTATGTGCACAGTAAACAGCAAACATTTCGCCGAGGAATAATAATAATAATAATAATAATCAGCGGTTTATTGAAAAAATTCTGCAGCCCGAAGGCTGAAAATATACATTGGACATAAATGACTTATTACATACATTGGAGGGTGCACTAAGAGGTTCCTCACTAATTAAGAACAAAGAACATAAATATCACCAACACGGAATTAATTTTTTCTTCTGTAGCAGTGGTTCTTAACCTTTTTTGAGTCACGGACCCCTTTGAGAATCTGGTGAAAGCTCTGGACCCCCTCCCTAGAAAAATGCACATAAGCACATAAACACAACTTTGCGTGCAATGAATATACAGGGTGTCCCATAAATTTTCATTCATAGGAAAAATAAATTTTATATGAAAATACATTTGTATTTATATAATATGCTCTACATGACTACCATTCTGTTGAAAACACTCTTCAATGCGTGTCCTCCACTGCTGAAGAACACGTTCAAGCACAGCTGGAGTTATGCTTGTAATGGCGTTGGTGATACGTTGTATGGAAACTTATGGGACACCCTGTACTTTATTTTATTGAAAATTCATTGCCTCATACAGTGTATGACATACACAAAGTATGAATAAAGTAAACAATCTTAACAAAGAATTATGTTTCACACTTTTTTATGCCAAAATTAATGGCCACTCCATACAAAAATGAAATTCAATCATCTTGTGCAAATTAAACAAAACAAAACATTAATTCTGCTCAAAAGTGCATTTCAATGAGAAGGTTGTTGTTGTTTGGCTTGAAGATAAATGTTAAATTTTTATCTGACCTTCACGGACCCCCTGAAGCCCATCCCTTTTCTATAGGATCAGTAGACTGCGGACTCAGATTAACTTCTACTTCAAGGCTTATTTACTGATGCTTGATATCAAGGTGATGAGGGAAATATTTATGTCGATATGGACAGCTTAGTTCAAAGTATAATAGAACAGTGGGCTAGGAACTGTGGCGTGTGAACATTGCGTATTGAAAAGCGTCAAAATGGGAGACAAATTAGTCATGAGTGGCTTGTGACCAGCCGTGCCTTAGTCAGTCTTTAAATGGACCCCTCTAAGTTAAGATCTACACCTGGATCACCTCAGTTCGGCTTGTCTATTACAGAGCCAGCCTCAAGTACTAGACGACCTACACTGAGAACATTCTCAGAACAGATCACGGGGCCAGTCTAATTAACTGTACAGTATTTGGACTTGTAAATATCACACTGTATATATACACTAGTCTTATGTATAATGTACCCCCTTTATTGTGGATAAGGTAAACAACATGTGGAACCATAATTATCGACAGTCTCAGGAATTCTATTGATATCAACGGGACTTTAACCAACTCCAAGCAAATTAAGATTCAGTGAGACTGTGTACTGACAAGTCTCACAGGCCTACAAGCCATAGGCCTTACAATGGGGCCAACGACGTCAATGACCGCCTTGGTCTCCCGTGACCTTGACCCAGCAAGTGATAGCGGTGACCATTAACGTGATGGACTCCACCGCTCTGAGACTGCCTCTTGGTGATGCTTTCCCGTGATCGTGACTCTAATAATAAGTCGTTATTCAACATTTAGCTCGACTCCCTGGAACCCAATCTGGATTATCGTATATTTGTGTACAACATTATACACTAGTAGGGTGTGTCATACGGAGGCGAATTTTTTTTTTTTTTGAGTTTGAAAAATCGGCCCATGGTATTAATGATGTAATTCTATGTGCAGAATCATGTGATAACTTCAGATTTGAAAAGTTTTTATTTTTTGCTAGGTAAATTTTACTTGAAATCTTATGAAAATTCAGTATTCCCACCCTTTTACCAACACCACTAAATAGCTTATTTAAAGTAAAGTAAATGTATCAGGTTAATTTATTAGGATGAAAATGATCCAGAATAGAGAAACGAATGATCTGGACACATTTATTAAATTTAATATTCCTTTAGAAACAAAATCATCAAACACAAAAACCGGTTTTACTACTACGACCCGGTGTTGCTGCACACCATAGAGAACATGTCTTTCTTGCTTCTGTTTCTACTCATCACCTTCCTGCTGACCACCTGAGCTCGGATGTAGCCTTCCCTCCTCTCCTGGCTGTACACGTGACTGCTGGCCTCGCTCACTTGCTGTACACAACGCTCTATACTCTGGGTGTGCGAGGGCCAGGCAGGGACATGCATGGGGTTGTCCAGGAAAGCTCTGACTTGAACATTGGTGAGGCTGCAGGTAAGAGGGGGCTCACTGCCAGCCTGGATGTTATCCAGATCTATGAGATCAGTGAGGGTCTTGGCACCTAGATTGACTTCAGGAGTCTTCCTGACCCTGAAGGAATCGTCACCAACTGATTCGTCATGCCCAGATCCTCTCATAAGTCTCATATCCAAGATCTTTTTGACTGCCACTCTTCTCTCCTCCTCATCCTTACTGCAGAGCATTGTCTGCAGAACTGCCTCGGATGAGCATACCAGGAAGATCTCCTCACAGTCTGCTCCACAATCTGAACAACCTTCCTTGGCTGACCCCTCAGGAGCTCAAGCTGGAAGAGAACATGCCTCGGACCTTCGGAGAAGGATGACTTAACCTTGGTGTTGAACCAATTTGGCAAGTAGACACTCAGGTTGTGTAGCTGGTTCCCTTTCAGTTTATGATGAGCGACCCAAATTCTGCAGAACCTGAGAGCCGTTGTGAGCCACCTAGAATGTGAGACTGGACCTATCTGCAGGTAAGCAAGTCTATCAGGCATGACCCCAGTTTTGATGGCTCTGCAAATCATGTAACCATAGTACTGGTCAGTACTCAGGTCGTCAATGACAGTATGTGCAAGCTCAACGAGTGGAGGGCCAACTGTGATTTTTTCAAAGCTCGGATTTATTTCTAACTCAGTGGCAGAGTCCAGCATCTTGCCAAGAGGACCAGACCATCTGTTGTTTGAAAGAGTCTTGCCATCCAGCTCCTGGATCAGATGTGTGAGTGGTAACTCGTTGGTGTGGAGATCACAAACAATCCAGACCAGCTTCCTCCCAATCTTCCGCTCTATCCACTGTATGACCCCCCCTTGCCACCCTGTGTTCGTGTTGGTGCTGTCCCCTCCAATGGCCTGCAGGGTCTGGTCTACGTTCCTCTCTCTGAGCCAGTTCACAATGTTATCTGCCACTATCTCAGCTGGTTTCCTGATGTCATCTTTCTCTGGAGTGAAATGCCACAAATACTTCCCTCCTGGTTCACTGCAGCAGGAGTAGTGTTCCTCCTTCACCATGGCAGGGAACAACTTGTCAGAATCCACAACTTTCATGAACACTTTAGTGTCATCCCTTCTCCCATCAAAGAACAAACAATTGATTCCATTTTCTTTTATCCCCTTATCAAACTCCTCTTCTAGGTTACTGACAAGTTTCTCCTGAGCTCTCCTTACTTTGTTATGATCTATCACCAGGTGAACATCATCAGGTGTTATCAAACCACCGTCAATCCAGGCAGCTGTTGCTATCTCTGCAGTTTCTCTGAGACCAGTGTGGTGTCGCATGCTGGCCAGAGCTATGCTCGGGATATCTTTCCTATTTCGAATGTTATGCCTGGAAGGTTTGGGATCATTATTTTCTGGGTTAGGGACAAAGTCACCATTCTCCTGGTCAGCACTCGGATCAGCCATGGGGAAGTCATTAAACTCTGAATCAGCTTGACTCCAATCATCGGCCTATTTTACCTCACCCTGGGCCTTCTCAAGTTTCTTTTCCTCGGCAACTCTTCTCCTCTTCTGTCTCTCTGTGGCAGCCTCCTGTCTCTTGGACTCCGGAATATCTTGGCTAGAAATCATGAGAGCCCCTATACTGCCAGTCTTCTCTCTCTGTGCTTTGACAAATGCCAGTTCGATCACAGGAATCTTCAGTTCACGCTTGCAAATACAGGAGATGTGGGCCTCGGATTTACAGTCACGATCGCATCCAAACTCAGGACAGAGAACAATTGGGCACTTGCAAGTAATTATGTCAAATAACTGGTCCAGTTGCTTGGCAAAGCTGTCCTTAACTGCAAGTTTTCCTCTCCCAAGAGAGATATCTCTTGCCTTTTCCCAACTGGCTAGCAGTCTCTCACTAATCTTCTTCTGACTTGTTATGACTGGAGGCTTGAACTGAGCGTTAGCCAGAGTGTACTGTGCCAAGACAGCTTTGGTCATATCACTGGCAATGTCTTTGTTTGTGTAAGTTCTTTGGTTCTTTTCACTGATTTGCCTGATTAAAACACCGTATCTCAAAGCATCTCTCAATGTAGGCAACTCCGACTTCAGGAGCTCTCTCCCAGACCCAAGATAGTGACTGAGATGGCTGGATTTTTGGTTCCTCGTCCTGACACAAGCAGCCATCGCAAATATTATCAACTTATAAATGCATCAGAATCTGAAACAGAAAAAAATATTGTTAGTTGGGTTGTTAAAGAATGAAGTCAGAAAGCAATGTTCACTATTTAATTGTAATGCACTAATGCAGCTGTACGTTAGATTTTCGATAAATTTCACGCTAAAATTTACCTAGCAAAATGTTGCAAAATATTGAAACTGAAATTATTTTCTGTTTATATACACTAAAATCTACCAAGAAAGTGATGGGCCATTAGTTTTAGCTGATCTTCCCTCCTATGACACACCCTAATACACTAGGGAACCGAAAATAAACGTATAGCGGAAACTTAAACTATGTGGTAATTGGTCACTTGACATGAGCAATAATGTCTGTTTGGTTGACTCAACAGACCCTGAACACATCACTATGGTAACAAGACTCTAACAGCTAGTAATGATGATAGAAAAACAGCTTATTGAAATAAATGGACTTAAACGGAGAAAAACACATTTAACCTTCTAACTATTTCCCGAAATAATCTACCTCCGTAGAATAACGAGGAATAGCTTCGCTACTTCTTAGATTAGATCGGCAACTCCTATTAAAAAACTGTTAATGAACAACTAAATCATTTGAAAATGGATGTAAAATCTGAAATAACAAAATCACTTACTTCTTAAAACGTAAAAATGCCTGACGCAGCGTGAACTGCCTCTTGGCAGATTCTTGCCTCATAGAATTACCGAACCTACAGTGATGGTGGCCAAAATAACCAAACAAGACCTATGTTGGATAAGCCGGAGTGACAACCGTGATCACGCAATGTTGAATTTCTCGGACCTGCACAATTACAGGTGTAAACCCAGAGACTCTCTTAGCTATTACGATTACCTGTTACTTAGATGAGTCCCAAACAGACGGTTTGCTGTTTAACCTAACCTAACCTATCCTAAGGCCCTCCAGAAAGGAACTGTTAGTGTAGGATGACTCGGTTATTCCAAAGATAAAGTAAAAAAAAATTATATCAGTTCCATGGAAGCTAAACTCTGCATGTCCTCCGACTAACGAGTAAAGGATTAGACTCAACCCTCAGTAAACTAAACAAAACAAAAATTGAACTGAACGAAAATAGAGATACTTCTATTTTGGGATAGTATATAAACCAATTAATCTGAACAGAAACGAGGAGAATTTAATTGGGATGAAAAGACAAAAGCTTCTCGATACGGAACCGTGTGTACTGTAGGAAACTTTAGTCATATAATCTAAACTAATCTAACTAGGGATTACCAATCGGAGGAAATATTAGGAATACTTCAAGACTGTTTCCTCGAATAATTAATAGCAGAATCTACCTCAGGAAATAATCTGAATTTGTCAAATAGAGAAAATATGATTATCAATGGTTTAGTAGGGCAGCGAATTAGGAAATAATGATAATAAAGAAGTAACTCTTGAAATGGTATTAAGGAACAGTAAGAGAAAAAATTCCATTGGTTTCAGATTTTCATAGATCGAATTATAAGGGCCTGCAAAGGAGCCTTAAGGGAGCTGTTGTTGGCTACGGGAGACGACCTGGGAGGAAAACCTGGTTGAACTCCTCGGAAAGTTTGATAGATAGAACGGCAGGTACAGTATATGAGTGATAATGGTGGGTGTAAACAGGAGCTGTCTTATGTTCCTTTAATCTTTCATACAGAACCAAAGTATCTTAAAATTAAGAGAAGTGTTCTGCTTGAAACCCAATTGCTAATTATACCTTATACTATAGATTGTTTAGATGCTAACAATAATGACAACAAATGGACAAATATTCGCCTGAGAAGAACAATATAAACACACAAGAATCAAACAGAGAAATGATAACTAACAGAAAGATCAAGAAAGACAAGAGACTGACTATGAGGCTACAGTAGCTGGGAAGGAAAGACCAACCCTAAAGTGTTTTACTAAATTTACCCAACAAAAACCTGTGAATAAGATGGGCCAACGCAAACAAATTAACACAGCTTACTGGTAATGAGAGAGGAGATGGACAATGTTTTAAATAAATATACTTCATCAATTTTCACAAGTAAAGACCTGGATTTGGTTCCCGAGGTAGCTACTGTTTATAGAGCGAATAGTAAGGAGTAGTGAGGATGTCAGCAAGTAATGGATGAATCTTAACCCTGTGAGCTGCCAGGTCCTGAAGAGGTAATTTGTTGATCCGATGACCTCGTTAAAATTCATAAGTTCGCCACATACCATAACCTACCCTTTAGCAATTCGTTCGAAATGTCAGTAAAAATCGGGCGTTGTACCAGAATCTAGGCGGATAGATAATGCAATACCGATTAGAAAATATAGGAGACAGATGGTTATCCTCAAACAAGCATTCAATCGTAGTGTACGAATCATTCATAAATTATATCGATATAGGCCTAGACTGCAGCGTTAACAGACTAACAACACAGATGATAAGTTGAAACGACTACAGGAATACGTAAACAGGTTTTTTGCATAACACGACAACTAACACATGCAGTTAAACGAGAGATATGCAAAGTTGTAAGGCTGGGAAATTCAACGAAGGATGACAAAGTTAATCCTGGGTTAAAGGAACCTCCCATAGAGACACATTAAGAAGTGTGAATTTCCTGTTACTTTAGAGACGTAGACCGAACATGTGACGATGGCTTTAACTATAGGTATTTGGATTTAGGCAGGAAATAGGTAAACATTGCGTAGGAGATACAGTTAATGGCGAATGGAACAAATTGCTAAGACCCATCATTATAACTCAGTCACCTTGGCAACTTTTATACACAAGTAGAACAGATACGTAAGTAGTAATGTGTGAATAGGAGCGACTTCGCTTGAGTCAGTAGACCTGTCGTCTCCTTTATGCTTATGTTCTTCTGTACAGCATAATAATTAGGGGTCAGATTAATAACTCGAGAAAGTGAAAGATGCATATAAGTGTCCCCAAATACTCATCTTAATCTACCTCATTTGGCAGTAGTGAAATAGACCAAATATACCCCATTGAGAATGGTCACTGGCTTCATCTTTCCCACCATCCTTTAAGGCAGCGAGTAACTGAAATTTTAGGAGATTTATGTCTTATATCCAGAACAAACTGGTGTACACGAGGCTACTTTGAGAGTCGGGCTGATTAAATTATTGAGGACGTACTTATTCGCGCCGAGTGAAATACGTCACAGATAGTTCATTAAAAATTTCTTTACTCATATCAGGAGTTGAAGGTCGACTACGAGGTTTACTACTAGTTATCATTAGTCCCCATTCAGAACAAAGTCTGAACACGTCTTGTCAAAAAGTTTACATGTGTAAACAATTTTCAGAAAACGACCTGGACAAATTGTACCAAAATACAAAGTCATAATTGATGGGTGTTAACATATCATTCAGAAATTTATTACCAATTCACGTAGATGATATTACAAAAAAAAAAATCTGAGTTACTGATTTACATAAGTTTAAACTTAACTTGAACAGGGGACCTTTACACACATTGGGTGATCCTCAACACATTATGTAGAATATAATTAAGACTCACTAATTCAACGAGATATACAAAAAAAAAAATCAAGCAGGATTTTTAGTTTAATATATATATATTTATATATATATATATATATATATATATATATATATATATATATATAATATATATATATATATATATATATATATATATATATATATATATATATATATATATATATATATATATATATATATTTTTTTTTTTTTTTTTTTTTTTTTACAATCATTCATTTCACGACTAGAGACAGAGCAAACACTGCAGAGGTGGTGTTTTCCCTGTTGCCCTAGTAAGAAGGGTGTAACGTGATCTGTATGTTTTGAAACGGTAATCATCTAATATACTATAACGTGTACAGTGTTTTCGTAGCATATATGGAGGCGTTAGGCGTTTTGGGGATAATTGCGACATGTTAAGTGTATTCTTTCATTCTTTTTTTTCTCGATAATAACTGGGTCATACATAAGCCCAATAGAAATCATACAAACTATAAATGAACAATATCTAACCTAACCTAACCTAACCTAACCTAACCTAGCCTAGCCTAACCTAACCTAACCTAACCTAACCTGACCTAACCTATCCCCAATTTTTACCAGCAAAATTTACTCGGTAGGTGCATTTTATCTTTGTTAAGATAGAGGTAGAACGACTTAAATAAAAGAGTGACAACTTTAATATATAATCACCAATTGCTAAGATGTTACACCAATACAAGGACTATTTACCGTTGTTTTCCGAAGATCCATTCCGTTTTAAGTCGTTTTCTGTAAAAATTCCCTATAGTGTTTGATATAGACACAGTGTGATATGACCTACAGGCGAAATATAACTATAAACCTATGAGGAATTTGGCGTAGGGTGGTAAAATATCTAAGGAGCGTGTCTAGGATATCAATGAGTGCAATCCCGTCTCATTTACTTGAGGAACACACACACACAAGAAAACTATCATATACATTATTTCGAAGGACAGGATGATGTCTGGATGCACTAGAAGAGTAGCTACAATATACAGTCATACCACTGTTAGTTGTTCAGATCTGCGAGACTCTGGCTGAAGACTAATTTAGTTCTGTTAATGGAGAAGGAATCGGTCTTCTCAGTCGATCAATACACTTCTCTGAGCAACATAAAATGACCAGAGGGAAGTCTCACCAACCAGCCTTAGAGTATTAGATAAAACACTGATTTATTATGGGTAATTATTATTGATCTCGACAAAAACTAGACGGTAATATAGTTAATCTTTCACGCCGTGTATTTCGTCACCTGCAGGGACCTGCTCAGCCTGGGGGCTAAGACAGAAGAAGCCACGTGACGGAGGACAGTTGTATTTTTATCAAGTTTTCAATAAGATTAATAACATTTATACGTAGATCTTTGTTTTGTTGATAAATGTTTGTTTTTTCTACTGGTGACGTACTGTACATTGACACATAACAACATTTACCGCGCACTGCGACGTCAAATATTAAAGGAAGACGAACGATGATATGAGGAATGGAGCTGGTGACCGTCAACACCCATCAAGTTTCTTTCCTATCTAATAGTGACTTCAACATTTATATTAACCTCTGTATCACTAATTATGAAGGTGTGTGTGTGTGTGTGTGTGTGTGTGTGTGTGTGTGTGTGTGTGTGTGTGTGTGTGTGTGTGTGGGTGTGTTTGTGTGTGTGTGTGTGTAAATAATAATAATAATCATTGACGGTTTATTGAAAAAGTTCTGCAGCCCGAAGGCTGAAAATATACATTGGACATAAATGACTTATTACATACATTGGTGGTTTAACAAAAGCCTTCGTTAGAGAAAGGTAAAGGAACATACAGTGAACATACAGATTAATGTAGGTGTTGAACAGCAAAAACGTAGTGTAGTAACTCCCTCCCAGATGGTGTTAGGAGGGACCTCACGTGGTGTAGTAGTTCCCTCACAGATGGTGTTATGAGGGGCCTCACGTGGTGTAGTAATTCCCTCACAGATGGTGTTATGAGGGGCCTCACGTGGTGTAGCAATTCCCTCACAGATGGTGTTATGAGGGGCCTCACGTGGTGTAGTAATTCCCTCACAGATGGTGTTATGAGGGGCCTCACGTGGTGTAGTAATTCCCTCACAGATGGTGTTATGAGGGGCCTCACGTGGTGTAGTAATTCCCTCACAGATGGTGTTATGAGGGGCCTCACGTGGTGTAGTAATTCCCTCACAGATGGTGTTATGAGGGGCCTCACGTGGTGTAGTAATTCCCTCACAGATGGTGTTACGAGGGGCCTCACGTGGTGTAGTAACTCCTTCACATATGGTGTTATGAGGGGCCTCACGTGGTGTAGTAATTCCCTCACAGATGGTGTTATATGAGTGAGGTGTGGTTCCAGGCCTTCCTATCGTAGACGGATTAACACATCGCTGGTTGTTGGGTCTCACCGGCCGTTATCACTGGGTACCTGGGACCTCACTGTGTGAAGGTCAACTTGGGTACCACTGTTACTGTTGAGTTGTTCTCACTGACTTAAGCACTGTTCACCACTGTTCACCTCTGTTTAACACTGGTTCCATTCCTTTCCTAAATGAAATAGTAACTTCTGGCGAGAACGTGTTGATATTCCTGTGGGGAGGAGGGTTCAGGGGAGGGGGTTGGTATGGGCCAACATAACAGTTGACCTGGCTGCTCAGAGAGGAGCGCCAGGTACGTCTTGACCCTTCGGTGGTCAAGGATGTGTGTGTGGGTGTGTGTGTGTGTGTGTGTGTGTGTGTGTGTGTGTGTGTGTGTGGGAAGCATCGAGGCGTTCTGTCTCGTATATCAGCCGCCTGACGGGACAACAGACAGATCCAGAAAATTTCCGTGTCAACTTCGTGGAACTCCTCCAAGTCTTCCCAGACCACATCAGTATAAACACAAATGGAACCAAGACTGATGCTTGCGTCGGTACAGGCATACGGTCGGAAAGCTATCTGACAATGTATCGCTTTACAGAGGGATACGGGCAAAATCACCTAGGACAAAAACCACGCGGACAACAACCCCTCTGACTGAAACCCCACCAGACAAAAACCCCACAAGACATAACCCCACCCTACCGAACAAAAAACCCACCGGGAAAAAACCCACAACGGACAAAATCCCCTCATAGTAAAAAATAAAACAACATCTATTTAAAGTTTATCATAGCGAACATTATGAAATGCATTCAAACACTGCTTAAGGAAAAAAAAATTTCAATAATTTTCTTACAAATCCACTTTGATAGTATCTGTTACTAAGACAATGTGTGTATTAGGGGGCAGTGAAATTTTGCTCAAAGCTGCACTCTTCAGGCATTGTTCCTTATACATATCTAAGACTCCATGCCAAATTTGAAGCTGATATGTCGAGGTTTAGTCTGCCGCATTTTCTACTGAAATTTTTAAATTTACCTACAGTACTAGCCAAACAGCCGCTGTGGGGGTGCAATGTTCTGTTTTTATCAACTATTTTTTCATAATTTGACGTCACTCTATTTTGATGGTAAGAAGACCGCCACTCGTGTGATGATAAAGAATGAGAAGACCGAGAAATGGAGTTCGAGGATGATGGTGAAAGATCATTATGTCATCATGGTTGAGCCTGGCAATGAATATCTCACACATGTGACTCCCAAGACTGGACACGGAAAGCAGATTGCCAAAACTATTCACGAGTTTCTGGTGGAGAAAAATCTAACCCAGCAGCCCATTGTGTGTGTTGGTTGTGATGGAACCAATGTAAATGTAGGATCAGAAAATGGAGTCATTCATCATCTTGAAATGTTACTTGGTCACCCGCTCCATTATTTCATATGTCACCTTCACGAAAATGAGCTGCCTTTCCGCGCAGAGTTTTATCACTATGATGGTAAACCAAGTGGTCCTGAGCATTGGCGTGGTCCCATTGGAAAGCAGATCAAGGAGTCTTTGTCTGAGCTTCCAGTTGTCGCCTTCCAGCCAGTCAGTTTCCCTGATTTCCCTGTGTTTAATGATGAAGTGGAGAAAGATCTGTCCTGGGATCAGAAATACCTGTATAGGATTTGTAAAGGAGTTATCACAGGTGTTGTTGAAGATGACTTGGCTGCTATTGAGCCGGGTCCTCCCTGTGTGTCAAGGTGGAACACCTTATGGAGTAGAATCCTCAGGCTGTATGTAGCAACATCAATACCCAGCCATGAGTTGAAAAGAATTGTCATTACAATAATAAAGTTCAGTGCTCCAATGTGGTTTTACATCAAGATACACCCTTACGTAACACACGGCTCAAGGAACGTATTCCAGTCCCTGCTATATATGAAACACCTGAATAGTGAGGAGGAGACGATAGTGAAGAAGGCTGTCCAGAGAAATGCATACTTCGCCCACACAGATCAACTTCTTCTTGGTATGTGTGCAGATGAGGACATGACTGTTAGAGAAAAAGCTGTCTCAATGATAAGAAAATTAGAGAGGAGAATCAGCAAAAGGAAGAATGCACTGGCAGATCTGAAGAGGAGGAGGAAGATTCTGATGCTGCTGTTGACGAGAATTTGTTAAACTATACTGATGAGGAGGGTAAAGATGGAGATGGGAATGAGGATGTGCCTCCTGTAGTCAACATGAGAAAGGTGGTGACTCCGAAACTAAAGTGGCAAGCAAAAAACTATCATTCCATGATTAACTGGAGGAATGAACTCAAGACTGAGCCTCCTTACATTGCTTCTCTGTCAAATCTACAGGTTAATGACATTCTTGAGACACCATTAGTGGTGCCCAAGTGGCCAAACATCACTCAGGCGGTCGAGAGAGGCATAAAAGTGATGACTGAAGCTTGCACTGAAGTGACGGGATACGAATCGAGAGATGGATATATTAGGCAAAGATTATTGTCTAGGAAAATGATGCCAAGGTTCCGCACAAAAAAGAATTTCAATATGAACTTGTAATGATTTTCTATACGGTGTACCTGTAAAATAACATGTGAATTAAATCGATGTCACCCATGTAAAATTTATCATTATCCTGGAAAACATTAAATGACACCTAATTTTTGGTATACACTAAAAGTTGACAAAAAGTCGTTCGCGATGCGGCAGGGTAAGTATGCATGAAATGGCATGAAATTTTGCACAGGTGTTAGTTTCAGCCATACAAACGATGCCTGAAAAGTGCAGCCTGCAACTCAAATAAAAGTGTTTTTTCCCTGCCCCCTAGTGTGTATGGAACATTATGAAGTGTAGAATATATGAACACAAAAGATATCAACACACACATACCTGTTACATAGGTTTATATGTAAAAATCAATACCTTATTTTTTAATTACATCAATCAGTTGCTGACATCCGCAATAATGATATTCATACAACCTCCTTTACACTTATATACATATATATTTTTACATACATGTCGACTGCAGAACTTCCAGGTTGCAAAGCGGCATCCTTTTGATCATCCAACGCTTATGATATAAGTATAGTCCAGTATAACCTACACTTCATTTGGTCCATACATCGTCTTAGTAAGAGATATTGTCAAAGTTGATTTGTAAGAAATGAATAAAAACTCCAAATAGATTTTGTCTTATTGTTTTAACATGAGATAAATGTTGATGCTTATATAGTTTTAATTTATTATTTATCGTATAAATTGTATTACATAATGCTCGCTATTATAAACTTTAAATAGATTGTTTTATTTTTACTATGAGGGGATTTTGTCCGTTATGGGTTTTGTCCGGTGGGGTTTTTGTCCGGTAGGGTGGGGTTTATGTCCGGTGAGGGTTTTGTCCGGCGGGGTTTTTGTCCGCGGGTTTTTTGTCCGCGGGGATTTGGTGGAGATTTTGTTATGGACTACTCTGCAGACCATGTAACAGTGTTTACAACGGAACTCTTTGCAGTTGCCAAGGTCACTCACTGTCTAGGCGAACAGTTCCAACATTGAATGAGTTTTTTATGTCAAATAATCAAAAGTTACCAAATAGAAAGTAATAAAATACAGGGTTCCTGGACATTGCAACATTATGGGCGAAGAAAGGCGGATCGTCTCGCAAAAATCTGTGGAACTCGGGGAAATAAAAAGAGTACCCGGGAGCCCCTGCTCTCTCTCTCTCTCTCTCTCTCTCTCTCTCTCTCTCATTAAACTTAAAGTTAAATGATCACAAGAAGAGTGAACCGATTTGAACCAATTGTTCAATGTTAAACCCAACAGTGAAGATTGGTCCACATAGATGAAAGAAAGGTAATGCTCTAGCATGGTTGATAGTGAATGACACATTCACTATTCACCAACGACAGTATATCAATCAATAAACTATCTCTTGTGTCATTGTCTAACGTGAGGAGGCAACTCCAGACCGCCACCACTAGGCTGGAGTGCCCTTCACTGTACCCAGCTTCCACCCAGACAAGGAACAAGTCATCGATGAGTTGCTAACATTCCTTAAATAGACCCCACTCATGAAGACGATGTGATAGGTCTGGCAGGACTCCCTCATGTTTGTTCCTTGACGGTTTATATAAATCTTAAAACAATATGTAAATTATAAAACAAACACAAAATAAACAATACAAAATATAATTATCCTAAAACAATATAATATTTAAGTGACAAAAATACAAATTATAAGTTCAGTTGATGATGACCTGTAGTGCATACAACTCCTCCGTGGGACAACACCTCACTCTTACTGCTAAAAGTACTCCTCTTCCACACCACCCGTTGACAATCACTCACTAATAATAACCCCCCCCCCCCCCCCGCAATAACTAGAAAAGAAAAATAACTAAATAAATAAAAAATTTATTTAAATTAATAAACGACGGGCCCAACACCCGAACCCACCGAGCACCTCTGCTACAGTACGTCCGTAATGACCAATATGTTGAGGTAAACAAATTAAAGGAAGCAAAGTAAAAAAATTAAAAGATAAATCATATACTCTGCCAGTCACCTTCTGTGGAATGAGTTCACATATTATATGTATATTGTTGTCATTAATGTCTACTGTAAGTCGAGTGTTGACTTCAGTTTAACACAGAATAATTTGTTACCAGGGAAACAGTCACCCTGACATGGAGGAGTTTGACACTTCCACAGTGGAGTTGAGAAAAGGATCCTGGGTGAGATTCTTGACCCGTCCCATTTTTTAGATGAACAAATGTTTGGAGTTTGAATATGAAGCCGATTTCCAATTATTTGGGAACTGCTAAAATAACGTGGTAACAACTTGTGTAAACAATGACCAAGAAAAAGAAAAAAGGGTGATGTACAGTGCAGTGTGAACAAGAACAGACACGGTCATTTAGTCGCTGACACACGTCGAAATTTCTGGCGTCGGCATCCTCCCGTGACCTCGTTAGTAGACCGTCTCCATTAATCGATGTGTGTAATGTCACACCGAGAGTTTCATCCCTGTTGTGACTTGTCTTTTTGTTCATCGTGAAGAATCGAGTAACCACGATATATACATATATATATATATATATATATATATATATATATATATATATATATATATATATATATATATAAATATATATATATATATATGCACGTAAATCACTGTATGTGCGCGTGATCTAGTTATCTGCTGATAACCACAAGGAACGAACAAAACACGAAGTTCCCAAGCGCTTTGGTGTAATTCACATCTTCTGGGGTGTGTACACGAAAGCGCTTGGTAACTTCGTGTTTTCTTCTTTCCTTGTGGTTATCAGCATATATATATATATATATATATATATATATATATATATATATATATATATATATATATATATATATATATATATATATATATATATATATATATATATATATATATATATATATATATATATTATATATATATATATATATATATATATATATATATATATATATATATATATATATATATATATATATAAAACAAAGAAGTATGTCTGTTTGTTTGTGTGTCCGCACGAGAATCTCGGAAACTACTTTACCGATCTGTAGTGATGATGGGTGCTGTTATATGTAGTGATGATCTATATATTTATATATATATATATATATATATATATATATATATATATATATATATATATATATATATATATATATATATATTTATATATATATATAAAACAAAGGAGTCTGTCTGTCTGTTTGTTCACCTTTCTCTGGGATGCCATGACCTACGTCAGAAGGTATGGACGACCAGATCTCTTCATTAAGTTTACATGCAACCCTGTATGGACTGACATAACAGAAGCTCTAATGGAAGTCCAGAAAGGACAAGATCGGCATGACATTATAGCGAGAGTATTTCGTCAGACAGTGATCAAACTCATGGACTTGCTTACAAAAGCATCAATCTTTGGCCCTACACGGTGCTACATGTACTCCACTGAGTGGCAGAAAAGAGGTCTACCACATGCCCATGTCTTGATCTGGTTGAAAGAGAAACTTCGACCGAACATGATTGACAACTGTATACGAGCAGAGTTTCCTGATCCAGAAGAAGATCCAGTTTTCTATGAGATCATCAAGAAGCAAATGATTCATGGGCCATGTGGACCATTCAACAGACACTCTCCCTGCATGAAAGATGGACGTTGCAACAAAAACTTCCCAAAAGACCTAAGGTTTTACAGCAGTGTTACGACCTGGAACAGACAGTGAAATAACAGTAGACAACAAATGGGTGGTCCCCTACAATCCTCTTTTGAGTAAAGCATTCAATGCGCACATCAATGTGGAGTTATGCAATTCAGTCAAGTCCATCAAGTATGTCTGCAAATACGTCAACAAAGGCTCTGACCAAGCGATCGATGCATTGGAAAAGGATTGAAATCATGCTGAGATGACACAGTTTCAGCAGGGCCGTTATATATGCAGCAATGAAGCCCTATGGAAAATTTTTAGTTTTCCCATACACGAACGATGTCCAACAGTAGTTCATCTGGCTGTTCACCTGGAAAATGGACAAAGAGTATATACAGTACTTCACAGAAGAGTCCCTCCAAAATCAAATGGCAAATCCTGCTGATACGACCCTCACTGCATTTTTCAAGCTTTCACAGGAAGATGAGTTTGCTCAAATACTCCTGTATGTTGACGTACCCAAGTTCTACATATGGCAGGCTTCAATGAAAAAGTTCCGGAGAAGAGCTCAAGGATCCGATGTTGAAGGATATCCAGGGGTAAAGTCAGGCAATGCTTTGGGACGTGTCTACATGGTTCACCCCAACAACTTTGAATGCTATTGTTTGAGACTACTTTTGCATCATATGCAGCACTGAAGACAGTGAATGGACAAGTCTGCAGAACCTATCAGGAAGCGTGCAATCTCCTTGGCCTACTGGAAGATGATGGTCATTGGAATGACACATTAGAAGAGGCAGCAGCTACTCAATCGCCAATGAGAATGAGGAACCTGTTTGCCATCATGATTGCTACATGTGGACTTTCCAACCCAAGCCAGCTCTGGAAAAACCACAAAGAAAGTCTTTCAGATGATCTGCTTCATCAAGCAAGAAGAGAACATCCTGGTCAAGAGATTGAGTTCATGGATGACATGTTCAACAGGGCTCTGATCATGCTGGAAGACAAAGTGATGGAGCTATGCGGAAAAAACCTGACTGATTTTGGATTGCCTTCCCCAAACCGAGAAGTACCAGTAGCTGCAAACAGGGAGTTGCTCAGACAGACAGCCTACTAAGTTGAAGTTCCGGTGAATTTTCTTCAAGAAAATGAGCCCCACCTGGTGCCTGATCAAGCAAATGCTTATGAATAGATCTTGCAAGCGATACAAGCGGAGCAGCGAGGTATGATCTTTCTTGATGCACCTGGCGGGAAAGGAAAAACATTCTTGATCAACCTTCTGTTGGCCAAAGTACGTCATCGGGGGAAAATTGCTCTTGCTGTGGCATCCTCAGGCATTGCTGCAACACTACTAGAAGGAGGACGTACTGCACACTCAACTTTTAAACTGCCTCTCAACCTCGCTCACAATGAGAATCCAGTGTGCAACATCAAAAAAGGGTCGGCAAAGGCAAAACTCTTCGAAAAATGCAGCCTCGTAGTCTGGGATGAATGCACTATGTCTGACAAGTTAGCGTTTGAAGCCTTGGACAGGACCTTGTAAGACATACGAGAAAATGACCAGCTCATGGGTGGCATTACAATGGTCATTGCTGGAGACTTTCGCTAGACCCTACCTGTCATTCCTCGAAGCACTCCAGCTGATGAACTGAATGCGTGCCTCAAGGCATCATACCTTTGGAGAAGTGTTCAGACACTCACCCTATCCACAAACATGAGAATACATCTACAAGGAGATCAGGATGCTGGACGGTTTGCATTTTACCGAATCCAACTGGTATGAAAACGAGGTACCATATATACTTCATTTCTAGTCTATATAACACGCTGACTTTGAACATATAATCAACAACCTCACCTGTTCAAAGTCCGCGTGTTATATGGACTAAAAATGAAGTATATATTGCTAGGTTCTGAATAATAAGTTCTATATACAGGAGAGAACACAAACACCTGTATAGTTTTGTAGGTTCGGTTTACTGGATAAGAGTATGTACACAGAGGAGAGCAGCGGTCTCCCTGGCTAGGCTCCTTGTCAACTGCTATAGGCGACGTATGGCAAGTGATACATTAGCAGCTTCCATACGTCGCCAGGCACATTAATTAGGCATGTGGGATATGGTAATAACATTGCCACACGCTGCTAGCTACATAAATGGAGCACATACATAATATACATACATGACATATAATCCAGCATACATAATATACATACACCTCCCTCCCCCCTATACGCTCATAGCAAAGTCTTGAGCGGACCTTTTCTTTTGGATCCGTTCTGAGCGTCGAGGGACTTCATCACTGGGAAGGGTATGGGACTCAACACTGGTGGCGGGGCCAGCAGACGGCATTGTTACGGGTCGGAGGAAACGGCGGTTCCTCCACCACACACGACCACTGGGTAACCGCACCTGGTAGTCCCGTGACCTGCCGAGACCCATGACTACGCCTACTTTGTCCCAACGTAGGGAGGTCGGGTCCTGAACACGGACTTGGGTGCCGACACTCAACCTGGGGAGAGAACGGGCGTGGTCATTGTAGCGGGCGACGACGTCCTGAACACGTTCGGCGGCTCGGCGATCACAATCCTCTGTCTTGGCCTGCCACTCCTTGGAGAAGGATTGAGGGTGAGCAGGGACACAAGAACGAAGGGGGCGTCCATACAAAACCTGGGCAGGGGAGCGTCCGGTGTAGTTAGGTGTGTTGCGGAGTTCAAGAAGACCCCTGTCGAAGGCCTCGCAGTCAATGTTCCCAGAAGGGGCCACCTTAAGGATGAGGTGCTTCAGGGATTTGACAGCAGCCTCAGCGTGGCCGTTGGACTGCGGGTAATGGGGCGATGACAACACATGCCGGACTCCCCATCGGTCAAGGAACACAGCAAAGTCCCGGCTTGTGAACTGAGGCCCTCCGTCGGTTCGCAGGCGTACAGGAACGCCCACGTCACGGAAGTAGTGGCGGAACTTGCTGATGGTGGCGGCAGACGTCGTGTCATTACCGCACTTGATGACAACCGGCCAACCAGAGAGACGGTCGACGATAACGAGGAAGGACTTTCCTGACACACAGAAAAAGTCGGCCGACACAGACTCAAAGGGGCGGGTGGGGTTGTCGTCACTCATGAAGGGTTCCTGCTGCTGGCTGGGTTGTAATACTTGGCAGGGCTCACACGCACGGACAACATTGGAGATGTCGGAGTTGATGCCGGGCCAGAACACAGTCTGTCGTGCACGTCGTTTGGTGGCCTCAGCTCCACGGTGACTGTCGTGAAGGCGGGCCAAGGCGTGGGGACGTGATGCAGCAGGGACAACTACACGTGCTCCGTACAGAACAAGGTCTCCGTCGCAGTAGAGTTCATCGCGGAGTTTCCAATACGGGAGCAGGGTGTTGTGAAGATCGTAGCGGTTGCTAGGAAATCCATTCCTCACACACTCGACGAGTCGGACATAGGAAGGGTCATCTCGGGCCGCTGTTCGAAGGTCCTCCATTGCCTTGTCGTCATCTGGTGACAGGTCCGAACGAAGGGATTGGACGGCATGGAGAGTGACCACAGTCCTGACGGAAAGAGCGAGGTCGGCGTCGAGTACATGGTCTTCTGGAGTAGGGCGGCTGACAGGAGAGCGGGATAAGGCATCAGGGATGCAGAGCTCCTTACCAGCACGCCACACTGCAGTGAAGATGTACGCCGAGAGCTTCTCTTTCAGACGCTGGAGGCGAGGGTTCTCAACAGCGTCTAGCGTGTAGTGGTTGAGGATCGGGACAAGCGGGCGATGGTCGGTCACTAGGTGAAAGTATTGCAGGCCTATGAGGTAAAACCTGCACTTGGACATCGCCCAAACCACAGCCAACAGCTCCAACTCAATAGTGGCGTAGCGCGTCTCAGTGTCAGAGAGGAAACGCGAGCCACACTGGACGAGCCGGAACTGCCCTCCACCATGATCCTGCAGTAGGGCGTATCCCACGCCATACAAGCGTGAGGCATCTGTCTGCAGAACTGTCGGCAAGGCTGGGTCAAACGTGGCGAGGACAGGTGGACGAGACAGGGCCTGTTTCACTTGCTGGAAGGCCTTGTCGTGGTCGGGGGTCCACAGGAATGTCCTCTTGGGGCTCATCAGGGGGCGAAGTGGTTGAGCAGCTGCGGAGATGTCCGACGAAAACTCTGCTAACTGGTTGACGAGACCGATGAAGGACCTCAAGTCGGTCAGGTTAGCAGGGGTGGGAAAATCCGTAATGGCGCGGACCTTTTCCGGGTCAGCTGCGATACCATTCCCTGAGAGGGTGTACCCACAAAAGTCAACTGAAGAGCTGGCCAGAACAAACTTGTCGGCATTTAGGGTAATGCCGTGCTTCCGGCACCTGTTGAGTACCTCGTAGATACGGCAGAGGTGATCCATATAATCCTCGTCGTACACGAGTATGTCGTCGACCACTTTCACGCAGTTTGCCAGACCTTGTAGAGCCATATCACCTCGAAGACAGAAAGCGTCTCCTGTAGCGGCGAATCCCATGGGGCCACGGCAATAACTGTAACGTCCATGCGGGGTGATGAAAGTTGTGAGTGGTCGGTCTTCTTCGGCAAGCTCTATCTGCCAGTATCCACACAGGGCGTCCATCGTCGTGAAGAAGCGCGCCTTCGGGTTCACGCTGCGTATGGCTGCAAAGGGCGTGGGAGAAGGGTGCGCAGGACGAGACACCTGGTTGTTGAGCTTGGAAAGGTCAGTGGTGATCCGAACACCACCTTTAGGTTTTGCGACGACAACCATCGGGTGACACCATGGAGACGGGTCATCGCCGGTTGGTACAATAATTTCTTGGGCGACCATGGAGTCCAGCTCGTTTTTGACCGCCTCGCGGAAGGCCAGGGGAACCAGTCGAGGGGTGTAAATAGCGAATGGCTTCGCGTCGTCCCTCAGGTGGATCCTCATGGGGGGGCCTGCCATCTTCTTGAGAGGCTTGGATTCCAGAGCGGACTTGGTCACCAGAACGTCGCTGAATTCCTTCAGGAAGTACTTCCGAGCATCCGAAGGAGAGGTGTCACTGGCAAGAGGCAGGGGTAGGGCGGCAGCAGGGTCGTTGCTGCTCCCTTTTTGCACCCTGTTGGCGTGTTTTACCTCAAGAATAGGTTTGGGGAAGTCCTGGGAGATGATGGCCAACTCCTGACAATGTCTGTAGGACAGCAAAGGAGTCTGGACACCGTTATGCACATCAATCCAGGCTTGACACGACCTGTTGCCAAAGGTGACTTGTGCTTGGAGTGAACCCAGGGCCGGGGTCATCTGTGAACCATCTGCCATAAAGCGGAGATCCTTGGGGGGCGGTCCTAGATCACTTGGAGAGAGTCCCAAGCATTGCAAATGCTGGGGACCGATGACTGTAGCATCAGCGCCGGTGTCGGGCAACATCTGAAGACGGGATGAAGCACTGCGGTAGGTCACAATGACACTGATGTACTGGGGGACTTTGGTCCTGGGACGCTGGGGGGAGCACACATTCCTAATGTGGCTCGAGCGTTGTCAAGAGTCGTCGTACCTCTGATTGGAAGACTGTGGGCGGCCCTCTCTGGTGGAGGGGGCTGAAGCTTCCGCCGACGCGGTCCCTTGGGTATGTTGGAAGGGCAACACTTGTCATAGTGGCCCAGACGACCGCACACATTGCACTGGACGCGTTTGGCTGGGCACCGTACTGTGAGTGACCAGTGGCCCTTACGGTCACAACTGTTGCAGGTAGACTGAGCAGCTGGACACACCTGTGTTCCGTGCTGCTTACCACAGTTGTTGCAAAATAAACCGGGCGTGGACGTGGTGGGCGAAGGCGTAGGAACAGACTTCTTGTCCTTCTTGTACCGGGACACAGCGCGTACAGCTGTAGGGGGAGCGCGGATGGCAGAGGTGGCACACCTGGCAGCCTCATAGGAGCGACATATCGTCGACACATCCTTAAGAGAAGAGGAAGAGTCGAGGGAGGTGAGGCGTTGGACAAGTTCCTCGTCCTTAACACCCATCAGGATCACCTGCTTCAACTGGGTCTCCTCGCACTGCTGGTGGTGGCCTGGACATATATCTACCTCTTCCGAGGCTCTCTTAAGACGCACGTAAAAGGCATCAAAAGACTCACCCTCCAACTGTCTGCAGCTAAACAATTCCCTCCTGCGCAGAGCTTCATTCTGCTGTCCTTTGATGTGCCGTTGTAGAACGTCCAGTACCTCCTCTACAGACAGCGAAGAGGTTGGGGGTACCTGCAACGTATGTTCCAAGACACGCTGAATTTCCAAGGACAGGCACATGCGCAGCTGGATGAGTTGTTTAGGCTGTGACAAACTCTGGAGATCCACCATTGTAGAATAATCAGTCCACCGTCGCCGCCATTCACGAAAAGTCTGGAAAGTCTCATCAGGCTTCAAGATGGGCGGCGTTTGAGCTGCTGCTTTAGGTGGGGCTGGGGGGCGTGAAGGAAGCATGGATGGGGTATCTGAACCAGTCAGTACCGAGGCAGTGTTAGAGCCAGGGGCTTGGTTAACAGTGAGGCGAGATATCAAGGCTTCAAACCGTTCACTGTCTTCCAATCTCCGTTGGTTGTCTCGTTCTGCCTCTGCTTGCCTTCTGTGCTCATCCGCCAAACGTCTGTGGGCTTCATCCTCGCGTTTCTCATCTCTCATAAACTTCAGTAAAGCAATTATCTCTGGAGACAACGCTGAATATTGAGGTGAGGGACTGCGCGATGTGGGGGCTGGAGCGTCGTGGCCGGCCTGGTCATCCATCTCTGCGGGGCTATCACCCGCCTGGCTCATCCAGGCTCTGGGTCCACGGCTACGTAAGGCGTGAGACACAACTACTTCCTCTGTGTACTATGTCTTAAATCAGTGTTGACCGGTCAGCCCGTCGTATCAACAAGATTTCAGACAAAATATTAATTAAATACACAGATAAGTAGGTTATATATATAAAATATATATAAGGAAGCCGCGCGGTCAGCGAGTGTTAGTACATGTATGTGTGTGAGTGAGTGTGTGTCCTGGGCGGGTAGAGCGTCTCGCCCCAGCTGTGAGGGGGGGTGGAGGCGGCGCTGTGAGGGGGTGGAGAGAGAGGCGCGGCGACTCCCAGTCAGTCTAGTTACCCTCAGAACGCGGTCAGAGACGGGTGCACTGAACTCTACTCCTTACAAATGCCCAGAACGTGCCGTATACCTTGGGAATCCTTTAGAACAAGGTCACACATGAATGGCACGAAACACACAATGCACTAAACACTTCACAGAAATTCACTGTCACTGACACTGCTCAAAGTTGCTGAAATTCTTCGAGGAGAGGTGACGCACGGGAGTTGACCCAAGCGAGAGAGGAGTCCGTACGCCGGCTTTCCACAGACTTTGCACTTTCACTCGTAATTATCCAGTAAGATCGGATCACTGCGCCATGTTAGGTTCTGAATAATAAGTTCTATATACAGGAGAGAACACAAACACCTGTATAGTTTTGTAGGTTCGGTTT